>CM042690.1:6474656-7674656 GCA_023614405.1 Avena insularis
ACGGGGTGCGTTGGATCTAAGTGAGACTGAACGGTGCAGATTAGCTCGTACCCCTTCGTTAAGTGGATCTATCGTGTGCATAGGATCGTGATCTAACGGCTCACAGCGTATCAGCCAAGAACTGGCGGCGCTGCGGTGGCTACTGGCGGCGGAGCTGTCAGACGACGACGGTGGCGACGCTACAGGAGGCGAGGGGGAAAGGGGAGATGCTCACCGTGTTCGCAACGTCGTGGGGAAGCTCAAGGTGTGGTCAGTTTGTCGAGGGGCGCTCTGGTGTGGAGGGGATTGCTCGCCGGAGACGATGATGGCGTCAGGCGGTTCTGGAGGTCGTCGAGGACGACGTTGCAGATCACCCTAAGACAAGCGGGTGGTACGGTTAGAAGCGTGCTGTTCTGGAGAAGATGGGAGCATCATCGAGAGTGTCTTTGGGCGAACGGAGGTTACCTATGGAGTTCGCCGGAGTGTCAGTGAACGGTGGTGGCGCTCGGATGTTGTCGAAGCCGAGGCTCTGGGGTGATCGCGGTTGAACAAAAGGCACAGGGAGAAGCGCCAGAGGCTGGGGAGTGTGTCAGCTTGGTCGAGGAGGCAAGGGGTGGCGAATACTGGCCGGAATCGGCAGGGAGAGTCGTCGGAGACAGAGGTGCTCGGAGAGGAATTAGGGCGGCCTGGGGGCGTGCTAAGGTGGGGCGACAGAGGGGAACGAGTGAGGAGGCGAGGGCGTTTAAGACAGCGTGGTCACGGCGAGAATTAAGCCTGTCATCAACGCGAATTTAATCGGATTCAATCGCGACAGAGCGACGTTGAGGGAGGAGGAAACGGCCGGCTGGGTTGAAGATGATGGACGGTGGCTGTGGGCCTGTTCACGTCCAAAGAAAGAAAGTGGAGGTGGGGTCCTGCTGTCTGCGACTGCGCGGGTGTGAGTTTGAGTGGAAAATATTTCGTAGAGGGGTGAGTTTGTGGGCTAGAACTGGGCTTGCTGGGCCAGGCTTAGTTGGGTCGAGTCCGTTTCATATTTTTTTGTTCAGATACTTTTCCCTTTTTCCATTTCTTATTTCTATTTTGAAATTCACTCAAACAATTCAAACAACAAATCAAATCAAACTTTCACCAAACTTTGTATTGTGTTAGTTCTGTTTAACAACACAAAACAAGTCCAAAATAAAATAATATTTTTATTTTAGGGTCCATTAATAATTAAATGAATAGACCTTATTCATTTAATTCAAATAGGATTTGTTTTATTAAAATCTTTGTTTTGAAATCTAAAATAAAACCAAAAACACTTCAGTAGGTTTTATTTGAGAATATAAAATACTTGAAAAACTTGTTTAAAATAATTTTAACAAGTTTTGATGTTTTTAATTAAAATGGGAAAAACCTTTACTTTAATAAAATTGGTTTATTAATAAACTCTCATTATTTTATTTAAATAAACCTTTACTCTTTTAATCAAAGCAAAACATTTTATTTCAAAAGCTTGGCCAAGGTTTAATTTGGCTCTATAAAATAATCCTTATTTATATTTCTACCTTTTCATTTGAAAACCAAATCTTTTTATTAAAAGATCCAAAAATAGTAATTCCAAATATTTTTTAACTTTATTGTTTATTTATCTTTTTAAATCCCTTTAGGATTTTATTTGATCCAAAAAGGTTTTGAAAGTTTCCAATTGGATTCAAAAAAAAATTTCTTCTCACCCTGAAAATCAACAAAGTTTTATTTTATTCATTTATTTTTCACATAACAAGATTTGGAAAATCTTGGGATGTGACACATACCCATATACTTACAATGACAAGAACTTACGTATGATTAAAGTTGAGTAGCATTAGGAACGCTACTCGTACTCAAGGGGCATGAGATTTTAAACTTGTGATTTGTCAAGCATTGATACGTCGGAAACGTATCTATAATTTTTGATGATCCATGCTTGTTTAGTATCTACTTTGCTTTGCTTTGTCTACACTTTGAGGTGCTTTTTACATGTTTTCTGGTACTAACCTATTAACAAGTTGCCATAGTGCCAATTGCCTATTTTCTGCTATTTTTGGTTCCAGAGAAGCTAGTAAGGAAATATTCTCGGAATTAGACGGGACAAAAGCCAAAGTCAATAACTTTCCGTGGGGAACAAGAAGTCCAGAGGGGAGACGGAGAAGCGGGCCAGGGCGCCCAGACCCCCTAGGCGCGGGTAGGCCCTGCCCCGCGCCTAAGCAGGGTGTGGGGCCCCTGGCCGCCTCCTCGGCCTCCCCATTCTCCTATAAGAAGCCCCCGACGCAGAAACCCTAAGCATCCGATCAATATTCCACGAAACCTTCTGTAGCCGCCGCCACCGTCGTCCCTAGATCGGGGGATCTGAAGTTCTTCCCGGCACCCTGTCGGAGGGGAGATCATCCCGGAGGCCTTCTCTCTGGTATGATGCATGAGTAGTTCCACCTTGGACTATGGGTCCATGTAGTAGCTAGATGGTTGTATCTCCTCCTTGTGCTTTCATGTATAGATCTTGTGAGCTCCGTTCATGATCAAGATCTAATCTATTTGTAATCATGCATGTTGTGTTTGCGGGGATCCGATGGATATTGAGATTATTATGTTGGTTTGATTAATGGTTTTGTCTTTATGATTCTATCATGTCTGTGTTGTTTGTGATCTTGCATTCTCTCCGTTGTTAGTAGCTATCTTGGACGAGTAGTTTCTAGTGACTCCAAGAGGGGGTATTTATGCTCGATAGTGGGTTCATGCCTCTAGTTTCCAAGGGAAGTGACAGAAATCTCTTCGGTTGTAGATGTGTTGTTGCTACTAGGGAGAAAACAACGGTCTCTTGTTCATGGAACATGTGGACTGTTTACCTTACACACTTTGCTTAAAGCAGTTGTCTGTTGCTTGCAACTTAATACTGGAGGGGGTTCGAATGATAACCTGAAGGTGGACTTGTAGGGTTCGCAGCATAGAAAACAAAAAAGTTCCTACGATGGGAACTATGTACCAAGATCTATCTACTAGATACAAACAACGGGCAGATGTATATCCGTAGAGAACATACCCTTGAAGACCGACAAAGCTTAATGAGTTCAACTCGTGGTTGATGTAGACGATCTCTTGCCGATCTCAAGATCGAGAGGAAGTCCTAGCGCCGCAAAGCAGCAGCGCATCCGTGCTCGCACACACGCATAAGACACTGGCAACCTCCGCCTCCTCGCTCCAGCGATGCAGCGGAAGCACAACCCTTTCTTGCCGAATAGCCACCAGGAACATGTATCTCGCTAGTCCGAGACCATGGGGATAAATTCTAGAGGGGGAGAGAGATCCTTCACGAGGAGGTGGGAGAGACAAGTGAGGAGGGGGGCTCCTTTTATAGGAGGAGGGGGTAACCCCAAGGGGGTGGCCGGCGCATGGGGGCTGCCCCCTTGCCCTCCCCTCTTCATGTGGGTGGACACTCCACTCACAAAATTCCTTTAAATTCCCTCCACTCAAAAGTCCACTCAAATTCCCATTAAATTTCCACCAAATTTAATGCAAACTCTCATTAAATAAAACTCTTTTATTTTATTCAGAATTTTGTCAATTACTTTAATAACAAACATTCACAAATAACCCCTTGCTAGAATTCTATTTCACATGCATAACCACTTTATGCAATTTCACCCGAAAACCTGTTTCGGTATCTAGTGAAATAAATTCCTGCGCTTGTTTATTCTTTCGGCATGAAACATTTGCTCCAACTGGATGCCTGTGTCCCTTAAGTGTGTCACCCTACGGTTCGCGAATAATGCGGAATTGATCGAGACCCTTCTCCGATCAATAATCAGTAGCGGGACCTGGAGATCCATACTGACTCCCACACATTCAACGATGACTTTTCCTGTGATTGTCGGAACCTTTTATGCTTGTATCTTAATCCCTTTGTTTCACGATATATTACATGTCCGAGATTCGATCATCTGTATCTCCATACCTAGTTTGATCTCGTTACTGACATGCACTCTTTTCTCGTTCCCGTGATATAACATTCTAGTGATCAAATCACTTGCTTGCAAGCTAACCAATGTGATATCACCGAGAGGGCCCAGAGCATATCTATCCGTCATCGGGATGAACAAATTCCACTCTTGATCCATGATTCTCAACATAACACTTTAGTAGTTTTGAAGCCATCTTTATAATCACCCAGTTACGGAGTGACGTTTAATGTCAACAAGAAACTCTTCCGGTGTTAGTGATTGGCATGATCTCATGGTCTAAGGATTAGGACTACTTCGTAGTTTGTTTATAGCAATATAAACTCAATGACTTTGATCGTAATGCTATACTTCGGATGAATGTTCATCACACCATTACACTAATATTGTGATCTCGTTATTAACAACATCCAATGTCTATGATCAGGAAACCGTGATCATCTTGTTAATCAACGAACTAGTTTATGAGAGAGGCATAACTAGGAACTTTCTGTTTGTTTATTAAACACACATGTATTAACGTTTCCATATTAATACAATTATATCATGCAAAATAAACATCTATCATATACTTGGAATACACATAATAAACATTTTATTATTGCCTCTCAGGGCATATTCCCTTCAGTCTCCCACTTGCACTAGAGACAATAATCTAGTTACATTGTGATGTATCTAACACCCATGGAGTTCTGGTGTAGATCATGTTTTGCTCTAGGGAGAGTTTTAGTCAACGGATCTGCTACATTGAGATCCATATGTACTTTAAAAATCTTTATATCTCCATCCTTGACATGCTCGCGGATGGAGTGAAACCGGCGCTTAATATGCTTGGAATGCTTGTGAGACCTTGGCTCTTTGGCATTGGCAATGGAACCATTGTTGTCAAAATAGATCACCATTGGGTCCAACGCGTTTGCAACCACACCTAGTTCGGATATGAACTCCTTCATCCAAACTGCTTCCTGAGCCGCTTCTGAAGCAGCAACATATTCGGCCTCCGTTGTTGATCCCGCCACCACAGGTTGTTTGGAGCTCCTCCAACTAACCGCTCTGCCATTCATGAGAAATACGTATCCGGATTGAGACTTAGAGTCATCCGGATCGATGTCAAAGCTAGCGTCGACATAACACTTAGCGACGAGCTCTTCTTGACCTCCGTATACAAGAAACATATCCTTAGTTCTTCGTAAGTACTTAAGGATATTCTTGACCGCTTTCCAGTGTTCTGAACCTGGATCCGATTGGTACCTACTAGTCAAACTAATAGCATGTGCCACATCCGGTCTTGTACATAGCATGGCGTACATTATAGAGCCTATGGCTGAAGCATAGGGGACCTTGTCCATTATCTCTCTTTCTTCCGCCGGGACTTTGAGTCTTACTCAATGTCGTGCCTTGTGTCATAGGTAAGAACCCCTTCTTACTATTTTCCATTTTAAACTTCTTTAAAATCTTATCAAGGTATGTACTTTGCGATAGCCCTATTAGGCGCCTAGATCTATCTCTATAGATCTTTATGCCTAATATGTATGACGCTTCACCTAGGTCCTTCATTGAAAATTTGCTGTTTAGATAACTTTTAACACCATTTAAAAGATCTATATCATTTCCGATCAATAATATGTTATCCACATATAATATCAGAAATGCCACATTGCTCCCACTCACTTTCTTGTAAATACAAGCTTCTCCATAAGTTTGGACAAATCCAAACTCTCTGATCACCTCATCAAAGCGGAGATTCCAACTTCGTGATGCTTGCTTCAATCCATAGATGGATCGCTGAAGCTTGCACACCTTGTTAGCATCCTTAGGATCGACAAAACCCTTTAGTTGTATCATATACAACTCTTCTTCAATATTACCATTGAGAAACTCGGTTTTGACATCCATCTGCCATATCTCATAATCGAAATATGCAGCAATTGCTAACATAATCCTAACTGAATTTAGCATCACTACAGGAGAGAATGTCTCATAGTAGTCAACTCCTTGAATTTGTTGAAACCCCTTTGCGACAAGTCGAGCTTTATAGACAGTTACATTACCATCAGCATCAGTTTTCCTTTGGAAAATCCATTTGTTCTCCACGGCCTTTCGGTCGTGAGGTAAGTCCATCAAGTTCCAAACTTGATTTTCATACATGGATTCCATCTCGGATTTCATGGCTTCTAACCATTTGTTGGAATCCGGGCTCATCATCGCTTCTTCATACGTCGCAGGGTCATCATTTTCATCAACCATGAAATTCATGACAAGATTTCCGTACAGCTCGGGAGCTGCACGCGTCCTTCTTGACCTGCGAGGTTTGGTAGTACTCTCTTTCAGAGTTTCATGATCATTATCATTAGTTCCCTCTTCAACAGGTGGAGCCAACTCCAGGACAACTTCCGGCGCTGCGCTACTCGCCATACTTTGAAGAGAAGGTTCAATAACCTCTTCGAGTTCTACCTTCCGACTACTCACACCTTTCGCGAGAAACTCTTTCTCTAGAAAGGATCCATTCTTGGCAACAAAAACCTTGCCCTCGGATCTGTGATAGAAGGAATACCCAATAGTTTCCTTAGGGTATCCTATGAAGACGCATTTTTCCGCTTTGGGTTCGAGTTTATCCGGTTGAAGTTTCTTCACATAAACATCGCATCCCCAAATTTTAAGAAATGACAGCTTAGGTTTGTTTCCAAACCACAATTCATACGGTGTCTTTTCAACGGATTTAGATGGTGCCCAATTTAAAGTGAATGCAGCAGTTTCTAGTGCATATCCCCAAAATGACAACGGCAAGTCCGTCAGAGACATCATAGATCGAACCATATCTAATAAAGTACGATTACGATGTTCTGACACACCATTCCGCTGTGGTGTTCCGGCAGGTGTGAGTTGTGAAACAATTCCACACTCTTTCATGTGAGTGCTAAACTCGTAACTTAGATACTCACCTCCACGGTCGGACCGTAGAAATTTGATCTTTCTATTATGATGATTTTCCACTTCATTCTGAAATTCCTTGAACTTTTCAAAGGTTTCAGACTTGTGTTTCATCAAGTAGATATAACCGTATCTACTCAAATCATCCGTGAAAGTAACAAAATAACGATATCCACCTCGCGCCGACACACTCATTGGACCGCATACATCAGAATGTATGATTTCCAATAAATCTGTCGCCCGTTCCATTGAACCGGAAAACGGCGTTCTAGTCATCTTGCCCATAAGGCATGGCTCACATGTATCAAATGATTCATCATCAAGTGATTCCAAAAGTCCATCCGAATAGAGCTTCTTCATGCGTTTAACGCTAATATGACCTAGACGGCAGTGCCACATATATGCGGATATATCATCATTTAGTTTAATCCTTTTAGCATCAACATTATGAATATGTGTAACATTATTATCGAGATCCAAAAGAAATAAACCATTCATCATCGGTGCATGACCATAAAAGATTTCATTCATATAAATGGAACAACCATTGTTCTCGGATTTAAATGAATAACCACTTTGCATCAAACACGATCCAGATACAATGTTCATGCTTAGTGCAGGCACCAGATAACAATTATTCAAGTTTATAACTAATCCCGACGGCAAGTGGAGAGGCAGCATTCCGATGGCGATCACATCAATGCTTGATCCATTGCCGACACGCATCTTGACCTCACCCCTTGCTAGCGGTCGCTTGTTCCATAGCCCCTGATTCGAGTTACAAATATTAGCAACTGAACCGGTATCAAATACCCAGGTTCTACTGCAAGCACTAGTCAAGTACACATCAATAACATGTATATCATATATACCTTTGTTTGCCTTGCCGGCTTTCTTGTCTGCCAAATACTTGGGGAAGTTGCGCTTCCAGTGGCCAGTCCCCTTACAATAGTAGCACTCAATATCAGACTTAGGTCCAACTCGGGGTTTCTTTTCAAGCCCGGCAACAGGCTTGCCGCCCTTACTTCCCTTCCGTTTTCCCTTCTTGTCTTTCTTGAAACCAGTGTTCCTATTGATCATCAACACTTGATGTTCCTTTTTTATCACCACTTCTGCAGTTTTAAGCATTGTGAAGCGGGAGAGACTTCTTCATGCCTTGCATATTATAGTTCATCACGAAGCTCTTATAGCTAGGTGGTAGAGACTGCAGAACACGATGGATGCGTAAGTCAATGGGAATCGATATTCCCAAGGACACAAGCTTATCGGTGTAACCCGACATCTTGAGTACATGCTCACTAACGGAGCTGTGCTCTTCCATCATGCAACTAAAGAACTTTTCTGAAGCGTTGTAGCTCTCTACATCAGCATGTGTGTCGAAAATCATTTTCAACTCACCCATTGTATCAAAAGCATTACCATTTTCGAAATGCTTTCGAAGTTTCGGCTCTAGCCCATACAATATGCCGCAATGAACTAAGTTGTGGTCCTCCTGACGAGTCTGATAGACATTCTTCTCCTCGTCAGGGGCATCATCTAAAGGTGGGGGGCCTAACGGCGCTTCTAGCACATATTGCTTTGTGCGTGAGAGGAGAATCCTCAAATTCATGGCCCATTCGGTAAAGTTGCTACCGTTCGTTGCAAGTTTCTCTTTCTCCATGAACACATTGAAATTAAAAGCAGGTGGTGCCATCTACAACAGAATTTGTAAAGTTTAGACTAAGTGTATGATAGATTGAGTTCAACTAATCCATATTACGAATGAACTCCCACTCAAAAACGACATCCCTCGTGCCTTTTTGGTGATTACATGAACCAAATCCACTACACCAAGTCCGATCATCACGTGAGTCGGTGTAGCTTCAAAGGCGAGCATCAAATGGGCATCATATCAACTATATGACTCATGCTTAACCTTTCGGTCCGTGTTCCGAGGCCATGTCTGTACATGCTAGGCTCGCCAAGTTAGAACCTTAGTATTCGCGTGTGTAACTGTTTTACACCCGAAATATGGTCGTGGATCCAAGAACACCCGATCATCACGTGATGTCTTGGAGCGACGAAAAACATAATCGGTGCATACTAAAGGAAGAACACATTCTTATCTTGATATTTAAAAGAGGGATCATCTTATTATGCTAACAAAACGCTAAACAAGCAATATGAGATGCCATCAAACATCACATGTTTATTAGTGAAATGATATGGATCCCGCATATGATCTCTATCATGTGCACCGTGGTATGATCACTATCATACCTATATGTGTAAGTCCAAGGTCTATGGATATTACACGTTATGTATGTTGTAAGAGTATCATCTCATACTTCTACTTACAACATCACCATATCATAACACTAGCCCAGCAACAATCTAAACTAGACGCCTCTAATTTATCCATTGCAAGTTTTACGTGGCTTAGGGCTTTCGAGATAGAACCGTTCTTACCTACGAACATGAACCACAACAAGGATAACCAAATTGTTGGCAATTCGTTGCAAAATAGATATTGACTATAGTAGGAGAGACAGACACCCGCTAGCCACTTATGCAAACTAGTTGCATGTCAAGCGTGGAACAGGTCTCATGTGCGAGGACATGTAAAGTTTGTCCGAGCCGCTTCATCCCACTATGCCACCAATATCCAAAATTACAACAAAGGAGCAACAACATGATCATCATCGCCCATATACTCATATCTGTACTACCCGTGTAAAGCATCTACGCATAGATCCGGCTCTGATACCACTGTAGGGTCCGCAGCATAGAAAACACAAATTTTCCTACGATGGGAACTATGTACCAAGATCTATCTACTAGATACAAACAACAGGCGGATGTATATCCGTAGAGAACATACCCTTGAAGACCGACAAAGCTTAACGAGTTCAACTCGTGGTTGATGTAGACGATCTCTTGCCGATCTCAAGATCGAGAGGAAGTCCTAAGCGCCATAAGCAGCAGCATCCGTGCTTTCACACGCATAAGACACTGGCAACCTCCGCCTCCTCGCTCCAGCGATGCAGCGGAAGCACAACCCTTTCTTGCCGAATAGCCACCGGAAACATGTATCTCGCTAGTCCGAGACCATGGGGGATAAATTCTAGAGGGGGAGAGAGATCCTTCACGAGGAGGTGGGAGAGACAAGTGAGGAGGGGGCTCCTTTTATAGGAGGAGGGGGTAACCCCAAGGGGGTGGCCGGCGCATGGGGGCTGCCCCCTTGCCCTCCCCTCTTCATGTGGGTGGACACTCCACTCACAAAATTCCTTTAAATTCCCTCCACTCAAAAGTCCACTCAAATTCCCATTAAATTTCCACCAAATTTAATGCAAACTCTCGTTAAATAAAACTCTTTTATTTTATTCAGAATTTTGTCAATTACTTTAATAACAAACATTCACAAATAACCCCTTGCTAGAATTCTATTTCACATGCATAACCACTTTATGCAATTTCACCCGAAAACCTGTTTCGGTATCTAGTGAAATAAATTCCTGCGCTTGTTTATTCTTTCGGCATGAAACATTTGCTCCAACTGGATGCCTGTGTCCCTTAAGTGTGTCACCCTACGGTTCGCGAATAATGCGGAATTGATCGAGACCCTTCTCCGATCAATAATCAGTAGCGGGACCTGGAGATCCATACTGACTCCCACACATTCAACGATGACTTTTCCTGTGATTGTCGGAACCTTTTACGCTTGTATCTTAATCCCTTTGTTTCATGATATATTACATGTCCAAGATTCGATCATCTGTATCTCCATACCTAGTTTGATCTCGTTACTGACATGCACTCTTTTCTCGTTCCCGTGATATAACATTCTAGTGATCAAATCACTTGCTTGCAAGCTAACCAATGTGATATCACCGAGAGGGCCCAGAGCATATCTATCTGTCATCGGGATGAACAAATTCCACTCTTGATCCATGATTCTCAACATAACACTTTATTAGCTTTGAAGCCATCTTTATAATCACCCAGTTACGGAGTGACGTTTGATGTCAACAAGAAACTCTTCCGGTGTTAGTGATTGGCATGATCTCATGGTCTAAGGATTAGGACTACTTCGTAGTTTGTTTATAGCAATATAAACTCAATGACTTTGATCGTAATGCTATACTTCGGATGAATTTTCATCACACCATTACACTAATGTTGTGATCTCGTTATTAACAACATCCAATGTCTATGATGAGGAAACCGTGATCATCTTGTTAATCAACGAACTAGTTTATGAGAGAGGCATAACTAGGAACTTTCTGTTTGTTTATTAAACACACATGTATTAACGTTTCCGTATTAATACAATTATAGCATGCAAAATAAACATCTATCATATACTTGGAATACACATAATAAACATTTTATTATTGCCTCTCAGGGCATATTCCCTTCAGGACTTCTAGTCATAGATGCAGTTGAATGGCGGTCTATGTATCTTGTTGTATTGCCCAATCAAATCTCATAGGATCTTTCTGGCTAGTAATTGCATTGTTATGCCTTGCTCAGTTCCTGTCAATTGCCCACTGTAATTTGTTTACCCTTCATGCCATGTTGTTTATCTAAGGAGAGCACCTCTAGTGAACTATGGACCCCGGTCCAATCTTTACCATTGATACATCTTCCACTGTTACTTGTTTACTTGCTGCAAACCATTACCTTCCACACCATACATTTAATCCTTTGTTACAGCAAACCGATGAGCTTGACAACCTCACTGATTCGTTGGGGAAAAGTCTTGAGTTTTGTTGTGCATGTCTCCGCGTTGCTAGCAACACCTGTGTGACGTTTCCTTCCTCCTACTGGTTCGATAACCTCGGTTTCTTACTGAGGGAAAACTTGCTTCTTGCTGCTTCACACCTTGCTCTTGGGGTTCCCAACAGGCTCCACGTCAACCGTGCTAGCCATCATCAAGCTTTTCTGGCGCCGTTGCCGGGGAGGCTAAGGACGTCTTCACTAGGGGAGTCCTCCACTTCCTTTCTATTTACTTTGTTTTTAGTTTGCTTAGTTTCTTTTGCTTGGTTTGGTTTGCTTTCCCTATACAAAAACACACACAAAATTAGTTCCTGCTCTAGTTGTTGTTCTGTTGTTGCCTTGCTTTATCATGCTTTCTATCAATGGATGGTTTCTTTGAAACTAGTTCTTATTGGCAAGGTGGGTTCACAGAAGAAGAAAAGTATTATTATAAGGAGCACCATTTGTCACAAAAAGGAAAACACTTATGGGAACAAATTGATAAGTTGAATACTATTGCTAGAGAGGTGTGCTCTACTTATAATGTTACTTATTTCTTTGATAAAGCTTGTTGCTGTAGGAGGTATAAACACCTCCCTTTTCAATGTGAGTACAATGATAATGTTACCATATCTTCTTATGTTAGAGGAAATTATGACCTTTATGATGTGGAACAAATGGAAGAATTTATTGATTTCAAGGGTGCACTTGAACTTGCCAGTTTGCTTGAAAATACTGATGATGCACCTTATGAATATGAGGTTTATGAGATACTTAAATATTGCTTTGATAATTACAAGGAATAAAATGGCTATATCCTTGAATATTTTAATAGATGCTTTCCACAAACGGAAGAGACTAATGCCTTGCAGGAGCCTATGGAATAAGAAATTGTTGAAACAGGAAGCTCATTAGATGAAAAAGAGGAGGATGAATGTTATGCTCCTGAGGATTCTTCTGAAATATCTACTATGGGTAAAACTTGTGATGATGTTACTATGCCTGTTACCTATAGTAGTGATCATGATTGGGAAAAGCACACTACTTTTGATATTGAAAATCTCTTTGGAAACAATTCTGAAAATTCTATTGCCTATGATGATACTTTACCTCCAATTTATGATGATTACAATGATGATATTGCTATTTTCAGTCCACCTACTATTGAGGAGAAAATTGATTGTGATTAAAATATGCCTCCTATATTTGATGATTATGGTGATGAGAATAATAATGATAGCTATTTTGTTGAATTTGCTCCCACTACTTATGTGGAGAGTAATAATCATTTTATGCATGTGGCTCGTGATAAGAATGTTTGACGTGATAGTTATATTGTTGAGTTTATTCATGATGCTACTGAAAGTTATTATGAGAGAGGGAAACATGGTCTTATGCATCTCAACAATATTAAGTTTCCCCTCTTTATGTTGAAAATCTTAAAGTTGCACTTGTTTTGCTTTCGTATTCTTGTTACTATGTGCTTCTTTGATTTATTTTCTTACAAGATTCCTATGCATAGGAAGTGGGTTAGACTTAAATGTGTTTTTAATTTGATTCTTGATGCTCTCTTTTGCTTCAATTCATATTTCTTATGTGAGCATCTTCTCAAACTATCATGCCTAACTTACAGGCATTAAAGAAAAGTACTTGTTGGGAGATTACACAAGAGTTTACTTGAGTCTTGGAAGTTATTACTTTAGTAAGGACCTCGCCTTATCCTTTTTGTTTGCTTTTTGTGCCAAGAATGACCTCTAATGAGAGGGAAGTAAGATTTGGGGAGTTGCTGTCCCGAAACAGATTCCTGTCCTCCACCATAAAAATTCGCGAGGAGTCTTTGTAACTCTGATTGAGATCAAAATTTACGAATAAATACCCCAGTATGTTATCTAACTTTCGTTAGTTCAACACTTTTTAATTTGAGCAACATAAGATGTTAGAAAAAATCGGTTTCTACCTGTTGGTCTGTTTTGACAGATTTCTGCCATTATTTGCATTTGCTTCTTATTGATTCCTTTTTGAGTTCTTTTTTGGGGAATTGAGCTTTTTTAAGGAGTTGCTACAGTATCTTGTGTTTTTAGTGAAAATCCTTGCCATTCCAAAGCTTTTCTAGAGGTCTAATATCTTTTGAGTAAACTAATGTTGCTAATGAAGATTGTGTGAAGTTTTGTATGAAGGAAAAAATTTAGGTGTAGAGAGAGAATGATGCAATGAGATGAAGAATGAACAAAAGCTCAAGCTTGGGGATTCCACCATGGTGTCACCCCAAGAAATATCCAAGAGGTACAAGCGTCAAAGCTTGGGGATGCCCAAGGCATCCCCTTCTTCATCAATAAAAAGCTCAGGTTTGTTTAGACACTTCGTTTTTATTATTTCATGCACAGTTGTGTTGTTCTTGGAGTGTCTTAGTTTTCGTTTGATTTGCTTAGGTTGTTTAGTTTGCTTGAATAAAGTAGTTTTGACCCCCGTTCTCGCTGTGTTGATTTGCAAATAAGTTGCTTGGTGGTGGAAAGGAGTAGTAAGTTCTTGCTTGTAAGTGCAAGAGGAGCTTGCATTGACTATGACTTAGACTTTAGCATGACATGCTAGGTGTTGTTTTGACCTTATGCTTAGTGATTATTGTTGTATCATGTCTTGTTACAAACAATTGGGATTGCTTAGTGTGCCTTGAAGAAATTATGCGTTGTTTTAGCATGCAAAAGCATAGTATTATGGTATTCTCCTTTGACGTTTGTTTGGGTTGACTTGGCACATGCTCACACCGTGTTATGACTATGACAAGTCACCATAGCCTCTATGATCATTTAGTCCTTGGCTTGTAGTACCACTTTATGCTTTGATTAGTAATTCTTTGTTGCTCTGCATGATTATGGCCATTATGCTCTCTTAGTTGGTTGGTCCTAGTCTTTTGCTAGCCTCCACTTGTATGAGTAAGCTCTACTCATGCTTCCAACTCCCAAGAAACCAAGTTATTCTAAAGTGTCCACTATAAACTCCTATGCATGGTGTGTTACACCATTCCAACTATATTCTTGTTTTCAGCTATCTTCCAATTAAAAACTATTTTGTTATGTGAAAACTTAGTGATTAAAGCCCTCACAAACTTTATGGCACACTTTATATTCTCTGCCCCTAATAAACTTGAACCATTGTGTCATCTATGTTGTATATGCTTGCACTTATACGTTGGAATTAGCGGAACCGTGCTGTCACGAGGAACGTTTTCAACATTGCACTTGTACTTTGTACTCAGTTGATATCATGCTCTTTTGTCTATTGATGTCACCGCTGTGAAATAAAGAGGGAACTTGTAAGTCCATGGAGTTTGTATTCTGTGTTAGAAAAACGCCTGGGCCGCTAGCCTAAGCCATGCCTAATCATGGTGGAAACTTGCAGCATCACCATAGTGAGCTATCTATGAAGCATCCTTAATAAAAATCTATGCATATAGTAAATAAAAATATCACTGAGATGCTCAATGTCTGGTTGCCTTGTCATTTTGGTTATGGGATAGCTCATGTACCATGTGCAAGGGGTACCCCATTGGCGGTTCTCTATGATATGCAAATACTTACAATGACAAGAACTTACATGTGACTGAAGTTGAGTAGCATGAGGTGTGGCCCTCGTATTCAAGGGACTTGATATTGCCAACTTATACTTTGTCAAGCATATACTCCATCTCTGTTCACTTTAACCTTAATCACTTCAAGATGCTTATGATACGGGCAATGAGGGCTGAAAGCTAACAAGTACCATAATTTTTGGAAGCTATTTTTGAAACTTGAAATCCCTGCTTCCTTTACAAAAAAGGTCTTTCTTCCACCATTGTTGAGTCTCCACCTTCTACCTTTAGGCACCATTAAGAGAGCATAGTTTCCATTCTATGTGCAGTGTCCCAAAGCTTATTGATTGATGCATATTGTGATATTACTTGTTCTTGTGCTATTTGTTTCTAGTCACCCTTGTGAACTTTGAAGGTGTCCTATGCATCTATTTGATGCTCTATGAGGGACAAGCTGATTGCCACTATGCCATGTTTTCTGTATGTGAAACAAACAAACGTTTTTCAATGCATATTATTCATGATCTTTGTTTGTAGCTTGTCATGTTGCATGCATAGTTACTATGTCCTATTGTTAGAACTCCATCTTTCATGCACATGTTTACAGTTCTTTGATCCCAGCTTTCAATGCTTGCAAATGGTTTGATCTTTATTGTGAAGGTCCATGTCACCTCAAAAATTATTCTTTTATCACTTACCTACTTAAGGACGAGCAGGAGTTAAGCTTGGGGATGTTGATACATCGGAAACGTATCTATAATTTTTGATGCTCCATGCTTGTTTAGTATCTACTTTGCTTTGCTTTGTCTACACTGTGAGGTGCTTTTTACATGTTTTATGGTACTAACCTATTAACAAGTTGCCACACTGTCAGTTCCCTGTTTTCTACTGTTTTGGTTCCAGAAAAGCTAGTAAGGAAATATTCTCGGAATTGGACAGGAAAAAAGCCAAAGTCAATAACTTTCCGTGGGGAACAAGAAATCCAGAGGGGAGACGGAGAATATGGCTAAGGCGCCCAGACCCCCTAGGCGCGGGTGGGCCCTGCCCCGCGCCTAGGTAGGGTGTGGGGCCCTTGGTCGCCTCCTCGATCTCCCCCTTCGCCTATAAGAAGCCCCCTATGCAGAAACCCTAAGCGCCCGATCAATATTCCACGAAACCTTATGTAGCCGCCGCCACCGTCGTCCCTAGATCGGGGGGATCTGAAGTTCTTCCCGGCACCCTGACGGAGGGGAGAGGCCTTCTCTCTGGTATGATGCGTGAGTAGTTCCACCTTGGACTATGGGTCCATGTAGTAGCTAGATGTTTGTATCTCCTCCTTGTGCTTTCATGTATAGACCTTGTGAGCTCCGTTCATGATCAAAATCTAATCTATTTGTAATCACGCATATTGTGTTTGCGGGGATCCGATGGATATTGAGATTATTATGTTGGTTTGATTAATGGTTTTGTCTTTATGATTCTATCATGTCTGTGTTGTTTGTGATCTTGCATGCTCTCCGTCGTTAGTAGCTATCTTGGCCGAGTACTTTCTAGTGACTCCAAGAGGGGGTATTTATGCTCAATAGTGGGTTCATGCCTCTAGTTTCCAAGGGAAGTGACAGAAATCTCTTCGGTTGTAGATGTGCTGTTGCTACTAGGGATAAAATAACGGTCTCTTGTTCATGGAACACGTGGACTTTTTACCTTACACACTTTTCTTAAAGCAGTTGTCTGTTGCTTGCAACTTAATACTGGAGGGGGTTCGGATCATAACCTGAAGGTGGACTTCTAGTCATAGATGTAGTTGGATGGAGGTCTATGTATCTTGTTATATTGCCCAATCTAATCTCATAGGATCTTTTTGACTAGTAATTGCATTGTTATGCCTTGCTCAGTTCCTGTCAATTGCCCTGCTGTAATTTGTTTACCCTTCATGTCATGTTGTTTATCTAAGGAGAGCACCTCTAGTGAACTATGGACCCCGGTCCAATCTTTACCATTGATACATCTTCCACTGTTACTTTTTTACTTGCTAGAAACCATTACCTTCCACACCATACGTTTAATCCGTTGTTACAGCAAATTGATGAGCTTGACAACCTCACTAATTCGTTGGGGCAAAGTCTTGAGTTTGTGTTGTGCAGGTCTCCGAGTTGCTAGCAACACCTGTGTGACGTTTCCTTCCTCCTACTGGTTCGATAACCCCGGTTTCTTACTGAGGGAAAACTTGCTGCTTGCTGCTTCACACCTTGCTCTTAGGGTTCCCAACAGGCTCCATGTCAACCGTGCTAGCCATCATCAAGCATATAACTCATATTTGCCTCACTTTAACCTTAATCACTTCAAGATGCTTATGATAGGGGCAATGAGAGCTCAAAGCTAATAAGTACCATAATTTTTAGAAGCTCTTTATGAAACTAGATATCCCTACATCCCTATGTGAAGGGCCTTTCTTTTTACCTTTTTCTTGAGTCTCCATATTCTATCTTTACGCACCAATTAAGAGAGCATAGTTGTCATTCTGAGTTCAATGTGCATTGTCCCAAAACTTGTTGATTGATTCATAATTATGGTATTGCTTGTTCTTAAATTATTTGTATCTAGTCACCCTTATGAACTTTGAAGGTGTCCTATGCATTTATGTTTTGCTATTCCATGAAGCACAAGTTGAATACCACTCTTGCTATGATTTCTATATGTGAAACAAACAAATGTATTTGAAAGCATTATTCATGATCTTTTGTTTGTGTTTCCTTTCATGTTGCAACATAGTTTCTATGTCTTATTGTTAGAAATATATCTTTCGTGCTTATGTTAGAGTACTTTGATCCCAGCTATCAATGCTTTACAATACCTTGATCAAGATTGTGATGGTGCATGTCACCTCGAAAATTATTCTTTTTATCACTTACCTACTCGAGGATGAGCAGGAGTTAAGCTTGGGGATGCTTGATATGTCGTAAACGTATCTATAATTTTTGATGCTTCATGCTTGTTTTGTACCAACTATCTTATGTTTTGTCTACACTTTGTGGTATTTTTATTCATTTTATGGAACTAACCTATTAACAAGATGCCATAGTGCCGGTTCTGTTTTCTGTTGTTTTTGGTTTCAGAAAAGTTAGTAAAGAAATATTCTTGGAATTGGACGAAACAAAAGCCGAACTTCCTATTTTTCAGAGCCAAAGACGGAGTCCAGAGGCCAGAGGGAGGCGCACCCCAGGGCGGCCAGGGGGTGCACTGCCCTAGGGTGTGCCCCCCTGGACCTCTGCCGACCTTTCCCCTTCGCCTATATAAACCCTCTGAGGAGAAAACCCTAAACACCCGATCCAAATTCCACGAAAAAGTCCATGGCCACCGCCATCTCCATCCCTAGATCAAGAGGGATCCGAAGCTCTTCTCAGCACCCTGCTGGAGAGGGGAGATAATCCCGGAGGCCTTCTTCATCACCATCCAGCCTCTGAAGTGATGCATGAGTAGTTCATCCTTGGACTATAGGTCCATAGCAGTAGCTAGATGGTTGTTTCTCCTCTTTGTGCTACCATGTTTAGATCTTGTGAGCTCCTATCATGATCAAGATCATCTATTTGTAATCCTACATGTTGTGTTTGTTGGGATCCGATGGATATTGAGTACTATGTCAAGATTGATTATTGATTCTATCATGTCTATGTTATTTGTGATCTTGCATGCTCTCCGTTGCTAGTAGTTACTTTGGCCAAGTATTTGCTTGTGACTCTAAGAGGGAGTATTTATGCTCGATAGTAGGTTCATGCCTCTAGTAATCTGGGAGGAGTGATAGAAACCTCTAAGGTTGTAGATGTGTTGTTGCTACTAGGGATAAAACAACAATCCTTTGTCCAAGGGCAATTGTATTGTTTACTTTACACACTTTGCTTAATGCAATTATGTATTGCTTGCAACTTAATACCCGAGGGTTGTTCGAATGATATCCCGGAGGTGGATTATTAGTCATAGATGAAGTTGGATTACGGTCTATGTATTATGTTGTAATGCCCAAATGAATCTCATAGTGATCATCATGTCATGTACATGTATTGTTATGCATTCTCTATTTGTCAATTGCCCAACTGTAATTTGTTCACCCAGCATGTTATTTATGTTATGGAGAGACACCTCTAGTGAAATGTGGACCCCAGTCCATTCCTTCCCATAGATATTTCATCTACTGCTTACTGTTTACTTTCTGGAATTACTACAAGCAATTACTATCTTCCACACTATACGTTTAATCCTTTGTTTTCAGCAAAACCCGTGAGGTTGACAACCTCACTGTAAGTTGGGGCAAAGTATTTTGGTTGTGTTGTGCAGATTCCACATTGCTAGCAACACCTTAGGAAGCTATTTCTTTCTCCTACTGGTTCAATAACCTTGGTTTCACAACTGAGGGAAAACTTGCTGTTCTGCTCATCATACCTTGCTCTTGGGTTTTCCCAACAGGTTCTACATCAAACAGAGCCACCATCACTATGGATGACGAAAAAAGGTTCCTTTGGTGATGATCAGAGTGGTTAGGTAAGAAGGAATGAAGAGGACTCTAGTGATCAGGGAGGAGGAAAAGGTCCTACAAATGCCTTTGGGAGTGGGCCTTCTTTCCAGCAGACAAGTAATGGTGGCCTGGTTAGGAATGATGGACAAGCTGATGGTAGAGTCAGGATGGAAGCAAAATCTCCTAATAGTGCTAATGTTGTGTTCCAGTTAATGGTGCATAAAGTTTTAGTGGATACAGATGGAAATTTGAGATGGGATAAGTCACCTGTTTCCCTTAGTACTAACAGAGGGATTCGGAGGTTTTGGATGGAAGGACAGTCAGAAGATTTGAGTTTCTCTCAGAAGATGGATTTATAGGAAGCCTATAAGTTGAATGATCAAATGCATCACTTCTTGAGGATATTATGCCCAGTTTCACTAGTTTGGTTGTGAGGGAGAGAGATGATTCTCAAATGACTCAGAAATCTCCAAAAAAGCAGAAACAATGGGGTCTCGTGCAGCCAACCAAGCAGAGCACCAGGGTTGACTGGTCCAAGAATATTCTGGAAAAAGTTGTAAATTTGAAGAAGGTCAATGTTCTTGAGGTCCAAAAATCCATGAAAGGTATGATGCAATTGAATCCTTTTACTGTTCTTTCTACTATAGAAATATAAAATCTCTATGATAGAATAGGTATTGATGTTTCTACTGATCATTCTTCTAGTTCTACTATAGATAAGCCTAGTAGTCCTCATGCTAGTAGTTCATCTAATGTTAGTGAATTAAATGATGAAGCAGAAGGATGGATAGAGGTCATGTACAAGTCTCGGGGCAAGCACCCCAAGAAGAGGTATCCATGATTAGTGTTTTTTTTGGAATAGTAGGAGTCTTAATGCTCCTGGTAGACATAAATATATAGAAGATAATATTATTCCTTTAAAAGTATATTACATTGGCTTTCATGATACCAAGAAAGATAGTTTTAGTAACTCTTTTTTGAAAAAATATTAGGGAATAGAAATTTTTCTTGGAACTTCCTGCCTTTTATTGGTACTGCAGGAGGTATCTTAGTTGGTGTCAATATAGATATTTTTATGTAATTTCTTGGGATATTAGATCATTTTCTATTAGTGATAGCATTAATAATAAAGTAACTGGTTTTACCTGTAGGATTACTACTGTTTATGGTTCTTCTTATGAGGATAAAAAACAGGAATTTATCTCTGAGTTGCATGAGTTATTCATCAACTAGGATGGACGTGCTATGATAGGAGGGGATTCTAATTTAGTTAGATCCCCAGATGATAAGAACAATAGAAATGTTGACTATAGATGGGTGAAAAATTTAATGCGTGGGTTGATGTTTGGGCCCTTATGGAAATTGGGCTGTCAGGCAAAGCTTGATAGGATATTCTGTTCTACTAGTTTCGAAGGGAATTTTCCCTTAGCAAATGCTAGGGCTTTGTCTTGAGTAGGAAGTGAGCATACACCCATAGTATGGGGTTCTGGTGAACATGTTATTTTGAAGCCTTCTAGATTTAAATTTGAAAATGGTGGTTAAGTAGGCCATATTTTAAATATGTAGTTATTAAAGCCTGGTCTCTAGAAAAAACTAGTGTTGATCCTTTGGATGTGTGGCAGAGTAAAATTAGATATTTTAGGAAACTGGTCAAAGGTTCGAATATTAATATAGAAGCTGCTATTAGAAGGAATAAAAGAGATCTCATGGAATAATATGATGTTTTGGACATTGAATCTGAAACTCACATGCTTCTAGAGGATGAAAGAAGTAGATTAGATTGGATTTATAGGGAACTTCACACCTATTGGGTGATGAAGGAGACTAAGGCTAGACAAAGGTCTAGAGATAGAAATATCCTAGAAGGTGACATGAACACTGCCTACTTTCATGCAGTGACAAACCATAGAAGGAGGAAAAAACTTATAAATGTGCTTGATGGACCTGAGGGTCCTGTGACTAAAATCAAGGACATAATTAAAGTAGCTACAGACTATTACAAAAATCTTATTTCCTAGGAACCTAGACCTAACATTCAACTAAAAATGATTTTTTTCTCTGAGGAAGAAAAAGGTTAGTGATGATGAAAACATAAGTTTAGGGGTTAATTTTTATGAAGAAGAGGTTAGGATAGCTATTTTTCGATCTTACACAGAAGGGGTCCTGGTCCTGATGGCATTTCTTTTATATTTTACCAGTCCTTCTGGGACATTATTAAGGAGGATCTTCTCCTCATGTTCAATGCCTGGCATGAAAACCACTTAAACATGTTTAGACTAAATTTTGCCATGGTTACCTTAATCCCAAAAGAAAATGATGCTAGAACTATGAAAAAGTTTAGACCTATTAGTCTTCTAAATTTCTCTTTCAAGATATTTACTAAGGTTTTGACTAATAGATTGGCAAGTGTCATATAGGATGATTTCCCCAAATCAATCTGCCTTCATCAAAGGTAGATTATTTCTAGAAAGTGTAGTTCCTTCCCATGAGATTATTCATGAGGTCCATAGGAGTAAAGAAAAAGGACTAGTTTTAAAATAGATTATGAGAAAGCATATGATAGAGTTAATCTAGATTTCCTTTTTGAGGTTTTAGAGGCTAGAGGTTTTTGTCCTACCTTTATTCGGTTCATTAAACAGATCGCTTTAGGGGGTCTATAGGTGTGAAGGTAAATGATTTTGAAAGTGATTTCTTTCTAACTGGCAAAGGCCTTAGACAAGGAGACCCAATTGCTCCCCTTTTGTTTAATCTTATGATTGATGTTTTCTCTAGGATGCTAATTAAAGGCTCTGTCTATGGTGCTATTAAGGGGCTCTGTCCTAACTTTGTTCCAGGAGGTGTTGTTTATCTGCAATATGCAGATGATACTCTTCTCTTTTTAGAACCTAATGATTCGGCTGCTATTAATCTCAAATAGGTTCTTACTTGTTTTGAGCGGATTTCTGGGATGAGAATCAACTATCATAAAAGTGAACTCATTCCTATTAATTTAGAGGGAGAAGAGGTTAAACCTTTTCTAGATATTTTTGAGTGTGCAGTAGATAGTTTCCCTATTAAATACTTGGGGATCCCTTTACATTTTGATAAGTTGAGGAGATAATACCTCCATCCTTTGATTGAAAATCTCCTGAGAAGGATTACTGGTTGGAGGGGAAACTTATTTCTTATGCTGCAAAGAAGGTTCTTATTCAGGCTTGTTTGTCTAGTATACCCATTTACTTGTATTTTTCAAGTTCCCCAAATGTGCTCTTAAGTTGTTAGATTCTCATATGGATAATGTCTTCTGAAATGATGAAGACGGTAATCATAAACTCCATTTAGCTAATTGGCCCTCTGTCTGTATGAAAAAAGACTCTGGGGGCTTAGGCGTCCCAAATTTGCAAGATTTAAACCTATGCTTACTGGGATCTTGGGTTAAAAGATATATTAAAGGAGATGGGACTCTGTGGAGGAAAGTTATTGATGCTAAATATAGAACTAAATCCCCAAACATTCTTTGTTGCCATGATGTGCATCCTTCTACTTTTTGGAAAGGAGTTATGTGGGCATCTAGAGCAGTAGACAAAGGTTACAAATGGTATGTAGGTAATGTGAAATCTATTAAGTTTTGGGAGGATATTTGGTGTAGAAACTCTACCTTAGCCACCCAATTCTGGGAAATTTACTTAGTCTCTAACCAGCAAACCAAAACTATTGCTGATTTATGGGATGGGGTGCAGCTTAAGTGTGATTTTATAAGAACCTTTACTGAACAAATGATGTCCCAGTGACAAGAAATACTGGGAATTGCTCAATATGTTGTTTTTACTGAAAAGGAAGACCAGTTGATTTGGCAATATGAGTTTAAAGGAGTTTATTCTTCTAGTTCTATGTATTCTTTAGTTAATTTTAGAGGGATTAGTCAAATCTATCTGCCCGTTGTCTGGAAACTAAAAATACCACCTAGAATTTAGATCTTTTTGTGGTTATTTTCCCAGAATAAAATTATGACTAGAGACAATCTTAGGGCTAGAGGGATACCTAAACCTTTAGAATGTAATCTGTGTAAGAAATTTGAGTCTGTGCATCAGTTATTCTTTGAATGTGCTATTTCCAAACTGTTATGGCAGGAGGTTATGGACATTTTTGGAATATAGATGTTAAATTTTGAGTCCATTGCCTCATGATGGCTTAGCAAATAAGAAACATTTATATTTCAATGTTGTTTCTACTGCAATTCTATGGGGTATATGGAACAATCGAAATAGTTTAGTGTTTAACAAAACTTCGTGGGTTAACATGAAGCAGGTCTGGCGCCTGATGCTTTCCTACCTGAGAAACTAGAAGGTGCCATTCAAGGAGCTGGAAGGGGGTTTGATCCTTCAGTTCATGGACAGGATGGTGAGCAAGCTGAAAAAATCCTCTGGCACTCACGACGAGTTGAAATGCTCTAACTTCGAGTGGATTTCCACCTAGAAGACCACGACTTCGTCGAGCTATGGAGGGCGTGCATCCCTGAAATACCTCAAAGCTCACCTTGATGCTGAGGATGAAGTTCATGTGGTGTACTATGTAACTCGCCTTTGTTCTGCCTCTGTCCTAGACTATCTTTTGTAGTGTCTGCCTGCTTTCTTAAGCGGGCTGGTTTAGTGTTTGGTTAAAAACGTTGGAGTCTAGTGCTTTAGATGTTTAGTGTTCTCTCTCAGTTATAGTTTCCTTTCTTTAACAGTAATTGAACCGGTGGCATTTGGTTTCATTTCATGAAATAGAACCGGAGAGAAAATCTTTGTTGATCTAAAAAATATAGCCATTAAGTAACAACTCTTGTTTACGGGGAGCAAAGGATATAGCATTCAAGGAGCAAATCTCGTCTGCAAAGGTAACACAAAATACGGCATCCGAAGAACAAATCTCGTATTCACATTTAACCAAAAAATGTAGTGTTCGAAGAAAAATCTCACCTACACATGGAAAAAAATGTGGCCTCCGGAGAAGAACTTGTGTCTATACATGGAAAAGAAATATAATTTTAGAGGTACAAATCTCGCCTATACATGAAACTAAACAATATAGCCACCGAGGAACAACTCTTGTCTATAGAGAGAACAAAAATCTATAGCAAATCTCGTCTACACAGGGAACAAAAAAAAAGCTCACATAAATAAACGGGGAAGATGAATCTAAGAAGAAAAATGAAAAAATGGAATCCCAGCGAAGGAAAGGAAAGGCCGTACTAGGCGTCCCCAGTGGGGTAATTCTCAAATATCCCTTGGGTCCTCCTGCCGACATATGTCCCAAAAAGCTCCAAAATTCCTGCTTTTGCTACTAATATCCCTGTTTTTGCTACAAATAGTCTCGCAAATAGAAAAACAGACTGAACCTCGCTAGAGATTTCGCCGGAGACCTCGTCGTCGACTGGGTAGCAAAAAAGTTGTGCTAATGTAGCATATCCAATCTCGCCGGAGACTTGCCGAAGGCTTTCGCCGGAGACCTCGCCGGAAACTATGTAGCAAAATAATTATGCTAATGTAGCAAAACCTAAGAATAATTGTAGCAAAAAAGTTTAGCATATGTAGCAAAAAAAATGACTTCGCCGGAGACATCGCCCGAGATCTATAGCAAAAAGACCTCGTAGCAAAAAACTATGCGCTATTATAGCAAAACCAGTAAAAGATTGTAGCAAAAAATCTACTAATTTAGCAAATCCGATTTTGCGAGATTCCTTGCTGGAGAACTTGACCGCGGATAGCAACGCCGCTCGCCGTAGATAGCGACATCTCTCGCTACATGTAGCAACATCACTCGTGTATGTAGCAAAGTAGGCCCTTGCAGCAACCGCGGCGGGAGGTTCATGGCAGCACCTACCTTGCGCGTAGGTAGCAGCAACCGACGGAACCAGCAGGAGGCGTACGTAGGTAGCAGCAGCGAAATCAGTAGGAGGCGGTGCGGTGCCATGCGTAGGTAGCGCAGCGAAATCAGCAGCAGGCGGTGCAATGTCATACGTAGGTAGCAGCAACGAAATCAACTGCAGGCAAGGTGCGGTGTCATGGCTGTCTTACTTGCTGTGAGAGACGAGAGAGAGGAGAAAGATGAGTGGAGGAGAAACACTCTGATACGAGATTAAAGCTGAATGTGGGCCAGTACATCACCGACGCTTCTGTTTTGGTTTAACACAGACCAGGATATGTACGCGCGCTGAGTCCGAAGAAAGCTAGCAAACGCGCGAGACAGCGACCCGGGAATCGATCCCTCGAAGGAACTATATCATTTTCCAAAAAGAAAGAACAAAGCAATATAATGGCTTACGCTTAAAGGAAGAAGGAAAGAAGAAACCTACCGTAGTAAGCAAAGCAACGAAAAGAAACCAGCGACTGCCGACTGAACCTGCTCGAATCATCGCTGAGCGACCGAAGCGCTGTTAACGGGCCGAGCCCACGAAGAGAAATTGCTGCACCAAAACGCGCAGGCGTCAGGGAGTCGTTTCCCGACCAGCTGATAAAAAATTTTCCTACCGACCAGTGACTTGTGAGCTTGCGGCCGAAGACTTCTCTGGTTTTATTCCTGGACATTTAAGACAGCCTGTACCTTGACTCGTGACTTTCCTTCGGAAAAAATAAAGCATATGCTTTGCATTTCCTTACACCGTTCCTCTTTGATTTCTTGTATGTCTCCCTTTTTCTTTTAAATTTAATTTTCTTATGGTTTTTATTTAATCCAGACCCCACAAATTGTAAAAAAAAAGCCAGACCCCACAATTTGTGGGAGCAAAACACACCCGTGTCGCCCACGTGTGGCAAACCCAGGAGCACTAACCCTAAGCGTTGGCAGGGTCCTCCCCATTTCCACATCGCCACCGTTTCCCAGCTCCTGCTTGACGGTAGTGGCAAGGGTGTCCCAAACACATTGATGGGCAGCCCAATCTGCCGACAGTGGGGGTCGTCGTTGCGCGCCCAATTTTGGCCTCCACCTCCCACTTGGTTGGGGACCTGGTTTGGGAAAGCCGGTGAAATGCTCTAAACAGGGCCGGATCTGGGCCCAGGAAGCCCGGGCTATAGACCGGGTCTTGGTCCATTCTATATAGGTACTTATCTTATTAGTTTCACTATAATTTTAAACCTCATGTAGCTCAGCCCGTGTCACTCGGCCAGCCTGACCAGGGCTAGATTGCTTGCCCACCAACGCAATGATCAAGCGATCCACTAGGGCACTTCTCATTCACATTCGCGCGGAGCTTGGTGCTAAAAAAGTTGTTCGTTTCCGATTTTTGACTGGTGCTCTTGAACAATCGCGCCCCGCGTGCTTTCCTTGTCGATTTAATCACGTCATGGCTGTGTTTTTCAAGATCTCAACCCGCAGAACCGCATCAACGGGTTGTTGTTGCCGTTGAACCACACCGGCGCTCAGGGCCTTAACTTCAATCATCGCCTCCAACCGTTTGCTTCCTTGCGTGGTTTGATAGGTAATTTCTTTGTTTCTAGTAGAAAGTCTGATCTCTGAGGAAGTAATGGGTTAATTTTAGTCCTAAAACATCCGCGATTATATTTAGCTGATTGTGCATTAACTGATATTATTCACTCATTTTTTGAGTTAGATCTATTTCAATCTGATTACGTAGAAGATGATGGGGACAAAGAAATCGAAGACACACCCATGACCGATGTCATCATATTTTCCATCAACGTCTCAATTTGCCAATTGAGTTGCGTGACTTGTCTTGATCCCAATATTTTTATTTTAGCAATTGAGACATATTTGAAACAAGATCAAAGAATTATTGAGTGTTTTGACAACTAAGTGGTAACTTACTTTCTTATTACTAATACAACATATCATGTATTCATCTATACTTTTTTTTGTTCTTGTAGATTCTTGTTCTTCTCATGTAATGGAGTAAAAATTGATATATTAGGATCAGAAAAGATATCTTCACTACTTAGGTATTAAAAAATGTGTCCTGGTCGTACAATTTTACGACCCGTACTTTGTTGCTATTTTTTTATTGTCGTTTCATTGAACACCGAACTTAGTTTCACGCGAAAACACAATGTTTATGCTTTTTCTATGTGCTTTGACTAATATATTATGTTATTGGGAGGTAATGTGATGGTAATATGTTTACTTAACTTTTAGACGTTAGAAATTAGCCCGGGTCATAGCCATATTCTGGGTCCGCTGCCGGCTCTAAGTGCATGCAACAAGACAAGCTGCACTGCTGCAAGCCTGCAACATGAGTAATCAATCAATCAAGATGCAGTCTTCGATTATTCCCAAAGCTGTAATTTTCTTTGATTAATCAATCAATTGCAGTCTTCGATTAATCTCAAAGCTGTGATTTTCTTTGATTCATAAAAAAAAGATGCAGCCTTCGATTAATCCCAAAGCTGGTTTTTTATTAATTAGGATACTAATTAAGTGCACCTGCAGGGCGCAACCAGACAATAGCTGCAAACATTGAGCCAAATACGTATGGTACCACAACTCGGACGTGCAAAACTAGTCCCAAGATTTGTCTTGCGTGAAACCGGGGTACTAGTACATGCAATGAGGGAGCAACCAGGTCCAAAGCTATTATTGGCGTTCGTAATTTTTGCGAAGACCACTATACATTTTTATCCAGCATATGTCACGGGGGTTCCTCTTAACTATGGGTTTCTCGTAAAACCGGGCCGGGCTTGAGGCCAGGTAGATTAAAAGTCCGACACTCTAAGGACAGAGCCTGACCGTCGGGCCTAAAATTGAGGCTAGGCCTGGCCTGAGCAGGACAAAAACATTGAGACGTTGGGCCAGACTTTCTAAAAATGCCATTCTGCAAGCCCGAGCCGGCCTCTGAATCTTCACTAGGGGCTGTTTGGTTTAGAGGATGTTATTTAGAGGACGGATATTTTTTTTTCTATTTAGCTAAAGTGGGATAAAAAATGATTAGAGATAGTCAGTCAAAATTTAAAAGGGTGAACGAATAAGAAAACGTTTCGGAGAAGCTATGCAAAAGTGGTTAAGCTTATCCAGCTTTTTTTTTAGGATATGCTTAACCACCATTTTGAGCCAAAAATGATTATCCATATCCACCCTCTAAACCAAATACTGACCATAAAAAGATGGATATCCCTTGTCATCCACTGGATAACCACTGAACCAAACAATCCCTAGGTCATAAATTCCAGACTAGGCCCCGCCCATGGGTCAATTTTGGGAGGCTCGGCTGCCCATCCCAGGTCTAGTCCCACCTGCCAGCAGCTGAAGAAATAACTAGAACTAAAGGCGATGGGAGGGGATTCGAACTCCCAATAAGGCTTTGTTCGTTTGCATGTGAATCCACCGGGTTTGAAGTGTATTGATGGAGATTAAATTTCAACTAACTCAAAATCTTCTCTAATACTCTCCAAACCACTCCAATCCACTTAAGAAATGGATTAACCGAATAAAGCCTAAAGAGAGCCATCCGGTTTGAGAAATAAGATGGGATCCAAGAATGTAGTCGATGATGAGGGATATAAAAACTAGATCTGCTGCCCACTCAGGCCTTGTTTACTTTTACGCTGTGTTTGGATGCATAGAATTGAGGCTTCGAATTGAATTATGTAGGAATTCTAAATCTAACCTGGAAAGGAAATGACTTTTATTTTGAATTGTGTTGTTTGGATGTGCTAGGAATCTGTAGTTGGAATCATAGGGTGGTATCGAATTCCAATTCCTGTTTGGATGTAGAAACGATTGAATTGGATGTTTTGTTGAGTTTGGACAATATAAAGTTGTGTAGATGTATGAAAAATATCATGTGTCTATTATGAAGTTAGTGAAAATAATCTGTTAATAAAGTTGAATGATGACAATCCATAGGACATTGGTTCTGGACACCCTGAAAGTAACTACACTTTTCCCGATGATGACAATCCATAGGGCATTGGTTTGTTCAATAAAATTCAACTACATCAGGTGTGTGTCTATTGTACTCCCTCCGTTTCAAAATATAAGATGTTTTAGGTTTGTGAAGAGAATGTATCTAGACTTGTTTTAGTGTGTAGATTCACTCCAAACATAAGTGAATCTATAAACTAAAAGTAGTCTAGATACATTTGCTTTACAAACCTAAAACATCTTATATTTTGAAACGGAGGGAGTACGGAGGGAGTACATGAAAAGAATTATACCTGTTAAAAAAAATGCCCTTCTGTACACATGCGTTCAGTTCATATGGAAGAGAAACAAAGCAAAAATTAGAATCACACGCTATACCAATACCAGAGAAACTTCCCTGGTGACTACATCACCTCTATCCAAAAATCCTATTACTAAATACTCCCTCCGTTTAAAAATATAAGATGTTTTAGTTTTGTAAAGGATATGTATATAGACATCTGTTAGCGTGAAAACATCTTATATTTATAAATATAAACGGAGGGAGTAGGTAAATAAAAAAACCACTCTGAGCCCACACGCGACCAAGCTACATAAACAAAGATCTACAAATATCTACACCAGACAAGCTACCAGGGTGATTTCATCTCAAATCAAGTCCCTTAATAAAAATCGAGACAAACAACACCGCTCTCAGTAAGAAAATCAGGACAAAAAATGAGGGAAAATGGCGCCCGTGCATAGCTAAGATAGAATGGAGCATCTACAAAGAACGGACCCCTCTACAAGCAAAAATTCAGCATCAATTTCACCCCTCGTGTAAAGAAAAAATGGTCGGGGAACTGGCACCTCCGCACTTAAAGACAAAGCTCACCAGGGACTCACACTAGCGACGGTGCCGAGCTACCTCCCCTTCCGGCAATGGCGATTTTGCTGTCAACCCTCATATCCCACTCTGACAAGAGAAACAACCACCGACGGATAGGGAAATTGAAGGAGAGAGGGGGAGATGTGGGCCGGAATGGAAAGGGGAGAGGGAGAGGAGGGAGGGGAAGGGGAGAGAGACAAGGGGGCTCGTCGGAGCGGCCACTGTCGCCGGCTTGCTCGTGCTCGGTGGTCCGGGAGAGGGACAAGGGCGTTTTGTTTTCTCTTGCGGCGAAGCGGTATGCGGGGCTTCTCGTTTCTAGCAAATTCGGAGCGGGGGAGGTCGGAATCGCGGGCGGCTAACTTAAACGCGGAGGTAGGTAGGCGCGGAATTCGTCTATGTTTCCAGGCCCCCAATTTCTAGCGCAACCAAACGATAGAAATTGAGACTCCAATTCCGAATTCCACGATTCTGGCCCAATTCCGTACATCCAAACACAGCATTAGGGTATTTGAACGGATGAGAGAGGATTATTTCGTATCCCGGAATTTCTCCGATAGGTCGTTTACTAGGCTGAGTTTGGAGGGGATAATCCCGAAATATTCCCATAAATTTTCTCCACACTAGTGTATTTTTAGCTAGATTAAAAACTCTCTATCTTGGTAGAGTATTTTCGGGGAAAGGTATCTGAGGAGATTGGAGAGATACAAATAAATAAACAAGTCCTCATGGATGCCACTGCACCACATTAACTTCATGATATGTTATAGCCCGTGCGATGTGGCACACTTCATCGACCACTGTTGTATCTTTGTGCCGCCAACGTTCGTTAGCTGTCGGTGCGAACTTTGTTTTCCTGTCGACACCCAAGAATTTATTTTGGCCGCTTCAGGGGCGTAGGTGGAATGATTTTATTATACACACTCACACGTACGCATGCACATGGCACATGAGCCCCTACCGCACGCACGTTACACTTGATGACGCAACCAGGTAAGTAGGTGGGACCCGGACCCGGCGACACGTTAGCATAACATCACCCATGTGGTAACCAAAACTCTAAACATTTGGGAAACAAAAATGAATATGTCTAAAACTTCTGAAACATCTTCTATTGTTCAAAATATGTTTCACAACTTCACTCATGTTTCAATCTTGTTTTATAATTTTTTTAATTATGTTTCAATTAGTATAGATTTATGTTAAAAAGACAAACTATCGTATCAATCTTAAAGCAAAAGTATCAATCTTAAAGCAAAATGGGTGGTAGATGAGACTAGGTACATAGTGGTGCCGGTAGAGAAGAGTTTTCGGGTGAGACCACCATCGTGTTAAAAGACAAAATGCTAAAAGACAAATCAACGCCTCCCCTTAAGAGCATCTCCACTCGCCTACCCAGGACGCCGATCCGGACGCCGAAATTCGGTCCGGACGCCGAAAATCGGCCCAGTCGTGCACATAGGAACCCGTTTTGTTCGGATTTCGGCGAAGTTTGGTCCGGCCTACTCAGGCCGTACCCAGGATCCCGGGTACGCCCTGGGAACGCCGGACGCAGCAAAAGCGGGCGTGGGCCAGCTCTGTCGGCGAGAGAAGGCTGAGCTCCCGCCACTTCGTCGAGCTCCCGCCCTTTTCTTCCCCCTCCCGCCTTTCTCCCCCATTCCCCTCCCGCCACTAGCCGAGCACCCTGCCCACCATGCCGCCCAAGAGCTTCATCCAACCTAGATCGACCCTCGGTGAGGGTCCGGTGGAGAAGAAGGCGAGGAAGCCAAGAGCGCCACCAACGAAGCCGAAGAGCATGTCCGCCGCCGAGTGGGAGAAGAGGGAGCACGCCAGGAAGATCGCGTCGGACGACCGGAAGGGCAGAAAGGAGAGGGAAAAGCTCTGGCAACAGCAAGCGGCGGCGGAGGAGAAGGCGGCGACGGAAGAGCAGGCAAACCTGAAGGCGAAGCAAGCAGCGGCGACGAGGTCGGTGATGATGGCGGCGCCGTACCCACCACACTGGGGAAGCCAGGCAAGCGTCGGCTCGCCCGCCAGATTCTCACCGATCTCTCCGGCCGGCTTTCAGGAGAGCCAGGCGACTGCTTGATAGAGGTACTCCTCGTCGCCCGAGTTCGACGGCGGGTTCAACCCCAACGTGATCTTCCCCTGCCCGGCGCCGCTCCCTCCTTCGGCCTTCAACATGGACATCAACCTCCCCTACTCCACCTCTCAGGCGTACGCAGGCCCCGCTCTGCGCCGCGGACCTCTGCCATTCGGCGGAAGCTCGGTGCCCTACCTCGAGGCCGACGCGCGCAACATGTTCGGCGCAATGCCGGTCGCCCTTCCGGCCTGCATGTCGTCCGAGACGTACATGTCTCGGCCTCCAACCACCCCTCCTTCTTCACGGAAGAACAGAGCCGGACCGATGCCAAGCATGACATCGAGCCCCAGGATCTCGCCGACATCGACATCGAGGAGACGCAGACCGAGCATACGCAGCCAGAGGACGCCGAGGGTGAAGGCTTGCTGCTGGCGAAAGGCAAGAAGGGGAAGAAGAAGCCGGGCACTTCGGCGGACGCTCGGATCAAGTGGACCGTGGCCGAGGACACCTGTCTTGCCGAAGCTTGGAAAACGGTGAGCATGGATCCGATCACTGGTGCGAACCAGAATTCAGACAACTATTGGCGGCGCGTGAAGACAGCGTTCGACGAGCATAGCCTTTGGGACCCAAAGTATCGCAAAGTCCACATGGAGCGAGGGGAGAAGGATATTACCAACCATTGGGCGATCATCCAGACTGCCTGCAGCAAATGGCATAGCTGCGTGGAAGAGGTGGATCGCGCACAAGCCAGCGGGGAAAACATGGACAATAAGGTACTCGTAGACACTCACTTGACACACTTGCAGCTTCGTCGTGCACTTGCTCTGTTTCGAGAGGACACGAAGATGGAGTTCAAGTTCCATCATGTGTTCGAGCAAATCGAGAATTGCGAGAAGTGGCGGGACACTCGCCTGAGCCTCCCCCCCCAGCGACACAACAAAGCAAGAACTCATCCTCATCCATCGGTTTGAATCAAGAACCCTAGGTAAAGAATTATATCTATAGAGGAATCATATAGCACTAGATGGGAGAGGAGGGGATGAACTGGATGGACTTACGAGAGAGAAATCCAAAACTGCCGGAGAAGAAGGCGACGCCGGTGATGTCGGAACGGATGGAGCGCCTGGCTGCGGGATGGGAAGAAGGCGGCGTCGGCGTTGGTCGGCTGCGGGATGGGAAGAAGGCAGCGTCGGTGTTGGTCACCTGCGGGATGGGAAGGAGGCGTCGGTGTTGGTGGGCAGCGGGAATCGGGATAGAGCGTCGGCGTTGGTTGGCGTCGGGCGGTCGAGCGCTGCCGTCAGCCAAGAGAAACGCGAGGGTGGGGGCGATTTTCTGTTCCACCTCGAACCCCCTCGACCCTGAGTGGTTCTATCGGGTCGGGCTGGGTTGAGCCCAACCGAAACCAGCCTACAAAACAGTAACATCGTGGTTTCAGGTGGATCGAAACTGGCCGGGTTTAGACCCGCAAAAACCGGTCAATCCTCTACAACAAAACGACGCCTTAAGAAATGAATTAACCGAACAACGCCTAAAGAGAGTCATCCGGTTTGAGAAATAAGATGGGATCCAAGAATGTAGTCGCTGACGAGGGATATAAAAACTAGATCTGCTGCCCACTCATGGATGCCACCGCACCACGTTAACTTCATGATATGTTATAGCGCGTCCGATGTGGTACGCTTCATCGACCACTGTTGTATCTTTGTGCCGCCAACGTTCGTTAGCTGTCGGTGCGGATTTTTTTTTTTCTGTCGACACCCAAGAACTTATTTGGGCCGCTTCAGGGGCGTAGGTGAAATGATTTATTATACACACTCACACGTACGCATGCACATGGCACATGAGCCCCTACCGCACGCACGTTACACTTGATGACGCAACCAGGTAAGTAGGTGGGACCCGGACCCGGCGACACGTTAATATGACATCAGCATAACATCACCCATGTGGTAACCAAAACTCTAAACATTTGGGAAACAAAAATGAATATGTCTAAAACTTCTGAAACATCTTCTATTGTTCAAAATATGTTTCACAACTTCACTCATGTTTCAATCTTGTTTTATAATTTTTTTAATTATGTTTCAATTAGTATAGGTTTATATTAAAAAGACAAACTATCGTATCAATCTTAAAGCAAAATGGGTGGTAGATGAGACTAGGTACATAGCGGTGCCGGTAGAGAAGAGTTTTCGGCTGAGACCACCATCGTGTTAAAAGACAAAATGCTAAAAGACAAATCAATGCCTCCCCTTAAGAGCATCTCCACTCGCCTATCCAGGACGCTGAAATTCGGTCCGGACGCCGAAATTCGGCCCAGTCGTGCACCTAGGAACCCGTTTTGTTCGGATTTCGTGAATTGTTGCCTACCTGCAGCATACCAGATCCCTGCACGCCTGGAACGCCGGACGCAAGAAAAGCAAGGGCGTTTGCTCAGAGAGAAGGCTGAGCTCCCGCCACTTCACCGAGCTCCCGCCCTTTTCTTCCCCCTCTCGCCTTTCTCCCCTATTCCCCTCCCGCCACTAGCCGAGCACCCCGCCCACCATGCCGCCCAAGAGCTTCGTCCAACCTAGATCGACCCTCGGTGAGGGTCCGGCGGAGAAGAAGGCGAGGAAGCCAAGAGCGCCACCGACGAAGCCGAAGAGCATGTCCGCCACCGAGTGGGAGAAGAGGGAGCACGCCAGGAAGATCGCGTCGGACGACCGGAAGGGCAGAAAGGAGAGGGCAAAGCTCTGGCAACAGCAAGCGGCGGCGGAGGAGAAGGCGGCGACGGAAGATCAGGCAAACCTGAAGGCGAAGCAAGCAGCGGCGACGAGGTCGGCGATGATGGCGGCGCCGTATCCACCACACTGGGGAAGCCAGGCAAGCGTCGGCTCGCCCGCCAAATTCTCACTGATCTCTCCGGCCGGCTTCCAGGAGAGCTAGGCTACTGCTCGTCAGAGGTACTCCTCGTCGCCCGAGTTCGACGGCGGGTTCAACCCCAACGTGATCTTCCCCTGCCCGGCGCCGCGCCCTCCTTCGGCCTTCAACATGGACATCAACCTCCCCTACTCCACCTCACCGACGTACGCAGGCCCCGCTCTGCGCCACGGACCTCTGCCATTCGGCAGAAGCTCGGCGCCCTACCTCGAGGCCGACGCGCGCAACATGTTCGGCGCAATGCCGGTCGCCCTTCCGACCGGCATGTCGGCCGAGACGTACATGGAAGACTTGATCGCAACAGGCTCGGCCTCCAACCACCCCTCCTTCTTCACGGAAGAACAGAGTCGGACCAATGCCAAGCATGACATCGAGTCCCAGGATCTCGCCGACACCGACACAGAGGAGACGCATGCCGAGCAGACGCAGCCAGAGGACGCCTAGGGTGAAGGCTTGCTGCTGGCGAAAGGCAAGAAGGGGAAGAAGAAGCCGGGCACTTCGGCGGACGCTCGGATCAAGTGGACCGTGGTCGAGGACACCTGTCTTGCCGAAGCTTGGAAAATGGTGAGCATGGATCCGATCACTGGTGCGAACCAGAATTCAGACAACTATTGTCGGCACGTGAAGACAGCGTTCGACGAGTGTAGCCTTTGGGACCCAAAGTATCGCAAAGTCCACATGGAGCTAGGGGAGAAGGCTATTACCAACCATTAGGCGATCATCCAGACTGCCTGCAGTGGCATAGCTGCGTGGAAGAGGTGGACCGCACACAAGCCAACGGAGAAAACATTGACAACAAGGTACTCGCGGACACTAGCTTTGTCGTGCACACTTGACACACTTGACACACTTGCAGCTTCGTGGTGCACTTGCTCTGTTTCGAGAGGACATGAAGATGGAGTTCAAGTTCCATCATGTGTTCGAGCAAATCGAGAATTGCGAGAAGTGGCGGGACACTCGCCTGAGCCTCTCCAAGAGCAAGGATGGCGTCTACAACCCCGAGGCGCCGGCCGCTGCCACCGGCGAAGGAAGACCAGAGATCGTCCGGAAGAAGGCGAAGATGCTTAAAGCCGTCGGACCTCCCGCCGAGCGTCTCCAGGCTTCGATCGAGAAATGCATCGCCGACACGAGGGCGCAGGCCGAGAAGAGGGCCGAGAAGAGCGAGAAGCGCTGGAAGCAGCTGATCGAGACACAAGGGGAAAAGGTGGCCCTCATCAATGCCAACCTCGCCGAGAAGAAGGCCAACTACGTCGCCAAAAAGCACAAGACAGACCTCAAGTTCCTGATGGGCGGCGAGGACACGTCGAAGATGAGCTCGCCGGTCAAGGTCTGGTACATGGCGCAACGTCAGACCATCCTCCAGGGCGTGATCACGCCTTCCCCTTCCTCTGCGCCGAACGCACCTACGCCGAACGCCCCCACGCCGAGCTCTGCATCCACTTCCTCCAACCCGGCGGCCTTCGCCGGCGAGACGGACGACAACGCCGCGTCGGCCACGCCGTAGGAGCCTATCCCCATCGACGACTGAGAGCCCCCTGATCCGTAATAATTTGACGCCAAATTTGTGGGCGTTTCGGTCGAACACCTTGTGGCCGAGCACTCGCCGACGGAAACGATAAAGATTTAAATATTTCGCCGTTTTATGTTCTCCTGGGTATCCGGTCTAGATACGCGAGTGGAAAACTGGACGTACCCAGTCCAAAATTAAGTTCCATCCGCCCAAAAAAATCTGGATTTTGGCATGAGTTCGTCCAACAAGTGAATATGCTCAAATCCATACATGCCTAGACCGATCTGCTCGGCTAGATTGATCCTCTCTCCATCTCAATAATGCATCACGCGACACCTACCTGCGGTGTGAACAGGAGTAGAGTACTCCGTAGAATTGACATGATCAACGCACCACGCTCAAGTGGCAGCTGCAACAACAAGACAAGCGGACGATTCAAGGCCATTTAGTTCGTCGGTACAGGTTCCCGCTGGGACGACACTGCAAATGTGCGATGATAAAAGTGCACGACGATGAAAATGGCCATTACACGCCAGTTGTACATGCAAAATTCAGTATAGCCGGTTGAGTATGAAGACCGTCACATGCATGATGACCGATCCACGTTCTTCTCAAAACAAATTTTCGCCGATACAACTTGAGATATTATTGCTGAAGCAAACTGCACAATCAAGCCCAAAAAAACAAGAGAAAGAAAAAGCATAGGAGAGGAGACCATCTCGAGCTTTTGGTGGTGCTTTTCAAATGTCGGCATCGGCTTCCCTAGTGCCGGGCCAGGTTCTGCTGGCGGCGGTGTTGTTGACGCCTAGAGATCGCCGGCGGTGGCAGACTCCGAGCGCTTGATTGCTTTCCCCATATTTTTGGTCAGGGACCCTTATGTAAAATTTCAGGCCTTATCCTCAAATACCACATTTTTCTGCGCAAGTATTGTAAAGGGCCTGCATGTAAATTTGTACCTGTCTCTGTTTAATTGAACCTTCTGGGCCCTTCAGGGCCATTTCCGTGAAAAAAAAATAAAGTTTACACCGTTCGCCCGAGGCATCAACCAGGGGCGGATCCAGTATAAAGTGGTGAAAATGCCTGAGCCATGTGGTGACCGAAAGTTGAGTGGGGACAGCTGCCCACATTGACTACACGCTGGATCCGCCCCTGCCATCAACTAGATTTTGTACACATTTGTGTCAAGTTGCCAACTCGCTGGGCCAGGACGTGCTGCACGAATTGCTACAGTGCAACAATGAAGTGTTGTACGTGGAGGCAGGCATTTACTCGCCTGCTGCTGCTATACGCAAAGTCTTTCTTTACTCGCCTGCTGTAGCCACATGGGTGACCATGAAGTGGGTCACATGCATCTTTCTTTACTCGCCTGTTGTAACATCCTAACTAAATTTCAAAGATGTAAGTACTCTCTCTATTTTAAATTAGGATGCATATATTTTTGATTAAAGATAACAAATTCAAATTTGATCAAATATATATAGAGAAAATTATCAACATCTATAATATCTAATGCATACCTTACGAGGATATATTTTATAATAGGTTTAACAATACTGATTAAAGATTATAAATATCAACACATTTTTCTATATTGTTGATCAAATTTTGATCAAAAATTATATGCATCCTATTTTAAGATAGAGAGAGTATATGTGTGCAGTGAGAGGAAAGCAGAAGACAACTAAACACTCGTTGGTTCATCATTTGGAAAAGCCAGTCCCCAAACAGAGGTGTCGTCTAGCCCTGATCTTCTCGGCACGGGGCAGTCCGGGGCGAATATCAGGTGCAGGTTACCAAACAGGCCTTAAGTACCCTAAAAACAATTCATGCCTTGAGGTTCTTTATAAGTACGTACGATCGACTCCACCGGTGCCAGAGCATCTACACCGACATCTCCTGCATTCCAGAGTACGGCAGCCACTCCATCTTGACCTATTCAAGCCGGAATGGCTCCATCAATTGGATTCCAACCAAACGCAGAGTTCATCAGGTACGATGGATAATCTCTAGTCTTCTTAATTATACAACATGGTGTATTGAGCAATTGTGAGTATTATGAGTGTGCTTACCAAGTAACAAGTTCATAATTTCACTTTCTTTTTTAACTCATGCACATGCAGGTTTGCACCTAGAAGCTCTCGGAGCACCGGCTCAACGAGGGTATATGTGCATTTTTTTTACATTCTCTGGATTATTTAATTGTGATTCTTAGACATGTTTCGTTTATAGCAATCTGATTTCTATTGCATCTATTCATGATTTTGTATTGACTCTTTTTTTTGCGTGTACTTAATTATTTTGTATGTGTGCGTGATTCCAATCACGACCAAACATGCTACAATGATTCTGTTAAGGTATTTTTTTGGATGAACTCTACTAATAATTACTTATGGAAAAACTTCCTAGACTTGAGCTGGATTCCATTAAACCGTCGAGGAAGGGGTTGTACGGGTCTCCAAATTTTTTTCTAGCGAATGGGCATAACGCCCGTCGATGGTCAATACAGATCGTCCGAAAAAAATAGGCTTAGCGCCCGACGCAACTTCTCGCGCCGACGCAAGCCAAAATCCCAAGATCAGTCGGGATTCAGGCAAAACGTCCTGGTGGATGGCTATATTAGTGACATACATATCTCATATCGAAAGACCTAGATCATGGCAAGTTGGCAACACACGTCTTTTATTCATTTGATTCTTTTCTAGAATGACTTACTCATTTTTGTTGATGTTTGAACTTGTCATTATCTATGTTGTTACTAAAAATTAGAAATTATTAGTAGTATCCATGTGTTCATCTTTAAAAAAGTGTATTGTTTGGCCGTTATAATTTGTGCTACACTTATTATGTTCTCAACCATGTATGAGTGGTAATCTAGGGTGATGAAAATCTGCATTCCATGTGTTCACCTTTTAAAATTGTGCACCGTTTGGCCATTATAACTTGTCCTACACTGTTGTTGTTCTCAACTATGTTTGAGCTGTAATCTCGAGTGATGAAATATGCACTAGGTAGTTGTTGATCCTTCATCTTCTGAGCATGCATTGTAGTAACCTTTGATTTGTTTATCCTTCCTTTTTCACGCGTGATATATATGTCGTATGGGATAGGTATGTTTTTGCAGGATGGAACAATTGGTTTACCCATTGGTTCAGAAAACCCAGTTGAGACGGTTAAGATGATCGGTCTAGGAATGTTGGATGGATGTGTTGATGCATCTGGAAGTTTATTCTTCCAGCTTTCAAAATCAAGATGAATAGATTTAGGCTTTGTTCGGTTAATCCCTATCCCAAAGGGACTGGAGAGTATTGTAGTGGATTTGGGGGAGATTTTGACTTGTATAGGATTTAATCCACTTTAATCCCCTCCAATCCACTTCAAATATGAGGTAACCGAACAAACCCTCAGACAGGTAGTGTCTCCCTAGAGATAGTTGGGAATTCTTGTAATGATTGTTGGGTGGCCTGCATGGCGCATGGTTCGGATGACAGTGGGTGTGGGTGTGGAGGGGCAAGCACGGATGGATGGTGGCGTGAATGGAAAAGTGTACCAGTTTGGGATGAATCGTGGCGGGCCTTAGGAGGAATGGGGTGTCAATGTTTAAAACTTTGGCTCCATACACGGCTTCTAGTTACTCCTCACTAACGGGCGCACACGGCTTCTGTCGATTTGTCAAAACTCAAAAAGGTAATACATTTTCTAACCCTAGCAAGAAAATGTCGGATTTGTGAAAAGGAACTTATATTTTTTTGGCACCCTAGCAACAAACCACGGTACCGTAAAGGCAAATCGGTTAGAAAAGTAAAAATCTGGAGGTGCTGCACCTAACCGATCCCCAAAATGGTCAGAGGAGTATATTTTTACTCATCGGAGGAGTAAACCGAGCGGCCAACTCCTAAATATACTCCTCGGCCACCATTTCTGAGAAAATCACCCGCCTCCCGACCTCCACCTCCCGCCCCCCGCTGTTCTTTCCTGCCCGCCTCCCTGCCGGCGCCGATGTCGTCGACTCCACCCGAAATCTACGCACAGCTCTCAGGCGCACCTTCTCCGACCATCCTCGGCGTCTCCGATGCCCTGGCGCCGCCGCAATCAGAGATCTCAGCCACGACCACGGGTCGTAAAAGGTTGGGGGCCAACAACATGGTCCGGCCGGCCGGCACAACCGTCAAGGACTCCGGAAAGGCTGGCGGCAAGCCCCGTGGAGGCTCCTGAGGTGCCGCCGCATCCTCCCCTTAATCTTGTGGCCGGCCGGCGACAAAGCAAGCCAACTTCGGCCAAAGTGACGCTCGCGGAGGCGGCGACCAAGAAGAAGATGAAAAAGGCCGTGGTGGCGCTTCAGAAGGCTACACCGGCCCCTTCGATGCGCAAGGCCTCGTCGGCGAACCCTCCCCTAGGCCGGACACCGCGGGCGGCCTCATCAACGTTGACGAGCGCGCGAGGTGTTCGATGGATCGTCGGCAAGGTAGAAAATTTCTTTTTCTCCTCACCTCTAATAGGTTGGCGATTTGTAGACACACGGTGCTATTGTTTTGACGATATGTAGACACACGACATTGGAGGAGGAGGTGGTCGGCTTCATAACACAATTGGAGAGTAGCCATGCTATCGGGATCGACGACCTCCACTTCGACGATGATGATGTTGAGGCCACCACCGAGCAAAGAGAGGTGGCTGAGGAAGATGTTGAGGTCACCGCCGAGCAACAAGAGGTGGAGGAGACACAAGAAAGCGCAAAGAAGACAAGATCCACGAATTATAGCGGAAAGAAGACGTTGCATTGTGCTATGCTTGGATGCCACGACTAGGAAATATTGGGAGCTCACTCGAGCAAAGATCCTTCAACGATCTTTTGGTGGAGGTGCTCATGGTGGTGATGATGGTGTTGGCCTAGGAGGAGGAGGAGGAGATGAGGTCTTTGGAGATGATGCTTGAGTTCTTCGGAGATGGTCCACAACATATGAGGTGATACGTTGGTGGTTTCTTTTGGATGAAACAAGGTCAATAGCTTTTTTTGGGGAGACCTTGATCGATGGTGGTGACAAAGTCTGCTTTTGAATGAACTCTATGCATGTTTTATTTCGATGTGTTCGATTCGATGAACTATGCCTATGTATGTTGTTTAAGTGTTGTGCTGCTTGTGTTTGAATTGTCCGTATGTTTAAATTGTTTGTATGAACTCTATGTTAGATGTATGAATGCATATGTGGAAGGCTAGAGAGAAATGGAGAAATAAAGTTTAACTCTTTTAAGTTTAGTGGTTCGGTTAGAAACCGCCGACCTCTTTTACTCCTCTAAAGTTTGCTCATCCATTTACTCCTCTAAAGTTCAGGTACCGGTTAGGGATGGCCTAAAATGATACTACACGTAGAGAGAGAAAGGGTATGTGATGCAGAGAGGGTTATTGTGTCAAATAATGACTACTACGAAATGGGCAGAGTGCACTGTTGCCTCGCCGGGCCCATAAAGCGTATGGTCGGTACGTGGAGGTAGGCCTTTACTCGTCTGCTTCTCTACATGCATACTTAGTCGCACATGGTTGGTCATGCAAAGTCTTTCTTTACTCGCCCCCTTGTGTAACTGTAACTCGTACCGGCCGGGTCCCTGCATCTGCTAGCTCTTGCTCAGCAGCTAGAATCACAGCACACCCACCCTCCCCAGTACTCGTCGTACGTGGAGCATAATAAAGACAAAACAACAACTAACCTCTAGCGTACCGTTACCAAAACAAAAAGACTAACCTTCTGCAGTGCGTGTCATGCACGTGGTGTGCCGCCAGCACTCCAACGATCAGCTAGCCGCTCCAACATAAATACACGTGGAGCTAGAGAGTGAACGCACATCGACTGAGCGATAGCAGCGCAGAGCAGAGCCAGAGCGGGAGCAAAAATGAAGGTGGCGGTGGTCGGCGGCGGGGTGAGCGGGCTGGCGGCGGCGCACGAGCTGCTCGCCACGACGAGCCGAGACGGCGGCGTCCGCGTGACCCTGTACGAGGCGGAGGACCGCCTCGGAGGGAATGCCAGAACGGTGGCAGTCGGTGACGGCGCCGGAGGCAAGGTCCAGCTCGACCTCGGCTTCATGAGCTTCAACCAGGTATATGTCCAGTTCTTTTAACAGCTTAAAAAATAAGCTATCCCTTTCCAGCTTATCTCATAAGCCGCTCAGCTTATCTGTTAGGGCTTTTAAAATAATTATCTCATAACTAATTGAGAAGCTTCGACTAATAAACTATATGGCTTATAAGAGAAGCTAGAGAGGGAGCAACTTATTTTTTAAGCTGATAAAAGATCTGGCCCATAGCTTCGTGCATGTTTCCCATATTAGTGCTGGGCGCTGTTGGCAGCATGCATGAAAGCATTTGGCATCTCAGCTGATTCTTGGTAATTAATCGCTGACTTCGCCGCACGTTCACCTCCAGTTATGCATGATCTAAAACGATTAATCTGCTACTAGCTCCATCGTTTCAGATGCACCGGCCGTGATTTAATCTTTGAAAGAAAAATCACTCTCCTAGCGCGAGTGGCTCTCATGTATATAGAGCATCTGTAATGCTCACTAATTTCTTCTGCCGTCACTGTTGCATTACTTAAACGTGTTTATAGCCCCAAAAATCTTGGTGAGCATATGTAATTTTGACAAGTGTTGTAAGAACTGTAAGGATTCTTGGATGCCGCGCATTATAGCAGAAATCTCTGTAGAAACTCTATTTTATAAGTGAAAAGTACAAGACAAATAAAAAATGAAGTTTTCTATGCAATTTACAATATTCATTTGGTCACAGGTTTTTTCATGTTTTCGTTGTCTACTTATTATCTTTTTTCGTTTCTTTACAATTATGTTTTCTTTTCAATTTTGTTTTTAATATTCATATGAAATTGGTATATCATGAAGTTGCCTCTTTTTCTTTTCTTTACAATTATGTCCGCGAGTTAAAAGAATTCATAGGAGATAAAAATGTTGGGACAATTCAAAATAATTGTTCATGAGGTTCGCTATTTAAAAGCAAACCATGGACATTGCTTATAAATGTACAGTATTTAAAATCAAATCATGGACATAATACTTACTATCCTAGAAGAAATCTGAAGAACGGCTCCACACAATATTGCTTATAAATGTACAATATTTACACTAGAGAGAATAATCATCTTGTTCTAGGTCAACAAATCAAATGAGCATAATATTGGTCAAAATGCTCTAATTTTATTATTCTAAACCTTGTAGAAATAACAACTTTTGTGACTCCCTAAAATGGAGGGGGGTGGGGGTGGGGGTTGTGGCCCCCAAATATGAACATATAACTCCACCGGTGAGTATGAGTATCTTATTTAGCCCGATTGTACTGTTTTGCTCTGATGTTGTTTCGTATAAATGGGTGGAAAAATACCTTCAAACATAGGAATTTTTATTCTCTTGCCTAAGTCGAAACTAGTTGGAGATCGACTCGTGACTGTTGCAAGCCAAGTATGAGTCAATTTGTACATAACTCGGCTTAATTTTGTGACTACCTAAAATGGAGGGGGGTGTGCGTGTGTGTGTGTGTGGGGGGGGGACATGAACATACAACTCCACATGTGAGTATGAGTTTCTTATATAGCCCGATTTGGTTGAAAAAAAAACCGATTGTATCGTTTTGCTCCGATGTTGTTTTGTATAAATGGGTGAAAAGATACCTTCAAACATAGGAATTTTTATTCTCTTGCCCAAGTCGAAACTAGTTCGAGATCCACTCGAGACTGTTGCAAGCCAAGTATCAGTCAATTTTTACATAACTTGGCTCAATTTAAGCTCGTTCGAATTCTATGATGAGCAGAGAGTCCTATGTACTCCCTCTGTTTTAAAATATAAAATATTTTAGATTTATGAAGAAAATGTATCTAGACTTTTTTAGGTGTGTAGATTCACTTCAAACTTAAATAAACCTACATACTAAAAGAAGTCTATATATATTTGATTTACAAACTTAAAATATTTTATATTTTAAAACGGAGGGTAGCCCGGTGTAAATCGTGCGTGAGTCGTACCTATTGGCCTCACGATGCAATTTTTCATTTTTTTTTCTTTGGGACCATCACGAGGCATAAGGTGGACTAGTTTAGCTGACATGAGCCTCTTGTGGAGTTGTGGTTTTGTTTTTTCGAGACAATGAGCCTCCTGTGGTAGTTTCGTTGGTGTTGACTTTGGGCCGTACTAGCATATATTTGGGGGCCCTCTTGCCCATAGGCCCTGGGCTGTCGCGGTGTCGCCTCTCCCGCCCTATCCCATGGCCGGGCCTGGGTCCTGCACAGGCGAGGAGAAGAAGCGGCCGCCGTACCATCCCTCCGCCGCCGCCGCCGGCGACTCGGCTGCGCCGATTTCCTTCCTATCTACAGCTTCTCCTCCACATTCATCTCTCGCACCCGTCGCCCACGATGCTCTGGCACTGGCAGCGTCTGCCCCCAGCTCCTGTGGCACCAGCGCGCCAGGAAGCTGTGCCCCTGGACGGATTCCAGCAACTCTGGCCGCAACATTTGCCGCGACGAGGAGATCGTGCAGTGCCACGGCGGCCAGGTGATTTGTTCTTGCCAGAAACGATTCGGGAAAATTTGTTCCTGTAGTGCGGTCTTCTGTAATTTGGACTGTTCGTTCCAACTGAGGCGTTAGAGATTGTTTTCTGCTTCTTGGTTTGGAATATTTTAGCTTCTTTTGAGCTAAGATTACCAGATTTCTGTTATTATTCAACAGGTTTTTTGTCTGTAAATTGCAAGCAATTGCTCCCTATGAATAATTCGTGTCTATCTCAATGCAAGTCATGTACATGTTTGAAGTTATACATGTTGTAAGCTGGGTGGGGAACTGATCAGTTTAGTTGGATTGCATACACGGTTTAATTTGGGCCGGGTGCCAATACACATTATTGTGTGCTGGTTTGGCTTGGTTTGGTTAGACAAAAAAATTCAGGTGGTTTCAGTTTAGGTATAGTTCGGTTACCCCAACCATTGCCACTATAGTGGTGTAAGTGTGAGTGTATGCGCACGCGTGTGTAACTAAGTGTTTTACTCATAGTTCAGATGTGCAAAATTTTGCATTGGTGCGTAGTTTCCACCGCCTTGGGCTCCCACGCAGAGCATCCCATCGGACACAAGACTGGAGCTGAAGAAACCTCCGGATATAGATTTTCTACCTTGATCTCAGCAACCATAGTTCTTGTTTGCTTCTGATAATTCAGTGCTAATCTATGATTATGATACTTTTCCTTTTAGCGTTTGCTGACATGTGTTTTTTATTCGTTGAAAGAAGCCACATTAATTATTGAGTGCCTAAGACATGTGTCTTGTTATGTTTTTTATATACATAGTACTATAATGCATTAATGCTTATGGTTGGAAATTCACTTTTAGTTTTACATGTTGGCTTATTTATCTGATTAATGTGCATGCATGGTTTTAATCTTGATTGATGTTTTTCTTTTACTCTGATTAATATGTGACTTCCTAACCCCTTGACTAGCTAAACATGAAAGATCTTTGTAAACCTAAATTATAAGTTTTTATTCCTCACTAAGACTTTTGTTGTGCCATATGCATCAAACTAATGTAGGCAACATATCCCGACATGATGGAATGGTTAGAAGGGCTCGGGGTGGAGATGGAGAGATCGGACATGTCTTTCTCAGTGAGTACACAATCGGACGGTGGTGGCCGAGGATGCGAGTGGGGCAATGGAAATGGTATCTCGAGCCTCTTGGCGCAGAAAACCAACATACTGAAAACCAGTTTTTGGCGCATGGTCTGTGAGATACTCAGGTTCAAGAAGGATGCTCTGACGTAAGCAGTCCAGTCCCTCAGTTCTCATGTGCATACATAATACTTCCATTACTAGCTGGACATATGTATATATGCCTTGTGTTCATATATGATAACAATTAATTCGCTGGTTCGATCTTTGGAATGAAGGTACCTGGAGTACAAGGAGCATAACCCTGATCTGGACCGCAGCGAGACGTTGGGGCAGTTCGTTCAGTCGCATGGATATTCCCTTTCATTCCAAGAGGCTTACCTTGTACTGCTTCTAATCTACTTGCTTATGCCTTTTTTTCTAGTGTATCCAGCAACCCTTTATTTTGGCATTATCTCACATCATGATTTCTGTAGTCAATTTTTTTGATTTTCATGTTTTTGGACAGTTATGTAAAAAATGTGAAGATAAACTACATTTTCCAAATAATTATGAAAAATTTAGATAAAACATTCAAATTATTATAAGTAAAAGTTGGGTAACTTGCATGGGTGCAGGGGCAGGAAGGCCAGCTGGTTATATTCGCTTGTAGAAGTTTTTTGTGAGTACAAACATACTTTGTCGTGTTTATGCGGTTTTGAAAAATGAATATTTCGTGCAGATTCCAGTCTGTGCAGGCAGTTGGTCATGTTCATCAGAAGGTGTTTTGAGTCTCTCGGCTTTCTTCGTGCTGTCATTTTTCCGTAACCATGACCTTCTTCAGGTGCCTAGCAACTTTGTATACATGTTCCTTTCCCATTGCATTTGCATGCTTAATAGTTAATTCGTCTTTGAAAGCTGATGATTAAGTCTCTACACTCTCAGCTGTTTCGTCACGCCCAGCTGCCCACTGTCAAGGCTTGTTCGCAGTCCTATGTAAACAAGGTAAAAGGAGAATTGGAAGGCATGGGCTGTCGAATTAAAACCAGCTGTCAGGTCAAATCTGTTTCAAGTTTTGATGGAGGTACATGTGTTATTGTTTGTTGATTGCTGACTGTATGAACAATGTGTGTGTCATCAGTGGTTATTGATCCACTAACAGAAACAATTCTCTATCTTGACAGCTGGCTACAGGGTCTTGGAGAATGATGGTTCAGAGGAAACATTCGACAATGTCATCCTTGGGGTCCATGCACCTAATGCTCTCAAAGTACTAGGAGCTCAAGCTACACATTACGAACTGAAAATTCTAGGTGCCTGTCAGTATGTCCACAGGTGAAGTCTGTCTACTACTGCCAAATGAACACATCAATAAATTTTCATCTCATCTGCTAATTGTCTGGCACGCAGGGATATATACCTCCACTGCGATCAAAATTTGATGCCCCGAAATCCATTAGCATGGAGTGCCTGGAATTTCCAAGGAGCAACCAGCACCGGGTTTTCTGTTACTTACTGGCTAAACCATATTCAGGTAAATTTCCTACAGCCAGATTTTCATCAAGATTGAACACACTGTAGAGCAGGCTCACAGAATAACATCAAAGTGGAAGCTTCAGCCTAGCGCCTCCAGCTGTATGAATGGATTACTCAACTGTTGAATATTTGATTTTTTTTGTGCTTCTAGGAAATTGAATCTGTCAGGCCTTTCCTCGTTACACTCAACCCCCCTTGTGTTCCGGATCACGTACTGCTTAAATGGTCTACAGGCCTTCCTGTTCTGTCTGTGGCTGCGGCCAAGGCTTATCTTCAGTTTGATCAGATTCAGGGAAAGAGAGGAATATGGTTTTGTGGGGCATATCAAGGTAACATGTTTCATGAATTTCAGTTTTTGGATGATTTGTTAGTTACAACTTGCATGTAGATGTACGGTATACTTTTACTGCATTTTAAAGTTAGGTCTCAAATATCTCTTCTACCTTGGACCCCAGGTCATGGCTTCCATGAAGACGGATTGAAGGTATTTGCATGCACAGGCTGTCCATTTTCCCTTTCAGACCTGTCATGCATGTCCTGTCAATGAGTTTTGTCACTGCTTTCCCATGCTGGGAAGGCGGTCAACAAAGATGGAAAGAGGTGACGGCCATGCTCATGCATGGTCTGCCCAATCTCCATAAGGAGAGCAGCAAACCGGATACGCAGCAAGGCATTCGGCTGCACCAAAACTTCTCCTTCGTTCTTCCTTGACAGCAGAGATAGAGTGCCACCTTCGAACAGCATTGTTGTGAGTTGAGAGCTAACTTGGGCAGCGTCACTAGTTTGCTTGGTGATCAAAAAGTTTGATGTCCTGTTTAGAGACATGACTTCCTATTACCCCTAAACAACTAATTGCTAACAAAGCTAAACATATCTAATTCTTTCATAACCATAACTAACCATATCCTTGTTTACCTCTAGTAGGCTTATGTCCCTAAGTAGCTACTAGATTTCCAGGCTTCTCCTTTGTTCATCAATGGGGGCTGTTTACACCACCCTGACATATATGCTTTTAGTTTCAGTCGAATAATTCAGAATGACTGTTTCATGAAATAGTTCTGTGAGGTCTTTTTATGTTGGACATATTGAATCAATGCAGTCTGGGAGAGCAGCAGCTCAAGGTTTGCTTGGAAAGAAATGTGAGCTTCTTCTGAACCCAAAGCAGATGGTTCCATCATGGACCGAGGCTGGGGTGCGCCTTGCTATTATAAGATTTTTTAACCATTTCATAACCATCGGTAACTTGATGTGAGTCCTTGTATGAGTCAATATACTACATATGTCTAATTATGAATATTTTAACCATAATAGTTTTCGTGTAGATTGGTCGAAGAAGGAGGTAGTGTGCTCAGCTTTGGCAAGGCTTGCGACAAATGCCATGTAAAATCTGTCATACGAGTTCATGACCCCTTGTTCTATTGGAAGGTTGTCTTGTCTTCTCTTTTTCTGCGTACACATGCATTTTTTATTGTTTCTGATTGGTGATTTGTCCATGCATGATTCTTAATTTCTTTTATATTCCATTGCAATTGCTTTATCCAACCTTCTCATTTGAACTACATGTGTTTATCCTGGCTCCCTCACGTCTTTTAGGTTGCAACAGAAGGGAACATTGGCTTGGCAGAAGCCTATATTAACGGATGTTACTCTCTTGTTGACAAGAGAGAAGGCCTTCTGAATCTTTTCCTGGTAAAACTTTGCTATAGTCCATAAGCTTATTGGTTGAGCTATTTCTTCTTCATTTCTGATCAAGTCCACGATCCATTTATTTGCAGATTCTCGTTGCTAACAGAGATGCGCGTAGGAACCGTGGCATTGCCAGAAAAGGGTTCTGAAACCTTCAATTCTCCACTAAATTCCTATGAATTGTTTGATAAAGATGTAGTACCTAAGAATATATGCGTCTGTGACTAATCATGTATATAAAATTGTTTGGTTTGCAGGGCTTGGTTGTCACCCTTGTATGCAATAGCTAATTTGAAATATGCTAAAAACTTTCTGCACCATGTCTCGAGGAAGAACACTACGACACAAACTCGTCGAAATATCTCTGTGCACTATGATCTTGTCAGTACTCTTGTCTCTTCTTTTGTTATTACATTCCGTCAGGATTAAGATAACTAGTTGTTTTGGTCAATTGAAATACCAGAATTATTGCAATTCCTATTGATTTGATGATTTTGTGTTCCACACATATCAAAAAGATATGTTATCATTCATTACTTTCCATGCTTCTATAATAAAAAACCAAATAGTACTAATAGTTCTTTCTTCTTATATATGTGTGCAGAGTAACGATTTTTTCAAGCTTTTTCTGGATAAATCTATGACTTACTCTTGTGCAGTTTTCAAGGTTTGTAAATCTTGTGATTTTGTTCTGCAACTTGTAATTTTACGTAGTAGTTTTATTAATTCATGTACTAAAATTAAATTGCTAGATGGAGGATGAAAGCTTAGAAGCAGCCCAGCAACGTAAACTTAGCCTTCTAATCTCCAAGGTAATACTACCATATCTCTAGAAATTGTGTCATTGGATTGATTACTAGTTAGACAATGTTGTGAACATGATGGGTCTTCATTCTTGCAAAATACACATTTGACCAAAGGCTAAGGTCGAGGCAGGGCATCATGTTCTTGATATCGGTAGCGGCTGGGGCAGTTTAGCAATACAAGTGGTTAAGCAAACTGGCTGCAAATACACTGGAATCACTTTGTCAGAGGAGCAACTTAAATATGCTGAGAAAAGAGTAAAAGAAGCTGGCTTAGAGGTTAGTTCTATGTTACTCCCTCTTTTACGCAATACTGGTCCAGTTTAATAGTTTATCAGTAATTAATTACCATTCCACCATATGTGTTCACTAGAAAATGCAGTATGGGTGTATTTTATCCTCCAGACCTCCACCCTTTACTTAGGAAGGGTGAAATCCTAGCTAACAGTTCTACTATCTATTGTTATTACTTTTTAGGACAACATAACTTTTCTGCTGTGTGACTACCGTAAAATGCCACCATGCAAGTATGACGCAATCATAAGCTGGTAAGTATTATCTGTATATTATGGATGCACACTCTGACTCTGACAATACCTGTGCTTATGTATTCCCCTTCTGTATATTAATTCAGCGGTATGATCGAACATGTTGGGCATGAGTACATGGACGAATTTTTTGCCATCTGCGAGTCTCACTTGGCTCAAGATGGCATATTGGTCCTACAGGTTAGTACCGCAGGACAAATATCATCGTCAACACCTATCCAATCAAGACTTTAATTGGGTCTACATGATCATGAACTAATTGAGGTTTATCTGCAAATACGTACATGTGCGTCCAGTTCATCTCAGTTCCAGAGGAACGGTATGAGCAATACAGAAAAAGGCCAGACTTTCTAAAAGAATACATATTCCCTGGCGGTTGCCTTCCTTCTTTGGCCCGTGTGATGTCTGCCATGACCACGTCATCAAGATTCTGGTATCGTTCGATTGAGTAATTGGTTTCTTCATGCATGATCATGGATGTATCTCGGTTAATTGATTAATTAAGCTCTCCCTGACTTTGTAGCATAGAGCATGTCGAGAATATTGGTCCCCATTACTACACAACTCTGATACACTGGAGGGACAACTTCATGGCCAACAAAGAGTAAGTATATATATATATCACTCGTCATTCACTATGGAAGAATAATACTGTTGTTACAGTTTGAGTAAAATACGTACCAGTGCATATATGTTCACTGAGCAAACGAATTTTGTTATGACATGCTAGTGCATATATATATGTGTTCGTTGGGCAAGTGATTTTTTTCTGTGACTTACCATCATATACACATATTGTGATTGCTGAGTTAGTACTAATTCGGTTTATTTTATCTTGCAGTCAAGTTTTGGCCCTGGGCTTTGATGAAAGGTTCATGCGTATATGGGAGTACTACCTCGTATTCTCTGCGTCTGGTTTCAAGTCACGTGCAATCGGAGATTACCAGGTATGTGTGCTCTCTCTGTGGTAAACCATAAAACTTGATGAAATTGTTAAATGATGAAAATGTTTTCTTGAGAGAAAAAAGACCTATATATACTTGTGATTTTTACATATCATAACTTTGACCAAAATGACGTCTGAGCCTTTATGTGTGATGATGGCTGCATGCAGGTTGTTTTCTCTCGTCCAGGCAACAGGCGGATTAGCCATGTGCCTTGATGGCTAAAGGCAATAAACATATCCTTCTCGTTCAGCTCTCGAACTGCTCCTTGCCGATAGCCTAAGGCCATTGAATAAGCGTATCCTGGAATGGTCCTGTGTTTTGATCGTGAAATGTTTAGTTTTTTTGTGACAATGTGTTGTTGTGTGTCAATAAACTTGTACGATGCGTGCACATGTGTGGCATGCAAGTCGTACATTATATGTAGCCTGGTCACTAGAATTTGAGAATTGTATGGATGTGTGGCATGCAAGTCGTACATTATATGTAGCCTGGTCACTAGAATTTGAGAATTGTATGGAAGTGGTGTGTTGCTTTAATATCTACGGGAAATAGTTGTGTTATTATAAGCGTATCCTGGAATGGTCCTGTGTTTTGATCGTGAAATGTTTAGTTTTTTGTGACGGTGTGTTTTTATTTGTCAATAAACTTGTACGATGCATGTGTGTGTATGCAAGTTGTACATTATATATAGTCTAGTCACTAGGATTTGAGAATTGTAAGGAAGTGGTGTGTTGCTTTAATATCTACGGGAAATAGTTGTTATGTTTGTAGTCTTTGATCTGTTTTTTTTAGTTATAAACGCCTTCGTCTCTATTCAAAAGATGACTGGACATTGGCCTAATTTTTGGCAACACGGTTTTTCTAAAACTGAAGTATATCAGTACCATAGTATTTTAGTGCCTAGCAAAGCAATACTTTAAGCCCTGTTTGGTAGCTCCGTTTTTTTTAAGTATTCTTAGAATACTTCAGTTTCCAAAAATAATAAAGTATTAATTACTTCAAGTCGTTTGGTTCCAAGTAATACTTTAGTTTTGGAAACTGAAGAATCTCTAAAACTGCAGTTTTTTGACGTATTAGAAACTTCACTGCCGACCTCTTTATTCCTAAACGGAGAACTCGCAAAAACGCATCTGCTTCACTCCGTCGTCTTTGCGTACAACGCCTACGATCATGTCCTCTTCTTCAGCCATGGAGAAAGCAAGCTCAGTAAACGGAAAAGAAGGTTCGTTTTGCTGAATTCTTGCCAAGATCTATGACGTGATATTCTTCTTAACTTGATCGTACCATTGTTGCCATCTGGGGTTTGTTATTCATGCCGAGATCCCACCGATTCCCACACAGACGGACGCCATCCGTCAAGATTTGGCGCTCCTTAGCATTTCTGTATAGACGGGTGTCTTATTGTCATGGTTGCATGAATGAACTAGGCCAAATTTAGTGCAGATCTATACCGTTTAGTTCACATGCATGTTTGTTGTGTTTCGCATCCTGTGAAGATGCTTAGATTTTTTGCTTGCCGAGCTCTCCAATAACCATATGGCACCTGGTATTCAACGCCAATCCGCTGGCATCTAGCACTTGAACAGCGATCACACATGCATAACAATCTGTCAAAAGGGAAGGTAAAACAACATCTCTCAAATGCCTGGTTGTTTTTGCCAAAACTGAGAAATACTGCAATATCAAGAAACTGTATTATTCCTCTCCCGTGCATTGAAATACTTCAGTTTTGTAATACTTTAATTTAATAAAAACTTTGTTGCCAAACTAGGCCTTAGTTTTCTCTTTTCTCAGTTTTAGAAAAAAGAGGGTCTCACCTCTTTCTCAAATACTTCAAAAAAACCATAGTTTTGAAGGATACTTTAGTTTTAAAACCATATTATTTGTTGGATCCAAACGCCTCAAAGTATTCAATACTCTAGTTTTTTTAGAAACCAAAGTATTCTTTTAATACTTTAAAAATACTTTGATACCAAACAAGGGGGGTAGTTGAAGCTAGTACTTCCGAAGCTAAAGATGACGAATGTTATGCACACACATTCTTTGATCTTGACTATATAGCTTGACAATCCGTCTCCATGACCATCCTCTAGACCCGCAAGTAGAAGACCGTGACTGTAGGACCTCTGTAGTAGTCGACTAGTCAGATCCTCAGTTTCTCCCTATTTCATTTACGGCTACTGTTCCTCATCCGACAACGACAATACAAGCACACACATTCCAAATGAGGTACTAGACTACCTATCTTAGCGTCATCCTTTGTACCGGCAATAAGAATAGCTAGCATATCAGCGACAATGTTGAAAAGCATTAGAGACAAGGGATCTCTTTGTCTCAAACCTTTTTTAGTTTGGAAAAAGTGTCCAGTGTCATCATTGACTCTTATTCCAACACTTCCACCTTGCACAAAACATTTGATCCACTCATATCATTGAGGGTCAAAACCTTTCATGCGCAAATATTGTAGAAAAGGCCATTTAACCTTATCATATGCATTTCAAAATCAATTTTAAAAAACACACCATCCAGTTTCTTCCGTGGAAGTTCATGTATGGTTTCGTGCAGCACAACTACACCCTCTAGAATGTGTCGTCCAGCTATAAATGCAGTCTGAGATGGTCTAATCACCTTATGAGCCAATTCAGTAATGTGATTGGTAGCCACCTTTGTAAAAATCTTGAAACTGACATTTAGTAGACAAATTGGTATATATTGTTGAATTTGTGCCGCATTCTCTTTTTTGGGAAGGAGAGTAATCGTCCTAAAGTTTAACTTAAAAAGGGGTAATTCTCCAAAATACAATTGCCTAAAAAGAGCCATGAGGTCATTTTTAATAACATCTCAAAAAGTTTGATAAAACTCCACGGGAGAGCCATCAGGGCCCAAAGCTTTATTATGTTCCATTTGAGAAATAGCATCCAAAACTTCTTTCTTAGAGAACTCAGCTATAAGGCATCCATTTTCTTCAGCTCAGAGTTAGGGGATATCATCAATACGTTCCTCCGACAAGGAGAAGCTAATTTTATTCGGTTCACCGAAAAGAGCTGTGTAATATTCAGTAATATAGACTCTCAAGTTCTCTTCGCCCACTATGGTTCCTTTATCTTGCTCTAGTTGGACAATCTTTTTCTTTCCGTGTTTACCATTTGCAATAAGGTAAAAATAATTTAGTATTATTACCACCCTTTTGAACATGTTTTAGCTTAGCACGTTGAGCCCACTTAGTCTCCTCATCACGTCTAAGCTTACACACATGTTCATTGGCCTCTCTTAGCTTATCCTTTTCTAATCCAGTCAATGTACTTGTTCCGGCTTTAATATCCAACTCATCAATAATGGATAGTAGCCTCTCCTTTTCCTTTTTTATATTTGCCACTAAGATTCTTAGCCCATACTTTCAAGAATCGTCGTAAGTGTCTTATTTTATTTTTCTCTCTAAATAGGAGTATCCCCAGTGAATATCGATTCCCATTCTTTTTTATCATCTAAAAAAAACCATCCCGACGCAACCAGGATAGCTCGAATGAGAAGTGAGCCTTATTTCCTATGTGAGCGTGATTACCATAATCAAGAAGTAATGACGTATGGTCAAAACCTGAGAGAGTTACTGCCCTCACCGATACTAAAGAAAATTTCTGCTCCCATTCCACACTTGCGAGGATACGATCCAACTTTTCATAAGTTGGATTGTCCCTGCGATTAGCCAATTATATTGTCTGCCCGAAAGAACAATTTCTCAAAGATCTGGACTTTCAATAATGGCATTAAACATAAAAGGTCATCGAGGGTTAAAGTTATCATTACTTTTCTCCTCTTGTTTACGCATAATGTTGAAATCACCAGTGTCTCTGTCTTGCACATACGCACCAGCTCAGATAGAAAGTCGGGTTTATGTGAATCTTTTGCAACTCCATACACCGGTAGAAAGACCCACTCAAAACCGTCGTGCTTAGATCTCAAATACAACTTAACACAAAAATCTCCAGTTTCCACCTTTTTAACTTAAAGAGTTTCTGCATTAATGCCAACTAATATACCTCCCGACCTTCCATGAGGTGGGAGACAAAACCACATGAACTCCCTCCCCGCTGCCAGGTGTTTTAAAAATGAAACATTGAAATTAGATCGACCCGTCTTCAATAGCACAATAAAGTCTAAACGATGATTCTGGATAGATTCATGTACAAACAAATGTTTTTCGAGGTCACCAAAACCATCACTTTTTCACGTAATTCCTTTCAATCCTGTCATTGAGATCTTTTTATTTTACTTTAATACGGGTGCTTCTCCATATATTCGTCTTACCTAGCTAGCAGTTCTTCGGCTACCTTCAGAAAAGTACAAGATCATGTCATGGAAGAAGAAGAATTTGAAGACCTCATAGAGTTGCTTATTTTCTTTTAGACTTTATTTTGTAAACGCCGAAGTCAGCTTGTGTATTTCTACCATGTACTATTTATCGGTATAAATATATATGGTATTGATTGTCAAAAAAATCAGCGGTATGATCGAACATGTTGAAAGCACAGGGACGATTTTTTTTTGCCATCCGTGAGTCTCACTTGACTCAAGATGGCATATTGGTCCTACAGGTTAGTACTGCAGGACAAGTATCATTATCAACACCCTATCCAATCAAGACTTTAATTGGGTTTACACGATCTTGAACTAATTGAGCTTTATCTGCAAATACGTACATGTGCGTCCAGTTCATCTCAATTCTAGAGGAACGGTATGAGCCAATACAAAAAAAGGCCAGAGTTTAGCGGTTGCCTTCCATCTTTGGCCCGTGTGATGTCTGCCATGACCACGTCATCAAGATTCTGGTACGTTTTACATCAATCGACAGATTCTTGATTAATTGGTTTCTTCATGCATGGTCATGGATGCATCTCGATTAATTAATTAAACTCTTCCCACTGGAGGGACAACTTTCATTGCCAATAAAGAGTAAGTATATATCACTTGTCATTCCGTATAGAAGAATAATACTGTTGTTACATTTGAGTAAAAGATGTTGATCATATGCACATAATGTTGTTCATTGCTCAGTTAGTATTAATTTCTTATCACTTTCTTTTTCTCGCAGTCAAGTTTTGGCCCTGGGCTTTGATGAAAGGTTCATGCGTATATGGGAGTACTACCTCGTATTCTCTGCGTCTGGTTTCAAGTCACGGGCATTTGGAGATTACCAGGTACATGTATATATGTATGCTCTCTTTACATAGTATATGTATTTACTTCTGTTATTTCCAGACAAATGGAAGTCATTTACTCCCTCCGGTCTTGAAAAGATACATTTTGGAAATCTCTTCATGGTCTCCCGAATTTAGCAACCATTAATTTTTACTGCAGTAAATCATAAAACTTAATGAAATTGTTAAATGGTGAAAGTGTTTTCTTGAGAAGGACCTAAAAATGTGTTTTTACATATCAAATCAAACAAACCAGCTCTTAACCGGGCGACCGTGTGGGCACTGTCAAAGTGGACACGTTTCCATCGGGGGTGGGTTTTCCCTTCTATCTCGCTAACTCCTCTCCATCCCTCTTGCTAACTCCTAAACCCTAAACCCTATCGGAGGAGGCCCCGATGTCAGTTCAGGGAGAGACAGACAGAGACTCCGGGAGTGTGGGGATGGTGGTAGCCTCACCGTCATCACCGCGGTCGCCTGGAGTCCTTTGCTACGCTCTGTCCCCGGGCTCCACCCCGCCCTCGCCTAGGGGATCGCCAGCGTCGGTCCCAGCGACTCCAGCCCTCCACACGGACGTGCCTGCGGCGGTCTTCCCCATCACTCCCGCAGCAGGATCCAAGGCACGACAGGACCGACCCCCTCGCCTGGTCCCGCCGCCGTCACGCCATAGTGCGCGACTGGCACGTGCCCGAGCGGAGAGCCCGGGGGTGGTGCCCACGGTGTCCCAGCTGGCGTCCCAGAGGACGGCAGCCCGCAACCTGGACTCAGGTACTCCCCAGAAAACCCCGTCTCCCTGCCCTCCTTCCTCATGTTCCTCTCCCTCGGGCTCCAGGTTCTCAGTTCTAGATGACACCCCTCTGGATCACCTCGCGCGTGTGGCAGCGGACAACGGCGTGGTCTTTCGCGGAGAGGGCGGGCCAAAGCTTGATCAAATTGAGGCGATTAGAGCTAAGGAGATTTACGAGGGGTCCCTCGCCGCTGCTCGTGCACGTGCTGCACGGGAGCAGGGGGAAACCTCGACAGCACCAGGAACTGGGACATCTGATCCGGGATCTAGGATGGCTGGTTCTCCTCAGCAGCGTCCTATAGCCGCTTCCCAGGAGACTCCCTTAGACGGGGGTTCCCTAGGCAAGCCGCCGAGACCGAGCTCTAGGCCCCCGCCAGCCGACAAGACCTGACCAGTCCCCCATAACGGGACCAAACCCAGGAATGTTATCCAATGAATTGGCCAGCCATCATCGCGCTAATCTGGAACATCCGGGGGTTTGGGAACGATGGTCGCAAACGCAAAATTAAGGATTACATGCGATAGGAAAATGTGGATATTGTAGGCTTCCAAGAGACAATCAAACAAGACTTTCAGATCTCGGAGCTGCAGGGCTTATCACGTCACAAGTTTGCTTGGAACTGGCTCCCGGCGTCGGGACACTCTGGGGGTATCCTCCTTAGTGTCAAGGAGGATACCTTTGAGGTGGAAGACATAGACCGCGGGGACTTCTTTGTGAGTATGTCCCTCACCCATAGACGATCCAACCTCCAATGGGAGGTTATCATTGTCTATGGCCCTGCGGACCATATTCGGTCTCCAGCGTTCCTGGCGGAGCTTAAAGACAAGGTCGAATGCTGCACCATCCCAGTGGTGGTGGCGGGCAACTTCAACTTGATCTGCTCCCCTGATGAAAAAAGCTCCTGCAATGTGGATGTTTCGCGCATGCGGATGTTCAATGATTGCATTGCTGATCTAGCACTTAGAGAGATCACGCGAGTAGGAGCCTGGTTCACTTGGTCAAACAACTGGGTTGACCCGGTCAGGAGTGTCCTCGACCGCGTCTTAGTCTCGGTGGATTGGGAGGTAGCCTTCCCACTCTGCTCTCTTCGCGCCATCACCAGGGTAGGCTTGGATCATGTCCCACTGCTTCTATCGACCGGGGGAAGCGTCCCGCCACGGCTGAACCGCTTCCACTTTGAAAACTTCTGGCTCACCTAGCCGGGGTTTGTGGAAGCGGTACAGACTAAATGGATGACCGCTGCGGCATCTCCCCCTAGAAGATTCAATGCGGTGGATGTCTGGCACCACTGCGCTAAGATTGCCCGCCAATTCATGAGGGGCTGGGGGCAAATATGGGCGCAGCGACGAGACTCTAGAAAGGAGCTCTGCTGGAAGATATCTAGGCCCTGGACCTGGCGGCAGACTCGGTGGGCCTCTCAGCGGACGAGTGGTCCCATCGTTATGCCTTAGAGACCTCTCTAGTTGAGATCTACAAAGGGGAGGAGCTGTTTCGGCGACAGCGCAACCGCCAAAACTGGCTCCTCCGGGGGGATGCGAACACTGCCTATTTCCATGCGGTGGCCAACGGTCGCCGCAGGAAATGCTCGATCCCATGCCTATGGGACGATGGGATCCTCATTGAGGAGGCAGGAACGTTGTCCTCTCATATTTATTCGTTCTATAAAGCGCTCTTCTTGGCGGGTCCCCGCACTGGGGTCACATTGGCAGCTGACTTCTGGCCATCTAGGGCCAGGGTCACGGACGACGAGAATGCGGAGCTCACCCTCACATTCCTGCCAGAAGAGGTTGAGCGGGCGGTGAAGGCCATGAAGGCCAACTCCACCCCGGGTCCTGATGATCTCCCGGTAGCTTTCTTCCAGGCCTTCTAGAGGGAACTCCAACCGGTCATCATGCCGATATTCCAGGAGTTCTACACCGGGACCCTTGTGATGGGTCGACTGAATCTGGGCGTGATTACCCTGATCCCGAAAGTGCGAGGGGCCTCGGACATTCGCCAATTCAGACCCATTACGGTCCTCAACGTCATCCAACACATCTTCGCGAAAGTCTGCGCCTCCTGACTTGCCACGATCATGGAGCGCCTGACCCATCAGTATCAATTTTCCTTCCTTAAAGGCAGATACATACATGACGGGATCCTCGCCCTCCATGAGGTTATCCACGAGATCAAGTCCAGGAAGTTGAAAGGCATCTTCTTGAAGCTTGACTTCCAGAAGGCCTACGACCGCCTGGACTGGCGATTTCTTCGACAGGTCCTTATTAGACGAGGATTTGACGATCGCCTGATCACTTGGATTATGCAGTTCGTTATGACTGGTAGCACGGCGATTAACATCAATGGCGAGATCGGGCCTTATTTCCTCCCCTCCTGCGGTGTTCGGCAGGGGAACCCCCTGTCCCCCTCCTCTTCAATGCGGCGGTGGACGCCCTCGCGGAAATGTTGGATAAAGCCAAGGCGGCGGGCCACATCTCTGGAGTGGTCGACCACCTCATCCCCGGGGGGGGGGGGGATCACCCAACTTCAGTATGCAGACGACACGATGATCATGATTGATGGTTCAACCCTTGACATTGCGAACCTCAAGTTCCTCCTCCTTTGCTTCCAGGAAATGTTGGGACTTCGGATGAACTTCGACAAGAGTGAGGTGATCGCGTTGGGATTCTCCCAAGACGAGCAGCAGAGGATAGCTGATAACTTCAATTGTCGGCTATCCTCCTTCCCTATCACTTATCTGGGGATGCCAGTCCGCGACACCAGGGTCCTTATCAGGGACCTGGATCCGCTTGTGGACAGGGTGCGCTCAAGGTTCGAACCTTGGTGTGGTAGATTCACATCTAAGGGTAGCAAGACCGTCTTGATTGACTCCTACCTTTCCAGCCTGCCCATGTATATGATGGGACTGTACCTCCTGCCTGAAGGGGTTCATGGGGCCTTTGATAAGGAGCTCTCCCGGTTCTTCTGGCAAGACCCTTTGGGCGCTAGAAGTACCACATGATCAAATGGGCAGACATTTGCGCCCCCAAGGAATTTGGGGGCATAGGTATCCTTGCCTCTCGCCAGTTCAATAAGGCCCTGATGCTTCGTTGGGTGTGGCGGATTCTGCGGGATGATGGGGGCCTTTGGCTCAAGCTCATTAAGGCCAAGTACCAAATGGGAAGCCTGTTGATCATGACCGGAGGAAGGCTCCTGCCTGCACTCCATACATGAGATCAAGAATGAGATCCAGCTTGGGACCTCAGTCTCCATTGGGAATGGGGAGGGCACCATGTTTTGGTTAGACTCCTGGCTTTGGGAACGCCCCCTACGGGAGGTGTACCCGAATCTTTTCGCCATCTGTTCAGAGCCCTCGCTTCGGGTATCCACTGCGGCCCTAGAAGGGATGTGGAACATCTCGTTCCGACGTTCCTTTGGCCCGGAGGAAACCGAAGCATGGAGGGAACTTAGGGCGGAACTCCCACATTCCCTGGCGGATGAGCCCAACATGGTGACGTGGAGCCTCGCCCCGTCAGGGGTCTTCTCGGTCAGCTCGGCCTATCGGGCCTTATTCGGCCGCGAGGCCATCCGATGGACGAAACCCCTCTGGAAAGCCCCTCTTCCGCTCAAGACAAAAAAACGTGTGGCAGCTGTAGGGGTTCGTAGCATGGAAAACAAAAAATTTCTACCGCATGAACACACAATCAAGATCTAATCTATGATCAAGCCAAGATCTATCTACTAGATCGGTGCAAAAAGTTGATAGAGTACTAACCCTCGAAGATCCAAAGCGGTTAACGAGAGCAGATTCTCGTGGGTGATGTAGTCGTTCACTTGCCGATCTCAAGATCGCGTAGACGATCCTTCCGGCGCCACGTTCCGGCAGCGCTCCCGCAGTTGGTCACACGTATGGTACTCGATGAAGACCTTCCTCTCCCTTGTTCCACCAGGCAGCGGAGGTTGTAGCACTCTCCTTACAATTTCGGCAGCACGACGGCGTGGTGTCAGAAGTAGAGGGGAGATCTCGTAGGGCTTCGCCTAAGCCGGAGCGAGTATGGTGGAATAGAGAGAGGGCCTCGGCGATATAGGGTTTAGAGGGCCGAGGGGTTTAGAGCAACTGGCAGCTAGGGTTTAGCTAGACAGCGGTTTAGAGGAGATCTAGGGCAGCCGCATCTAGAAGGGGGCGGTGGCTGGCCTAGGGTTTAGAGGGGCGCCGGCTAAGGGGCAAGGTGTAGGGAGAGGGGGCGCCCCCTCCCTTTCTTTTATAGGTGGGAGGGGCGGCTAGGGCCCAGTCCTCCCCAACTCCCTTGTTGGCGGCGGTTTGGAGGAGAGAAGGAAACCTTCTCTCCTGTGTTTCCTTCTCTTCCCCCACTTGGAAATTATTGTCCCAGTTTGACTTTTTCAAACTGGCCTTTTTACTTTCAAACTAGAGTTTGATTTCTCTCTTCCAAGTGTCCAGCCAAGTGACCTAGGACATGATGTAACCATTCCACTTTGTCATGACACATCCATGTACCCTTCCCCTTCCGGATCGGTGAACCTTCTAGACCCTTCTAGAACATTCCGATGAAAACACCAGAACCATTCCCGAACTCCGGATTTGGACTTTCCTTATATGAATCTTATTCTCCGGACCATTCCGGATCTCCTCATGATATCCCGGATCCCATCCGAGACTCCGAACAACATTCGGTCTCTTTACTCACTTTCCATATCTACTAAACAACATTGAATCCTTAAGTGTGTCTCCCTACGGTTAGTGAATTATGCAGACATGATCGAGACTCTTCTCCGATCAATAACCAATAGAGGAATCTGGAAATTCATATGGCTCCCACATATTTATACGATTACTTTGTGGTCGAATGAACCATTTACATATGATACCAATTTCCCTTTGTCTCACGATACTTTACTTATCCGAGGTTTGATCGTCGGTATCTCTGCATACCTAGTTCAACCTCGTTACCGATAAGTACTCTTTTCTCGTTCCCGTGATATGTGATCCCTTGTGAGCTAGTCACATGCTTGCAAGCTAATTGGATGACATTCCACCGAGAGGGCCCAGAGTATATCTATCCGTCATATGGATGGACAAATCCCACTCTTGATCCATGTGCCTCAACACATACTTTCTGAACACTCAATGCCACCTTTATAACCACCCAGTTATGGTGTGGTGTTTGGTTTCATCAAAGCATCCTTCCGGTGATGGTGATTAGCATGATCTCATGGTCGAAGGAATTAGGTTACTATGTATCAGAAAGCTTATAGCAAATGAACTATATTAAATGACTTGATCTTTATGCTACGCTTAACTATAGGAGTATGTCCATCACATCATTCTCCTAATGATATGACCCTGTTGTTAATAACATCTCTATGTTCATGGTCAGGAAACCATGATCATATATTAACCAACAAGCTAGTTTAACAAGAGGCTTTACTAGGGACTCTTTTATGTTTACAAATCACACAAGTATTAATGTTTCCGGTTAATACAATTATAGCATGGTATGTAAACATTTATCATAAGCATGAAGATATGATAATAACCACTTTATTATTGCCTCTTGGGCATATCTCCAACAGTCTCCCACTTGCACTAGAGTCAACAATCTAGTTTCAAACCTTTGTGCATTCAACACCTATGGCTTTCCAGTGTTGTATTTACACGATTGCTAGTGGTCAACTGATCTCCGGATCCAACACTTTCAGGTCCGTGTGTAATTGCATGTCTTTGCGTCTCTACGCATCACTCATTCTCTAATGAGATGGCTTTGTACAAATTTGGTTCTTTGGTGAGACCTTTAGTTCCTTGGGGTTAAACCATGTTGATAATATTGTCGTACAATATATCTTCATTGTATTATCCCTCTGTGAACTACACCTAGTTTGATAACAAACTACTTGACACAAATGCCCTCTTTTTCTTCTATAATAACAGTCATATACTTAGCCTTCTGTTGTAGTATCTGTCACAATGTCTTAACTTTGGAACTCATCCAAATCCATTATGGAACTTACTTTCCATCATATTGTTCCACCCTTAGTTTAGATTGAGATAAACTTAATTTGTACTTTGTGACAAAACTAGTATCAATGTAATACTTTTACAATGAACTAACCATCTATTTGTTACTTCTACAAAATAATATATTCTTAGTTCTTCTAAAAGATCATAAGAATATATTTACTATCATCCAATAACCATCTTATGAATCATTCTGGTATACGCTCATAACATTTAGAGCATAGGACATATCTGGATTTGTACACATCACAGCATGATTGATAAAATACTCTTTGTGATTTTATCTATCAAGTATCAAAAATACTTAACTCTTTATTCAATCCTTCATGTGCAACAAGAACCTTTCTTGTAGTTTCTATATTGAACTCATTCAATATTTCATCTATGTACTTCTGGCACAACCATATTGGCATCACAATTTATCCATATAGACATTGATGCCAAATATTCAGGTTCTGCCTAAGCCTTTCATCGAGATGAAATTCTTAACCTGTGTCAATAAAAAGATACATCATTTTCAATCAACAATATGTCTTCCACATAATGTATTAGAAACATGTCTTAGCGCTCCCACTTAATTTCTTGCAAATGCAAGCATCTTCATCGTCTCCGATGAAATTAAACTCTTTTAATAGTTTCATCATAGTGAAGATTCCAACTCCGTGATGCTTACTTCAACCATTGAAGTTTGCATATGCTTTTAGCATCCTTAACAAAAAAAACCTTTGGACCATGTCATGCACACGTCCTAGGTAACCATTCTATTATAAGGACTTGTTTGTTTATTCAACTACCACATAACAAAATTATATGTAGTGGTTGCTACATTAATCCGTTTTAGACTAAATATCGCTATGGCAAATCAAATCTTGTCATAGTCAATCCTTTGAACATTGTTGTGAACTCTTTCCCAACATGTCGACAATTTCATAGATGTGAAACATCCATGTCTATTTCTTTATAGATCCAAACACGAATGTAAGGTCTTACACCTTTCCAGAGGGTCTTTCAAGTTCAAAGCTTGATTTCTTGTGTATGGAACTATCACGGATTATATGGCTTCAAGCCATTTGACGGAGTCAGGGCCCATCATTGCTTTTTTGCATGTAGTCGGATCATTATTGTCAAATAATGATTTAACTCTCAAATATCGGTATTTGATTGTTTACCCGACCTACTTGGTTCAATAGGAACTTAGACCTCCGTGTTCACAACCTTTGAGGAACGTGAGCCATGAGTGTTGTTGCTGCCTTCGGAACACTTTTCGGTGTTGCGCAACTTTGATCATATAGCTAAGGTTCGTTTAACCTTATCAAAGTTCTATTGTCCTCCCAATTAACTTTTCACGGAAAATTCCTTCTCAAAGAAACTTGACGTTCTAAGCGACAAACACTTTTGTCTTCGGTGTTATGGAGGAACACTTAACGACTATTCAAAATAACATACAAAGAAATATTCATCCGACTTTGGTTGTAAACATCTTATTTATGCATAGCATACCAATGTTTAAGAAAGGACAACTTGGGTTTTATCCCAAACCATAACTTTATATGGTGTCATTTCAACGGATCATGATGGAGCTCTTTTCAGTGGAAAAGCGGTAGTCTCTAAAGCTTTTAATCTTTAAAATATAATGGCAGTTTTATGAATTACACCTTTGATCTTACCATGTTAAACAAGGTTTCATTGCATATCTCGATTATTCCATACTCATATGGTGTTTCGGGAAACGCAAATCCATGGAATGATTCCTCAAATCTTAGGTGTTATGCTAAACTTGTAACTCAAATATCTTCCCTTTATGATCCTATCATAAATTCTTTATTTTCCTGTTACATTGATTTTGCACTTCATCTTGAAAGTCTCCAAACTTTTCAAATGTTTCACACTTCATCCTTATTAAGTAAATATTCATATATTCACTCAAATTTTCGGAGAAAGCATATGAAGTTGAAATCCATCGCTCTTGACTACACATAATGGGATTTATACATATCTATGTACAATTTCAATAAGCTAGTCATTCGTTCACTTTTGGCCTATGAACAGAGTTTTAATTATCTCTAGGAAAGTTTCGCAAGCGTCATTTGATCAAAAATCAAAAGACTCCAAAATTCCATCCACATGGAGTTTCTTCATGCTTTCTTTCCAATATAATTTAAACGGCGATGTCACTTCCTAAGTGATCTTTATTATCAATTGTCTTTCGACATTTTTAGCAATATTTTATGGATGTGATTTATCCAACGAAATTTTTACATCATCCATCTTTTATGGATTACGACAATTATTTGAACAACCATTTTGTTCTCATAATACCTGATAAAACAAATCTGAAGGCAAGCTTTGATATTAACGAGCAACACAACAACCCTTTATTTGTTCTCGATGAAAATCATCACACTTTCTTTTGCTAGTTACTTAGGGCATTGTAGTTCATGAATTGTGTTGTTTCGTATGACGATTCATACCAACAAATTCAGTATCCAATACTCAAGAACCACATTGTTTAATAAGCAAAGAATATAGCCATAACATGTATATCCTCTATATACCTAATAAGCCGAACAATTCTAGTCTATTCTTTTCTGCCATATATTTCTGAGATTCTCTTTCAGTATTTCCTTTTCTGTTCGAAAGAATTTATCAACATAAATAGTGGAGCCATACACATGACACATAGTCCAAAGCATGTATAGTTAAATACCAATGTCTTTGGACTTGCACTTTGAAGTAGATCACCATCATAAAATACTTGGTGTTCTTTCAAATTCCATTCTTTAGTAATCTTTTAGTGTAGTAAACATTTTATCAAATATTCACACTTATCATGGAACTATTCATGATCAAGCTACTTTTAGATTTATAACGGTGAATCGTGAGTATAATGTTACTCTCCAAAACCTTTTTGGAGTATTAGGACGACAAGCGTCTCCAACCTTTTTCAAATTCTCATCAAATATGAGAACATAAACTTTGCCATATTATACTCTCTCATGTTGCAACCAAAACATCATTTCAGATATCGCAATATCTTCCACACATCATGTTTTCTGAAACAACTCTTTCAGATACTAGATAACCTTGATATTAAAACAATCTTTTGAATATCAAGAATCATGGAGACAAACATGATACTTATATACTAACACTAGAATTGTCACTCTTGATTTAATACCAATTATTAAACTTCACGGAGTAACTGGAACTTACTAAAAGTTTGCAATAGGACTTTTTAAACTTTAGATTAACATTTCAAAACAATACGATACCAGTTCGTAAAGTAACTACCCAGAATTCTATAGTTCTATTATCTCAATTATAACTAAGTGCAAGGTGGTAAACGGATGCCAATGACTACAACAACTATGTAAATTCACTTTGATTTAAATTATGATAAATAGTGTTCAACTTTTAATCATATTGCTGTTGAACTCCCACTCAAAACAATATCCCTCACATTGTTTTAGTGATCACACGAACCAAATTCACTACACCAAGTCCGATCATCACGTGACATGATATAGTTTCAAAGGCGAACAATCATCATGTTCATCATATCATCTATATGACTCATGCTTTACCTTTCGGTATTCTGTGTTCCGAGACCATGTCTGTACATGCTAGGCTCGTCAAGATCAAACCTTAGCTTCCGCATGAGCAAATCTGGCTTGCTCACGTTGTATACACTCGCAGAATCTAACACACCCGATCATCACGTGGTGCTTCAAAACAACGAGCTTTAGCAACGGTGCTTACTAAGGATGAACACTTTAAAACTTGAAATTTTTGTGCTAGAGGGATCATCTTATAATGCTACTATCGCGAACTAAGCAATACAAGATGCATAAAAGGATTAACATCACATGCAATTCATAATATGTGATATGATATGGTCTATCTTCTTGTGCTTCCGATCTCCATCTTCAAGCATGAACATGATCTCCATCATCACCGGTATGCCGTCAAGGTCAATGGAGCCGCTTCATGGTTGTCGTCCACCAGCATCAACTATTACAACTACTTTGAATAATAGACACGCGGGTCTTAACGGAATTTTTAAAAACAACCATATGGCTCCTGTCGGATGCCGACTTACAATAAGGAACATTACATACATCATATATAATCACAATCATGGCCATATCACATCACTGCACACCCCTGCAAAACAAAGTTAGACGCCTCTAATTTTCTTTGCATGTTTTACGTGGTGTGGGGCTTTCAATAAGTGTCGTTCTAACTTATGAACAAGAACCACAACGTTGATGCTTGAACTATCAAGAGCCCGTTGTAAATTGAATCTTTACTATGATGGGAGATAGAGACACCTGCAAAGCCACTTATGCAATACAAGTTGCATGTCGAGCGTGGAGCAAGTCTCATGAACTATGTCATGTAAGGTTAGCCCGGGCCGCTTCATCCCACCATACCGCAAGATGCAAAGTACACAAGAAGCAATTGATAATAAAAGCACCACCGCCCATAATGACCATTGTGTTATACTCGTGCAACAGATCTACGTATAGACACGACTCTGATACCACTGTAGGGGTTCGTAGCATGGAAAACAAAAAAATTCTGCCGCATGAACACACAATCAAGATCTAATCTATGGTCAAGCCAAGATCTATCTACTAGATCGGTGCAAAAATTTGATAGAGTACTAACCTTCGAAGATCCAAAGAGGTTAACGAGAGCAGATTCTCGTGGGTGATGTAGTCGTTCACTTGCCGATCTCAAGATCGCGTAGACGATCCTTCCGGCGCCACATTCCGGCAGCGCTCCCGCAGTTGGTCACATGTACGGTACTCGATGAAGACCTTCCTCTCCCTTGTTCCAGCAGGCAGCGGAGGTTGTATCTCTCTCCTTGCAATTCCGGCAGCACGATGGCGTGGTGTCGGAAGTAGAGGGGAGATCCCGCAGGGCTTCGCCTAAGCCGAAGCGAGTATGGTGGAGTAGAGAGAGGGCCTCGGCGATCTAGGGTTTAGAGGGCCGAGGGGTTTAGAGCAACCGACAGCTAGGGTTTAGCTAGGCGGCGGTTTAGAGGAGATCTAGGGCAACCGCATCTAGAAGGGGGCGGCGGCTGGCCTAGGGTTTAGAGGGGCGCCGACTAAGGGGCAAGGTGTAGGGAGAGGGGGCGCCCCCTCCCTTTCTTTTATAGGTGGGAGGGGCGGCTAGGATAGCCGAGTCCTCCCCCAACTCCCTTGTTGGCCGGCGGTTTGGAGGAGACAAGGGAAACCTTCTCTTCCCAGGTTTCCTTCTCTTCCCCCACTTGGAAATCATTGTCCCAGTTTGACTTTTTCAAACTGGCCTTTTTACTTTCAAACTAGAGTTTGATTTCTCTCTTCCAAGTGTCCAGCCAAGTGACCTAGGACATGATGTAACCATTCCACTTTGTCATGACACATCCATGTACCCTTCCCCTTCCAGATCGGTGAACCTTCTAGAACCTTCTAGAACATTCCGATGAAAACACCGGAACCATTCCCGAACTCCGGATTTGGACTTTCCTTATATGAATCTTATTCTCCGGACCATTCCGGATCTCCTCATGATATCCTGGATCCCATCCAAGACTCCGAACAACATTCCGTATCTTTACTCACTTTCCATATCTACTAAACAACATCGAATCCTTAAGTGTGTCTCCCTATGGTTCATGAATTATGCAGACATGATCGAGACTCTTCTCCGATCAATAACCAATAGAGGAATGTGGAAATTCATATGGCTCCCACATATTTCTACGAGTACTTCGTGATCAAATGAACCATTTACATATGATACCAATTTCCCTTTGTCTCACGATACTTTACTTATCCGAGGTTTGATCGTCGGTATCTCTGCATACCTAGTTCAACCTCGTTACCGATAAGTACTCTTTTCTCGTTCCCGTGATATGTGATCCCTTGTGAGCCAGTCACATGCTTGCAAGCTAATTGGATGACATTCCACCGAGAGGGCCCAGAGTATATCTATCCGTCATATGGATGGACAAATCCCACTCTTGATCCATGTGCCTCAATACATACTTTACGAACACTCAATGCCACCTTTATAACCACCCAGTTACGATGTGGTGTTTGATGTCATCAAAGCATCCTTCCGGTGATGGTGATTAGCATGATCTCATGGTCGAAGGAATTAGGTTACTATGTATCAGAAAGCTTATAGCAAATAAACTATATTAAATGACTTGATCTTTATGCTACGCTTAACTATAGGAGTATGTGCATCACATCATTCTCCTAATGATATGATCATGTTGTTAATAACATCTCTATGTTCATGATCAGGAAACCATGATCATATATTAACCAACAAGCTAGTTTAACAAGAGGCTTTACTAGGGACTCTTTTATGTTTACAAATCACACAAGTATTAATGTTTCCGGTTAATACAATTATAGCATGGTATGTAAACATTTATCATAAGCATGAAGATATGATAATAACCACTTTATTATTGCCTCTTAGGCATATCTCCAACAGCAGCTTCTTCGCGATAGGCTCCCCTCGGGGGTGGAGGTGTCCAAGAGACATGGGCCGGGGGACGGACTATGCCCATTGTGTGGGATCCCGGAGACGGGCACCCACATAATTTTTGCCTGTCCCGCGGCCCGGTTTCTATGGAGCTTCATCAGGGATGCGTTGGGCCCGGATTGGCAGGCCCATGATCTCGGGGAATTCCGAGAAACCCAAGCGAACCGGGCAGGAAAAGGTCGCCGCCTTTTCTGGCTAGTGTTTGCTGCGATGTCCTGGACACTCTGGAACATCAGGAATAAGATGGTTATTGAGAAGATTCTTCCTAGGCGTGCATCTGACTCGGTTTTTCGCTTTTTGGCCTCCCTGCAGCTCTGGTACCCGTTGTGTAGGCAGCGGGACAAGGCAAGGCTGGACGCGACCCTTCGGCGTCTTTTGGAGGCGGCCCGACGGCTTCCCCCCTAGGCCGGCTTTGGCCTCTCTCCGTTTTTCGGTGTGTTCTCACTTGGCGAGGTGGCGTCTTTTACTTTCTTTGGGCCTTCTTGTGCTGTGGCCCCATCGAGTGTGTTGTGCTTGATTCCGAACCTTGTAACTTGAGGTGGACGGTTGCTTTATTTATAAAGCGGGGCAAAAGCCTATTTCGAGATCCCTCTTGCTAACTCCCTCTCCTCCCGACGAACCAACACGACAGGGCCCTCTCCCTCTCCCCTTGGCCACCGCCGCCATCAGCCGAGATGTCGCCTCGGCCACCAAGGAGACGCTGTGGAGAAGGCGTTGTCGAGGATGGAGTGAGTCGTTGGCGCGCAATGAACTTAGGGGTGGGGCGGTAGGGCTCGCTTGCGACAGAGAATACAAGGGGGTTGGGGTGGGCTTAGAGGGGATGCAGGGCGGATGCCAAGATTTGGAGGGCGGTGCGGCGAGGCGGCCGGGGGAGCGCTTCCAGCCGCAGGCGGTGGTGGCTGGCAGCTCGGGCGGCTGTGGCAGCGGGGGGTGGACCAGGTTGGGAGTCCGACAGTGGCGGTGGCAGCGTATCTTCTTCCCCGGTGGTCTTCTCCCCCTCCACCCTCCGGTCGTCTTCTCCCCATTTGGTTCCAACAGCTAAACGGCACCCGTGGGCTGTCAAAAATCGACCGTTCCCATGGGTGAGCTAGCACAGCATCAAATCAAAAATCTTAGGAAGTATTAGTGGTCAAGCTTTTAAAAGTTTAACAAAAATTGTGTAATGTGATGCATGATTTGCTGACATATTGTGCATGCAGGTTGTGTTCTCTCGTCCAGGCAACCGTCGGCTTAGCCCTGCGCCTTGATGGCTGAGGACAACATATCCTTCTGTTTCGCTGTGGAACTGTTACTTCTCGATAGCCTTCGACCTTTTAATAAGTTATTATAATCCTGGAACGGTTTGTTCAGGTGGTTTGGTCATCTATCATTTAGCTGTTTTATTAATCATGCAGTGTTTAATTTTTTTCGTGACAGTGTTGTTATCTATCAATTAATAAACGTGTACGATGCATGCATGTGCGTATGCAAGTGCTACATTAACTATAGCCTGGTTACTAGAATTTGAGAATTGTACGGAAGGAAGTGGTATATGTTGCTTTAATATTTATCAGAAAGAGATGTCCTGTTTGTAGTTTTCGATCTATTTTATTTTTGGAAAATGATGCTATTCCCCCGGACGATGGGACGTTTCGATCGTCCGGGTTGACTCTCGCCTCCTCTCGAATCCGTCTTCCCTGACCCCGATCTCTCCATCCTCCTGCCCCTACACCGCGAGCCCGATACAGCCATCACCGACGCGAACCAATCCGGCCGCCGCGCTCGCGTGCACGACAAGGACTGGAGTTAGCCCATAGAGCCCGCCCCTTCGAGTCACGCGTTCCGTCGCGACGATGCGCCTAGGCGGGCCGCCGAACGCGCTGCCGGGTCTGGGTCCGGGGCAGACGCAACAGCAGCCGGGCATGTCGGGTAGGGCGCGGCACCGCCCGGATCTCACGCTGCCGATGTCGCAGCGGGACCTCACGTCGCTCGCCGTGCCGTTGCCCCTGCCGCCCCCTCCGTCCTTGGACGGACACATCTGCTGCAAGCTTGTACGCCATGGCCGCCCCTCCTGCAAGTCCTCAAGGCCGCCTAGAGAACCTAGCCTCTGATTTTGCTATATTGATATTTTTTTGCTATCTCTGTTTTTTTTGTTTTGCTACATTACCTTAAAAAATTTGCTACAAGTTCTCCGACAAGGTCTTCCGGCTAAATTCTCCAACGATGTCTCCGGCGAAGTAGGATTTTTGCTATATTAGAAGAACTTTGTTGTTACAACCGTCTTATGGTTTTGCTACAATAGTGTCAACTATTTGCTACAGATGTTTATGCACTCATGCGCAACCTTATTAGTAGGGATGCAAGCGGACGTTCGGCATAAGTCCGCCGGGTCATCGTGGTTAAGGGTGGGCAAAAATGGTTTGACTGGTTTACCCGATTTGGGTCAGTTTATTTTCTTTAACTAGATTGGAAATCTAAATTAGGTTTGTGAAAGAAAATAAACTAGCACTGGTTTGAACGGTTTAGATGGTTTCAGCTTTTGCCTAGGCCTATTCGTTACACTAGTAGAAAACAGGCCATCTGTTCGCGCCTCCTCAGAGCATTAGTCCCGGTTGCGCCACCAATCGGGACTAATGCTGGCACGCGTCCCGGTTCGAGCGGGCACGGGGCCCGGAGGCATGCGTCCCAGTTGGTAAGGGGGCATACGTCCCGATTGGAGCCACCAACCGGGACTAAAGATTTGGCGACAGCCACGTGGCGTGGCACACACCTTTAGTCCCGGTTGGTGGCTCCAACCGGGACGTATGCTCCCGCCCTCTATAAATGCAACGCCCCAGCCCCCTCTGCCTCCACTCTGTTTTTTCTCTTGTTGGAAGGTGTGAGAGGTGTGTTAGTTTTTTCTCCCCAATGCATGCATTCAAGGTGTTTGATGAAATGTTTGAGTGAATAATCCCGTTCAATTTCTCATAGAACAAAAATATAGAAGGTGTCTGAGACGCACTTGAGCTTTCTCGTCTTTATTTCCCTCGATCGAGGTTAGCAATCTTATCTTTTTTCTGTCATTGATACAATGCATGTGTCGATGTGAATTGGTCATTTCACTATTTATGATGTCCTGTTTTTTGATAAACTTACTTATATGATGCAGATGAACGGTCGGGAATGGATGTACGGTGACCGGCGTGGCGGTATATGAAAGGCGTGGATAAATTTATCGATATGGCTACGGCAAACAAAGAGAATGGTTTTATCGTTGTCCATGTGTTCAATGTCGAACAACAAGGAGTACTCTTCCTCGAAAATCATTCATGCCACCGATTATGAAAGGTTTCATGCCCAACTATAATTGCTGGACCAAGCACGGGGAAAGAGGGGTTATGATGGAAGATGGTGAAGAAGGAGATGATGATAACAACTATCATCATATGTTTCCTGAATACAGTGATACTACAATGGAAGACAATGGAGAGGAAGGAGGTGAAGAACGGGCATCAGATGAGCCGTCTGATGAACTTGGTAGGGTCATTTCTGATGCAAAGCGAGACTGTGAAACAGAAAATGAGAAGTTGAAGTTAGAGGGCATGTTAGAAGATCACAAGAAATTGTTGTATTCAGATTGTGAAGATGGAAGCACAAAGCTCGGTACCACACTGGAATTGTTGCGATGGAAGGCAGAGTGTGGTCTAACTGACTCCTCATTTGAAAAGATGCTGAAAATAATGAAGCCGAAGTTTCCAAAACATAACGAACTTCCCGAGAGTACCTCTGAAGCAAAGAAGACTCTGTCCTCTAGGATTAGATGTGCAAAAGATACATGCATGCATTAATGACTGCATCCTCTACGCATGTAAGGAGTATGAGAATTTAGATAAATGCCCCAGATGCAATGCGTTGTGGTATAAAATCAGGCAGAGATGACCTGGTGATGTTGAGGGAGAGCCCCTCCGGAAGAGGGTTCCTGCTAAGGTTATGTGGTATGCTCCTATAATACCAAGGTTGAAACGCATGTTCAGAAACAAAGAGCATGCCAGGTTGTTGCGATGGCACAAAGAAGACTGTAAGAAAGACGGGAAGTTGAGACACCCTGCTGATGGGTCATAGTGGAGAAAAATCGAGAGAGACTTCCCAGACTTTGCAGGTGACGCAAGGAACTTATGGTTTGGTCTAAGTACGGATGGCATGAATCCTTTTGGGGAGCAGAGCTGCGATCACACACTGGCCCGTGACTCTATGTATCTACAACCTGCCTCCTTGGTTGTGCATGAAGCGTAAGTTCATTATGATGCCAGTGCTCATCCAAGGCCCGAAGCAACCGGACAACGACATTGATGTGTACCTTAGGCCATTAGTTGAAGAACTCTTACAGTTGTGGGGCAAACCAGGTGTACGTGCGTGGGATGAGAACAAACAGGAGCCATTTGATCTACGAGAGTTGTTATTCGTAACCATCAATGATTGGCCTGCTCTTAGTAACCTTTCAGGACAAACAAACAAGGCATATAAGGCATGCACACACTGTTTAGATAAAATTGAAGGTACATATTTGCATAAATGCAAGAAGGTTGTGTACTTGGCGAATCGACGATTTCTTCCGACCAATCATCCCGTAAGAAAGAAAGGCAAGCATTTCAAAGGTGAGGCAGATCACCGGAAGAAGCCTGAACTCCCTGCTGGTGATGATGTATTTGGTATGATCAAGGACATAGAAGTAATCTTTGGAAAGGGTCCCGGCGGTCAATCAGTTCCGAACGACGTCGCTACAGGACACGCACCCATGTGGAAGAAGAAATCTATATTTTGGGAGTTGCCATATTGGAAAGTCCTGCGTGTCCGCTCTTCAATCGACGTGATGCACGTGACGAAGAATCTTTGCGTGAACCTACTAGGATTCCTAGGCGTGTATGGGAATACAAAAAATACACCAGAAGCACGGGAGGACCAACAAATTATGAAAGACCCAAAGAACATGCATACACAGAACAAGACGGATAAAGGGCGTCACTTAAGTCGTGCCAGCTATGCTCTTACAAAAGCAGAGAAGGAAATTTTTTTGAAGTCCTTTACAGTATCAAGGTGCCGGGCTTCTCATCTAATATAAAGGGATACTAAATATGGCAGAGAAAAGTTCCAAAACCTGAAGTCTCATGATCATCACGTGATTATGAAGCGCTTGCTTCCGATTGCATTGAGGGCTTCTAGGAAAATGTTCGAGTACCCATTGTGAAGCTGTGCATTCCTCAATGCAATATCTCAGAAGGTAATCAATCCAGATATTCTGCCAAGGTTACAGAAGGATGTGGTACAATGTCTTGTTAGTTTTGAATTGGTGTTCCCACCATCCTTCTTCAATATTATGACGCATCTCCTGGTTCACCTAGTGGAAGAGATTGCCATTCTCGGTCCGGTATTTCTGCACAATATGTTCCCCTTTGAGAGGTTCATGGGAGTCTTAAAGAAATATGTTCATAACCGTGCTAGACCAGAAGGAAGCATCTCCAAGGGATATGGAACATAGGAGGTCATTGAGTTTTGTGTTGACTTTATTCCTGACCTTAAGCCGATTGGTGTTTCTGACTCGCGGCATGAGGGAATACTAAGTGGAAAAGGCACGCTGGGAAAGAAAGCAATGATATGTAGGGACGGGGATTCTTTCACTAAAGCAGACTACACAGTTCTACATAATTCCATCTTGGAAGCTCCGTATATCGAGGAACACAAGAATATTCTACGCTCCAAAAACCCGGGGAAGCCTGAATAACTGATCACAGATGAACACATGAAGTCTTTTGGATGGTTGGATGCGGACACATCTCTTGAATGACACCACTGTTGGAGATCAGCTATACTTGTTGGCCGCGTCACCATCTTCTACTGTATTGAATTTCCAAGGGTACGAAATAAATGGGAATACATTCTACACGATTGCCCAAGATAAAAAGAGCACCAACCAAAATAGTGGTGTCCGCTTTGATGCAATAGACGAGAATGGACAAAAGGACACATACTATGGTTACATAGAGGAGATATGGGAACTAGACTATGGAGTCTCTTTTAAGGTCCCTTTGTTTCGCTACAAATGGGTCAACCTGAAAGGGGAAGGGGTAAAGATAGACCAGTTGTACGGAATGACAACAGTGGATCTCAACAATCTTGGTTATAGAGATGAACCATTTGTCCTAGCCAATGATGTATCTCAGGTTTTCTATGTGAAGGACATGTCCTCCAGACCAAAAAAAGAAAAAATATGCAAACGAATACATCATATGATGAGCCAAAGCGTCACATAGTTCTTTCAGGGAAAAGAAACATCGTGGGAATCGAGGACAAGATAGACATATCAGAAGATTATAATAAGTTTGATGAAATTCCGCCCTTCACAGTGAAAACTGACCCAAGCATTCCGTTAAGTAAAGAAGATGCTCCATGGTTTCGTTTGAAGCGATAATAAGGAAGGACATATGCCAAGAAGTTCATGCTCATATTATGTAACTCTAGTTCATGTCTTTCGCGGTTTGTGGCTTGACCGAAGGATATCTTTCGCGGTTTGTGGCTTGACCGGGACTATATATAGGGGGGCCTTTAGTCCCGGTTTTGTAGTCTCAGTTTTTGATATTAATAAATGTCTTGAGTGTTAGTCCTGCTTCGTGGCTGGACCGGGACTATGAAGAAGTTGTCCCGATTCGTACTTACCATTAAGATCTGATCTCCAAACGCGCGCGGTCACATATTAGGGAGTGCCTCTATGACCAGTTTCTTGGAGATGCCGGAGGACTGGTGGTAGTGGTGTCCCTGCTCTCAAAAACCATCTTGAAGCTAGTAACTTCTCTAACTAGATCAATACACCTGGGAGCTAACTAATTTCACATATTAGGGAGTGCCTCTATGACCAGTTTCTCGGAGATGGGAGGAGGCCCAGGCTCGTCGGCATCTCCTGAAATGGCGTAGTGGTGTCCCTGCTCTCGAAACCATCTTGGAGATGCCTCAAACCTGGCTGGAGGATCGACTCACAAGGATGCCTACTTATAGTACAAGCAGCTCGGCATAGTGTCGACACTTACGAAATAATGTCGACACTCACCCCTATTATTAGTGTTGACTCGTGTTTTGTCGGTTGGTGTCTCCAACCGACTAAGGTTCATCTTTAGTCCCGGTTGGTGACACCATCCGACAAGGTACACACCGCAGGACATAATGTCGACACTCACCCCTATCATTAGTCTTTGCCGCTGACTGCCGAAATCCCTCCAACCGGGACTAAAGATGAACCTTTAGTATATTGAAAATCCGAACAATGAAAATCCTTCGCGTGGTGTCATATTATGTGACATAGTTGAAAGGAAAAATACCAGACTTGGTATATTGATCATGTCTCGAAAAAACCTTCACAAAATGACCTATCATGTTCGAGGTTTCATGGCTTTCGGTCCAAATGACCAATGTTATATGCTGAATCACGGCATAGTTTGTGATGTTGTGCCCATATTATGCATGCATGTGTACATTGGTATGGAGAACAATGTTGCAGGAGGAAGTTTTCCTTTTTGTCGCACGGAAAAGCTCTTTTCCATTTTCCGAGCGCAAAAAACGAGTCGTTTTGTGAAGTAACCACCAAAATGCCGTTTCAGAATGCTACCGTCCCATTTTCCTAAAATACTATACCACCTTACATGGACTATCTCCCAACCGGGACATCTCAAACCTTTTCGTCCATCCCGGGTAAAAAGGACAAATGTCTGCCGAATCGGTAGGAAGTGGGTCCGGTTTGTACTACAGGTACATGATCTTTCGCCCGTGATTTTTTGAAAAAATCATTTTTAGACTCGCAATATGTGGTTTCTTCAGAGATACAATGCAACATCTAACGATGCTCGTCCCCTATCTTCATGCACGCAGGTTCGACCATAGTTAAAAATTCAGAAAATTCAAAACGGGCATAATAAATTCAAAAAAAATCCGAACAATGAAAATCCTTCGCGTGGTATCATATTATGTGACATAGTTGAAAGGAAAAATAGCAGACTTGGTATATTGATCATGTCTCGAAAAAACCTTCACAAAATGACCTATCATGTTCGAGGTTTCATGGCTTTCGGTCCAAATGACCGATGTTATGTGCTGAATCACGGCATAGTTTGTGATGCTGTGCCCATATTATGCATGCATGTGTACATTGGTATGGAGAACAATGTTGCAGGAGGAAGTTTTCCTTTTTGTCGCACGGAAAAGCCCTTTTCCATTTTCCGAGCGCAAAAAACGAGTCGTTTTGTGAAGTAACCACCAAAATGCCATTTCAGAATGCTACCGTCCCATTTTCCTAAAATACTATACCACCTTACATGGACTATCTCCCAACCGGGACATCTCAAACCTTTTCGTCCATCCCGGGTAAAAAGGACAAATGTCTGTCGAATCGGTAGGAAGTGGGTCCGGTTTGTACTACAGGTACATGATCTTTCGCCCGTGATTTTTTGAAAAAATCATTTTTAGACTCGCAATATGTGGTTTCTTCAGAGATCCAATGCAACATCTAACGATGCTCGTCCCCTATCTTCATGCACGCAGGTTCGACCATAGTTAAAAATTCAGAAAATTCAAAACGGGCATAATAAATTCAAAAAAAATCCGAACAATGAAAATCCTTCGCATGGTGTCATATTATGTGACATAGTTGAAAGGAAAAATAGCAGACTTGGTATATTGATCATGTCTCGAAAAAACCTTCACAAAATGACCTATCATGTTCGAGGTTTCATGGCTTTCGGTCCAAATGACCGATGTTATATGCTGAATCACGACATAGTTTGTGATGATGTGCCCATATTATGCATGCATGTGGACATTGGTATGGATAACAATGTTGCAGGAAGAAGTTTTCCTTTTTGTCGCACGGAAAAGCCCTTTTCCATTTTCCGAGCGCAAAAAACGGGTCGTTTTGTGAAGTAACCACCAAAATGCCGTTTCAGAATGCTACCGTCCCATTTTCTTAAAATACTAGACCACCTTACATGGACTATCTCCCAACCGGGACATCTCAAACCTTTTCATCCATTTCGGGTAAAAAGGACAAATGTCTGCCGAATCGGCAGGTGTAGGCAGGAGCATGACTGAATCACTCCAACATTACAAAACAAGTTCGGCCAATTGTGGCTTAATCTGGCCATGTATCTTAATTTTCAGTTCTTCTATGTAACTTTGTGTTAGTTGCGTTATGTACTTTAATTCCAGTTCTATCCTAATAAAATTTTCTTTCCGCCCATTATTTCTCGTCCTTTCTTTCCCGCCCATTAATATATAAAAAATATAAGTTAATTCAAATCCAAATTAAAACACATAAAATGGTTTTGAATTAGCTATTCAAATTCAAACACTTTTTATGTTTAAAGTTTTTCTAAATTCCAAATAAATATTCAAAAAATATAAGTTAATTAATTTTTAATTTTAAATGGTTCATAGTTTAAATGGTTACATTAATTATTTTTTAAAAATAGAAAATGGTTTTGAATTATTTATTCAAATCCAGACACTTTTATGTTTAAAGTTTTTCTAAATTCCAAATTAATATTCAAAAAATATAAGTTAATTTATTTTTAATTTTAAATCATTCATAGTTTAAATGGTCACATTAATTATTTTTAAAAACAGAAAATGGTTTTGAATTAGTTATTCAAATTCAAACACTTTTTATGTTTAAAGTTTTCTAAATTCCAAATTAATATTCAAAAAATATAAGTTAATTCATTTTTAATTTTAAATGGTTCATATTTTAAATGGTTACATTAATTATTTTTTAAAAATGGAAAATGGTTTTGAATTAGTTATTCAAATTCAAACACTTTTTATGTTTAAAGTTTTTCTAAATTCCAAATTAATATTCAAAAAATATAAGTTAATTCATTTTTAATTTTAAATGGTTCATAGTTTAAATGGTTACATTAATTATTTTTAAAAACAGTAAATGGTTTTGAATTAGATATTTAAATTCAAACACTTTTTATATTTAAAGTTTTTCTAAATTCCAAAGTAATTATCATTTAAAAAATATTATAAATTTAAACCCCAAAATAAAAAATAAGGCGAGAACAGAGAGAAAATTGCTGAAATTTTTTGAAAACAGGGTCATATGTCCCGGTTGGAGCCACCAACCGGGACTAAAGACTACCGCCTTTGGTCCAGTGAAAAATTGGAGTATACGTCCCGGTTGATGGCTCCAACCGGGACGTATGACCCTTTAGTCCCGGTTGGAGCCACCAACCGGGACGTATACTCCCCCCCTTTATAACTTGTGCGCCTCTTTTTCTTCTTTCCCATCTCACTTCTCTGCTTCTTCTCTGGTTTCATCGACGACGCCAGTCGCCTGCTGCTCCGTCCGTCCGTCGTCGGCCTCCGCCTGCCTGCCTGTCTCCGGCCGCGTGCCCTCGGCCGTCTCCATCATCCTCGCCACAAGCACTCCGGCCGCCACTGCCACCCGCGTCCTTCCCCGCCCGCGCCGCCCGCGTCCTTCCCCGACCGCGCCGCGTCCTTCCCCGACCGCCGCCCTCTCGTCCTTCCCCGGCTGACCGCGCCGCCCGCGTCCACAGCGCCGCCGGTATATCCTGTATAGATGTATTTAGATTTAGGTGTATGTATATATTAGGCAGATGTGTTTAGATTTTTTTGACATGTGTAGATGTATTTATATTTAGGTGTATGTATTTGACATGTGTATTTTTTTGACATGTGTAGATGTATTTTTTGACATATATTATTTTATTAGGTGTATGTATATATTATTTTAGGTATATATTATTCCAGGTGTATGTATATATTATTTAGATTTTAGGTGTATAGTTGTTAGATGATTTAGGTGTGTATTTAGATGATGTAGATCCCGACGCGCGCGCACTAGTGATGATATTTAGTTGATGATTATTTTAGTTGATATGATCCCGACGCTACAGACATGGAGACGTCTGTCGGCCGCCCGTCATGCCAGTCACCTCCGTCTCACTGCATCGTCATGCATACTCTCCCTCTTTCTCCCCCTCGCGTGCGTTCTCTCCCTCTCTGGCCAAACCCTAGCCGACCCTAGTAGCCGGCCGTCATGGTGAGCTGTTGGTTCTCGTCGACCTTATCTCTCGCCCCCTCTCGCTCTTGTTCCTCCTCCCCGTCGACCACCTGCCACCACCGCCGCTCACCATCGTCGTGCTCTCCTCTCCGGTGACCTTTTCGAGGCGGCGCCGCTACTCTTTGGCTCGCCTCAACCTCCTCTCTCTAGCACGCACACGGCCTAGCTCGCGCTCCACCGCCGTCCCCTTTGTCGTTCTGAGGCTCACCGGCGTCAATGACATCACGGTGACATCGCCCCGGCATCGGCACGTGGTCAACCCCCAGTCAACCTGGCCTGGGTCCCACCCTGCCCACGTGGAGGATGAGTTGGCCTAGGGGCCAACTTTCTGTCTCTCTGGCTAGCTGTAGCCCGGTTATAAAAAGTATATAAGTTGGTTTTACCTTTTTAAGCTATAATCATGCATTGCTAATCAAAATGTTCAGAAAAATGATTTCTACCTTTTTTAAGCTATAATCATGCATTGCTAATCAACTTTAATGACAAGTTTAATTAGAGAACTAAATCAACCCCTTTCATGTGTTTCCGGAGTTTCCCGAGTTAGGGTTTTCAACCCTCGGAACCCCGTTTAAATTGCCGAGCAAGTTTTAGGGCTTCATTTCAATGCAATTCAACTTGTCATATCATCATCCTTGTTTGAGCATTCCGCCTATCCCTCCTCCCCGACCGCCACAGTGCCTCCGTCTCCGTCCATCGCCACACGCTCCAGCCGCCCCTTCCCTTTTAGTGTGTATGTATATATAGTGTGTATGTATATATTTTTATTATTGTGTATGTATATATTAGGGTTTCTCTGAATTAGGGTTTATCCGTTTTGACTTATCCGTGTTTCCACCTATGCCGAAAATATGGACCCACACGTCAGATACGAATAAAAGGAAGAGTTGATCCAAGGTGTGATCCGCAGGGAAGAAAATTTAGATGTATCGAAGTTTCTGAACAACTCCGGTGAGGGTGATCCTATTTTTGCCGGAATAGACGACTTGTTTGAGGTTGAAGGTGTTGCCTTCCGCGAGGGAGAAGGCGATGCCTTGTGTAATCGAGAAGACGACCTCTCTGGCGAGGTGCATGTAATATAATTAATTCATTAATTAATCATCTGCTATCTATATAGAAATAGTAACGACGACCTTTCTTCTTTTAGCCCTCCGGATCGAAGAAATCTACTGAAAAGAGCAGACGATTCCCAACCAAAAAGTTGGAAGACCATGAGAGGTTCAGGATCGAAGATGTCGCTGAATACGGCAAACCGACGGCTCCCGAAGTTATCACAAACAAATTTGTGGCACTATGCAGAGTAATCGTTAGGGACTTAATCCCGATCACCATTCAAAATTAGAATAGGCCTGCTGATGCGGAAGAAGAGGGAACATGTTTATTTGTCCCTAACCACACCAAAGATTTACTGTGGAAGAGGCTCATGGTTAATTTCAGACTACCGAAGATAGAGCTGGATCCAAATGCGGAGGATCCAGTTGAGGACGCCTTAGAACATGGGAGAGCCATGGAGGCTAAGGTTAGGGAGTGGGCTTTGAAGAAGATGGCCCAGTGTTTCACCAACTGAAAGAAAATATTGCACCTTGACTATGTCGTGAAAGAGAAGACTCCCGATTTCAAGAATATTCAGTTTGAGAAGATAAAACCATTCTGGGCTGAGTTTGTGAAATACAAGACATCAGAAAAAGCTAAGAAAATGTCTGCAATGAATAAGATGAATGCTGCTAACAAGAAGTATCACCATACTATGGGGCAAGGTGGCTACAAGGCTGGCATTCCTAAGTGGGAGAAACTTGAGAATGAACTGCCTGCTAAAAAGATCACCCCAGAGACAGACGATTGGGTAGAACGTGCAAGGAATTGGTTGGGCATGGGGGCACGTTGGACTCGGAAGGGATGTGTATATATAACATACGACATAAAGAATAACCATTGCCAATCGAGAGGATGAGAAAAGCAGTAAAGGCTGTTAAAGATGGGGACTTCATTCCCGATAGAGAGAATGATGAGCTCACACTCGCCCTTGGAAATAAGGAACATGATGGACGAACACGAGGCACAAGAGGCTCCCAACCATGGAGGATTTGGTTTCAAGAGGAAGAAATATCCCGATAGAAGCCGGGGAGAAAGGACAGTATGGAAGTTGAAGAGATAGTTAGAAAGAGCGAATGCGATAATTGAAGAATGAATAAAGCAATAACAAGATGAAATTAACGCACTTAAAGAGCAAAGTACTACTGCCCATCTCAGAAGACACCGCATTTGATGCTACCGCCTATCGAATAATCGAAAAGCAGGTGGCTTCCACCGAGGTCCCGGTGATGACAATGGCGATGACGATGGTGCACCGACGATGGCTCTGTTGGCTACCCAAAGGATGATATCACAGAGATGACACATGCGAGCTACATGTCAAAGTTGTGAACATATCAATGAAGGTGGCGGTCGGCTATGCCTTACCAATTGGACCCACACCAACTTACCACCGTCCGGTTCCAGAGGGCTACGCTGTTGTCGGGTGGATGAAATCATGCCCACCTTTGAAGTTTTGGATCTTGACTACCCCGCAGTGAAGGGGATGTGATCTTGGGAGACACAAAAGTCACCATTCTATGGTCAAGGAATGTATCGTTCTTCAAATCACACGCCAAGGCCATCTTCGCCGCCTCACCTGCTCCAAATGAGGTCTTTACCCGCCCGCCGCCACCAATCTCCGGCGCAACCATCGCCAAGGAGCCATCGCCGGCGCCAGATAAAAAGCGTAAGCGCATCGCTACTCAAGCCGTGGTAAGCGATCGCCAAACATAAACAAGAGCCTCTTCCAAAAGTACATAAGGTTCCTCCCAAGAGAGCTTATGACTGCATCAAGAGGAGATCAGCGATCGTTGATGCGGAAATGACAATTGCTGCTAAGCCGAGGCGGCCGAAAGAGCCAGAGTTCCCCAGCACCAAAGAAGAAAAAGCCAAAGTGTTGAAAATGCTAAAGACTCTTCATCAACCCGAGCCAAAGCTGTCATCAGACTATGAGCGTTCTATTCTCAAGTCACATGCGACACAAAAAGCCTCGAAGAGCAGTACTGATGCAAGCGAGAAATCTGTTGCCCAGCTCGGAGAACAAGCAAAACAGTCTTGCGCCCCTCTCAAGGTGATTTCCCAAACCAATGTGGAGTCGAGCAAATATGGGGCGAAGAGCAAGATGATCCAGATGGAGATAGTCTGCCGCTGCTTAAGGTATGAGTATTGCCCAGTACTTATACCAGTTAGAGTACTTCCCCGTGAGTGAAGTAGCATACAAATACCAGTACGACAAACCTCTCGTCAAACCTGAGGAGGTAAACAATCTTCCAACAAAAATGCGAAGATTGCATAAGTGGTACATGCATGCCACAAAGGCCGGGGCTAACTGGATAGTGCTGAGGGTTACAAAAAAGCATCATGGGAAAGAAAAGGATGACATGATATCCATTGAATTTGATGAACTATTTCAATTATTCAATCAAGACGCCTTGGACAAATCGATCATCAGTGCCTATTGTCTGTAAGTACTAATTCTGTAATTAATTTAGTCTCCAGCTATCTCATCTTGTTTATTGCATGTATATAATCATACTGTAATATGCAGAATGAAGATTCTCGAATGCAGTAGAGGACAAATCTATGACATTGGCTTCATTGACCCATATTGGGTTCATGAAGCTAATCTCAAAACAAGCTCCCAGGATACGGAGGATAATATAGTACACGCGTTAAGGTTTCAAGAAACCAGAAGAGAAATACTTTTTCCTTACAACTTCGAGTGAGTGTTATTGTCTTCTATACACTTTCTATTTCGCTTACTCGATGTTAAGTATATAATTGATTAGTTATGCATTCGCAGCTTCCACTATATTCTGTTAATTATTCAACTTGACAAAAGGCGTGTACTAGTCATGTACTCGAAACATAAACCCCTCGAGCAGTGGAAGGACATGCAGATGATCCTCCAGCGGTAATTCTAATCATTATGATAATATATCGGCAACGTTCGTGAATTTTATGATATCAAGTAATTAATAACTTCTTTTATTCGTTTTCTTCGCCGGGCAGCGCTTGAAAACGGTTCACCAACAAGGCTAGGGGTGTTTGGAAAAAGGAGCTTACATTTGAAGCACTAGATGTAAGCACCACTAGCTATATCCGCGCATCTCTTAGATTCTAGTTTTGATACAGTTATTATCATGCTTGATTATTATTTTGATTGAACTATGTTCTCGTAAAGTGCCCGACACAGGAACCAGGTAACAATCTATGTGGATACTATGTTTGCGAGTTCATCCAGCAGACGTGCGATGAGAAGGACGGAAATTTAGAGCAACTCCACGTACGTAAACAATTTCTATAGTTTTTAATTACAATCAAATTATGTTTAGTTTCATTCATATAGGCTGACTCCTTTTTTAAATCAGATCGAACGTCTACGGGACGGTCTTCTGCCAAAGGATCGCGTACGAGCAATTCAGGAGGAATTGGCGGGATTCTTGGATGCAGAAGTCCTAAACCCAAAAGGGGAATACTATTCGGCTGTGTATAGACAATAGGGATTGTAAAAAGAGCAACTTTTGTATCTAGTGCATGAACTCGATCTGTGTATCGAATGTAATATTGTCATGATGATCTTGTGTAATATAACGTTTTCTTCATTGATAAGTGCAAAACACTAAATAAATAATAAAACAACCTAAATGAATTCTCTGTCGCGACACAAAAAGTGGTGAAAATGCTGCTGCGGCAACAAAATGTGTCAAAATGAATTCTCTGCCGTGGCAGAGAAATGGGCCAAATCTTTGCCGCGGCAGAAGGTTAGGACTAATGCTCCACCCCCTCGCCCTCCGACGCCGCTACGTGTACCCCCATTTGTCCCGGTTGGTGGGGCAACCGGGACTAAAGGTTGGGGCTTTAGTCCCGATTGCCCCGTCCCGGTTGGGTAACCGGAACTAAAGCCATTACCAACCGGGATCAATGGGCTTCTCTGCACTAGTGTTAAGGAGATACTACAACTAAGTTAATTGCTTTTGAGTGAAGTGGGATGGATCCTGGATCTGTCGCCGCTTTGCGTACCTACTTATTTGCCTCTCTACGGACATAAACAAACATAAACCTCCGAAAAGTTGAAATGATCTATCCAATCTCTGTAAACACTTGGCCACAACACGACCTCCTCCCCTGTCATGAATGTCATTGCTTTACTATAGCTTCACAATCTGTCTCTATGACTAGCCTCTGGATCCTTTTCTTTTGAACAAGATGATACCATTAAAAGAGCTCGTCATACGACATATTCGCTTCTTTTCAAATTACCGCGCATGCACGTTTACCTAGGTGGGTCAGTACTCTCTCATTTTTCATTCAAAAAAAATTAAATTCTAAGATTTCTGGAATACGTAGTACACATTCTATACTATTTATTTAAAAAATCCTAGGATTTTTTTGGATGAAAAATAAAAAAGTACTAGATTACCTAGATAAGGTTGCATGCGGAGTAATTTGAAACAGAGGGAGTATGTCAGTGGCAAAGCGTCGAGAAAATTATCACAGAGGTGCCTAAACGCACAAAAATAAAGAGAGATGATCTAAACACTTGCAACTGATGCCTAAGACTGCGAATAAAGCCAAACACATCGCTGCGTCTGCACTCTGCAATCTCGAAGCAGCCTTCATTGTTGGAGGCGAGGAGGAGCGGCGTCACGCCTTTCTGGTTGTTGTTGACGTCCCCCCCCCCTTGGCCAGCCGTGGCGAGGAGGAAGGGGTGAGTGGCGACGCACTGGCCCCTACTTTGGCTGGGTGGTTTGGGCTTCGGACTCTTTTCCGGGTTGTTCTTCTTTGCCTGCCTTCTCTCACCCGTGGCAGGAGTGGAGAGTTTGAAGGTAGGTCGGCTATCTCTTCCGGCGCCGGTAAAAAGTCCTCAGCTGCGGGCCCCTTCTTCTTTTCACATCTTCTTCCTCCAGTAGGCATAATGGTTGCATAAATTGGAGGCGTAGATTGGGTGAACAACAGTGCTAAGAAGCAGTGGAGTTGGAAAGCAATTTTCTTGAGCACCAAATCGGCAGCGGGTGACAGCCATCCGACATCCAAGGCCAGAACATGGCCTATCCAGAAGCTGGCGAAGGGTCCCGACAATTGTTTAACCTCCTCGATGAGGCCCCTTTCGAGGTTGGCGGCCACATTATTCGTCTGCGCGGAAGCAAGTGGTTTCATCCCCGCTTCCGAGCTTGACGGTGGCGAGTCTGACTTCCGGCTCAGCCGTGGAGAAAGAGAAGGATCGGTTTGTTGTTTTTTTATCTTTTAGTGAGGTATTTTCTGCATTTACCAGGGACCTATGTATTCCTTCTTATCTTATGGGGCCCTTTATAACAATTTGTACATCCATCGCTTGAAATTAATGTGATGCTTCCGGTCCCTTCGGGAACTCTCCTTGTTCAAAAAATAATTTGCCTCTCTACGGACAAACACAAATATAAATCTCTGAAAAGTTGAAATGATCTGTCCAATATGTGTAAACACTTGCCACAACACGACCTCCTCCCCTGTCAGGAATGTGATTGTTTTACTATAGCTTCACAATCCGTCTCCATGACCAGCCTCTGGATCCCCTTCTTTATTTTTGAACAAGATAATATATGATACCATTAAAAGAGCTCGTCATATAGCATATGTGAGTGGCAAATTAGTAGATGTTTCTAAAGGGAGTGGGGGTGCCATGCGCAAAAATGAAGCGATTCATAGAATGGTAGAGACAAATAGAGCGTTTACACATTTTCGTTAATCCACGAACAAAATCTAGATATATAGACACATGGATCCGTACATCGTGATTGGAAAAGAATCAATAAAAGAAGAATCGGACGGTATGTTTCTCGAAACAAACAAAAAGGAAAAGAAAACAGAAAACAGAAATCATGATCAACTAAGCCCTCTCGAGGGCTTGCTTAAGAATCCATAGAGGTGTCTAAACGCACAAAAATAAAGAGAGATGATCTAAACACTTGCAACTGATGCCTAAGACTGCGAATAGAGCCAAACACATTGCTGTGTCTGCACTCTGCAATCTCGAAGGGCCTTCATTGTGCTTCATACCAATTGATAGCCGGCGGTTGGCACTTCCAACAGTCTATCTGACATGCACTCGAGGCTGAAGAGTGAAGAGGACTGCAGCATCCGAAGCAAACCTGGCCAACGGGCCGGCCCGACACGACCCAGACCCGATACACGCTAAACGGGTCTGGTCCGGCACGGCCCTCCATGGCCTGCCTAGCTCACGGCATGGGCTGGCCCGCCAAAACGCGGCCCGTTGGACAGGTTTGGTCTGAAGACCCTTGCAAAGTTGGTCAACCTTGTGGCCGTCACCGCTCGCCCGGAGGACGCTGCTGTAGAAATGGATACAGTCATAGAGTACAACTTTACGCGCTGCAGCCGGGACGTACACTGCTGCACAAATGGCTTCAGGCTACTACTACAGTCACAGCGCAACGATGAAAGTGGTCAGTATGAAGATTGATGAGCGTCACATGCATGCATATGATTTTACTCGCCTGCTGTACACGCAAAATACGGCCGTGTAGCCGCACAGGGACAGGGTTGAGTACGAAGACGGTTGACACGTACCTCTCATCCGCAGGAGGGCCATGTTTTTGGCTATGTTACACCGTACCCGAAATTAATATGGGGGGTCCAATAATATTATTCGCAGTACGATCAACGATCAACGACCAAGATAACGATATCATTTATCATCCAAGAACAGGAGTACATATATCACCATCTTTGTATTTCAAGTTGAATGCTTCTACACAGAAGCAAAATGAACACACATAATTGAAATGACAAACTAATTCAAAAAATAAACTCTAGCTGAAACTATTTTAAAAATCTAACCCCTTTGCTTAGCGCCAAACTCGTTACATTGCCTACTTACATTGCCTATCACCGGCTTGACAAACGCTAAACAAGGTGCCAACGTGGTGGGGCCAGGCCAAGCACCACTCCCGGAAGCTTAGCACCTATATGTAAGGTGCTATACTCTGCAGCTTAGCGTCTTTGCTTATGCGCTAAGCTCTGACTAGTAAAACCGGGGTGCAGCCACCCACCTAGCCCAGCCACTCACCCTGTCGAGACAGAGAAGGAATATAGGGAAACACCACCGGCGGCCCCTCTTTCCAATCCCACCATATGAATCCTACAGATCTTAAGCCATTTTTCGTGGATTTCATATACAATCTCTCCCCCAAGTTAATCTCCTCTCATCCCCTTAATTTAATCCAAAAAAATGCTCACATTTGCTCAATTCTTGCAAGTTTAGGCAAACCCTAGTTCTTCATGGATTTTCAATTTTGTATGAAAATATGAGATTACTATTGGGTGTCTAGCATTTGCAAGTGTATTGTACTCATTAGTATGTATATATGGTGGTGTATTTAGCTCGTATTTGATAAGAATCCAAACCCTAATTCATGGTGAACCTTAGTTTAGGTGAAATATTTATGAAATTTGTTTGAGATTTCTTACGAGATTTGTATTAGATGCTCACATGCTCACATAGTGAAATATCTTATTGTTTCAAAAATGTAGGATGGTGTGGCTTCTCGATGATTACTATGATGTTGAACATTGGACCTACTTGATGATGAAGAAGCACATGGTAATAAAATATACTTTTGGACTTGTATGTTTTCAGTTTATTATTGTTTCTAATGTGTAGGCTATGACATAATACTCTGACTTGTATGCTTGCAGAAGTTTGTAACCATGAAGGTTCGGTCTCACGGGGCCTTCTCGAGTGACATTGTCGTATGATGGGCGGTATACTTCGTACATCGAGAATCTAGGACTCCTCCCGTTTGTCCAGCTTGTGAGCCCGTCGATGCCAAACCTGATCGTACGAAGACGGTCACGCTCACGATGGCAGGTTGACACGTACCTCTCATCTGCACGAGGGCCGTGTTTTCGGTTCTGTTACACCGTACCCGAAATTAATATGGGGGGTCCAATATTATTCGCAGTCCAATCAACTACCAAGATTCCGATATCATTTATCATCGAAGAATAGGAGTACATATCGCCATCTTTGTATTTCAAGCTGAATGCAATTATACAGGGGAAAATGAACACATATAATTTAAAGGACAAACTAATTCAAAAAATAAACTCTAGCTGAAACTATTTCAAGAATCTAACCCCTTTGCTTAGCGCCAAACTCGTAGGGGCGCTAAATTACATTGCCTACCACCCGCTTGACAAATGCTAAATGAGGTGCCAACATGGTGGGGCTAGGCCAAGCCAAGCCCCACTCCTGGAAGCTTAGCACCTATATGTAAGGTGTTGTAGTATGTAGCTTAGCACCTATATGTAAGGTGTTGTAGTATGTAGCTTAGCGTCTTTACTTATGCGCTAAGCTCTGACTAGTAAAATCGGGGTGCACTCACCCTGCCGAGACAGAGAAGGAATATAGGGGAACACCACCGGCGGCCCCTCTTTCCAATCCCACCATAAATCCTACAGATCTTAAGCCATTTTTCGTGGATTTCATCTACAATCTCCCCCAAGTTAATCTCCTCTAATCCCCTTAATTTAGTCCAAAAAAATGCTCACATCTTCTCAATTCTTGCAAGTTTAGGCAAACCCTAGTTCTTCATGGATTTTCAATTTTGTATGAAAATATGAGATTAATGTTGGGTGTCTAGCATTTGCAAGTGTATTGTACTCATTAGTTCGTATATATGGTGGTGTATTTAGCTTGTATTGGATAAGAATCCAAACCCTAATTCATGGTGAAACCTTAGTTTAGGTGAAATATTTATGAATTTTGTTTGAGATTTCTTACGAGATTTGTATTAGATGCTCACATGCTCACATAGTGAAATATCTTATTGTTTCAAAAATGTAGGATGGTGTGGCTTCTCGATGATTACTATGATGTTGAACATTGGACCTACTTGATGATGAAGAAGCACATGGTAATAAAATATACTTTTGGACTTGTATGTTTTCAGTTTATTATTGTTTCTAATGTGTAGGCTATGACATAATACTCTGACTTGTATGCTTGCAGAAGTTTGTAACCATGAAGGTTCGGTCTCACGGGGCCTTCTCGAGTGACATTGTCGTATGATGGGCGGTATACTTCGTACATCGAGAATCTAGGACTCCTCCCGTTTGTCCAGCTTGTGAGCCCGTCGATGCCAAACCTGATCGTACGAAGACGGTCACGCGCACGATGGCAGGTCGACACGTACCTCTCATCTGCACGAGGGCCGTGTTTTCGGCTCTGTTACACCATACCCGAAATTAATATGGGGGGTCCAATATTATTCGCAGTCCAATCAACTACCAAGATTCCGATATCATTTATCATCGAAGAATAGGAGTACATATCGCCATCTTTGTATTTCAAGCTGAATGCAATTATACAGGGGAAAATGAACACATATAATTTAAAGGACAAACTAATTCAAAAAATAAACTCTAGCTGAAACTATTTCAAGAATCTAACCCCTTTGCTTAGCGCCAAACTCGTAGGGCCGCTAAATTACATTGCCTACCACCCGCTTGACAAATGCTAAATGAGGTGCCAACATGGTGGGGCCAGGCCAAGCCAAGCCCCACTCCTGGAAGCTTAGCACCTATATGTAAGGTGTTGTAGTATGTAGCTTAGCACCTATATGTAAGGTGTTGTAGTATGTAGCTTAGCGTCTTTACTTATGCGCTAAGCTCTGACTAGTAAAATCGGGGTGCACTCACCCTGCCGAGACAGAGAAGGAATATAGGGGAACACCACCGGCGGCCCCTCTTTCCAATCCCACCATAAATCCTACAGATCTTAAGCCATTTTTCGTGGATTTCATCTACAATCTCCCCCAAGTTAATCTCCTCTAATCCCCTTAATTTAGTCCAAAAGAATGCTCACATCTTCTCAATTCTTGCAAGTTTAGGCAAACCCTAGTTCTTCATGGATTTTCAATTTTTTATGAAAATATGAGATTAATGTTGGGTGTCTAGCATTTGCAAGTGTATTGTACTCATTAGTTCGTATATATGGTGGTGTATTTAGCTTGTATTGGATAAGAATCCAAACCCTAATTCATGGTGAAACCTTAGTTTAGGTGAAATATTTATAATTTTGTTTGAGATTTCTTACGGGATTTGTATTAGATGCTCACATGCTCACATAGTGAAATATCTTATTGTTTCAAAAAATGTAGGATGGTGTGGCTTCTCGATGATTACTATGATGTTGAACACCGGGCCTACTTGATGATGAAGAAGCACATGGTAATAAAATATACTTTTGGACTTGTATGTTTTCAGTTTATTATTGTTTCTAATGTGTAGGATATGACATAATACTCAGACTTGTATGTTTGCAGAAGTTTGGACCCATGAAGGTTCGGTCTCATGGGGCCTTCTCGAGTGACATTGAGCGGTATACTTCGTACATAGAGAACCTAGGACTCCTCCCGTTTGTCCAGGATGTTTCCATGTGTTGCCAAAATATGCCGCGCAACACCAAGATAACCGTCGTGCTTTTCGTGACGACGAATGAATGCTTTTCGAGCAAAGCAACAAAAGATCTCACTTTCGCGAAGGAGAGACGACCGCTTTTCAGCGCAAATACCAAACCCTAGGGCATAGCGGAGAAGAACGATAGAAAAAAATAGCAAGATATAGGACTCTAAAACTGAAACCGAATATGACTTGCCTTCTCAATTCTGTTACCATGTGTGAATCCTAATTTATTTGCTAGCTAGCAAGATATGTAAGTCCAAAGAAGGTCAGGTATAAATACTTATTCAGCTACAATAAAACATTACGGCCAGAGCGCTAATCACAAGATAATGCAAAATCTTGACGTCTCAGTGCACATAAGCATATGTGATTTCCCCCATTGCACCATTTCCTTACGTGAATGTTGATAAGCTCTGCAAACTTCATGCTTCTTGTAACTCGTCATCTGACTCCTGTTAGAACTTGTCCCATCCCATGTAGCAGCAACATTGTATCTCGCAATATCCCGAGTCTGGCTAGGGCATTGCCCTACGCAGCTTCTTATCCAGGCAAATCTCTCTTGCCATTCTTAGCCAAATATCAAACTAATTAGCTTGATCGAACTATTAAATTAATTTGGCCGATCATTTAAACCATCTTGCCAAATTACACTATCAACACCATGATACCTACACTTCCTATCGAGGAAAGCCTCTCTGTATTACCACAGATTTTGGGCCAGATGTCAATTTTGTCAGAGGTCATTTTTGTCGATTTCTTTTGGGCCAGAGGTCATTTTTGTCGATGATAAAGATCACCATGGCCCCCTCTCTCTCTCTGTATAGCACTGCTCCTCTCTCTCTTTGTGTGAGACTCTGATGACCATGCATGGACCGGTGTAGCAAGCTGCGCGTGGCTCAATCACTGATGAGAGAGATCGGCGTGCAGAGAGAGATATGCGCTGCGCCGGCGGCAGGCGACACATGGAGCAAAGCAGCGGAGTGCGCTAGCTCTGCTAGCTCCGGCCAATGATAAGAGTGCATGGCGACGAAAGTGGTCAGTACGTACGTAGGTGATTTTACCATGGAGCGCATGATGGTCACGTGCGTGATGACAGACCGACACGCAGCCGGTGTACCAAGATCTGCAGTATGTCTCCAATCCTATCTCCTCGCTCCACGTACGGCACATGCCATCTAAAGTTAGCACAAAGTCAAAGATATACAATAGGCTAGCTATACATAGGTTATCAGATTTGATTTATTAAATATTTGCTTGAATGCTATTGGTTCTAGAGCTAGCATGTGCTGCATGCATATTACTTTTTTTTTTGGAGCATGTGTTACCACCGGCGGTAGATTAAGAGCCGGCTGTGCTCATTTTTCTCCTTCTCTCTCTTTTACACGGGACTATGATAATATAGCAAAACTTATAGCCAGCTGCTGGACATTATTTATTGTACTTGATCTTAAGAATTCAAACCCTCAACTAGGTAACTGACGAGTTCAACAACTAATAAAGACACGTTTTGCTCCCTCCTCCCATCCTAGGCTAGTCATAGTTTAAGTAACTTAGGCTGATCATAGTGGAAGTAACTTAGACTAGTAACATGTACTCCCTCCATCCCGGTTTAAAGGATACAATTTGCAATTCTCTGGGCCCTAGGTGTCCTCTAATTGGTCCATTTAATAGTGTGAAAAAGAACATGCATGAGGAGAAGAAGAATTAGCAAAGCGTTCACATTTGTTCACACATATGCATGCAAGCATTTTATTGTTTTCACACGGGAGTAATTATAGAGATTAAATGCTTTTGTGTCTAAGTATTTTGGGATTGCATGGTTTGCAAATTGTGTCCTTTAAACCGGGATGGAGAGAGTAGTATATGTTACTAGTCTAAGTTACTACCTCCATAGTGTAAAATAATATAGATGTGCTATCATGCAAAATCTTATTTATTATAATATAGACTCATTTTGTCTAAAAATGTGTGATGTTATGGTAATATAGCTAGTTACCACAAGCCTCTCTCTCATCATTTAATTACATGCCATGTCATTTAATTGCATAGTTGACAATACATGTAGGACTAACATGCACCCACATGCAATGCTAAGTACTAGGCATTTTAATGACATGACAAGTCAATTAATGAGCAAGAAAAGAATTGTGGTACTCCTATGTTACCGTAACATCACACACCCAAGATAATACTCTCTCTGTCAATAATTATCCTGTATTCTAGGTTTAGTCAAAATCAAATTTTATAAAGTTTGGTAGAATATATAGAAAAAACTATAAACATCTATGACACCGAATGTATATAATATGAAAATATATCTTATGACGATTGTAATGGTACTTATCTTGTATTATATAGATGTATATAAATTTTTCTGTATGTTTGGTCAAACTACATAAAGTTTGACCTTGACTAAACCTAGAATGCAGGGTATTTCCAGACGAAGTATGAATCCATGACTAATAAATAAGTTATTCCAACTAAGATTCTATGCACTACGAGCATCTTCGGCGGTGACTCTAAACTGGCGCTACGCTAAATAAACCGCTAGAATAGCGCGCAGGAGCATGTGCGCTACCCTCCAGCATTTTGCGCTATTCGATGCGGGATATTTGGTGCTCTAGCTACAGCGCATGCCTATCGCTATACACACGCGTGAACAGGCAACCGTCCGAAAAATTCCCCCATGTCGCCTGACCTCCATCTCCACCTCCCTTCTCCGTACAGTCGTCGACATATCCGACGACCTCCATCTCCACATCCCTTCTCCGTATGGTCATCGGCATATCCGACGATGGACGGGACCTCCGGCACGCCACCGAGCCCTCAATACACTGTCCCCCCACTACCGCCTCCGGTGCAGCAGTTTCGCCGCCGCCTGTGCCAAACCATAGAGTCGTCGTCGTCGCCGCCGACAGCAGCTCCGTCGCCCGCGTCCTCTTCGTGCCGTCGCGGCCAAACACAAGTGCTGGCGCCAGTCGCGTCGTAGAAGGGCAATGTATCAGCCACCAAGCCGCCCGCCACCGGTGGAATCGTCGGCCAGGGAGGAGGACGATGTCGATTTCTAGTTTGCAACATGGAAGCTAGTCGGTGGTAGTAATGAAGTTTGGTAGTCTAGCTTCGTTGCTACCATTGATCAGCACCGACGTTACGAACTAGAGTGTGCGCGCGCAGCGATTTGCATCTAGTATATTTTTCTAGTTTTTTCGATCTTTGTTTGTGTAGACATGTGTGTGAAACCTGTTTGTGGGGGCTAGCACGCGCTGCAAAATAATGATTTTGGAAGCAAAACAGCGCATCTGGTGAAGCGTCAGCAGATAGCATGCGCTCTATAGCAAAAATCAGCGCTGCAAACCAGTTTTAGTGCGCGTGATTTTCCAGCGCCCGGTGGAGATGCTCTAAGGAGATAGCAACAGTAGTGTCATCTACAAGACACTAACTTATGTTACCCTATCTATATTAATTGTCATTAGATTGATATATAGCACTAAAACATGTTAAAGTACATTCATTTCTGAAGACAACTAATATGGATCGGAGTGAGTACTCCACACTATGAGTCTATGACTAGCCTTAGTTTGCACGACTCTCCATCTTCTGCTGGCATCAATTAATCTGAATCAACATAAAAGGTTGAGCGCTCTTCCACTCCAATAATTATTTGTCCTTCCTGCGTTTTGGTTTCTCCATGGCGTCAGTATGTCTTCTTGACAAGTGCCAACATTTAGACGCATATATAGGACTAATGTACAATACTTCTCTCGGTCCACAATGGCCTTAACTTTTTATATATTTGTATGTATCTAGTTTATACTAATAGCCTCGACTTTTTCTAGATTCATATGTATTTAGTAAGTATTTTAACTAGATGTATTCGTATTTAGACAAAGTTAAAACCATTAATATGAATTGTAGAGAGTACTATAGCATGCGTATCATATATTTGATCGCTTGTGCACGTAAAAAGTGACCCAATCAGTCAGCCAAACCAATGAGATATCAAAGGGGCTGGAGGTCTCAAGCTGCCGGTCCAGGACAGCGAGGCACGAATACATGTTTTTTCTTCTCTAGAATACGCATAGCATGCGTATCATATATTTAAGAGAGAAATGATGAGACACCGGTATACAATGCCATTCAGCTCTTCAGTCGCGACAGTCCATGTTATAAACCAGAAAAAACAACTACTCGCTACGCGTCGACCTACTCGATGCTAGAAGGAAGGCCTCTCTACCGTTCCTAATCAGCCCTGCACTGAACCAAGCCTCGCCCTCATCTCGCACTCTGGCCAGAAGCACCGAGGGGGAGGGGCTCGCTCCATCAAACACCACCACATTCCTATGCTTCCACGTCTCCCAGATGACTAGAATTACTAGGGTATTCGTGTCCTTTCTCAACTGTGTTGGCGGGTTGAGCAAGATCCACCAACTAACCAAATCATCCCCTTCTTGAGATGTCCACGTGCTAGCCCCAAAGGCGTCGAGCACCAAAAACCAGAGAACGAATACATGCAGACACGCTTGTCAGGGAGGAATGAATACATGTAGATGTGTTTTGGTTTCTCCATGGCATTAATGACGTTGACCCTCATTTCCATCGGCTGACACGAGCAAAAGCTTAGCATCATCGCGGCAGTTCTTCCGAACCGCCGAGAGGGAGGGGACCTGACCATTGAAGACGACGTTGTTCCTGTGTTTCCACAGGTGCCAGAGGCACATCAGGCACAAAATGGAGACGTGCGGGGCGGAGGGAGGGAGAGGGCAGCGGTCGGCCTCGCCCACAACGAGCTCAAAAGCAACGCGAGCACCAAACGCATCTCAGAACCGACGAAAGCCCAACGTTTTGACGCCAACTGCGGTGATGCCTGTGGGTGTCATAACCCTCCTAGGAGCACCGTTGTGGTTACCTTCGCCGTGCTAGGTCTCCGGGTGAAAGTCTTTGACCTTGTGGTCTCGACTGCGGTGGCATGGCGTTATCCTCTTGGAGGCGTAGTCGTGAAGCTCCAATCTCCCGTTGGTCTCGTCTCAATGGCTTCGGTGGCAAGTTTTGGCCGTTCTAGTACTTTTTTGTTTATTTTTTATATGCTTTATAAAAGGTTCTCCTCGTATCATTGTATTGGTTCAAGCTTGTTGGCTTTATATATAAAGCGGGACGAAAGCCTGTTTAGAAGAAAATAAAATACTAATATCTTTTCCATTTTTAAAATTTTAAAATATATTTTCAAATAATGGGTTCGCTTGCACTCTTGAGCCGAACTGGATTTTCCCAATCATGTTGTAACAATCTCGTGGCAACAAGCCAAGCAGCGCGGTGATGCAGACATACCCTTATGTAGATCAGGGGGCTGACCACCCTACCCGCTCGGATGGTGCAGCACATGTGTCTACAGTGCATCAGTATAGATATGATAAAAGCGCATGTCGATAAAACTGGCCAGTAGTACGTTGCTCGTTTACTTGTTTTTTAATCAACAAGGACCCCGTCCCCGGTTCTATTGATAGATCAACGAAACCTGGAATGAAACTCAGGTTCAGTACAGCAAACATCTTACAGATAAGAGGTCCAAACACCAAAACTAGTTGCTAAGGTAGAAATAAAGCAGGGGGAGTCACACAGAGACATCCCAGCAACAAAGAAGAAGCAAACTAAGAAAGAAGCTACAGAGGGGGGGAGGGAAACACTGTTGTCGCCAGTGTAGAAGTTGGTGTAGCCCAGGTCCCAAGCCTCGCAACTCTTTTGCTCGCCGGCGACGAAGGTTCAGAAGGATCCTCCTCTTCAGCTTCAGCACCCCTGCTCAGCCACTCATCAGAGCGAACGGCGAGGCCAGAATCTTGGAGAGGTGGGTACAGAACTCCTCCACTTTTGCCAATATCTCCTTGAAAATCAACCTCCAGTGTCTTACTGAGGTCAATATCTTTCCTAGGACCTGATGTAAGTTAATCCAAGGAAGACCATTAAAGATTAGATCATTCCTGAATTTCCAGAGACACCAAAGAACAGCTGAACACACTGAATTAAGAACAGCATGTTTTTTGTTCAGAATCCAGTTCTTAGCTACAGACAGGTAATCATCTCCAATATCCAAGCCAAAGAATTGGGAGATGATGTTCCAAACCTGCTTTGCAACCAAGCACTGGAAGAAGAGATGGTCAATAGACTCATTTTCAGAACAGAAAAAACAATCCTCAGGTTTATTCAGATGTCTTTTTTTTAGGTTATCTCTAGTCATTAACTTGTTATGAGCTAACAGCCAAAGGAAGATGTGGACCCTAGGTGGGACATGGAGCTTCCAAACAGCAGGAATATAAATGGGAACAACACACCCAAAATTGAGGATAGCATAAAGGGATGTAGTGGAGTAAACTCCTTTGTTTTCATACTGCCAAATCAAAGCATCAGTATTGGAATTAAAGGAAATACCAGAAGCAATTGCCTCCAGTTCAAGCCACTGACTCAGCAGATTACCATTAAAATTTCTCCTAAATGTAAGCCTAAGGGAAGAGCCATCCCAAATCTGCTGGACAGTTTTGTTGTGCTCATTACAAATAACATAAATCTCAAAAAATTGCACAACCAAAGGGGAAGTTCCAAACCAGGTGTCTTCCCAGAACCTGACTTGAGAACCATCCCCAATTTGCCATCTATAACCAAATTTAACACTATTAATGGCCCAAAGGACCCCTTTCCAGAATTGAGACACCCCAACCTGCCTACTACAAAAAATGTTGGGGTTGCAAGTATCATATTTGGAGTCAACTATAGATCTCCAGATCTTACCCTCATCCTTGGTATATCTTTTTATCCAAGACCCAAGAAGTGCCAAATTGACATTGGCAAGGTCAGGAATCCCCAGGCCTCCAAACTCCTTTTTTCTACAAACTAGTTTCCAACTAGCTAAATGTAGTTTCCTATGTCCCTCAAAGTCATTCCAAAGGCAGTTAGCCATCTGGGAGTTAATGAGGTCTAAGGCCCATTTGGGAAACTTAAAAAAAGAGAGCAAATAAACAGGGATACTAGCTAAGCAGGTTTTAATGAGAATCACTCTAGCTGCATAGGAGAGTAGCTTCCCTCTCCAACCAGCTATCCTTTTGAGGATTTTGTCAATAAGAGGTTGGATATCCTCCCTCCTAAGCTTTTCATAATGTAAAGGGATACCTAAATATTTAATGGGGAAATGTCCAACAGCACACCCCAAAATATTAGAATATAGAGCAACATCAGAGTCCTCCAGCCCTATTGGAATGAACTCACTTTTGGAGTAATTAATCTTCATCCCAGATACTTGCTCAAAACATGTTAGTACCCATTTTAAGTTGGTAGCAAAGTAAGGGTTGTTGTCAGAGAAAAGGATGGTGTCATCAGCATACTGCAAACAAATGACCCCCCCAGGGTATAAGTCAGAGCAGAGGCCTTTGATCAAATTAGCACTATATGCTTTAATAAGCATCCTGGTTAGGACATCCACCCCCAAATTAAACAAAAGGGGGGAAATGGGGTCTCCTTGTCTAAGACCTTTGCCAGTGACAAAAAAATCACCAATGGAATCATTAAGTTTGACCCCCACAGACCCTCCATGAGTAATGGCTCTAATCCAAGAAATAATAGTGGGACTAAAGCCTCTTTTAGCCAGGAGGTCAAGGAGGAAGTCCAAATCAACTTTATCAAAGGCTTTTTCATAGTCTAATTTAATTACAAGCCCTTGGTTCCTATCATGTGAGATAGAATGGATAACTTCATGTGCAGTAACAACACTTTCTAAGATAAACCTACCTTTGGTAAAAGCAGATTGATTGCAGGAAGTTATAGAGTTCATGAGTAAAGCTAAACGGTTGGTTAAAACTTTAGTAAAGATCTTAAAGACACAATTAAGTAAGCTAATAGGTCTAAATTTTTTCATACTGCTAGCTTCAGGCTCTTTGGGAATAAGAGTCAGAATAGCAAAATTCAGTTTGTAAATGTCTAACTTGTTTTGATGAAAATCAGTAAACATGGCCATAAGGTCAGTTTTAACAGTCTCCCACAGGTGCTGATAGAAAATAAAAGGAAGGCCATCAGGACCTAGAGCCCCATCAGAGTAGGATCCAAACACAGCTTGTTTGACCTCCTCCTCAGTGAAAGGGACTTCTAGAGCCTGGTTTTGTGAATCAGAAATCTTTTCATTGGGGGAGAAGAAATCATCAGAAAGAGTGCAACCAGAGGGATCCTCTTTCCTGAAGAGATCCTTATAAAAGGAGGTAGCAATTTGCATCATAGCATTCTCATCTTGAACAAGCCCATCAGGTCCATCTAGAGAATGTACAAGCATTTTCCTCCTCATCTGATTAGACACAGCATGAAAATAGGCAGTATTTCTATCCCCCTCTTTAATATCTCTATCTCTAGATCTTTGTTTTGCTTTGATTTCCTCTTTTAACCAAAGCAAATTCATTTCAAAATATATTTGCTTAAGTCTTGCCTGTTCTTTAGTAGAGAGCTCTGAAGACTCAGCCTTGATGTCAAGCAAATCATATTCCTCCATGAGGTCTTTCTTAAGGTTCCTAAGTTCAGATTCAATATTCTTACTCCAACCTTTAGACCAAGACATAAATCTCCTAACTTTCATTTGCCAGATATCAACTGCATTTTTGCCCCTAATGGGCAAGGACCAGTTGGCAATGGCAAGAGTTTTAAAGTCACTTCTCATGAGCCACCACTTTTCAAATTTATAAGTGGCAGATTTGGGCTTGACATCACACCCACATTCCCATAGAATAGGGGTGTGGTCACTACCCAGCCTAGGTAAGCCCCTAGTGGCAGCAAGGGGAAACATTTGATCAATCTCAACACTACAGAAAACTCTATCAATGTTAGACATAATCAGGTTTTCTCTATTATTTCCCCAAGTAAATTTCCTATTACTGAGCTTAACTTCAAGCAGGCTCCAAATATCAACCCAGACATTGAACTTATCACTCCACCTATGATCAATATTGCCATTACTCTTGTCACACTGAAATCTAACCAAATTAAAGTCCCCCCAATGATTGTGTGACCAGAGTAATCAACAAAAAGACTATGTAATTCATAGATAAAATCTTCTTTCTTGTCCTCATAGGAAGAACCATAGACAGTAAAAATCCTGATTATAGTGTCTTTGGCCTTCAGCCTGACAACTACAGAGACAGAAAAATTAAGAACTTGCCAACTAATTACTTCAAAGAAATCCAAATCTACTCCTACCACAATGCCTCCAGCAGAACCAACAGCAGGAAGATCTTTCCAATCAAACATCCTATTTCCTACCAGAGAATTCAAATAATTGCAGGAAATGGTTTCTTTCTTAGTTTCTTGGAAACCAACATAATGAGCATGTGTCTTTGAACAAAGGTCTATGAGTGCAGCTTTTCTACCAGGGGCTTGAATCCCCCTAGGATTCCAAAAGACACAATTCATTTTAAACTGTTTTTCTTGGGGTGCTTGCCCCGCCTATGTTTACCAACTACAGACCAACCCATAGCATCAGGGAAATCATCCTCATAACTTTCCACTCCTAGTGGACTACTAGGAGAAAGTGAAACAGAGGAAGAAGGCAGAGCATTGTTACTATGTACAGAAATAACTAAGGAGCATTCCTCAAGACTAGGGATGGCAACACCAACAGTGTTAGCCATCAGAACAAGATTACTAGTAGCAATAGTGTTGAAGGGATTTTGTTGAGCAATACCTTTCAGTTTGGAAGAAGCAGCAGTAGTTTTTTTCCAGATTCCTCTCCATGGTAATCTCTTAAGCTTTCTGTAGCATAGTCTTCCCTTCCTTATCAGCAAACCTAGCACTCTGTCTTGCACCAAGAACAGGCCCCCACTTGCTTTTCTTCTCTTGTTTTTTGTCCTCCTCTATTTCAGGTTCATGAATCACCAAGTCCTCCTGGCTAATCTCCATATCTGGATCCTCATAGTAAAAGGAGTTTTCATTGGCTAACTCCATTTCCTGGATGAGGTTGACACATGCATCCTCAGTATGCATGCCCTGCATCCAATCCAGAACCTTGGTTTTTGCCATGGAATCCTCATCAACAATAGGAACAAGCTTGCTAGAGCAAACATGCACATGGCTATTGAGATCATAACAACTAGTAACCTCCTGAATTTTAGCAGCCCCAATGCAGCCAGTGACCTTTGTTTTGAACTCCCTGGGTCTTTGCTTTTCTGCTGGATGGGGGTAGTGGATGACTTATCCCCATCCAAGCTGGCATCAGTGTCCATCTTATCAGATCTTTTCTTGGCTTCTGGAGGTTGATCCTCAAGCTGATCTTCATGTTCATCAGGGTTAGGAGGATGAATGTTGTCAGGGTCTTCATCCTCAACATTAACCACACTTGCAGGCCCTTCCACAGCAAAGTGAATTTGGAAAAGGACTCCATTAACCTCAAAGATTCTAGAGTCAGGAATCCTAGTGCGGTCCCTACACTTGATCTTTAATCTAACTGTCTCATAGAAGGATCTGAACATGCCATACCAGTCAACATCTTGCATGATGCCAAAAGCAGTGACAAACTGCATGAGAGTTGGCCATTTGCACCAGGCTTGATTCAGACCCTTAATTTGAAGCCAAACATCTTGCAGCTCAGCATAGTAGTCCAATGCCCCATTCCAGACATGCACCTTAACAAATACACCTTTCTTAGGCAGCCCAAAGCTAGGATAACCAGCAATCTCCTCAACCTTGAGATGTGGTGGAAATTTCACCAGAAAGGACCATTCATCAAGGCATCTGATCTGCCAAGGCCAATTAGTTCTATAAACAGCAGCAAGGTTCTGATAGAGTTCCTCCTTAGAGATACTCCCCTGATCAACATACACAAGGCCAATGTTTTTTGGAGGGACAGCTTCAGAAGTCATGAAGGGTAGCTCAATATGATAAAACCCCGGGCCTGAAGATGCACTTCCAACAAACTTAGCAATCTGCTGAGGCTGTTTTTTAACTGGACAGGCTCCAACCTCATGGTCTAAAGAGCTACAAATGAAACAAATTCTCGGAGAGGAGCAAGCAGCTTTGTGATGTCCTGGCTCCCCACAGTTGTAGCAAATAACTTCAGCATAGATATCCAATTTATCCTGAACTCCAGTCCCAGACTCAGAGAGAACAGACTGTTGGGCACCCTCCACAGACTTAGCATCATCACCCTTACTGACTTCCTTAACCTTCTGCTTTTGGTTCTTCCCAGATTGAGAAGATCTACTCCCCTGAGGCTTTTGAGTGGAAAGTTGCACAGCTTGCTGGGGAGGCATCCACTGGCCAGCAAAACCAGGGGGAGGTTGTTGCCAAGGCACAGTGAATTGCCCCTGAAATGCAGGATTGGGGTGCTGACCAAATTGCCATGGAGGGAAGCTAAAAGGAGGGTAAGATCCATACTGGGGGGCATCATCTGAGCTTGCTGTGGTATGGGAGGGTGCTGGTAGCCAAAACCAAAAGGAGGAGGCTGTTGAGGTGGTTGCTGCTGCAGCCATTGCTCCCCCTTGTTGTTGCCACCACGACCCCTTCCCCTGCCTCTACCCTTCTCAGCCATACTGCAAACCTCCAGAATCTGCTTGAACGATGGCTTTGGATGGATTTTCCAAGTCTCAACACTAAGAGAGAGAGTGGAGCTTAGATCTGGCTCATCATCTGGAGAGAGGGGGAAACAGTCCGCCGCCACAAAGGAACGAGACTGAACGAGCTCTTTCAGGATCCAGACACGAAGGGAGGGTGGTGTAGAAGTAGCCAACCAAAGCCTAGGAGGGGTATCTTCGTCTTCCCACAATTGTCCGAAGAAAAAACTCCAGGCCTTGTCAGCTTCGTCCTCCATGCCAGCACACGTGAGTGCCAAAGCGAGACCAGGTAGCTCTAGGCCGAGCGTCGAGGTGTTCATCACCTGTTTTGTCCCTCTTCCAGGTGGGCGCACATCACAGCCCCCACGTTGACCGAGTCTCGCTTGAGCGCCACCAAGGTTGCTGCTGCCAGTGCATCCCGAAACGAGAACCTCCCCTGCTCTGGGTGCAGGGGAATGGAGAAGATGGCCCTGTCTCCCGGTGTCGATGACGATGGACCCAACAGTGAAGCCAGACTCCTGCTCGTAGATCCGCGAGGGCGACCACGCTGCCTCCTCCCCGCCACCGCAGGAGCACTTGCTTTCCCTCGACGAGCTTGAACAGGACTGTAGACGTCGACGTCTAACTTGCGAGGGCGCCCCACCGCACGCTTGCCAGCACGCCGACTCCTCCCCAATCCCCTTGTCGAGGCCGGCAAAGTCGAAGAAGGAGTCGATGAACCAGAGACCGGCATCAGGGGCGCGAGATTTTCTCTTGCATGACGAGCTTGCCGAAGTCCTTTTCCCCCCAATCGACGGCCTGATGGAGGACGGCCCTATGTCGGGAGGAACATCCTGGCGCTTCAATCTCTCCGAGAAGCCCTCCAATCTCCGCCCCGCAAGGAGCCGAGTCGCTACGCGGCTCATTCTCCCCTCCATAGACTAGAATCGCTAGGGTCGGGCCTTGGCCAGATTCCTCACAGTGGGAGCAGCAGGCGGGGCCGAGGCGAGGAGAGTCGGCGTGGAGAAAGGCGATGTCGAGGCGAGGCGAAGTCGAGGCGCGAATCTGGCGAGTCGAGGCGAGTCAGCCGAAATCGAGGTGGTCGGCAGGTGATGGAGTGAGTCGGAGGAAGCAGTGGCGGTGAATCTTGGTAACTCCGTCGCCGCCCTCGAGAAGTGGGCCCTGTCCGAACCCCTGGCGTGCCGATGAACAGGGAGGGGTCGCAATGGCGGTCGAGACGACTCGGAGTCCGCGCGGCAAGGATGGCACGAGCCGACGAACGCCGGGGAACCGCCATGATCGCCCCTCGATCGCGTCACCGAGCGTGACATCTGGCTCTGGATCATTTTCCAGCGTGCAGGGATCTGATTTCGTCGACGGTTGATTTCTCCATTGGTGTGCTTAGATTGATCATCCATCGTTGGAGAATGAGAGAGAGATTGGGAATGGAGAGTTTGGGAGAGGAGAAAAATAGATCGGGTTGTATTGTAGATTGGCAATTCGTTTTTTAGTTATGGATCAGGAAATCTGCTCGTTTACTTGTCTGCTGTACGTGCAAGCAAAACCAGTGTAGCCGCACAGGCAGCCGCACATGGCCAAGTACGATAAGATCCTGGGTAACAAATTCTCAGCCGCAGTAAGAAAATTATAGTTGGAACATTTGGGCATTTACAGTTTGCTAGTTCGGAGACAATGCCTTGTCAAAGATTCGCTTCTGCTCCTTTGCCATTAATGTCGGTGCGATCTGAATTGGTGTCGTTAAACGCGTCTGAATCAATGCCGCTGATAAGCGGTGGCTGGCGGTTGGGCCAGTAGACGAGTCCGCGCGCGTTCGGACCGACGCAATCGTTGTCCAGATTAGATGCACGGATGAATCGAGCTAGATGCGTTGTCCGGATGGATCGGCCCGCTAGGGCGCCGCGCACTTCCACGCGTCTGCGCGGACCGGTTCGGACACGCTCGGACGGGATGCTTCGGCCTATGAAGATGCCCTAAGGTACCTGAAATGAATATGACCCGGTAAGTATCATTTTCAAGACTCGTTTTGATCCTATCATTTAGAGAGAAAAAATTACAATTTATTTGACAATTTTAGACTTGTTTTGTTGTCTTGGAATTGCATCCATCATTTCAATTGAAATTTTTTGGGAGTGGACGCTTGGAATTCAATCGAGATTCCATAAAAAACGTGTTTGGATATCACGGAATTGAAACCGGCCAGGCTGAGGTTTTTCTAGGCAAAAGCCCAGCGTTTCGATGCCTACTACGACGATGCTTGCGGGTGTCGTAACCCTCCTAGAGGTGTCGTTGTGGTTACCTTTGTCGTGCTAGGTCTCCGGGTAAAAACCTTTAACCTTGTGGTCTTGATTGTGGTGGCGTGTTCGTCGTTACCCTCTTAAAGGCATAGTCGTGGAGCTCCGATCTCCCTCAGTTTCGTCTCAATGACTTCGGTGGCAAGTCTTGGCCTTTCTTGTACATTTTTGCTTACTTTTTATCTGCTTTGTAACAAGTTCTTCTTGTAACGTTGTATCAGTTGGGTTGTGTGTGGATTTATATATAAAGCGGGACGGAAGACTTTTTGAGAAGCTATTATCTTTTCTATTTTTTTTAACTTTAAACCATCTTTTCGAAATAATGGGTTTCGTGCACTCTTTAGCTGAACTAGATTTTCGCCAATCATGTTGCAGCAAATCTCGTGGCAACAAGCCAAGCAGCGCGATGATGCAGACATACTCTTATGTAGACCAGGGGGCTGACCACCCTACCCGCTCGGACGGTGCAGCACATGTGTCTACAGTCCAGTGCATTGGTGCAGATGATAAAAGCGCATGTCGATAAAACTGGCCAGTAGTACGTTGCTCTTTTAATTGTCTGCTGTACGTGCAAGCAAAACCAGTGTAGCCGCACAGGCAGCCGCACATGGCCAAGTACGAAGATCCTGGGTAACAAATTCTCAGCCGCAGTAAGACAAGTATAGTACTACTAGAACACTTAGGCATTTACAGTTAGAGCATCCGGACATTCTTAGGCCGAAATCCAGACATATTTTGGTCCGGTCAAAACTAATTTCCGGCTTAATACCGAGTTTTTAAGTCACGTTTCTGTTTTCGTGTTTGGCTAAAAATAAATCCCGGCAAACTTTGGGGTATATAGGCGGTTTTGGGCGAATTTGAGCGAACTTTGGATGAATACTTAAAGACGAACTTTGGATAAATATAAGCGTTTTTGGGCGAATATGGGAGAGTGTAACCGGTTTTGGACGAATATGAGCAAACTTTGGACGAACATGGATGAACTTTAGGCGAATATGGGCGTATATGGCCAAATATGGTCGAATATGAGCAAACTTTAGGTAAATATAAGCGAATTTTGGGCAAACTTTTGGCATCGCACCGAAAAAAGTTCGGCGTTCTGGAACGTGAGTGAGTGGAGATGCTCTTAGTACGGATACATTTTTTTCTGCGAACAGTTAGTACGGAGACATGTCTCGTCAAAGCACCGCTTCCGCTTATAAATACTCCCTCAGCTCAGGGAGTACTATAGGAAGGGGCGGGCCAAAGCAGGAATAGAGAGAGAGAGCATAGCAGAGCGGAGCAGAGCAGAACAGAATGAGAGTGGCGGTAGTGGGTGGCGGGGTGAGTGGGCTGGCCGCGGCGCACGAGCTGCTTGCCACGGGCGGAGACGGCGTGCGCGTGACCCTGTACGAGGCGGAGGAGTGCCTCGGAGGGCATGCCAGAACGGTGGCCGTCAGCGACGGCGCCGGGGGCGAGGTCCAACTCGACCTCGGCTTCATGAGCTTCAACCAGGTCTAGCTTCCTGTTTCCCTTTTTTCTCGATCGTGCTCTGTTGGCTCTGATGGCTCAGTAGCGAGATAGCTACTGGCAGCGTGAAAGCACTTGAACCTATCATGCAGTATCTGGCTTCCGAGAAAGACTTGGAGGTCTTCTGTACACTCTTTCATCTTTTTCTGCTTCCTAGTTCAAAACAAAGATACTGGTTACTTTGTTCTTTTTTTTAAGAGCGTGACTGCTTTTTATTGATCCTTTATTCCGAGGGGACTGCTCTTTATCGATTAACGGAAACGCCGAGAGGTATATACTTAAGCATGAACGGATCCAGAAACTTAATTTCAGATGTACAAATTTCAACCAACACAAAACATAAAGGAAAAAAAGACTGAAATGGGTTCTTTGTCTGGCCTTATTATTTGCTAATTCGAGATCTGAGCTTGATTTGGATAAGAAAATGAATTGTATATAGGCTATAAAATACCATAATTGATACATATGTCCACCATGTACTACATATAAATTTTGTTGCAGAAAATTTTGGGTATACATTTGTACACCCTTGACCTATGTTGGATCCGTCCCTGTACTTAAGAGCGTTGGGATGCTGAATGAAGCACATCCGGCGGAAATTGTCTTTGTCTTCCAAGATCCCGTGCTCGCTTCATTTTAAAAGTTTCAAAAAAAAATTACAAAGTTTTTAAAAAATAGATTTTTTTTTATGTACTCAATGTTATAAAATCACAACACAAAAATCTTTGTATTATAGGCTTATAAAAATGATAAATTCTGATAAAGTTTGGGGATTTAAGAAATGCATGGACAGATCTACACTTTTGTTATTTTAATGTAGCTAAGACTATAAAGAATTTGAAACTGATATTTGCATGTCTGTGAGAAAACCATTGGCTACAATCTAATGCATGCACTGATGTTTTATTGTTAGATACATCCAATTTAATGACGTAATATGGATTGAAGGAAATAATATGGCTCGGAGAGAGTAGCAAAAGCATGGGTGCTCGGGAGAAAAAAACTTCACTTCATATCCGGCGACCAATTTCTTGGCCTGCAGAACTACGAGCTAGCTCATGCGTCGTCGTTAGAGACTATATGGATTCATGCTTGAACGACGTAGTTCAAAACTCGAGACTCGGTTACTAATGCATCAGTTGCAGCACTATGGGCTGTTATGGGCTTATAGTCTGTTAACAATTGTGTTTGGTTTACATGTGGGCAGCCTAAGCGGTTGGGTCTCCCGGACCCTCCGCTAAAAAAGTACATAACCAGTTGCTTCCTCTCCTAAAGGTGGCCTAAGCGGTTGGGTCTCGCAGACCCTCCGCTAAAAAAGTACATAACCAGTTGCTTCCTCTCCTAAAGGTCCGAGAGTTCTATTTTTTTTTGCTTCGTCTCGTCGGCCTAGGGAGAAAATTGTACACAACAGCAATGTTTGGTGACAAAGTTGTACATACCATAAAATCAAAACTACTTTTACGGCTGACCTCAATTTTGGATATCATGTGTTGCAGCTAGCCCAAATAAAAGGTTTAGTGTCCTTAACAGTATATCTGACATGTGGACCTAGAATTTTATAAAGTATATCATAATTATACACCCGTTTTTTTAGAAAAATGGACAACATAACTGTATAAAAGAAAGAAATTATGTATATACAAAATATTGTGGTTTGCAATTTTTTTACTGTTATGCCACTGTTATGCTGTCCATTTTAAAAGTTTATCTATTACTCCCTCCGTTTCAAAATATAAGATGTTTTAGGTTTGTGAAGAAAATGTATCTAAACTTGTTTTAGTGTGTAGATTCACTCCAAACATGAATAAACCTACATACTAAAACTAGTCTAGATACATTGGCTTTACAAAGCTAAAACATCTTATATTTTAAAACGAAAGGAGTATATACTAAAAATAATATGAAGGTGCTTTTCAAGACACCACATTACACAGTAGGGTGACAATATATGCTACAATTTAATTAGGGAATCACGTACTTACGTGGCACCAAACTTTGAAAACTATTGTGGTTGTTTTAGATTTATTTTATTTCTTAATGTAAATACATGCAAAATATTAGACTATTTCTTGGTCGTTTTTCAACATACCAAAACAATGCCCTCATATTCGCGCGGCCACCTTGCTAGTATTGTGGTATTTCATTTTTCTAAATCATATAGTTACATAATACAGTATAAAAATCTGGGTCCATGTGTCAGATACACTGTTAAGGGACTAAAACATCTATTTAGACTAATAATTTCATTTATGTGTTCTGCGCAACTTTGTCACCGCTGAGGTGTCGTGTGCAAATTTCTCCGCCCCGAGGGAGAGCGACCGAGCGTCAGACTAATTTCCCATATTTTTGTACCAAGAAAACTTTCCCTCCTTTCTCTACCACCGCTCGCGGCTCGCCGGTTTCGGTCTCACCGGCGAGGTGAAGAAGCAGCCTCCGGGCCATTATTCCCTCCTCCACAGCCGGCGACGGCGACCTGGGCTTCCCTTCACCAGCTTCGCTCCCGGATCCGTCGACCTGGACCGTCTGACGGCGTCTGCCCCTCAAGCTCCGGCGCACCAACGCACCAGGAAGTTGTGCCCTCGATGGCCTCCTCCTTTTCGCGTGTGGTGCCGACGAAGTGGCCATCGCCACCATGGTGGGCGCCATCGTCGCACACACGGCGCGCTTGGGTTGTGGTTCATTCTGTCAGCTACAGCTTCTCGAAACAGGCATACGCCCAGCTATATTAATATAGCAACCACGATTGATAACGCTGCTGGGCCAGACAGCACAGTGCCCAAAAGACAAAACAAAAATAAAACAAAAAAGAAACAAAGAGAAAACAAAGCCGACGATAGCGGCTCGACGAAAACGAGAGTGACCCGCAACCGCTGCGTCCACCGGAGAATTACCACCCCTCTCCTAGCCTCTAAGCGTCACATATCAGACAACACCTCCAAGAAGGAAAGCGACGACGACGACGACGCTGCTGCCCGGACGAGTCCTAGGGTTTCCCCTGATACGCTACGGGAGGTGGGAAAGAGATACACCTGACGCCCTTCAAGAAGGAAAGCGACACCCGCAGGCGTCACCACGTTGGTGTCAAGACGACAAGAATTTCTCCCGACCCCTCAAAAAATCACACTCCCGGACGCTTCGAAGCTCCACCAAGCTCACCGCCCACCAACACACGCCACCACGATCTTGTAGTCACCACCGCCGTCTCACCATGACCCACAAAGCGAGGCTAGAACGACCAAAAGGGAGAAACTTTAGCGAGGGTCGACGAAACAATGACACGCGGGAGGGAACAACCTCCACCGCCGGAAGGCGATAGCCGACCGGATGTAGCAGCGGGGCAAACCAGACCCTCTCTGGTCCGGCCGAGCCCAAAGGACTCGTGAAGCCCCACTGCCACACTGCAGCAAGGGTGTCACCGTCGCAACCGACCCTAACACTAGTCCCTACCTCACCGTCCGCTAGTGGATCCACTGCCACCGCAGATCCCCGCCGCCAAGCAGCCGCGCTCTCGCCACCGTGCTCATCCGGGAATACCGGTCCACCGCCGGTCTGAGGATCGCCATCTGGGTCTGCAAAGGTGAAGAGGGATGAACACGACGAACACGTCACCTCCGTGCTGCCCTTGGACCCCCCTAGACAGGATTAGACAGACGACCACCTGACCTAGGCTCACCCGGCCCAGATCCGGTGCCCTGGCCGCGCCATAGACAGGAGGGACCGTCTGTCACCCGACCCGCACGGTGCCCGAGGTCCCCAGGCGGGGCCCGCACGGCCCAGATCGGGCCCAAACTGGCCCAGATCTGGCCCCGTGGAGCACGCCGCCGGTGGCACCTGCTGCCCGCCTCAGCCGTCGCTCGCTGGGCTGCCCGGCGACGCCGCTTGGAGGATCCCATCGTCGCCCCGTCCCTCAACAGCCCGCTGCATCCACCATGGCGCGCCGCCGCCAAAGAAGGTGTCTCAGCGCCGCCACCGCCCCGGGAGGAAGAGGCTGCCGCCGCTGCCCTGCTGGCTTTGCCCGGTGCATGCCGACGCGTGGGGAAGGAGGAGGAGGGGCTGGAGGTGGCGCGCCACGACCCGCCCGTCGCCTGCGTGAAAGCGAGACGATCGCCGAGGGTTTTCCTCAAGTGTGCCTCTGCATTCACTCCTGTCAGCTACAGCTAGCAGGTGGGGATTTCAGCTTACAATCGGGTTCAGCTAGCAGGTGGGGATTTCAGCTTACAATCGGGTTCAGCTATCAGGTGCAACATATGCACCTGAACCTGTACTGTTATGTTTTTTTATACTCCCTCCGACCCATATTATTTGACTCAAATTTTTCTAAATTTAGATGAATCTAGACAGTATTTAGGATATAGGTTCATCCAAATTTTGACAAATTCAAGTCAACTAATATGGGTCTGAGGGAGTACTATTACTAATATAATGCTTATGATTGGAAATGCAGTTGTAGCTGTACATGTTGGCTCATTTTATTTTATATATCTGATTAATAATGTGTATGCTGGCTTATTTCAATTTGTGTACAGTATCCGGTTAATGTGTATGCATGGTTACAATTTTTATTTTTCTCTTATTCCGATCAATTTAGGATTTCCTAACCTCTTGACGAAACATGGAGATATGTCCTTTGTTTCTAAGTTATGAGATGGAGTAATATTCTTTTGTTTCTCATAGTACCACTTGCATCAAACAAATGTAGGTAACATATCCCCACATGGTGGAATGGTTAGAAGGTCTCGGGGTGGAGATGGAGAGGTCGGACATGTCCTTCTCAGTGAGTACACAATCCGACGGCGGCTGCAGAGGATGTGAGTGGGGCAATGGCAACGGTATCTCAAGCCTCCTAGTGCAAAAAACCAACATATTGAAACCTAGTTTTTGGCGCATGGTCTGTGAGATACTCAAGTTCAAGAAGGATGCTCTGACGTAAGCAGTCCAGTCCCTCAGCTCTCATGTGCATACATAATACTTCCATTCGTTGCTTGTGTTCATATATGATAACAATTAATTCGCTGGTTTGGAATGAAGGTACCTGGAGTACCATGAGCATAACCCTGATCTGGACCGTAACGAGACGTTGGGGCAGTTCATTCAGTCGCATGGATATTCCCAATTATTCCAAGAGGCTTATCTTGTGCGTACTGCTTTGAATCTACCTGTTTATGCCCCTTTTTAGTGTCCTTCATTTTGGTGAAATCTCACATCACGATTTCTGTGTTGAACAGTTGGGTAAAAACTGTGAAGAGAAACGATAATTTCCAAATGAGTATAGAAAATTTAGATGAAATATTCAAATTACTATAAGTAAAATTTTGGTCTACTAGAAAACATGCATGGGTGCAGGGGGCGGTAAGGCTGTTTATTAGTTTTGAGTTTATGACACGAAAAGTATATATTTGGTACAGATTCCAGTCTGCGCAGGAATGTGGTCATGTTTACAGCAAGGTGTTTTGAGCCTCTCCGCTTTCTTTGTGCTGTCCTTTTTCCGTAACCATGACCTTCTTCAGGTGCCAAGCTTTTCCCGTTGCATTTGCATGCTTAAACTTCGTTTTTGTGCATTTGAAAGCTGATTAAGTGGCTGCAGTCTCAGCTGTTTCGTTACCCCCATTTGCCCACTGTCAAGGCTCGTTCCCAGTCCTATGTAAACAAGGTACGTATTGCTATTTTTCAGCCTCAGAAGAGAGCTGAGACATATAGGCCAAATGCAGGGACTGAACTATTTCGCATTCACAGGTAAAAGGAGAATTGGAAAGCATGGGCTGTCGAATTAAAACAAGTTGTCGGGTCAAATCTGTTTCAAGTTTTGATGGAGGTACGTACATGCGTTATTGTTTTTTGATTTCGTGCACGAACAATGTGTCATCGATCATATATATATTATTGATCCACTAACTGAAATAATCCTCTATCTTGACACTGGCAGCAGCTAGCTACAGAGTCTTGCTGACTGATGGTTCAGAGGAAACATACGACAGCGTCATCCTTGGGGTCCATGCACCTAATGCTCTCAAACTACTAGGACCTGAAGCTACACATTATGAACTGAAAATTCTAGGTGCCTGTCAGTATGTTGACAGGTACTGAAGTTTGCCTACTATTGCTGAATGAACACATCAATAAAGTCCGATCTGATCTACTAACTGTCTCACACGTTTATGTTGCAGGGACATATACCTCCACTGCGATCAAAATTTGATGCCCCGAAATCCATTGGCATGGAGCGCCTGGAATTTCCTAGGGACAACTAGCAGGGGCTTTTTTGTTACTTACTGGCTAAACCATATCCAGGTAAATTTTGTGCTTTTCATATACATGGTATAATGAATTAATTTTATTATGACATATTTCTTGAAGCTAGGGCCCTGTCCTGGTTTTATTACGATGATAAAACCATTTTTGTACCAGTGTTACATGTCCTCAGGACTAGGCATCCCTTCCCAGCTAAAAGAAATGAAATAAAAAGATAAAGTTGAAGTTAGAACACACTGTAGAGCAGTCTAACAGAATAACTGCAAAATGGAAGCTTCAGCCTAACCCCTCCAGCAGTATGGATAGATTACTTAATTATTAACTGTTGTATATTTGTGTTGTTTTTTGCACTTCTAGGAAATTGAATCTGTCAGGCCTTTCCTGCTGACACTCAATCCTGCTTGTGTTCCGGATCATGTAATGCTTAAATGGTCTATAAGCCTCCCTGTTCCGTCTGTGGCTGGGGCGAAGGCCTATCTTCAGTTTGATCAGATCCAGGGAAAGAGAGGAATATGGTTCTGTGGGGCATATCAAGGTAACCTGTTTCATGAATTTCAGTTTGTGGATAATATGTAGATGCACGATATGCTTTTACTACATTGTTAAAGTTAGCTGTGAAATGCTCTCAAGAACATTAGGTCTCAAATGTCTCTTCTGCCTTGGATCGCAGGTCATGGCTTCCATGAAGATGGATTAAAGGTATTTGCATGCACAGCCTTTCCATTTTCCCTTTTACACCTTGCATAGTGAACCATACTTCTAGCAACTCTGGCCTGTGGGTACCCTCTGAGGAGTGAGCGGAGAGGGAGAGAAAGAACAGACTGGGATGGATACACTTGATTATTCTCATTGCTTCATGATGAGGGTGTTCATTTTTTTCTGTCAAAAAGAAGGTTTAAATCCCCGGCCTCTGCATCAAACGATGCACACAACCATCTTTATTATATGGACATAGAAAACATCAGAAGAGTTCTACAAAGTAATACGAAAGGCGCCAACACAACGGCCGATAAAATGATTTCCAAGATTCTCCTTTATTATCTATGCTTCAAGTTTCAATCAAATAATTCAGTTTAACTATTTCATGAAATAGTTATGTGAGGTCTTTTTGTGTTGGAAATATTGAATCAAAGCAGTCTGGGAGAGCAGCAGCTCAAGGTTTGCTTGGAAATAAATGTGAGCTTCTGCTGAACCCAAGGCAGATGATTCCATCATGGACTGAGGTTGGGACGCGCCTTCTTGTTGCAAGATTTTTCAACCAATACATATCCATCGGTAACTTGATGTGAGTCCCTGTATGAGTCAATATACTATGCCACATCTAATTAGGATTATTTGTAACCATTATAGTTTTCGTGCAGATTGGTCGAAGAAGGAGGTAGTGTGTTCAGCTTTGGTAAAGCTTGCGACAAATGCCGTGAAAAATCTGTCTTGCAGGTTCATGACCCCTCGTTCTATTGGAAGGTAATCTTTCTCTTTTCTTTTCTGCCTACACAAGCATTTTTTTCTAATTGGTGATGTGTCCATGCATGATTCTTAATTTCTTAAATACTCCACTGCAATTTCTTTATCCAACCTTCTCATTTGAACTACATGTGTTTATGCTGGCTCTCTCATGACTTTTAGGTTGCAACAGAAGGAACCATTGGCTTGGCGGAAGCCTATATTAACGGATGTTTCTCTCTTGTTGACAAGAGAGAAGGCCTTTTGAATATTCTCCTGGTAAAACTATACCATAGTCCATTAGCTTGTTTGTAGAGCTATTTCTTCAATTTTAGATCAAATCCATTGTCCATTTTTTTTGGCAGATTCTCATTGCTAACAGAGATGCGCGTAGGAACCGCGCCATTGCCAGAAAAGGGTTCTGAAATATTCAATTGTCCACTGAATTCACTTAATTGTTTGATAATAATGAAGTAGGTCCTAAGAATCTATGTGTTTGTGACTAATCATGAATATAAAATTGTTTGGTTTGTAGGGGTCGGTGGACACCCTTTCATGTAACAGCTAGTTTGGCATATGCTAAACACTGTTTGCGTCATGTCTCTAGGAAGAACACTGCGACACAAACTCGTCGAAACATCTCTCAGCACTATGATCTTGTCAGTACTCATGTCTCTCTTTTTTTTCTCACATCCCATTAGGATTAAGATAACTAGTTGCTGAGGTCAATGTAGTACAAGAATAATTGAAGATCTTATTGAGTTGAGATTTCTGTGTTCCAAAGCTTATCAAAAAGATATGTTATCATTGATTACTTTCCATATGTCTATAATAACAAACTAAATAGTACTAATAGTTCTGTTTTCTTATATATGTGTGCAGAGTAACGATTTTTTCAAGCTTTTTCTGGATAAATCGATGACTTACTCTTGTGCAGTTTTCGAGGTTTGTTAATCTTAATGATTTTGTTCTGCAGCCTGTAAATTTTTTGGAGTAGTTTTATTAGTTCATGGACTTAAATTAAATTGTTAGATGGAGGATGAAAGCTTAGAAGCAGCCCAGCAACGTAAACTTAGTCTTCTAATTTCCAAGGTAATACTACCATATCTCTCGAAATTGTGTTATTAGATTGATTACTAGTTAAACAATATTGTGAACATGATCTGATGGTTCTTCATTCTTGCAAAATACACATTTAACCAAAGGCTAAGGTCCAGGCGGGGCATCATGTTCTTGATATCGGTAGCGGCTGGGGCAGTTTAGCAATACAAGTGGTTAAGCAAACTGGCTGCAAATACACTGGAATCACTTTGTCAGAGGAGCAGCTTAAATACGCTGAGAAAAAAGTAAGGGAAGCTGGCTTAGAGGTTAGTTCTATGTTACTCCCTCCTTTATGCAATACCAGAACAGTTTAACAGTTTATCAGTAATTACCATTCCACACTTTGTGTTTATTGAGAAAGTGTACCGTGAATTGGCACTATTATAATTTACTAACTATAAAACAAATATAGAATTATAGATGTGCTGTTTTGTCCACAGTTTACTTGGGCAGTGTGAAATCCTTCCTAACAATTCTCCTGTCTACTGTTATTAATTTTTAGGATCACATAACTTTTCTGCTGTGTGACTACCGTCAAATACCACCTTGCAAGTATGACGCAATCATAAGCTGGTAAGTATCACTATATCACAGATGTGCGGTGTGTCTTGGACAATACCCGTGCGCGTGGTTATACTTACATATTACTCTTTTGTAAATCAGTGGTATGATCGAACATGTTGGCCATGAATACATAGAAGAATTTTTTGCCATCTGCGAGTCTCACCTGGCTGAAGATGGCATATTGGTCCTCCAGGTCAGTACTCCAGGGACCTTACGGCAGAATTCCCTTATCATTACAAACAACTGAAATATATGCCTTGTTTCGGTGCACAAGAACAAGGATTAGGCAACTTTCTTTCTGATTGGCAGAAAAAGCCAATGAAAGATGCTCATTCTTATCCAAGCAAGACTTTCGGTTTACACGATCATGAACTAACCTTTATCTGCAAATACATACATGTACATTCAGTTCATCTCAGCTCCAGAGGAACGGTACGACCAATACAGAAAAAGGCCAGACTTCTTAAAAGAATACATATTCCCTGGCGGTTGCCTTCCTTCTTTGGCCCGTGTAACGTCTGCCATGTCCACCTCTTCAAGGTTCAGGTACGTTCTGCATCAATCGATACATGCTTGATTGGTTACTTCATGGTCATGAATGGATCTTGATTAAGTGATTAACCCTCACTTGTTGTGCACTGTGTAGCATAGAGCATGTTGAGAATATTGGGCCCCATTACTACACAACTCTGATACGTTGGAGGGACAACTTCATGGCCAACAAAGAGTAAGTATCACATGTAATTCACTATAGAAGAATGTTGTTATTACAGTTGAGAAAGACTAGCGCATATATCATATATTCAGTGAGGAAGGAGATTCTTGTGACAATTATATACACATATAGTTACAGTTGTTTGCTCAGTTAGTATTAACTTATCATCGTTACCTTTTCTTGCAGTCAAGTTTTGGCCCTGGGCTTTGATGACAAGTTCATCCGTTTATGGGAGTACTATCTCACATACTCTGCCTCTTCTTTCAAGTCACGAGCACTTGGAGATTACCAGGTACGTATGTATTTATGCTCTCTGTATACATTTGCCTATGTTTTTTTTCAAGAGTACGCATATACTCCCTTCTTTTCAAAATATAAGATGTTTTAGCTTTGTAAATCAAATGTATTTAGACTACTTTTAGTGTGTAGGTTCACTTATATTTGGATTGAACGTACACACTAAAAATAGTCTAGATTCATTTACTTTACAAAGCTAAAACATCTTATATTTTAAAACGGAGGGAGTATATATTTACCTATGCTATTTCTAGACAAATGGAATTCATTTACTGCCTCCAGTCTTAAAAAGATGACATTTTGGAAATCAGCGTGGTCTCGGAAATATAGTGACCATTGATTTTCATTGCAGTAAATCATAAAATATAATGAAATTGTTAAATGATGAAAGTCTATTCTTGAAAAAGACCTAAACCTGTGATTTTCACAAATCAAACTAAAAAATTTAATAAAATATTAATGACCAAAATTATGTCTGAACCTCGACCTTTTTGTGGAAAGTAGGTATCTAGGTACTGATTGTGATGTTTGCACTGCATGCAGGTTGTTTTCTCTCGTCCCGGCAACCGTCGGCTAGCCTTGCATTGATGGCTGAAGACAACATATCCATCTCCGTTCAGCTGTCGAATCGTTGTTCGCCTTGCAGTAATGTCTTGTCAGACTGTTTCAGTTTGTTCTTATGGCCTGTAATATTTTGTACTCTAGAGACTCCCTGAGTCGATATGGGGGAGTAGGTTTCTACCCTGTAGGAGTGTTTTAGGTCGAACACTCGCAACGGGTTTTCTACTAGTGTCCCAACTCGGTCTTTTAATAAGTCGATCCTGGAAATCTAAAGATGTAATTGGTGAGGGGTCAAGGAGCTCTCAGGTAAATCGGAATTTTTAGGCCTTCCGATTAGCTCTTTAAACCGGTCTGAGCCGTAGATTATTTTACCGAGCAGACTACAAAACACATAGCGGCACACCCGTGTTGGAAAACCCTAGCCGTGCTCGCGCGCTGGTTGGTGGTGGAGAGTTTTCTAGAGTTTGCCTCCGTGGCGTCTGGCGATATGCCCTTCTCCCTCTTCTTCTCTCCAAAATTCCTCTAATTTCCAGCTTCAATCTCCCTTTTGCTGTTCGATTCTTTGCTCTCCAGTTTCGATCCTTTCTGTTTCTCGATCTATCGATCCAATTTTTGCCTCCCCTCTTCTCCCAACCGCCCAGTTCTTCCTCTGTTGTCCCCATACCCACCTTCTCATTCAATCCTATGATTCATGCTTGTTCTTTCTCCCCTGGCTCTGATTTTCGTCTGATCTGCTATGCTCCCAACTGGTTTCTGTTAATCTTGAGCAGATCCAGGCTGATTTTAGCCCGTCGGCTCCTCTAGCGGCACGCAGACAAATAGCAGCTCGTGCGTGCCTACTGTAACAGGCAAAGACTCAGAACGGAAAATAGAAGCAGAGTACGTGTTACAGGACACATGCGCCATGAAGGCTTTGGGATGGAACTGTCAAGGTATGGGAAAAAATCTTAACGGTATAAAAATATGTCACCTTGCAAAGATGATTAGTTCCACGAAACCCCAGGCAACCTTTGTCTCTGAAATTAAATCTTCGAAAGTTAAACCTTCTGATCTTGTTACTAGATTCAGTATGTGTGAGAGCATTGTTGTTCCTTCTCGACGCCGTTCGGGTGGGCTTTGGCTTATGTGGACTGATGACCTTCATGTAGTTATTCATAATGCCGGTTTCCATGTAATCTTAGCTACTTGCACAAATAATACTAATAATATGAAATTTGGGCTTGTTTGTATCTATGGAGATCCCTACCATCTTCAGACTAGCCAGATTTGGGAACGAGTATCTTCTTTTGTGTATGAAAATTCTAATATGCTTATGCTTTGTATAGGGGATATGAACGAGCTTTTGTATGATATGGATAAGAATTCCTGTAATGTGAATCGTTCTCGTATGAATACTTTCTGCTCTTTGGTTAAACAATGTGGGTTCTTTGATCTTGGATTTAGTGGACCGGCTTACACTTGGACTAACAAACGCTTCTCTTCAAAACCCACTTTTGAAAGGCTAGATAGATGCTTGGCCAATGCTGAATGGTGTGCTGCATATCCTGTTTCTAATGTTTATAATATGCCTCTCATTCATAGTTTTAGCGATCATGCTGCCATTCTTCTTTCCACGGATGGTCCTGTTCGTAGAATTAAAAAGCAATTCAAATTTGAGAATTGGTGGCTAAAAGAGAGAGACTTCCAAGACCATGCTAAATCTGTTTGGATTACCTCGAAAAATAAATCTTTCTCGAACAGAATTAAACATCTTGCAGGTTCTCTCCAAGTTTGGTGCAAAAAAAAGAAACCTTTACAGCAGGAGTTAAATAATCTCGAAGACCAGATCAGAGAAATCCAAATGAAGCCCCTAGATCAAAAAGATCATACTGCTGAAGCTTCTCTTGTAGCAAGGTATGAGCAAACTATGACGAAGCTAACGGACTCTTATATGCAGAGAGCAAAAAAGCAATGGATTAAAGATGGGGACATGAATACTACCTTCTTTCACTATGCTATAGTAAAGAGAAGAAGGAGAAACACTATAGTTTCTATTAAAGATGAAAACAATGTTCTACATTTTATGCCGGACAGAATTAGCAATACTTTTGTTAACTATTTCAGATCTATCTTTGCTTCCACTCAAACTAACAATGGCAGACCCTTCATGCACACACAACTTCCACAAGACTCGCATGAATACACCTACTCCATTCCAGAAGACAAGGAGGTGATAGAAACACTCAAGGAAATGAAAAGAAATGCATCCCCTGGGCCGGATGGCTTCAATGTGGAATTCTACATTGCTACATGGGATTGGATAGGGCAGGATGTCATGCAGCTGGTAAGCAATTTCTTCCAAACAGGTATTATGCCATCCCATATTAATGATACTCACATTGCACTTATCCCTAAAAATCTTGTTCCTTTGGTGCCGGCTGATTATAGACCTATTAGTCTATGCAATGTCATATACAAAATTATCGCAAAATGCATAGCTAATAGATTGAAACCTCACTTGGCAGACTATATCCACCTCACGCAACAAGCGTTCATTGAAGGTAGGCGCATAAGTAACAACATAATAATTGCGCAGGAAATAACTCATTCTTTTGCTCTTATCTCCTGGAGAAATAAAGCTTTCATGGTTAAAATAGATCTTGCGAAAGCTTTTGATAGGTTGGAATGGAATTTTATAGTCACGGCACTCAAACGTAAAGGATTGCATGCTCATTTCATCAATCTTATCCATGGTTGTATCTCCTCGCCAACTTTCTCAGTGGTCATAAATGGCCAACCGTTTGCGAAATTTCGAGGAGACAGAGGTATCCGACAAGGCTGTCCCTTGTCACCGTATCTTTTTGTCATTTCCATTAATGAACTATCTATCACGCTGCAGGAAGCCATGTCCGCTCACTATTTTGCAGGAATAACCCTTGGACCAAATTGTCCCCAAATACACTCACTTCTTTTTGTAGATGATCTCCTACTTTGTGGACAAGCTACAATGCAAGAAGCCACTAGGATGAAGCAAATTTTACATGACTTCTGCAACTGATCAGGTCAGATTCCGAACTGGTCAAAGTCCGGCATTATTTTCAGCAAACATGTTGCTCCAACCGTTCGCCAATCCATAAGGCAAGTTTTCCCGGTCCCGGATATTGACAACAACTTCATACATCTAGGACATCCTTTCATCATTCCTGGTAAGGATAGAACTGCTGCTTACAACTTTGTGTTTGATAAATTTAAATCTAAACTTTCAACTTACAAGGTTGATCAACTCTCTCATGCTGCAAGACTAGAACTCATTAAATCTATCTTCTCCTCTATTCATGTTTACTACTTGTCTAACATTCTTTTCACCAAAAAGTTTATTTCCAAACTCACAGCTATTATTAGAAACTTTTGGTGGACGGGGATTAGGGAAGAAACTAACTCCAAAAGTCTTTGTTTGAGAGCCTGGAAGGATATTTGCTCCCCAAAAAGCGAGGGTGGGCTAGGAATCAGGAATCTCCAAGCAATGGACCAAGGACTCATTCTCATGGCAGCTTGGAGAATTGCGGACCAACCAAATGAATTTCTCCATCAGGTTTTAAAATATAAATACTTTCTCGACTCCTCCATTTGGCGGCCAAATGCAAACGCTCCTAAATCTGCTTTTTGGGCCTCCATCATCAAAATTCTCCCCATCCTTAAGGCTCATTCTTTCTACCAAATTTCTCAAGGCCAAATCAGTATTTGGAGCACTCCTTGGTGTCAAAACTGGGCTCAAATTTATGACTCTCTTATCATTCAGCCCAACAACTACTCCTATCCTGCACAAGTAAAGGACTTGTGGATTCAAAATCAGCAAAATTGGAATCATCAGCTCCTAGACACTCTCTTCCAACCTCCCATGTCTGTCATTATTAAAAATACTCCCATCATTTGCTCCCAAGATGAAGATTCCTTTGCTGGAAGCTCACTCCTTCCGGTAAATGCAATTCAACATATCGTGCTTGTCTTCAATATTTGAAGGAACAAGGAGAGCCAAGGCCAAGACATGTACATCAATCTACTAAGCAACTTATGAACCAAATCTAGAAGAATAAGAAAATTCCGCCTAGAGTGCAGGCTTTTGGTTGGAGGCTGCTACGTAGAGCAATGCCCACAGGAGCTAGAGCGGGTAAATACAGTAAGCATATTAACAAGCTTTGTTGCAGGTGCGGAATTGAGGAGACTGACCTTCATCTATTTTTCACATGTGGCTTCGCTAGAGCTGCATGGTTCGGTCATCCCTGGTACTTAAGAGCAGACTCTCTTATCACTAATGTTGATTCTATTACCCAAATTCTTTTAAATATGTTGAACATGAATCATCCATGTGGCACCCTCGATAATATTCTTACTTTCTTATGGTGCATATGGAAAGCTAGGAACGACTGCTTATTCAATAGGAAGGAGAGTCACCCGTTTCAAATCCATCATAGGGAAGATACAATTAACATAAATTTGGAGATGTTTAATATTTTGCAGGATACCTCTGATGGGAATGAAGCAACTGTTCGGCAACAAAAATCAATGTTGTCTGTCAGTTCAGACATAAGAGTAGGTGCTACAGATGATGAACAATCTCAGGAGGTAACAATTAGACAAGGAGAAACGATTAGGACAGACCTCGATATTCAAGGGAGCAAAATTTACTCGGATGCAGCATGGAAAACAAAGAAAGTTCCAGGCTCGCAAGGAAGAATCTTAACAGGTCTTGGAGTTTACTGTCAAATACAACATGACCACACAAAGGCAACAGTTCTTATTCAAGCTTCAACGGCAAAAGCTCCTTCACCACTACACGCAGAAGCAATGGCTCTACTCCTCGCATCTCAAATCACGGAGCAGCTAAAAACCCAGCAGGTCACTTTCCTCACTGATAATCTAACTCTTTCAAGAGCGGCAGCAGCAACAAAAACTACAGATACCCAGGTGCCTTGGGAACTCAGGAAACAAATTGCAGTATACAAGAATGCCTCCAAGGAGCTACAGTCCAGGATTTTCCACATAAAAAGAGATATTAATGGAGTTGCTCATAACTGTGTTCATCAGGCTATTAGGCAGAATCAGTCTAGGCCTATCTTTAGCTGCTCTAATTCAGCTCATACTCATGACAATTGCCCTATAGTTCTAGCTGTTCAAAATCTTAACTCACAGGGTATTGTACTGCATGTTGTACAATGTATTTGAGCTGAATGAAATTTGGCGCCCTCGGCGCCTTGTTGTAAAAACAAGCCGTGCCCGCGCCTCCCTTGTTCTCCCGCTTGCAGCCGTCGGCGTCCTCCACTTCCCTCGCCTCCACCCGCACATTCCTCCTCGTCTATCGACACGCAGAACCTCCAATCCCCTCGCGTGCTTTGCCTCCCCGATTCCCACGCTCGGTTGCCTCTTCCTCCTCCTCCTCCTCCAACCCCTCTTCTCCTTGCGCTTTCACCTCCAACCCATCCTCTCTCGTCGTCAAGCGAGGTGGCCAGCTCTGGACCCCTTCCTCCATACCCATCCCGTCTTCAGGCAAGAGGAGGGAAGGGACGGCGGCGGGCCAATCTCCTTCTCCACGGCGCTAGGTAGGAGGAGCGCTGCAAGTGATGTGCACACCGTGTGTCGTGGCCGTGCAGAACGGTTGGCAGCCGATGGGAGCAGCGCCGCCCATGGCTTGATCTGTCGCTACATGCTATTTTGTCGCCGCGAGGAGCGCCACAGTACTCAACATAGGTTAACGGGATGCTGCTCATGTTGTTGGAGTGCTCCATCTCTCACTTTTTTCTCTATGTCATCTTGATCTCTCCATATTCTCCCCAATTGCCTCTTTCGCAATCTCTTGACCAGGCTAGAGAACCCTGGAATCGTGGTCTTCGCTCCATAAAGGAGGAGGAGGGTGGTCTGCAAATGGAGTTGCATCATTGGGTGTCGTCTCCGTCACCCGGATTCGCATGCTGTCGCGCCCATTGCCAGTGTCGAGAAAGGTATCATTATCATGGTTTCTTGCTGCATTGACCATGCGTGCTACCGCGTGTGTTCTTGGTACTGTTCGTGCTTACCTAGATGTCATCTTGGCTTGCTTGCTTTTGTTGGTATGCTGATGTTGATCTGCTAGCTTGTTTGCTACCTACTAGGTTGGTTAATGATGTTTCTGTTATTTTACTAGACGTATGCATGATTCATGATGGATTTTTTGGTTTGGGTGATCTGTTAATGCCCTTTGGTACATCTGTAGGTAGATTGGCTATATTAATCTTTATATGCATTTGCAAGCTTCCATTCATGTTAGTTAGCTGTCAAACATACATTAACGTGTAGCACATTTTGTGCTTTCAGATGTTTCTAGAAATTTATAGATTGTGCCATATTTCTAATTATCCTTCTATGTCATCCTGATGTATCCTAACTTTGTTCTTGTCTAATTTTGATTTTCAGATCAAATTTATGGGTTGCGGTTTTTTTCAAGTGGGAGTATTGGGATGCATTCTAGCAATCGACGCAATGTTCATGCAGACATATGTCTCTGCATGTTGTCAGTTTTTAAGTGGGATGCTTGGAGTTTTAAGCAAGCAGGTGACAAGAACAACATTGGTGCCCAAGGTTTTAGTGATAGACGCTGACTAAAAATAAACTATGTTATTCTGAATTTGCACATGTTCACTTGCATTATTTTGTGTTATCAATTGAATTTGATCTCTGATTAGCTGCAATTGTTTTAGGATTGACTATGCATTCAATGGTTCTCTAATGAACATTGTGGTTCTCAAGAATTTTGAGATCTCTAAATTTGGTGCCTTATAGGTTAGTTCTTGAATTGTGGAATAAATTGTTGCTTTTCATGGTCTTTGTTTCAATTTCAGGTGATAAGAGTTGGACCGGACTTACTGGCCTCCAACGTTCATGAATAATGGGCACAACTGTCTTTAGGTTTGATGGCTCTACCGTAATGCTCATCGATTAATCTTTCTAGGTGGTTACCTACTAATAGCAAAAGCCCAAAGCTCAAAAAAACTCCCATAATAATGATTCAAGATTAGCAAAAAGTCGCTTACAAATCCTAGGTAAAGGGCACTTACAGCTGGCACTAAATTTTATTGGCCTTACTAAATAAGATACAGTTTACAGGATATTTTCTGGATAGTTTCCAATGAATTGGTGCACTTCTATGTATTTGGTTGTATTGGGCATGTTCTCTACATTCCGTGGGTTGCCTTCCATTGCTACTATTGTAGTTTCTGCCCAACATAAAACTAGATTCCGCCTCTTATTGATGCCTAGAAGTTGTAATAAGCTAATCTAATGGTGCACGATAAGATTTCTAATGGTGCCCAAAGGATCTATAACATAACATATATTGTATGCTTACACATGCAGTACTGAAATGTTATCAGTAAATAATTGCTTCTGGAGCCTTTTCTTCCTCTTTCCATGCTTATGTGCTTCGTTTGATTTGGTGAGGCTTTAGTGCTTTCTAATTATAGCTTACTAAATGCATGTGTTGCCCTTTGCTTGGTATATTAAAAAGAGTATAGATGATGTCAAAACAATGACCTGAAAGTGTTGTATTTTCACTAACACACAATGGTTGTTCATTGCGGGAAGGACATGTATTTTTTATATTTATGTAACTAATGTGCTCTCCCTCTAGACATGTAATTCTTCCCATGATCTGAGACATACGCAGGTGCTCAGGTACCAATATTGGAAAGAGAGGAGGATACATACATGGTTAGGAGTTTGGGGCAGCTAACTGTTGGTACAACGAATTATGAAGGTGGAAGCGAACGGTAACATAATGGTTGGTACAACGAATCATGAAGGTTAAGAAACCCACCGAAATTGCTACTCAATGTACTGAAATTGGCAGGATAGGGATTTGGGGGCGCTTATTGCAAGTGACCTAACTATGTCAATGCTAATTTATTTTACACCGGAAAAACAAGACACCGAGATATTAAAAAATTCCAGTATTTTTAGATGTCCATTAGGTGGGTTAGCTAATGGCAGTGCTTCTTATTTTAATGGTTGGTACTCCATTGCACAATAGTCCCACTTTTCATCTACATTCAGTTGTTGTTGATTATTGTTTTGGACTGAATATTGCTAGGTCTTAGTCATGTTACCATTCTGGGCATTGTTTTGGTACTTTTGAGCATCATACATAGTATCCATCTGTCCTTCTCATCGCCGTATTTTTTAGCATATGGCCTATCAATACCAGTCTGGGCACTTCATGCCCATCACTGTGTGCTACCACCTCAAAAATGTCGTAGTCTCCATTGATGCATATTCAGTCATAGAACACTAAGGCAATTTATTATACTTGTGATGCCCATCCCAGTGTAACGTTTACTTACAGAAGTCCATTAGCACTAGCACTTTTAAACCATGGATGCCAATGTAAACGATAGGAATATAAATATAGATTAGCATGTGGCTGTAACCAAGTTCACTTGTATTAATGCAGGACTTATGAGCAGAAATTTTTAGCTTCCATATAAAAGCACTAACAAATGATACTTAAGCCTTGGTCACACCCTTCTATCCCATTTCCCTGAAATGGTAGCCCCACCTTTAAAGAGTTCTAAAAAAACTCTTGGTAATGCAAGAGCCCCACCTTCAGGTTTGTACATGAGTGGACATGTTCATTTAATTAAGCTGGTTGAATAATTTGCTTTCATCTCCTTCTGATTTGCCATGTTAGGTTCCCTCATCCATGATTGATGATCTAAAGGAGCCACCGGCGTCATTTGATAGATCTGAAACAAATAATAGGTAACCTCCTCTTTTTATGTGTGCAAGCAGCTTATAGATACCTGCATGGATAGTGCTTCTATGTATCCCTTTGCTCACCAAGGTGTTGTTTAAAATGGTTTCAGGCAGGCATCCTTCTTAGAAAGCATAAATGGAACTTGTAAGACGACCTAATTTACTGTCTTTGTATAGTACATATATCCGTTATACAGGGTCGGTTACACTCTCGGTTAGTTCTAGGTTGGATTTTAATTGGGACTGATGGCCGTCATATATATTATGAGGTTTGATCATTGTTACACAGACTGACATCACTATTTTATCTTCCATTGTAATGTAGCTATATCTGTGACCATGGAGACATTGGTATTCCATCTCACATTCTCTGTAATAATAAATCAACAGCTCCGTTGTCATCCCGAATAGTACCACTGGTGTTTAGCAACTCATATACCTTTGTTGCGTGCTACATTTCTCTACTTTGTTGTATGTTGTTTAGCTCTGTGATGATCAATGGAATGTTATGTTGCTTTTGCCATTCCTTCATGCTCGGGTGTTTCTGTACCAAATCATGTGTGCTCTTTAGTTACCGCTTACTCACAATAGATTTGCATGCATTGTTAATTAGAATCGCCAAATTGGCTCAAATTTAACGGGATCTAGTGTTTCTTTAGAATGGTAGCTTAAGAGCATCTTGAACCGATCTCCAGCAGCGTCCCCAAATGACATCTGGCAAACATGCCAGGAACGCTGGCACATGTTGTGTGCCACGTTTGGGGGGTCGTCTCTCCCTACCCCCACCCTGCCCCTCCCCCCCACCCACAAACACACACCCACACACACACATATCGACCTTCCCTATAGTATTTTTGAACAAATTCTCTTGTAGGAAATTATGGAAATCAGAAATCACAAAACACGGATAGTCTCGGTCATATATTCAAAGTATCCACCACCAGAATGCCACGAAGTCCCGCCATAATATTACAACACCACATAGCAAAGAAATACAATCGAAGAGTTTGGATCATCTGTTGATGGCGGCTCATTTGTCGCCTCCTCCTCCTTCAGTGTCGGCGTCTCTTGCTTGCTGTAGCCGCAGTTGATGATGTTGTCACAATACTTCGAATTTTAATTTCTTGCAACATGACGTCATGGAAGAACATATGAGTTGCCTTCACCTCCGGATCCAGGTTAGAGGTGTCGTCTGTAAAGATCACAATGTCTTCTTTCCTTTTCTTCACTTCAACTCTTGTCGTCTCGAACTCGATCTTCTTGTCTTGCTTAGTCAACAAGGACGTCCACATTTCATCACCTTTTGAATACGATGAGACCTCAGAGAAATACTTCAACTGAGGCTTGCACCCTCTTCGCCTTATTTTGTCGGTGGGACGTCCTACCGAGGTTGCCTAGGGTGCAGCACATGTGTCTAGAGTGTATCAGGCTGGTCATAGTGGGGAGTAACTTAGAGTAGTAGCATGCACATGTTACTAGACTAAGTTACTATCTCCATAGTGGGAAATAACTTAGATGTGATAACATGCAATGCCATATTAATTAGGTGGTAGACACACTTTGTCTTGGTATGTGTGATGTTATAGTAATATAGCTAGTTACTCAATCCATCTCTCTCTTTAAAATTATTGCCACATAAGCAAAAATGTTGAATTGGACTCTTAGTTACTAGGGAAGTTACCCCCACTATGACCAGCCTCAGTATAGATATGATAAAAGCGCATGTAGATAAAACTGGTCAGTAGTACGTTGCTCTTTATCTTTTACTTGTCTGATGTACGTGCAAGCAAAACCAGTGTAGCCGCACATGGCCAAGTACGAAGATCCTGGGTAACAAATTCTCAGCTGCAGTAAGAAAAGTATACGTAGAACATTTGGGCATTTACAGTTTGCTAGTCCTGGATAAGGCTGGTCATAGTGGGGAGTAACTTAGAGTAGTAACATGTATATGTTACTAGTCTAAGTTACTATCTCTATAGTGCAAAATAACATAAATATTGTATCATGCAAAGCCTTATTTATTATAATATAAACTCATTTTGTCTTGAAATGTGTGATGTTATGGTAACATAGCTAGTTACCATAAGCCTCTCTCTCATCATTTAATTGTATGCCATGTCATCTAAATGCTTAGTTGGCAATACATGTAGGACTATGTTGCTACTCAAGTTACTCCCACTATGACTACCCTAATCCCGTTTTTCTACATGCCACCACAAAACAAAATACTGACCACCGACGATCTCGTGGCAAAAAGTATATACTTTTGCAGCGAAACTAAATTTGTTGGAGACATTGCCGAAGAATCGTAGTGAAAAATTTCTTCTAACTATGCGAATTCACATAACATATGAAAAGCATTGTAGCAAAAAATTTCTAGCAAGGTCTTCCGATGAGACTCTTTACGATGCAAAATAGATGGTTGTAGCAAAAATAAAAATTATTATCATGCAAATCTAGATAAAGTTTGTAGCATAAATTTTCTTCCTAAGATGCAAATCCAAAGAACAATTGTAGCAAAAACCTACTTAGCCGGAGACATTATAACAAAACCGACTTTCACTAGAGACATTGTAGAGATCTCATAGCAAATTTTTGTACTGTTGTAGCAAAACCACGTAACAATTGTAGCAAAAAAAGCTCTTCCTATGATGCAAAATCCACATAATGTGTCGAGCAAAACCGAAGAATGGTTGTAGATAAAAGTTTGTCTACCTCCGTCCAAAGGAATAAGATGTCCTCGTTTTGCATGTTTTTTGATCAAGATTTACTCTAAATATAAAAAGAATATATAAAATTAGCATCATTAAAAAGTGTGTTTCAATATAAATCCAACAATACTAATTTTACACAATATAATCAAGTACTAGTTGCTCTATTTATTCACTTAAACTTTACCTTGAAATGCGTCTCCACCTTATTCCTTGAAACAGAGGTACAATGATTTATGTAGCTTCAGTGAAAATTTGTTATAGTCCTATACTATTTTGTGCTAATGCTATGAATTTTCATAGTTCGTATTATGCATTGTGACCAAAAGAATTGTACAATGAATACTGGCCAGCCATTTCCTTGGAGCCACCACTACTCTGAATGTACAAGACAGCGCGTCGGCGGAGGAGCCGCTGGGATGCGTGGGTCCGATGATGGGGTCGAGGTAGAGCCGACGGCTGACGAAGTCGATGGCATGCAACCTGAGGGAGGCCGGGCCACTTGAGCATATGGCTCTCGATGGCGGCGCTTGGAAACAAACATACAATTGAGGCTTCGGGTTCTCTCGTGCGTTGATGAAGACAAAGAAGGGATAAGATTGAGATAAGAATAAGTTGGTGGTAGGCCCCAAGGGACACGCGTCACATGTTGGAGGCGGAGGAAGCGAGACGTTTCATCCTCGGCCTTAACAGGAGCGCTTTCCTATTTTATATTGGACAGATTGCATGATGCCTTGATGTCCAAAGACTTGTACATACATGAGACCTAAGAAAACACATATAGAACTAGGATACAACATTTAACACCTCTCTTGCTCATAACTTATTTATGTTACGATTGTGTCTAAAATCCTCCAGCTAACAAGTGGAGAGTTGCTCGGTAAAACTATCCGCTAATTGATCTCTTAGAGGTATAAATAGTGTCCAAAAACTTCAGAGTAACCTTGTCAATAACAAACTCATAATCCACCTCAGTATGCTTTGCTCTTGCATGAAACACAAGATTATTGTGGTGACCCGGCACACCGCTGCATATTGTAGTGCGCAAGTCGTTGATATAACACCGACGAAACACAGTTTCACAAAATATTACGTCTCTCAAAGTGGTACAACATAAACATTGTGGGTCCAATTTCTTATATATTCATTATCAAGAGCCAAATGTGTACAAAAATCATCCAAATGACCTAGGATCTAGATGATTAGTAGGATTAACATCATCATTAGCTCCTACATCGTTACCCACAAACATGTGATAAAGATTGAAAGGAAGAAGGAAATTTTCTGCACGTAATTGGGCTCCATGTGGCCCGGAGTGGACACGACATGGCACATTTGCCAGCACTGGATGCACAAATGTATGTCAAGAGGGAACGTTTCTGGGGTGTGTTGATCGATGAGTGCATCGATCTTCTAAAGGGTGGGTGTATGTGAGATCCGGGCACATGGCTTAATAGGATTGATAGGATACTCATCCAATAAGTTGCAATTTTTTTTCCGAAAGCTTGTCTAGAAAGAACTTTGATATTAATAGTGCTTGGCCTAGAGCAATTTGAGAATGAGTGACCGACCGGAAAGTGGGTACCAGATGCGCATGAACGAGGAAAAAGTGTGCAAAAAAGACTAGTATTGCTCTGTGAAACCAGTCTGAAGATCTTATTAGCTGTCAGAAATGTCATCTCGGGACCAAGAGGGAATGGGGTGTTACAAACAAGAGGGAGGCCGGGCCACTTGAGCACATGACTCTCAACGGCGGCGCGCTCTTGGAAACAAACAATGGAGGCTCCGGGTTCTCTTGTGCGTTGATGAAGACAATGAAAGGGATAAGATTGAGATAAGAACATGCTGGTGGTGGGCCCCAAGGGACACGCGTCACATTTTGGAGATGGAGGAAGGGAGACGTTTTGTCCTCCACCTTAACAGTAGCACTTTCTTATCTCAATCTTATCCCTTGATGTCCAAAGACACATATAGAACTAGGATACAACGTTTAACACCTCCCTGTCTCATAACTTATCTAAGTTAGATTGTGTCTAAAATCCTCCAACTAACAAGTGGAGAGTTGCTCGGTAAAACCATCCACTAGTTGATCTTCTGAAGGTATAAATCGTGTCCAAAAACTTCAGAGTAACCTTGTCACCAATAAAGTCAGAATCCACCTCAACATGCTTTGTTTTTTGCATGAAACATATGATTATTGCGGTGATCTAGCACACAACTTCATATTGTAGTGCGCAAGTCGTTGATATAACACTAACGAAACACCGTTTCATAAAATATTACATCTCTCAAAGTGGTATAACAGAAACATTGTGGATCCAATTTCTTACATATTCCTTATCAAGGGTCAAATGTGCACACAAAATCATCCAAATGACCTAGGAGCCAGATGATTAGTAGGATTAACATCATCATTAGCTCCTACACCGTTACCCCCAAACATATGATAAAGATTGAAAGGAAGAAGGGAAATTTCTGCACGTAATTAGGCTCCAACATTAGAATAAACTTTTCTGAAAGGGAAAACAAACTCATGGAAGACAACATCACATGAGATATAGACATGGCCAGTAGATATGTCGAGACATTGACAAAATGACAAGGAACTACCACATTTAAAGGCAGCGGCACTACTAGAGAAAAGGCTATAGGAGACATGCTTATGCGAGACACATTTAGCATATGCGCCTCCTATAAAAATAGGCGAGGCGCACTTTGCGATATGCGCCTCTAGTATAAAAATAGGCGAGGCGCATATGATAAGAATGAGCCTCCTATAATCCCTGTACGGACAGAATCTAGCAGCCCCATATTATGCGAGGCGCATTCTAGTCATATGCGCCTCCTATATATCAGATAGGCGAGGCGCATTTGGAGGCGCATATGGACAGAATGCGCCTCGCATATTCTGTGTGGGCCCGCGTGTTGGTAGGTACACGAATATGCGAGGCGCATATGGCTATATGCGCCTCCTATATTTGATAATATGCGATGCGCATATGGCCATATGCGCCTCAAGTAACTCATGCGGGCCCAGGCGGTGGTAGGTGGCCGCATATGCGAGGCGCATATTGCTATATGCGTCTCCTATAGTTTGAATTATAGGAGGCGCATATTGTGCAATATGCGCCTCGCATAAGCTGGCACCACTTTTTTCCAGCTTTTTGCACATGGAGGCAACTACCACCCCACTCACTTGTGTCACTTCTTCCTCCTCCACCAAGACAAATCTGGTCGCCCCCCTCCTCCTCCCCACCTCATTTCCCCCATTGATTCACCATAGAAGCTTGCTCAACATCCATTGGTTGACACCCATATGTAAGTGAAGTCTCTTGCTCCTCTAGATCTACAACATGCCCATTTACTTCTCCTCCGGCTCTCTTGCGCAAATCGTTGTTGGAGGAAGCGTGAAGGCGTTGCTTGCATGTATGCGCGTTGTCGGAGACACCGACTATATGATTGTGTTGTGGTGCTACTTTTTGTGCAGGGATTTCATTTGAGATGCCAATGTTTTAGCGAATGTCGATTTATTTCTTTTCCGCGAATTTCGCACTTCGCGGATGTCCTCTTTTAGGGAGGTCATGCGAATTTTTCCGCGATCCACGTCCATATATGCTCTAATTATTCTCTTGCTCTTTGTACCACGCATGACCATGGTCGACCACTGATCAACAAAGCCAGCGTGGATAGGTGGATGACATGCGAGGGCCGACATGAAACGTGCAAACAAGACAGAGATAAGATGTCCATGTCGGGACCGCAAGCTGATGTATCCGATAAGGCATGATTCCGAATGCTGGAGTCGCACCGCTTCGACATAGTTTCATGGATGGCTACACTTTCGATGGATACGTGATGATCACGAAGATCAAGATGTCGATGATGATCATGAAGATCAAGACGCCGATCCACGATCACGAAGATCGGGGTGGTGGCGGACATGGACACGAAGATGATCAAGGTGGCGTCGGGCATGGACACGAAGATGATCAAGGTGGTGCCGACCATGATTCGAGCTGGTTGCGAGACCCTCATGTCCAAGATCTGCTTCTCAAGGAGGCGAGTAACGCCAGAGCCGCCGGTAGAGAAGGCTAAACTGGAGCAAATGGAGAAAACGCGGTCACTCCATTGTTTGGCCGGATGCAACGACGGGATACCCGTCTAAATGTAACGCTTAGGGCTCGAGATGAAGGCGAAACACAAAATGACCGGCGAATGTTTCGGCGACAACATTGTATTCTGCACGATATTCTTCCCAAGAAGGGAACACATGTCCGACTAGTATCGGAGGCGAAGAAAGTCGTGTGCCCTCTCAATCTACCGCACGTGAAATACCACGTGCATAAATGATTGCATCATCTACCGGGCGAGGACGCGGAGAAGACCACGTGTCCGGTGTGCAAGACCTCTCGATACAAGAGAGGGACCAAGAAAGCTCCTAGGAAGGTGGTGTGGTACTTTCCTCTAACTCCTCGTTTGCAGCGGTATTTCGCAGACCCTAAGGAAGCACAGCTCATGCGCGCACGGAAAGAAAGAGGCGGAAGGCGATGATCCGGAGAAGGAGGAAATGTTGAGGCACCCTTCGGATGCTTGCCGATGAAGGCGTTGGACCTACAATATTACCAACATTTTGGGTAAGAGTCAAGGAACCTCGGTGGGCGTGAGCATTGACGACTCAATCCGTTTGGAAGCGAGCAGCACACACTGACTGGCTCGTGTTTGTATGGATCTACAACCTCCCTCCCTGGTTGTGCATGAAGAAGTATGTAACCATGAGTATGCTCGTTCAAGGGCCAAAACAACCTGATACGGACATCAATATCTCACGTTGTTGAAAGAGGAGTTGTACGTTATGGGAAGAAGGAGCCCGTACATGGGACCTCGAGACAAGAGTACTTTGACATGAGAGCGGCGGTGATCACCGGTGCAAGACTATCCTGGTTACGGATACTTCTGGCAGGTGGTCCAAGGATTCTATGGGTGCGTTAGGTGCAAGGATAATACAACATACCGCCAGCTACAGAAAGATCCCGGGTCCGGGAAAACCGTGTTCCTTAGGGCTCGGAGGTGGCTTCCCAAGAATCACGCTGGAGAAAGCTAGGACATCTGTTCGATGGGACGATCGAGCTCCGAGGAATCCCACACCAGAAGAGTGGCACGAAATCTACAAGCTGTTGAATAAGCTGGAAGGAGTGCCTGCGCCAGAAAGACCGTAAGAAGCGAGCCGTTCTTTGAAGGTATGAAGGCGAGGTCTGTTTTCAGGACTTGCCATCTTGGAAGATCCTCCGCGTGCCTCATAGCCTTGATCTCATGCATATCACGAAGAACGTGGGCGAGTCCTTGCCACCCTCCTTAACACCAACAAGACCAAAGATGGGTCGAAGGAAAGGAACGACTTGAAGCATATGGGCATCAGGGATGAACTTCAACCACCACCTAGCGATGATGAGGAGGAGGACGAGGAGGAGGAGACAGAAACACAGAATAGCCGCCGTCATGAGGGAAAAAGGTTAAGAAGGGAGAGGTCAAGCTCAAGGCCTCATGCTTCACTCTGAGTAAGAAGGAGGCCATACAGGTTTATGAAGTGCCTCCTCAAGTCAAATTTCCGAGCAGCTACGCGGGAAGATAAGCAGATGGCTAGACGAGGTGAAGCGGCGCTTGCGGGATGAAGTCTCACGACGTCGCCATGCTAATGACGCAGGTACTCCCGGTCGTGATCCGAGGTATAATGGACAAGCACATCCGTGAAACACTGTTTGGCCTCTACAACTTTTTTGACATCATCTCTCGGAAGTCGATAGGCATTAAGCAGCTCACGAGGCTACAGGACGAGATCGTGGTGATAATGTGCGAGCTCGAGATCTATTCCCCCGCTTTCTTGACATCATGCTTCATCTGCTTCTCCATGTCGTGGAGGATATCGGTCTCGGTCCTGCGTTTCTGCGAAGCATGATGCCGTTCGAAAGGCTCAATGGACACATCAAGGGATACGTTAAGAACAAGTCCCGTACAGATGGAAGCATAGCAAACGGCTTCCTGACCGAAGAGTGCATCTCTTTCTGCTCGAACTTTCTACAAACCAAGACCCCTCTTGGTATGCCATTCAACAAGCACCTTGGGAGGCTCGCTGGATGGGGTCACCGCGAGGGTCGACGTGCAAAGCATGTCGACATGGAGGGCCGAACCAAGGACTTTGAAAGAGCAAACCTGGTCGCGCTGCAACACCTGCAGGTGATTGATCCATACATACATGAGCACAAAGAGTTTATCAAGAAGAATTACGTTGATCAGGGGCGCCAGGTCCCGAGGGAGGAAGATGTTATCAAGGAGCACAACTCCGGTTTCACGCGGTGGTTTAGGGAGAAGGTCATAGCTAATCCACCGCAGGGCGAGTACTCGGAGGAAGATAAACTCATATTCTCATTGTCACAGGGCGCCTCGCACAACCTCATGACCTATCAGGCTTACGATATCAACGGATACACGTTCTACACAGAGGAAAAAGACAATAACTGCGATTACGTAACTCGGGGTAACAGGATATTCTACACCGGCGACATCCCGGAAAGATACTACGGAAGGATCGAGGAGATTTGGGAGCTCGACTATGTTACGGAGAAGGTGCCGATGTTCCGTGTCAGGTGGGCCAAGAGCGTCGAGAAAGAAGACCGGTATTTCACCATGATGGTTATACCGTCAAAGACCACCAGCGCGAACGCACCCGCAAGAAATGAGCCTTGGGTTTTGGCTAGCAAAGTCGACCAATGCTGGTACATCAAAGACCCATCAAAGCCTAGCCGGGTTGTCGTCAGGAGAGGCAAAAGGAACATTATTGGAATGGACGGAGTCGCCCAACGAGCAAAACTTTGACCAGAACGGCGACCTGAAGATAGAAGACGGGTATGGCAACCAAACACCATACACCATAACCCTACCTAAGAAAGGACTTCCGTTCAAGAGAAGTAGTGAAGACGTCCCGGACCTAACCTATGCAACCGCGACAAAGAAGGGCAAGAAGACGACCATTGTCAAGAAACGCTAGCGCGCTCCGACCATTGTCAAGAACCGTCGTGTGTGTGGCCTACTATTATGTATCAAAACATTCTTAATTTTCATTATGTGTGTGTTATAATAATATTGCATTGAGAATATTATGTATCGACAAGACATATTCATTGAGAATACTCACTTTTGTTGTTTTAGCAATATTTGAATATTTAAAATATTTGTAGTATATTTTATAGTTCATATTTGTATGCTTTTACATGAAAATTGGCCTTTAAAAAAATTTCAAAAAATTGTCCCCCTTAGGATTCGAACCTGGGTGGCCAGCAGTGAAGGACAAGGCATGTTACCACTAGGCTGCTGTGTGATAGTTGATAGAAACTTGCGCACTGCCCTATTTGTCTAGGATTGCATATTATGCGAGGCACATTTAGCCCAGATGCGCCTCCCGTAATATTATACGAGGCGCACTTTGCGATATGCGCCTCGCATAACCGGCACACATCGATCAAGTCACACAGCGCTAGCAGCTAGTACATACACGACTTCACATATCTCAGAGCCCGACGCCACATCGATCGAAGCCGTCGCCGTCGTGGAGGAGCCCGACGCTGCCGTCCCCGTGAAGGAGGAGCTCGCCGCCGCCCCGTGGAGGAGGAGCCCGACGCCGCCGTCCCCGTGAAGGAGGAGCCCGACGTCGCCGCCTCGTGAAGGAGGAGCCCGACGCCGGCTTCCCACCCACCCACGCCCCCACCCACCCACGCCTCTTCCCCTCTCTCTGGTGAGTCCCCGCCCCCCACCCACCCACGCCTCTTCCCCTCTCCTCTCCTTCTAGGGTTTCTCTACCCTAGAAGTCTAGGTAAATCTGAAGCTCTGAATCAAACGCTTGTGTTCTGAACTCTGAAGGTGATGATGTTCTTCAGTGTTTGCGAATCTTGAGTTCTGATCAAGTGGTTGGTAGATCATATGATGTGTTTCGATTGCTTATATCTTTCCGAATGAATGCAGAATTGTTTGCGTTATTCATTGAATGGTTATTCTTGAGCTTGAGTACATGGTTATTGTTCAGTTAATCGTGCTTGCTCGATCCGGTTCTGAAGAATTATAACATTTGATGGTAATTCTTCAGGTTGAGATGCAAATTGCATGGTTTTGTGCGTTCAAACTGTACTGTCAGTAAGTATATGCACTGATTTAGTATGTCCAGAATTGTAATTTCTTGGTCTTGAGATTGTTTCTGAACATCTTCTTCAGTTGGTATACATATATGGGTTTAGCAGAGGCTTCCGCCAATCAGTATGGTGCCTTTTCTTCAGTTCAGGTTTAACTATCATATTTACCAAGGGACGTTAAGTAAGTAGTTCTAGCTTTATAGCATGGATTTAGCTGAATTTTAGAAAACATAGTGAGATGCAAACTCCATTTAAATTCACCAAAAAAGTGTGTTCTCATAGGTAACTCCTCATCAGGTCCACTCATGGAACACGGTTTCACCTAACATGACACAGAATTTCAAGATCAAAACTTAATAGAACCACAAGCATGTACGATTTCTGGTATGGGCTCTATTAACTATTTTTGTAAAATGAACACTGGAATGCACGATGAATAAATTTGATTTGTTGTTCTAAGTATTATTACTACTCGTACCTTTAGTGCATCCTTCACAGTGAATGAAGGCGGTGATGTTCTGAATGCAGTACCACCGCGAGTACTTGATGGATCATGGATGTGTTTTGATATTTGTGAATGAATTTATTGCTTATGGGGTGCTCAAAGTGTTTGCATTATGTTGGTTACTGCTCTATCTGTATGCCAACATTTTCAATGGTTCAGGTTCATAGGTTCAGGTTCATAGGTTCAGGTTCAGATGCAGTGCCAACATTTGATATTTGATCAATTAAGATGACATGACTCAATGCCAACATTTGATATTTGATCACCTGGTTTCAGTTGTTAATTAATGCCTCGTGATACCGCACATATCTACACTTAACTCGTGCTTAACTCTGAAATTTTGATGATCAATGGTCATCTTGCTATCAGATTTTGAGTTTCTTCTGTAGTTTCAATCAGTTGTTTTCTGCTATCTTTGTGAAATTATGAATCTATGTTCCGCCTTCAGAATTATGTGAGTTCAGCAAAACTCGGATCGTATGTATGTATGTGTTTGTGTATCTGGCAGCAAAATGGCTGTGATGATGGCTTGATCCTTTTTGTGCAGGTTTTTCTTTTGAGTTGCCAATGTTTCACGAATGTTGATTCATTTCCGTTCGCCAATTCTCACTCCTAGACATAGAAAATTAGCAAAGTTCATGCCAAAATTTTCTGTAAATTTTTATGCTTATTAGTTTCACTTATTTGTGTGTTTAGAAATGTCGGATCGGGCCCTTCTAGCCAGAAGCCTTTTTGGGAGCAGCAGGCGGAGATGGAATCCCTAGAGGCCCCGGAATTTGTTCCGCGGGACGACGAGATGGAGGAGGACGAGGATACCTCGTCGGGAAATGAGGAGATGGGGGACGCCGATGGCGACGCCGATGGCGACGCCACTACCACTGATGGCGGCGGTGAAGCTACTACAGACGATGGTAGCGCATCGAAGAAGTCTCGGAAGGATCGGACCCCGATCGTGGTCGACCTCAAAAGGTCCATCATCACAAGCGTGAGCCCTAAAGGTGCGCCTTTGGAGCCAGAAGAATTTGTTGGGGGTTACTCTAACCAGCTCACGGCAATCCTCCGGAACACCGTCACGATCAACATGGAGAACCTGAAGGCCGAAGAGAACAAGGGTTTCCTCATCCAGCTTTTCCGGAAGCTGCACGCAAGATACGCGTCCCCGGGTGATGAGGAAAACAAGTATAATAATGACAATCTCAAAGGGAATCCGGTGAACAAGTATGCCCTCGGGAGGATGACCAAGGCCTTGCCAAAATTGGAAGGCTCGGGTGAAGAATCTGATTTTCGAGGAGAAGCTAAGTTATCCAGAGCTCGTCAAGAAGGAGCCTCTGGTCAAGGAAGAAGACTACAATGTTTTCAAGGCCAGATGTAACTCCGCCTTGGGCAAGGCCAGGACTGAGAAGGGCAAGAATATGAGATCCCAAAACATTGGTACCCACCATCTCGGCTCCGGCGGTTATAGAGCCGCGAGGCCCAAATGGGATAAGGAGGACGCCGACGCTCGTGCAAAGGGGTTGACACGTCCCTTTGACGACATAAAGGAGGACCAGGCAAAGAACTTCATCAGGGCCCGGTTTGCCCCGCCGAAGAAAGGGGGTTCTGATTATTCTTCGAGCCCTTGCCCTTTGCTCGAGGGTGAAGGACTTCATGCAAAAATATGTAAGTAGTTTGCATGCAAGTCGATTAATTGCATTCATGATTAATCAATGAAGTCCAGTTTTACGATCAAATGCTTCGTTCCTTGTCGCAGGACGAGGAGTGTAGGAGCTCCTCATCCTGTGGGTCACCGCTTCACGCCGCCAAGTGGGACACCACTTTTAATAGGGCGCTGAACCGGACCAAGAGTGTCGATCCCCTGGTGGCCCCGTCGGCTGGTCGTGTGGTCGGCTTTGGCGGCATATCATGGTCCGAGTACTATGGCACCCCGGAGCGGAAGGGCAAGAAGGCCGAAAGCGCCGAGGTAAAATTCCTAAGGGAACAGGTGGAAGCCTTTCCAAATATAGTCCAAGATGCCGTGAACAAGGCTGTGTCGGCTACCGAGACAAAGTTCCAAGAACAAGTCCAGACACAAGTCCAGTCACAAGTCCATTCACAAGTGAACAAGCTCAACACCATCCTTCCGTCTACATGGAAAAGTACAACAAGTGGCGTAAGGGTGGTAAACAGGCCGCCACGGTTCCCAACCTCAACAGCGTAATCGGACAATGTGGCGCGGCCGGGCGTTGGTAACTCCTCCAGGGCGGTGGTGGTGGAGACTCCTCTAGCTCGGAGCTTAACTTGCTGCCCATCGCGAAGGCGCCGCCCGCACCACCGTGCCATCAGTAGCCACTCCGCCACTTGCGTGGTCAAGCTGTCGGCGTCGGTGCCTCGACATTGGCGAGTTTGACGCCCTCAAGGTAACTAACTAATTAAAGTGAGAGTTGGGAGGCTCAACCACCGATGACTTGATCTCTGTTTTCTAACGGCCTACATGTCGATCTTTTCGCAGGAGACACTCCTTGCACTCTAATGCATTGGGTGGGCCAATTGATGGATGTTGCCAAGGGTACTATTGTTCAACCAGAACCAAAATGCACAATGTCACAATGCCACCGACATGATGAGGGTCAAATACAGTATGGTGCTTCCGGACTCTGAGCAAGTGGAACCTCCTCTCAACCTCAAGGATGGGATGATGAGGACACGGCAGCGGTCCTCAATACCGCTTGGCTACTTGTACCTATGGCGAAGAGCCGATCCGTTTGGGGACAGAGGACCAGCTCAACATCACCCTAGAGGCAGCACAACCGTAACATGATGAAGACTTCTAGATGGGAGACTTGGACAACATGGCATGTAATCCCGATGATAATGAAGAAATTGACCGAACTACGGTGACCAGTTTGTTAACACAAGGTTTTCTGATTTGTATGAGCCGGGACCATCAGCACACATCAAGTTGCCGAGACCCAACCAGACCAAAGTGAAACCCCTTGCAAGGTGCGTCTCTTCCCAACTAGTCAGGAGACGCCGCCATCTGTCCCCTTCACCGAGCCTCCAAGGCCAGTAGTTCCTTTGATCAGCCCCGACACCCTCCATAAGACGGTCGGTGAGGTGAACGCAGTGGCCGAAGCCGTAAGAAAGAAGAAGGGTCGCAAAGGAAGCCTAAGGGTGATCGGGGCCGGATCCAAATCCTCTTTTCCGGAGACGCCGTAGGGCAAGCCGAGAATCGGCGACGTGGCGGTGTACCGATGATGTGTAAATCGATGCTCGAGGTCGCAGCTCGCATATGCGTAGTATTCATTATGGATTTCTCACAATTGAGCAGATTCGCATTCGCGACAACGATCGATCGTACCTCGCTTTCAAGGCTAAGGTGCCTTCTCATATGCCGTGCTTTTGTACCCCGGGATATCTTCTCGTGCGGCATACCGACCTGTTTGACATGTTGAACGGGTTCGGCACAATACCATGGTCCGGCTGTTCTCCCTCAATATGGCCATGGAGATCACCAGAGACAAGATCCCGGGCATCCAGATAGTGGATCCCTACTTCATGCGTGACGCCGTCCTGAAAGATGATGAGGCCATAGATCTGGCGACCGACTACCTCTCAAACTTCCTGCAAACATACTCGGACAAGGATGTGATTCTCCTTTCCTACCATCCCATCACGGAGGATGATCGGACAGTTGTGCTCATAAGCTTGAATTTGAAACACTCAACAGCCTTGTACCTCGACTCAAACAGGCGATCCAAAAAACTACACCAATATCAAGAAAATTCTTGATGGCGCTCTCGCCGCTACGTCGCGTGAGGCGTCAAACCGGCAAGGCCACATGTAAATTCGGTAGCACGTGTTCCGCCATACGACGAAGTTTACTGCGTCAAGCAACTTTGGCATGGGAAGGATGCCTTCGCCATTTACCACATGAAGGCGTTCTTCAATGACATGGAGACCAAAACGCCATCGACCTCGTGAAGTGGGCTGAAAAGCTTGCATGCATACAGGCTCGCAACCTCGGCAACACTTCTTCAACATCCAGAGGAGATCGCGACAATCGTGTACCGGAGTCATAAAAACGGAGGCACCTTCCACGGCTATACACCGTCCAACATGGAGATGATAGCGAACGCTTAGCGCAGGTGACGGCAGGATGTTCATGCAAATGGCGAAAACTTCGGTCGGGCTTCATCAATGCCCCCAAAGCCGACTCAAGAGCCGAAGAAGACTTCATGATTGCATTGCCTGGGTACCTAGCTGTTAGTTCCGAACTCGTGTTGTAACCTCTTATCACTATGTTAAACTTGCCTAGCAAAACCTCTAGAATATGTTTCGTCAACCGTTGAGCTTGATTGTGAGAGACACTAGCTAGTTATTTGTGTTACGAACTATTTTAAGTGCTTGTTGCTTTTCATTTGTCATTGCTTCCCTACTTTCTTGTGGTTTGCTTTCTTTGTCTTTCTTCGAAATGCCGATGATTAGAACGTGTTGTGGTGTCACGTGTATGACTATGCCGCTGTTCGATCTTGTGTGCCAAGTAGACTAGTAATTTGGGCATATACTCTACTTGCCGCATGAGATCGAACAGCGAGCATTGTTATTTCCGTGCCCAATCTAAGTATGAGGCACTAATCCAAGTCATTCTTGGTTTGCTTTTTTTGGTCTTTCTTCGAAATGCCGATGATATTGCTTTCCACTGACATAAGTAATATCATCTTTATTATGTGTAAGAGATGCCGAGGTGTTATGTCGTGTACGTCGGTCGGGTTCCAGGTGTGTACGAGGAGTGGAAAGACTGCCAGAAGCAAGTGAACAACTTCAGCAACAACTACCAAGGCTATGAGAGTAGAGAGGTGGCGGAAGAGAAGTGGAGGAGGCATGGAAGGAAGAAGTGGAGGAACTTCCTCGTGATCACCACCTTGTTGCTCTTCATTGTAGGTTATGTGTTCTACTTCATCTAGGTAGAGCTACGTCGTTGGAGTTGTAATGTGATTGTGAACTTGTACTCGAAGGTGTAATGTGATTGTGAACTTGTACTCGGAGGTGTGAACTTGTGGCACAAACACTTGATGTATGAACTTGTATGTCATGATTGATGTGTAATGTATTGTATTCATGTTGGTTCTATTATGCTTTGGCAAATTGCAAGTTTCTGAAAAATTCTGTGCTCTTTATACTATATTCTGGACTATATTGTATATTTGAATATCTGTATATTATTATTTATAGTGGTCTGTAAAACTTAAATTTCGAAAATATTACCCGAGGCGCATATAGGATACTATAGGAGGCGCATATACTATAAATATCCGAGACGCATTGTAAAACATACGCGAGGCGCATATGATATGCGCCTCCTATACTTCACATATGCAAGACGCATATCGATATGCGCCTCGCATATGTGAAGTATAGGCATATCATATGCGCCTCGCATAAGAAATACCCGAGGCTTGAAGCTAGAGGCTCGGATAGGCTTTTAGATGCGCCTCGCATAGGCTTTTCTTTAGTAGTGCAGTGTCAGCAAACTACCGACTTTGCCCGTTTTGTTAAAAAACTATCAATATTGGGGTCAGTTGTTGACAAATAACACTGATCGGTCGTTTTAGTGAGTTTAATCACTTTTTCTGGTCGGTTGGGCCTACATGTCAGGTTCACGTTCCTGCTAATTTTACAAAAAGAACCTACATAAATTATATCTTCCAATTTCAGATAACTTTGCTTTATAGGGATATGTGAGGAGGGGGGGGGGGGAATCCTGGCGTTCACCCATGCCCACGACCTGAGCGAGCCCGAGGGCGGCGCCGCCCCGCCCCTATCTGGAGCTTGCCGCGCTGGCCCATGGCGGAACTCGCCGGCGCTGGCCCTGACGAAGCTCTCCTACGCTGCACCTGTCCTCGTCCCTATCTCCGGCCGCCGCCCTGGCCGCCGGCGCTGCCCCTACCACCTCCTCCGCCACCTCCCCACCACCACCTCAGTCCTGCCCCTCCCCACCACCATCTCCGTGCCCGGGCACGCGGCGACGAGCTGTAGGGACGCGGGCGCGACGAGCTGCAGCAGCGCAAGGACACGGGTGCGGTGGCGAGCGCGGCGACAAGCTGCAGGGACGCGGGCGCGGCGAGCTGCAGGGACGCAGTCGTGGGCAAGTTCTGATGCTGGCGCGGGTTAGCTGCACCTGCAGCGGCCTGCAGCAGCCCGGGCACGGGTGATCCAGAGGGGCGCGAACACGGGTGAGATGCGCGGCCAGCGGCGGCACAGCAAGCTCCGGCCAGCAGAGGCCGACAGCGGCACGGGCGCGGGTGCCGGTGAGCTCCGCTCAGCAGTAGCCAGCAGCGGTACAGTCGCGGGGCGGCGGCAAGCTTGGGCCAGCAGCACAGCAGTGGCATGGGCACGAGCGCCGGCAAGCTCCAGCCAGCTGCGGCGTGGCCAAGCTCCGGCAGACGCGTGCGTGGATGAGCGCGGTCAACGCCAGTAAAAGGATCCCCTTTCCCTCTTTTTTTAGTTATATCCTTAATCTTGCCCACGTGGACCTCACATGTGGGCCCAACCGACCAGAAAAAGTGATTAAACTCACTAAAACGGCCGATCAGTATTATTTGTCAACAACTGATCCCAATATTGATAGTTTTTCGACAAAACGGACAAAGTCGGTAGTTTGCTAACACCGCTGCCTTAAATGTGGTAGTTTCTTGTCATTTTCTCCGAGACATTTGTATCCTTCATGAAGACCATTGTATCCTAGAAAAGCACATTGTTTAGAGTGGAATTGTAATTTTCAAGAATTATAAGATAAAAATTTGGTCCAACAAGAACACCCAAAAATCCATATCATCCTTATTTTTCAGAAGACGTTCAATGTGAGTTTGATTAGCAATAACTCTACTAGAAAAACGATTAATAAAAAACCACGAGAAAGGCCTCGTCCCAAAATTTGGAAGTCATAAAAGCAATGGGCTAACAGAGAACCAACCCCAACAATGCGCCTATGCTTACTCTTACCCGAGCCATTTTGCTAGTGTGCGCGAGGACAAGAGACATGGCGGAAGATTTAACTGCTCGAAAAAAGAGTTGAGTTTTGCACTCTAGTCGGTTCGAAGGGCTAGAATTTTCTTTTCAAAGAGTCGTTATATGTGATACTAAAAATCATGAAATTTTTGAAATATATTAGACTCATTTTCTTAGCGTACGTATATACTAAAAAAAAATCTAGATATATTTATTTTACAAAATTAAAACATCTTATACTTTAAAACGAAGGAAGTACATGGAAGGCAGGGCAGCGAAGGAGGTGGGGTGTCGTGGACTTCTCCTTTTTTTTTCACTCACTAAGCTAGCTGAGTCCTGCTGGGCCAGCTCCCCGCGCTTCACGTGGATGCAGACGTAGGCTCCTCTCTCGGGCTCAGTTCCTCTCCCCTTCTTTTATCCACCGTGTCGTCAAGGCAGCGCCTCTCCCAGGCTCCCGCCTCCCTTGTGCTTCTCTCTATCTTGTGTTACGGCGGTGGCGATGGACTTGATAGTGACAGTAGTTAAGCTGGGAAATTTGAGTGGTGGCTCAGCCGTCAGAATGGTGTGGGTTTCGTTGCTCCCACCAAAGGATCGTGGATGGCGCCGGTCACCAGAGATCGAGGGGTGGCGGGAAGTTTGGGAAGAACACAATTGAGTTCCGAGTCAATGAGAAGTTTTGTCGAGTGTAAAAAAGAGATTGGTGGAGGTGGGTGGCTGCTAGATGGGCTAGGCCGGATGCTAGACGGACAATGGGATGTGCAGGCCATGTTCGTCTCGCCCCATTAGCCTAAATTTAGTCTGAAATGTAATTATCCCAATTAAAAAATGGCCGGCGGTCCTTTTTTAAGGTGTCTGACCCGAACAAATTGGTACTCCCTTCATTTGTAAATAAGTGTATTTCTAGCATTGTTCTAAGACAAATTTAGTAAATTTTAACTAACTTTATAAAAAAACGTAATAATATTTATGACACTAAATTGGTACCTACAGATTTGTTTTTAAATTTAGTTTCATAATAATATAACATTTTCATTTAATATTTGTTAATATATTTATCTAAAATGCCTAAAATTACGCTTATCTGCGGACCGAGGGAGTACAGTGCAATTATTGCAGATGATAAAAGTGCATGACGATAAAATAGGCAAGTACGTGCCTTTACACGCCTGCAGCCTGCTGTACGTGTAGGTGCAAGCGAAACCCAGTGTAGCCGCACGCACATGGTTGAGTACGAAGAGGGTCATGCTTCAAAGTGCTGAAAAAAAAGATGCAATCATCAGCTCGCTAGCTCCCCTGCGCTTGGCGTGGATGGAGACGTAGTAGGGTTGCAAGCAGGGCGGGTAAGCGGGCACCAGATCCAGCGTCGGCTAATGAGCATAGTATAATTTGTGGACTCATGTCAATCTGCATTCATAGTACTCCCTCCGATCCTAAATAAGTGTCACGATTTTGAACTAGAGTTAGTTCAAAATCGTGACACTTATTTAGGATCGGATAGAGTACAATTTATACTAACTATCATGTTTTGCGGGTCAAGCGGGCCCCACATCTACAACCCTAAGACGTAGGCTCTTCGCTCGGGCTCAAGCCCCTCTACTCTTTTGCTCCATCGTGTTGGCAAGATCAGACATCAGCGGTAGTTAAGTGACAAAATTTGAGCGGTGGCTCGGCAACCCGGAACCGAAACAACCCAGGAATAACTATAATTTGCAGGCAAGGAAACCGTTGGGTTGGGAGGACGTGGGCGGCGCCGGTTGCCGGAGATCAAAGGGTGAGGGCCAGTTGGAAGAAGGCGGGTTGATGAGAAGTTTTGTCGCGTGAAAAAAAAAAGAGATCAGTCTAGATGCTGTTCTTTGTCCGCACGGACCGAACTGGCACGTACGGGCCAAACGGGTTCCAGGGCCGGAAATACCACCGGACCTGCTCAGACGCTGAGGCACAAATGGGGACACAGTACAATTATTGCAGATGATAAAAGTGCATGACGATGAAATAGGCAAGTACGTACGTTGTCTTTACACGCCTGCTGTACGTGTAGGTGCAAGCGAAACCCGACCCAGTGTAGCCGCGCGCACATGGTTGAGTGTACGACGAGGGTCTCGCATGCACAGTGAAAGATTCCAGAGTAGTAACAAATTCTCGGTCAGCCGCTACGACACCTGTCCGTCCAGCTAGGTGTAATAAAAAGAAAACAGAATTAAAGTTAGTAGCCTCTGGTGTGGTGATTCGCCGTACTAGTACGGCCGTATCATCAGTTCGCTTCTTTGATTGAGACGTAGTACGGAGTACGGCGATCGGCATCATGTGGGTTCTGTTCTGTTGCATTGCACACTTGACTAGACCAGCCTCCGCTCCATCTTAGAAGGGAAGGGGGCCAGAGCAAGAGAGCGAGTAGAAGAGAATAGCACAGGATGAGAGTGGCGGTGGTGGGTGGCGGGGTGAGCGGGCTGGCGGCGGCGCACGAGCTGCTCGCCACCGGCGGGGGCGGCGTGTGCGTGACCCTTTACGAGGGGGAGGACAGCCTCGGAGGGAATGCCAGGACGGTGGCCGTCAGTGACGGCGCCGCCGGATCCGTCCAGCTGGACCTCGGCTTCACGAGCTTCAACCAGGTACTACTACATGGCTGCTGACATATGTGTAGCTTCCTTACTGCTTCTGTTATACTCGTCCCTTGGCTCTTTATTGTTCTTATTACTTCCTCTCGATCCGTATTAGTTGACTTAGATTTATCAAGATATAGCTAAGTTTTAGTGCTATCTAGATAAATTCAAGTCGCTTAATGTGAATCTGAGGAAGTATTATAGTCTCAGTTCAAAATTCGAGACTCGGCAGGATCTGGGTTGTTATGGGCCAAGCCTGTTTGCTTTGGATTTATAGAGGAAAAAGTTGGCTACTGTTAAAGCTGGGCTTAAACTATATATGGTCCAGAACCAAATGTTTTTTCACCGAGTATGTCTCCCCACCCCCCGACTCCTCCCTCGCCTATGCCGCCGCTCGCGGCTCGCCGGCTAGGAAGACAAGCGGCTTCCGGTCCGGTTCATCCCTCCTCCCCAGCCGACGGAGTCGTCCTGGACTCACTGTCTCTGCTTCCCTTCCGAATTCGTCCTTGTCCGCAACCGCCCTCCCACTTCTCCGGCGACCACCCGCTGCTGGATGGCCCGCTACGCCTGCCGACCAAGTGGCCGTCGCCACCGCGGCTGCGCGCCATTGGTTGCAAACACGGCGCGCTTGGGTTGGGGTTAAGCTGAAAAGAAATGCAGTTTCCTGCTGTCAGCGCTAGCAGGTGGGGATTTCAGCTAACCATTGGGTTCAGCTATCAGGTGCAAGATATAGTACTGTACTCCCTTTATGGTTGGAAATGCAGTTTTAGTTACAGTGCTATACACGTCAGTTATTAGTTTGTCTCTGATTAATGTGCACACAGTTGATATTTTTGTTTACTCTGATCAATTAATATAGGACTTCCTACCCCCCCTGACTAAACATGGAAGATCTTTGCAGACCTCCCTAAATTATAATAAGATAAGATGGAGTAATATTTTTTTTGGTTCCTCACTAAGATTTTCGCTGTCCAACAAATGCAGGAAACATATCCCCACATGATGGAATGGTTAGAAGGGCTTGGGGTGGAGATGGAGAGATCGGACATGTCTTTCTCAGTGAGTACGCAATCAGACGGCGGCAGAGGGGGATGTGAGTGGGGCAATGCCAATGGCATCTCGAGCCTCCTGGCGCAAAAAGAAAACATATTGAAACCCAGTTTTTGGCGCATGGTCTGTGAGATACGCAAGTTCAACAAGGATGCTCTGATGTAAGCACTCGAGTGTCGAGTCCCTCAGTTCTCATGCGCATACTGCATACATAGTACTTCCATTCGTAGCTGGACATATATATATATGATATATCAAATAATTTGCTGGTTCGATCTTTGGAATGAAGGTACCTGGAGTACCATGAGCATAACCCTGATCTGGACCGTAACGAGACGTTGGGGAGGTTCATTCAGTCGCATGGATATTCCCTATTATTCCAAGAGGCTTATCTTGTACTGCTTCTAATCTACTTGTTGATGCCGTTTTTTCTGTATCCAACAAATCCTTCATTTTGGCAAAATCTCACAGCAGGATTTCTGCATTCAATTTTCTATTTTCTTGTTTTTTAAGTTATGTAAAAACTGTGAAAAAACACTTCAATTTCGAAATAAGTATGGAAAATTTAGATGAAATATTCAAATTATTATATGTAAAATATGGGCCTACTTAATGGCTACTTTTCCGACTAGCAAGCAGGCATGCATGGTGCAGGGAACAGTAAGGCTGGTTATTAGCTTGGTAGAATTTTTTGTGAATACAAACACACTGTGTTGAGCTTATGCTGTTTTGAGTTGGTGACATGAAAAATATATATTTGGTGCAGATTCCAGTCTGCGCAGGCATGTGGTCATGTTCATCACAAGGTGTTTTCAGCCTCTCCGCTTGCTTCGTGCTATCATTTTTCCGTAACCATGACCTTCTTCAGGTGCCTAGCTTTCCCATTGCATTTGCTTGCTTAATTCGTCTTTGTGCATTTGAAAGCTGATGAAGTCACTGCACTCTCAGCTGTTTCGTCACACCCAGTTGCCCACTGTCAAGCCTTGTTCGCAGTCCTATGTAAACAAGGTACGCATTGCGACCTATCAGCCTTGCTCAAAAGAGAACTGAGACATGTAGGCGTCAATACATGATATTTATTGCCCTCTCTAGACTTTGGCTGCAGCCATATGCAGGGACTGAATAATGCAACTATTTCTCCTTTCCAGGTAAAAGGAGAACTGGAAAGCATGGGCTGTCGAATTAAAACCAGCTGTTGGGTCAAATCTGTTTCAAGTTTTGATGCAGGTACATATGTACATGTGTTATTGTTTGTTGATTGCCTGTACGGACAATGTGTATGTCATCATATATATTATCGATCCACTAACTGAAACAATCCTCTATCTTGACACTGGTGGCAGCTGGCTACAGAGTCTTGGAGAATGATGGTTCAGAGGAAACATACGACAGTGTCATCCTTGGGGTCCATGCACCTAATGCTCTCAAAGTACTAGGAGCTGAAGCTACACATTTCGAACTGAAAATTCTAGGTGCCTGTCAGTATGTCCACAGGTGAAGCCTGCTAGTACTGCTAAATGAACACATAAAGAAATTTTGATCTGATCTACTATATTGTCTGACACAATTATGTTCCAGGGACATATACCTCCACTGTGATCGAAATATGATGCCCCGAAATCCGTCAGCCTGGAGCGCCTGGAATTTCCTAGGGGCAACTAGCACTGGGTTTTCTGTTACTTACTGGCTAAACCATATTCAGGTAAATTCTTTGCTTTTCATATGCATGGTATAATGAATTAATTTTATTGATGACACATTTTTTCACCAATGGGCCCTGCCTCGGATTTATTATGACGCTGAAACCATTTTGTACGTCAATGCTACATGTCCTCAAGATTAGGCATGCCTCCCCAGCAATAAGAATGAGCCAAAGGATAAAGTCCTGGGAAGCAATGCAGCCATATTTTCATCACGCTAGAACACAATGTAGAGCAGGCTCACAGAATAACAGCAAATTGGAAGCTTCAGTCTAACCCCTATGAATAGATTACTTAACTATTAACTGTGGTATATATTTGTTCTTTTTTTGCACTTCTAGGAAATTGAACCTGTCAGGCCGTTCCTGGTGACACTCAACCCCCCTTGTGTTCCGGATCATGTACTGCTTAAATGGCGTACAAGCCTTCCTGTTCCGTCCGTGGCTGCGAGGAAAGCTTATCTTCAGTTTGATCAGATCCAAGGAAAGAGAGGAATATGGTTTTGTGGGGTGTATCAAGGTAACTAGTTTCGTAAATTCTAGTTTGTGGACAATTTGTTCGTTACAACTTGCATGTAGATGTACAATATATACTTCTACTACCTTATCAAAATTAGGCGTGAAGTGATCTAAAGAACATTAGGTCTCAAATGTCTCTTCTGCCTTGGATTGCAGGTCATGGCTTCCATGAAGACGGATTGAAGGTATTTGCATCCACACCCTATCCATTTTCCCTTTTAGACCTGTCTCGCATAGTGACCATACTGTTATGTGCTAAAATATTAAGGGCCTGACAAATCTGGCATGTGGGTACCTTCTGAGTGAGCGGAGAGGGAGAGAAACAGAAGGGACTGGGCTGGATATACTTGATTATTCTCATTGTTTCATGATATACTTGTTTACATACCCTGACGTATGTGTTTTTAGTTTCAGTCGCATGATTCAGAATGACTTTCATAAAATAAGTTATGTGAGTTCTTTTTGTGTTGGATATGTTGGATCGATATAGTCTGGGAAAGCTGCAGCTCAAGGTTTGCTTGGAAAGAAATGTGAGCTACTGCTGAACCCAAAGCAGATGATTCTATCATGGACTGAAGCTGGGGTGCGCCTTCTTGTTGCAAGATTTTTCAACCAATACATATCCATCGGCAACTTGATGTGAGTCCTTGTATGAGTCGATATACAACGCGATGTCTAATTATGATTATTTTTAACCATAATAATTTTTCGTACAGATTGGTCGAAGAAGGAGGTAGTGTGTTTAGCTTTGGTAAAGCTCACGACAAATGCCGTGTAAAATCTGTCATGCGAGTTCATGACCCCTTGTTCTATTGGAAGGTTATCTTCTTTTCTTTTTCGTCCTACACATGTATTTTTTTAATTTTCTGATTGGAGATGCGTCCGTGCATGATTCTTAATTTCTTATATACTCCACTGCAATTGCTTTATCCAACCTTCTCATTTGAACTACATGTGTTTATCCTGGCTCTGTCATGGCTTTTAGGTTGCAACCGAAGGAAACATTGGCTTAGCAGAAGCCTATATTGATGGATGTTTCTCTTTTCATGACAAGAGAGAAGGCCTTCTGAATCTTATCCTGGTAAAACTATACCATAGTCCATGAGCTTATTTGTAGAGATGTTTCTTCTTTATTTTAGACCAAAGCCATGATGCATTTCTTTGCAGATTATCATTGCTAACCGAGATGCGCGTAGGAATCGCAGCGTTGCCAGAAAAGGGTTCTGAAGCCTTCAATTGTCTACTAAACTCCTATGAATTGTTTGATAAAAATGAAGTAGTACCTAAGAATCTATGCGTTTGTGACTACTCATGCATATAAAATTGTTTGGTTTGCAGGGGTCGGTGGAGACCCTATCATGTAATAGCTGGTTTGGCATATGCTAAATACTTTTTGCGCGACTTCTCGAGGAAGAACACTGCGACACAAACTCGTCGAAACATCTCTCAGCACTATGATCTTGTCAGTACTCATGTCTCTTATTTTGTTATTACATCCATTCAGGATTAAGATAACTAGTTTCTTAGGTCAATTAGTAATACCAGAATTATTGCATATCTTATTGAGTTGAGATTTTTGTGCTCATAACCTTATAAAAACTTGTTATCATTCATTACTTTCCATACGTCTATAATAACAAACCAAATAGTACTAATAGTTCAGTCTTCTTATATATGTCTGCAGAGTAATGATTTTTTCTCGCTTTTGTTGGATAAATCCATGACTTACTCTTGTGCAATTTTCAAGGTTTGTAAATCTTTTGATTTTATTCTGAAGCTTGTAGTTTTTTTAGAGTAGTTTTATTAATTGATGGACTAAAATTAAATTGCTAGACGGAGGACGAAAGCTTAGAAGTAGCCCAGCAACGTAAACTTGGCCTTCTAATCGCCAAGGTATTATTGCCATATCTCTGTAAACTTCTTCATGGATTGATTAGTTAGAAATGTTGTAACATGATCTGATGGTGCTTCTTTCTTGCAAAATACACATTTAACCAAAGGCTAAAGTCGAGGAGGGGCATCATGTTCTTGAAATCGGTAGTGGCTGGGGCAGTTTAGCAATACAAATGGTTAAGGAAACTGGCTGCAAATACACTGGAGTCACTTTGTCAGAGGAGCAGCTTAAATACTCTGAGAAAAAAGTAAGAGAAGCTGGCTTAGAGGTTAGTTCTATGTTACTCTCTCCTTTATACAATACCTTTCCAATTTAATAGTTTATCAGTAATTACCTTTCCAGTTTCCAACATATGTGTTCACTTAGAAAGTGTAGTGTGAGTATTTTAGCCTTTTTATCTTCCTGACCTCCACCCTTTCTTGTAATATAAAGATTTGAGTGAATATGGCATTTGATAGGGGCGAACATGGCCCAGTTTTACCATTAATTAGATTTAGTTTGTGTTGACACGGTATTTTGTTTTTGTTTTTGCGCTGTCTTGGTGGCTAGAGCTCGGGGTGCCGAGCCAGCCCACCTGGGTTCGAGTCGCAAAAGCGCTCGTTGACCAACGGGGTGCTATCCCGTGTTATAAAACACGCTGGACAGGTCTCATCTACCTAACAACGTATAGCCAAGGGAAGATCCTTTCCCCGTTGGTCAACGTTTTTTGACACGCTTTTCTTTAACTAAGATTTTCATTAGAGAAACCACCCAAACCACATAGTTCTTACAGTGATAAAAGCAAAAACTCAACAAAGCAGCATAAAGCAGTTTTCAATGTTAATAATTTTTTTGCAGCTGCACAACCAACTACTTATTAGTTATTACAGATCCATGAACATAGGAGCCAACATCCCAAAACAATTCTCAGGATCAAACAATTACATTAATTTATTAACCTGCCAATCATTGGCACCCAGCCATGGCTTCTCGCGTAAGCCTCTTTGACTATCAGCTTAATCATCAAGACCCATCTTCTGAATTTCTTCGATTTTATTCTTTCCGCAAAATTGCCCAAGCGTCAGGTTGCTGCACAACGCGAAAATCATGGTAGCTTGATCACTAGGATAGTTTTGCTTGACAGCATCTTCTATGGGGGTCATAAAGCTTGGAATGTACACAATAATTTTGATATTTTCATGCTTCATAAGATCATCTGGATGGCTTCCCTAACAAAAGATCATCTGGATGGCTACACCAACTGAGAAGGTGGAACTTTACAGCAGCATATCTCGGAGTCGAGTAGTTTGGATTGACATGTATATCATAGTAATTTACAATGTATAAACCAAACATGGACATATTATAAACTACTAGATATTAAATATAGACATGCACGAAGAATTAATATTAATTGTTTTGCCCCTAGCTTACTTTGTCGGGGTGAAATCCTAGCTAACAATTTTACTCTCTATTGTTATTAAATTTTAGGAGCACATAACTTTTCTGCTGTGTGACTACCGTCAGATACCACCTGGAAAGTATGACAGAATCATAATCGTGTAAGTATTACTAATGGATGTGTGCCGTGACTTTGACAATACCTGTGCACGTGGTTATACTTATCGTCCTCTTCTGTAAATCAGCTGTATGATCGAACATGTTGGCGATGAATACATGGACGGATTTTTTGCCCGTTGCGAGTCTCACTTGGCTGAAGATGGCATATTCGTCCTCCAGGTTAGTACTGCAGGACAGATATCATTGTCAGCAACTAAGTTTATCTCCAAACATCCTTATGACCTGATTCTGTCATCATTACGAACAACAACTAAGTATATATATGCCTTGTTTTTGGTGCACAACAAGAAGGATTAGGCCTTATGCTTTCGAATTGGCAGAAAAAGTCAATAAAAGATACTCCTTTCTATCCAACCAAGACCTTAGGTTTACACGATCATGAACTAACCTTTATCTGCAAATACATACATGTGTGTTCAGTTCATCTCAGCTCCAGAGGAACGGTACGACCAATACAGGAAAAGGCCAGACTTCTTAAAAGAATACATATTCCCTGGCGGTTGCCTTCCTTCCTTGGCCCATGTAACGTCTGCCATGACCATGTCATCAAGGTTCTGGTACGTTTTATATCAATCGATCGATGCTTGATTAATTGATTACTTCATCCATGGTCATGGATGGATCTCGGTTGATTAACTAAACTCTCTCTGATCTTGTAGCATAGAGCATGTTGAGAATATTGGGCCCCATTACTACCCAACTTTGATGTGCTGGTTCGACAACTTTATTACCAACAAAGAGTAAGTATCACTTGTCATTCACTATAGAGGAATACTTTTGTTACAGTTGAGAGCAAGACTAGCGTATATATCATATGTTCATTGAGCAAGTAAATTTGTTGTGAATGATTATATTTTTGTAATTGATTGGTGAGCTAGTATTAATAATTTCTTTTCACCTTTTTTTCTTGCAGTCAAGTTTTGGCCCTGGGCTTTGATGAAAAGTTCATCCGTATATGGGAGTACTACCTCATATACTCTGCGGCTTCTTGCAAGTCAGGGGCAGTTAGAGATTACCAGGTATGTATGTATATGTGTATGTTCTCTGTATATATTTACCTATATATGTTATTTCCAGACAAATGGAAGTCATTTACTCCCTCTGGTCTTAAAAAGATGTCATTTTGGAAATTAGCATGGTCTCCCAAATATAGCCACCATTAATTTTCATTGCATGACAAAAGTGTATTCTTGAGAAAGACCTAAACATGTGATCACATATCAAATCAAAACATTTTATAAAATTTGATGACCAAATTTATGTCTGAACCTTCACCTTTTTTGCGGAAAGGAGGTATTACTCTCCAGGTACTGATTGTGATGCCTGACTGGCTGACATATATTGACTGGCTGACATATATTGCATGCAGGTTGTTTTCTCTCGTCCAGGCAACAGTCGGCTCCTGCGCCTTGATGGCTAAAAACATATCCGTCTGCGCTCAGCTGTCGAACTGTTCTTCGCTTTGTAGTAGTGTCTTGTTAGACTTTCAGTTTGTGCTTATGGTCTGTAATATTTTGTACCCTGGAGACTCCTCGAGTTGATATGGTGGTAGTAGGTTTTTACCCGTAGGGGTGTTCGAGATTGAACACTCACAGCGGGTTTCCTACTAGTGCCCCCTTTTAATAAGTCAATCCTGGAATTGTTGGTTCATAACTGCAGCCTTATCAGGTGGTTTGGTCAGCTATCCTCTTGTTTTAATCATGCAATATTTAGTCTCCGTGACAGTGTATTGTTATTTATCAATAAACTTGTTGATGCATGCGTGTGTGTATGCAAGTGCTACATTATAGCCTGGTTAATTTTACTAGAATTTGAGAATTGAATGGAAGAAACTGGTCTGCTGCTTTAATATCTTCCAGAAAGAGTTGATGTCCATGTTGTAGTTTTCAGTCTATTCTATGTTCTGCTTTTGGCGGACTGGCTCGGTAATTTGTGTGAGTATTTGATGCTTGTTTAGCACATGGAAAAGAGAACGGTACACATTAAGAGGCAGCCCATGCTCAACCTGTTAAATCAAATATGAACTGAAAACATATTCAAATGTTCTCGAATGTGATGCAATATACTCCTTTCGCCTAAAAGAATATGATGTGTCAAGTATATAGACTTTCATAAATTCGCCGTCGTTGATATGCAACTTTGAATGCTTGGTCCTGAGTAGTAGTAGTTGGTTCTCCCCTTCCTCCCATTGTACAATCTTTTTTCTCATCTTGTTGGAATTAGACCTTATATATTTCATCCTAATATATGAAAGCGTCACTGCTGTCTTAGAGCATCCCTAAGTTACACATATCTAGGTATCACATACCTAAGATGTTGCATACCTAAGGTGTATGTATCCAGGATACATGTTTATATATGCAACTTAGATACGTATACCTTAGGTATGTGATACCTAGGTATACATAACTTGGATAAGTATATTTTAGATATGTAAACCTTAGGTATGTAAAAATTAGGTATGCACATCTCGTGTATGTACGAAATACAGGTTTGGTGCCTGGGCACCATGGTGCCCCATATGGGCTATGCACACCTAAGTCACATATACCTAAGGTATACATACGCTGCATACGTGAATATATATGTAACTTGCTTATGTATGCTTTAGGTATATGATACCTTGGGTATATATAACTAAGATATATATATCTAGGTATGTAAATGCTAGATATATAAAATTTGCGTACGTACACCATCAGGTATGTAAAAATTTATATATATATATACCAGTTAATTTACCTTGAACTGTGAGGCAACAGCGCCACACCAAAATAGGATGCATATGGTTTTTGGTCACGTAGGTGTTGTGTAGAAAAAAGTTTCTAAGATTTGCTCTCAACTTAGATGGCTGTTTGTCTACTAATTGGGGAATTGACTGAAACAGCCTCAGAGCCACGAGAACGTGGACTGTACTAAATAACGTACGGATCGCTGAAACACTACTGGAAAACATGCTACCAGTTGCGTGGCAAAAAACGCCATTAGTGTGTGTTCTGGACACACAACTAGTGTTATGCCACTTTTTTTTAGACCACTAGTGTTACGTCACTGGTATCTATTATTAGTGGCGTTTTGTGTCTCCAAGATACCATTAACGGATTTTCAAAAATTAAAATAAAATCCGGTGCTACAGTTGAATTTGACATTGAAATGAGATTAACAAAATCTTAGCATAAAAATCGAAAACCAACACCAAAACCAAATCCTCTTAAAAAAACACCAAAACCAAATTAACCGCCAACCCAAAACCGAATTAACCGAATCCAAATTAACCGACCAACCCTCGTATCGCATGGAGTAGAGGCGCGTTGGTACGTTATGGGCCAAAAGCATGCAAAAGCTCACCAGCTCACAATAGAGTACTACTCCCTCTATTTTAAAATATAAGATATTTTAACTTTGTGAAGATAATGTATCTAGACTTATTTTAGTGTCTAGATTCACTTCAAACATAAATAAATCTACATACTAAAACAAGTCTAAATACATTCTCTTCATAAATCTAAAACATCTTATATTTTAAAACGGAGGGAGTACAACAGAAGCATCGTCCTGACAGAGGTACTTCACAAATGTTTCCAGCCGCCACTTCAGTTGAACATGTGATGACAGAAGAATCTCATCATCTAGCTCTTGCTATTCGTATTTTGGATGTGATTCTGGCCCAACGGTAAATGGGCCGTTGATTTCACTTTGAGGAAATGTGGCTACGCCACGAGGGCTACCAGGCCATGGTTACGGAGGCCTGGGCTAGGGAGGACGGTGCCAGTAATGGGCTTGAGGCCCGCTGGACTGGACTGAAGCAGCTCACTGACAATATGCAAACTTTGGAACATAGAGGTTTTTGGGTTTGTCCGGAACCAAATCAAAACACTTCGGCAGCAACCTGCGACAGCGTGAGAGGCAGCCTTGCAGTCTGGTGAGCATGGAGTGGGTATGTACAGCGATTGAAAAGGAGTTGCATGAAATATATGAGCGTGAAGAAATTATGTATACATGCAAAGATCAAGGGTGGATTGGCTAAAATCAGGAGATAGAAATGCACGCTACTTTCAGAATAGAGCATCACATCGCAGGAGGAAAAATACAATCAAATTTCTAAAAAGAGATAATGGTAGCCGGTGCTCTACTGATGAGGAAATGCGGGCACTGGCCCGTTCTTTCATGTCAAACCTGTACACGGTGGATGGTGCTGAAAATACAAAGAATATAACTGATCATGTCAATTCTTTTGTGACAACACAAATGAATAGCAAACTCAACACTCCTATATCGGATAAAGAGATTACGAAAGCACTGTTTCAAATGGGACCGACGAAAGCTTTGGGGCCAGATGGGCTACCGGCCTTATTTTATCAGAGGCATTGGCCTTTGGTAAAGGATGCGATCTGCGCTGTTGTTTGAACGGACAACCTATTCCGGAAGGTTTTAACTATATGGTTATCGCGCTTATACCAAATTCAACTCACCGGAGTTCCTAACGCAATTTCGTCCAATTAGTCTTTGCAACGTGCTATACAAGATTACGTCGAAAGTGGTGGCGAACATATTAAAGGTGTTGCTCCCAATTGTAATCTCGGAAGAACTAAGTGCTTTCGTCCCCGGGAAGGTTGATCACCGACAATGTAGTTGTCTCCTATGACTGTGTCCACACCATTAGGACAAGGAAGAAGAAACCGTTATGTGCAGTAAAGCTTGATATTATGAAGGCCTACGAGAGGGTCGAATGGGTCTTCCTTGAGAACATCATGAGTAAGATGGGTTTCTCGAGAGCTTGGACCGACATGGTTATGAGATGTATGAGTTCGGTCCGCTTCTCAGTCAAGTTGAATGGGGGATTGTCCGATATTTTTCGCACCATCTAGAGGCCTAAGACAGGGTGACTCACTTTCACTGTATCTATTTCTCTTTTGTGTTGAAGGGTTCTCAACTTTGTTGAAGAAAGCTCAGGAGGAAAATTTGTTGAAAGGCGTTCAATTTGGGATGGATGGGCCCCATATAACCCAATTTTTGTTTGCATATGACAACATTGTCTTCCTCAAGGCAACATGAGTGAGCCTACATACACTAAGGGGAGTGTTACGAAAATATGAGACAACATCCGGCCATGAAGTTAATTTTCAAAATTCCTCAATTTTGTTTAGTGACGGCTTTGATGAGGATCTCAAGGATGAACTCAAAGAAGCTCTTGGAGTGGAGACCGAAGCATTGTCGGAAAGATATCTTGGACTCCTAACCATGGTAGGAAAGAAGAATGTTTTCGGTACATCATAGAAAGATCGGGAGCCAAGACTTTTGGGTGATAGGGGCAAGGCTTATCAAAGAAGGGAAAGGAGACACTTCTCAAATCTGTCCTTCAAGCTATGCCCACCTACCCTATGAGCTGTTTCAAGTTCAACAAAAAGCAGTGCAAAAGACTCGGATCTATCTCATCGGATTTTTGGTGATACGATGCAGACGGATCGCGGAAGGTGCATTGGATATCTTGGAAGAAAATGTGTCAATCCAAGAGAGAGGGCATGATGTGTTTTAGAGATTTTGAAGCTTTCAACCATGCCCATTTAGCAAAACAGGCATGGCACATCTTGACTATCCCGGGGTCGCTGTGGAGTAGTGCTGAAGGCTCGATACTTCCCGTCCTCTTCGCTAATACAGGCGGCGTGTCCGGCGAGAGGATCGTTTACATGGAGAAGCATTTTACATGGAAAATATTTGCTTAATAGAGGACTGGTCTGGCGTGTGGTTGATGGAACGCAATGACATTTGGAACATAATCGGATCCCTAGAGCTGGGACATAATGACCGGTCGGTCGCCGTTGCCAAACCACTACTGTTACATGAGTATCTCAGCTCATGAACGTCCAAGGAACTGCATGGAACGTAGACAAAATCAACGAAATATTTCACGAGTTTGATGCCAAGGATATAGTGAAGATTCAGTTTGGAGGGGCAGGCTCAGCTGATTATCACGCATGGAACTACATCAAAAACGTACCCGCAAAAAAAAACTTCATCAAAAACGGATTTTTTTTCCGGTGCGCTCGGCGACGTGTCCATTTAGCAAAACTCCATCTATGCATGCATCTGCGACGTGTCCAGGAAGGCCGAATTGATTCATCCGCTTCATGTGATGCCCATAAAGGGTGGCTCGCTCTCTGGGTCGCTCCGGTGCCGGGGAAAGTGAAGATCCACGTTTGGCGTCTCCTAAAAAATGGGCTTTCAGTGAGATCCAAGCTTCATCATCGGAGGATTAAGATGGGTGCAGGCCCATCTCTGACCCATGGCAAGGTTGTGCGACGGCCAGGGCCCATGATTAAATCCTGCCCTATACGCATGCACAACCAGTCAGCCCTTTATTATTTTCTTTATTCGGTATAAGCTGAAGAAAAGATCACGAGGCCTAACAATTGGAAGATGGAGAGAAACAGGAAAATGCATACGCACACAAACAATCGGTTTTTTTCCTTAAACAAAAAATAGAAACAATCGGTCTGTCGGCAGTCCGATAGTCTAACACGATTGACTTCGTGTCTGTTCGTCTGTCATGATTTAAGCCTCGTCCGTTTCCCCTTATCCTCACAGGCGGCGACTCCTGGTCCTGCTGATCAGCTGCAACGGCTGCTCTGCAACGGCTGCTCGCCTCGCCTGTGCCGGGCAGGACTCAGGACTTCACGCATCCTGCTCTATGAGTCCAAACTGACCCCTCCTCTAATCCTCATCTAATCCATGATCTAATCCCTCATTTGGATTTTTAACTTGTAATTTCATGTAAATTCCTTCACCATTAATCCATATAGTTGTTATAATGTCGAAACAATTGTTCGGTACTGCAAAAAGGAGGAAAAGAAAGGGTGAGAATCAGTTTATTGTATCGCAAAGATGTGCTCTAAATAAGTATTTTCCAACATCAGTAGTGTTGATGTCAACAATAATAACCAAATGGAAGAATATGGTCCAGGACAAGATGATGAGTACTCCCTCCGTTTTAAAATATAAGATGTTTTAGCTTTATGAAGCAAATGTATCTAGACTTCTTTTAGTACGTAGGTTCACTCAGTTTTGGAGTGAATCTAGACACTAAAATAAGGCTAGATACATTTTCTTCACAAACATAAAACATCTTATATTTTGAAACAGAGGGAGTATAATTTAAATACAGACCTTGAGGCCAATAAACAATCTTCGGATAAGTAATAAACAATAGACCTTGAGCCTTGAGGCATATATTGTTGGATAGATCTCAACGTGACTGGGCCCAACGCCAAAGACGCTCTAATCATGCGCTTCTCGATCGGGGCGCCCAACCTTATCTAGGTTAAGGGCCCTGTCGCCAGCGCTATATAAAGTGGTGGGGAGCCGGCAGCACGACCTACGAGGTTAGCCGTGCCCTAGCCGCCCCACCGACAAGCCAATCCGATCTAGGCTAGCGCTGCGTCGACGGGAAGCTCCACCGCCGCCACCCTAGCCGCACGCTCGCCACACTCATCCCCTTTCCACCCATGGCCAATGACGGAGGTTCTAGCTTCGGCACCAGTTCGGGCATTCCCTCTGGCTCTTGTCTGTCGAGCCAGGGAGCAGGTAGAGCTTGTCTCCGTTCTCTCTCTCTCTCTCCGTTCTCGATCTACAAAGGTGATGTTTTAGTGCTACTGTTAGATCTAGACTAGATCCATGGTAAAGGTGATTTTAACATTGGTATCAGAGCCACGTTTTAGTTGCTAGATTTTACAGTGCTTTTTGTAGAAAGTAAGAGTTCAAAAGGAAAGAATTAGATCCAAAGTGCGCCTGCCCTATGGCCGCACCGTTCCTCTCGATCTAGATGGGCATCCATTGTGGAGACATCTAGAAGAAGAACACACCCTTCCAAAGCAAAACCCTAGATCTAAAGCCCCAAAAGATCCCGAACGCAAGTTCTAACCCCAAAAGATCCCCAAAGAAAAGGCAATAAAAAAAAGGGTCCACTCCGGCCATCGCCGGAAAGTTTCCGCCCCACACCTCGGCCACTTGACGACGGTGCACCCACCCTCGGGTGGATGCACGCATCGGCAAGGAGCAAGGTGGGGGGCGCCGCAATTTTTTTTACTATGGACCAAGTAACAAAAAAAAAGGGGGAGCAAAAGGCTCCACCGTCGTCCCTCTTGACGGTGGTGCGCCCATCCTCGGGTGGACGCACCGCCGCCAAGGAGGGCGGGGGGGCCATGACTCGCCGACTCGAGGGCTCGCGCCACCGGTGCAGGACAGGGCAGAGGGAGGGGCGCGCCGACGCGGCCACCTCACCTCTTCCGACCCGCTCGCACGTGGGGCAAGCCGCCGCCACCGTGCGGGCTCGAGAGAGGGAGGGGCCCGCTGGGCGGCGCCGCCTCGCCTCGGGCCGAGCCGCGAGAGAGGCCGCCGCCACGCGAGACGGGGAGGGACGCGACCACGCAGGCGGCCACCTGGACGCAGCGCCGCGCCATGACGCTGTGAGGCAGTGAGAAGTGTGGTTTAGGGTTAGTGGGGGGCGGTGGGGTTTATACCCCGAACAATAGCCTTGCCGTTGGATCTAGGGCGCCAGTCGGCCAGCCAGATTGTGCCATGAGCAGCAGGCTGCAGGCAGGCTTATCAAAGGCAGGCCGCTAGCCGCCAGCAAGGAGCGCTGGCAGTAATAGCAACAGGCCAAGGCGGGCAGCAGCAAGAAACAAAGCAGCCTTGCGGTAACTGTTGGGCTTGGGTTTCAAACATGTATGGCTGTGATTGACCAGTGCTGTGTGAGCCGCCCTAACTAGGTGTTCTTTAAACAGTTTTTCTGTTTTGTTTTTACAGAGTTGTTTTTTTTAATTGTTTTGCTTAGAGTTTTAAGCAATTTTTTGCATAGTTTTCTCTAGTCATTTTATTTTATGTATATTTTGACTAGAGAACGTTATAAAGGCAGATTTTTTTCTGTAAAGTATGAGTTTCATGAAAGTCATTATTTAAGTTTCCGCTGCAAATAGATGATTTAAATTGCAATGATGCAATAAAAGTTGTTTAAATTTTGACATAAAGATGTGATAAAGTGATTAAAAATGATTATGTCTCATATTATTAATTGACCAACGTTATTAATAATCATGACCATAATTTTTTCCATTGAGTATTAAAGGTGCTTTTAAATTTATTTCTGCCCAACGGTGATGTAATTTTAAATAGCACAAAATGATTGCATGCTTAATTTATACCAACGTTGAATTAATGCATACAGTTGTTTTCCTTGGTGATCTCACATCTTTTGTGATTTTTAGGAGGTCTCAACCTCATGGCATGTTTGAAGGACATCCCGCTCCTAAGGGGACAACTCGAATGGAGGAAGAAAGTTGATTTGGCGTTCAGATGCTTGAAGTGGATTGGGTGGTTGACACCAAGCAGCCGATCAAGCCCGTGACCGGTCGAGAGGCTGCGAGAAAGTGCTGACTTTGAGAAAAGGAAGAGGGACCATGCTCCATTGGAGCTGGCCTACTCGATTGATAACCAGAAATGGGTGAACGCCAACAAGAAGTGTCTGGCCTTTGTAAAGAACACAATTGAGAACGCAATAGTGGGCTCAATTGGAGAGTGTGTCTTCTGGCAGTATCTCGCCAAGATAAAGAGCCGCCATCGCTCTTCAAAGATATATCGACCAATGTTAAAGCAATTGGTGGAAAAGTATCTGAGAGGACCCCACGGAATAAGAGAGCACATCTTGAGGATGTCAAACATGGCGTGCTCAAGCCCATGGATGAGGACTGAGCTAAAGCCAAGACTCTTGGTGCACCTTGTGATGGCCTCACTTCCACCTTTTAAAACTTTGTAATAAACTATAATATGTCCCACGAAAAGTGGGACATAGAAAAGACCATTGGGATGTGCTCCCAAGAAGAGGAAAGGTGAAGGCCCTTCACGGTTCTGAACTTCGTGAAGGACAACAGAAGAGAGGCTTCTGGCGGCAACCATGGTGGCTCACCCTCCAAGCCACATGGCAAGGGTCCAATGCAAGACCGATGCAGATCACCAGTCCACCCACAGGGAGAAAGATCGGTGCCATCATCAGTAAATAGCGCCACTACAAGAAAGACCTGCGATTTGGTGAAGTACATCATGGCCAAAATGGTAAAGATATTGTTTCTTTTGTTAATGAATCTCTGTATGAAAAGTTTACTAGATCCACTTGGTGGATTGATTACGTGCAACTGCTCATGTTGCCAACTCTTCTGTGGGTTCCATTCGACAAGGACCACGCAAAGAAGAGAAAGACACATTGAAGTGGCGAATGGAATAGAAGCGAAGTGGAGGCCATTGGTGACGTCCCTCGAGCTGGTGATGGCTCTTTCCTTTTGCTCAAAGATGTGCTTTTCGTTCCCTCATTACATAGAAATTTAATAAGTGTTTCCTGTTTGGACAAAGATTCTTATGAATGTTATTTCGGAAATGGCAAGTGTGCCATTTGGTTGAAAGACAAATGTGTGGGTGTTGCTACATTATTTGATAAGTTATATTTGTTATCCCTGCATGAGAAAGTTCTTTCTGTGTGTGATGTGAATGTAAAGGTTTCCTTGTCGAACAAAGAACAAAAAGAAAAGCGAACTCTTGACTCATCGAAACTATGGCACTAGACTAGGCCATATTTCGAGGGAAGAATAGAAAGCCTCATTAAAAATGACATTCTTCCTCCGTTAGAGTTCTCCGACATAGAACAATGCATAGATTGCATTAAAGGAAAGTATGTCAAACAAATTAAAAAGGATGCAAACCGAAGCATAGCTACACTAGAAATAATCCACACGGATATTTGTGGACCGTTTCCGGTGAAAAGTGTGGATGGCTATGATTCATTCATAACATTCACGGATGATCACTCCTGGTATGGTTATATTTATCCAATTAAAGAAAGATCTGAAGCATTGGATAAATTTAAAATTTTCAAAGTCAAGTAGAAAATCAGCACGATAAAAGAATCAAAATAGTTCGGTCCGATCGTGGGGGAGTACTACGATTAGGCATACTCCATATGGTCAAGTACCGGGACCTTTTGCAAGGTTCTGCAAGAAAATGGAATAGTCGCCCAAGATTCAATGCCGCGAACCTCAAGAAAACGGAGTAGAAAGGCGCAAACTGCACTTATGGATATGGTGCGCGACATGATGAGCTACTCCACCCTCCCATTGGGATTGTGGATGGAGGCGCTTAAAACCGCCATTCACATTCTCAACAGTACCAAGTAAGTCGGTGCCCAAAACACCGTATGAATTGTGGACAGCAGAGTTCCCTCTCGCACCACTTGAGGGTCTGGGGAGCCCAGTGAGGCAAAAGTCTTCAATCCAAACGTTGCAAAGTTAGACCCCAAAAGATCTTGCCATTTTATTGGCTATCCAGATAAGTCAAAGGCTATCGTTTCTCTTGTCCGAGATACACAAAGTTTGTAGAAACGAGACATGAAGTCTTCTTGGAGGACGAATTGATGAGGGGGAGCACGGTAGCTAGGAAAATTGATTTTGCGGAGAAGAGGGTGCATGCACCTAATCCGATGATTCAGGAGCCATTTTTCTCGCTACCTGTTGTGCCACCATCTACAACCCCTGAGGTTGTGGTGCCGGCACCTGTTGTGACTCCACACGTGACAACAATGGGCGAAAGTTCGAACACATCCATCAGAGCCACAACCCACCGTTGAGCACGAAGGGAGCGAACAGCCACCTATGTAAATGTGCACGAACCCGAGGCAAGAAATGAGCAAGAGTCTCATGAACTCAGACGGTCTAAAAGAGAACGAAGACCAGCCATTTCCAAAGAAATCTACAAAGTTTACAATGTAGTTCATATGGAGGGCGATCCTACCTCATATGAAGAAGCCATGAGTAGCCCTCACTCAGCCAAGTGGGTGGAGGCAATGGAAGATGAAATGAAATCGATGAGTTCCAACAATGTTTGGGACTTAGAGGAAATACCCAAAGGAGCCAAAACAGTAGGATGCAAGTGGGTCTACAAAACAAAGTTTGACTCCAATGGGAATGTAGAAAAGTACAAAGCTAGACTCGTGGCAAAAGGCTTTACGCAAAGAGAAGGTGTAGATTACAATGAGACTTTTTCTCCGTCTCATGTAAGGACTCCTTCAGAATCATCATGGCACTAGTTGCACATTTTGATTTAGAGTTACATCAAATGGATGTCAAGACGGCATTTCTAAATGGAGATTTAGAAAAGTGTTTACATGAAACAACCCAAGGGTTTTTCATGGAGGGAAGAACATATGGGATGCCGCCTAAAGAAATCCATTTATGGGTTAAAGCAAGCCTCTAGGCAGTGGTATTTAAAGTTTAATGATACCATTAAAAGATTTGGATTCAAAGAAAATGTTGAGGACAACTGCATTTATGCAAAGTTCAAAAGTGGGAAATATATTTTCCTAATTTTGTATGTGGATGACATTCTGCTTGCGGTGATGATGTTAGTCTACTACTAGAGACAAAGAAGTTCTTGTCATCTAACTTTGACATGAAAGACCTTGGTGAAGCCTCTTATGTTTTGGGCATAGAAATTCACCGAGACGTAAAGAATGGAGTGTTAGGACTGTCATGCGAAAGTTGTGAAAAGATTTTAAAGAAATACAATATGCATGCGAGTAATTCAACACCTGCTCCCATAGTCAAGGCGATAGTTTTGGGAAATCCCAATGTCCAAAGAATCAATATGAGATCGATCAAATGAAGTCGATTACCATATGCTTGGTTGTTGGAAGCTTACGGTATGCACAAGTGTACACTCATACGACTTAGCATTTATCACCGTACTCGGTAGATATCAAGAGAATCCGGGCATAGAAACCTTTGGAAGATGGTAAAGAAAGCTTTGCGCTATGTGCAAGGCACAAAAGGCCTCATGCTAACATACGTAAGATCTGATTCCCTAGAGATAAAAAGGGTATTCAGATGCAGATTTTCTGGAGATAAAGACGACCGTAAGTCCACGACGGTATGTCTTTAGTCTCGCAGAGGTGCTATTTCATGGAGAAGCGTAAGCGATCGATAGTTGCATCATCTACGATGTATGCAGAATTCATAGCATGTTATGAGGCCATGGGACAGGCGTTATGGTTAAAGAAATTCTTACCTGACTTGAAAGTGGTTGACTGCATCAGCAGGCCACTAAAGATGTACTGTGACAACGAGCCCGCGGTATTCTATGCTCGCAACAACAAGTCGAGTAATGCTTCAAAGTCTATAGATATAAAGTATTATGTTGTGAAGGACAAAGTCCAGGATCAAACTATAAGTCTCGAGCATATAAGGACAAAGGATATGCTTGCGGATCCGCTAACGAAAGGCTTACCACCCAATGTGTTCAAGGAACACATAGCCGGCATGGGTTTAACGGCAAGCCTATGATTCCTGGACCATAGAGGCCCAAAAGTAACAGGATTTGTTTCAAAACATGAAGGTATATAGTGGCTGTCTGATTCCATCGGCAATTGAGCTGAGACGATGAAACATGCTCTATGTATTATACTGTGATGAAATAAGTAAAGTACAAAGTTAAAAGTAAAGTCGAGATCTAGGGGGAGAATGTTGGATAGATCTCAACATGACTGGGCCCAACGGCCCAGCACGCCCCTAACTGCGCCCTTATCGGGGGCGCCCAACCTTATCTAGGTTGGTGGGCCCCTGTCGCTAGCGCTATATAAAGTGGTGGGGAGCCGACAGCACGACCTACGAGGTTAGCCGTGCCCTAGCCGCCCCACCGACTAGCCAATCCGATCTAGGCTAGCGCTGCGCCGACGGGAAGCTCCACCGCCGCCACCCTAGCCGCACGCTCGCCACACTCACCCCCTTTCCACCCATGGCCAATGACGGAGGTTCTAGCTCCGGCACCAGTTCAGGCATTGCCTCTGGCTCTTGTCTGTCGAGCCAGGGAGCAGGTAGAGCTTGTCTCCGTTCTCTCTCTCTCTCCGTTCTCGATCTACAAAGGTGATGTTTTAGTGCTACTGTTAGATCTAGACTAGATCCGTGGTAAAGGTGATTTTAACATATATATCTAGTTATTGGCATTAGGGGCCCTATCCTTGAGTTCACCCTAGGGCCCTCGAAAGTATAGAGCCGGCCCTGGATGGGTGTTGTTTGTGTGGCATGTGGGAGAGACGATACTGCACTACACATCACTTCTAGGAATGTCCTCATTCCAAACATGTCTGGCAGCAGGTATGCCAGCCAGGCTTGGCTCGAGCCCAGTTGGTGAACCGACCGAGCAATGTGCACACGCCCAGGGATCTGCTGCTGCAATGGCTTCTGGAGTGGATTGGATCTGTGAAAGAGGACGCTCTAAAGCTAATTGAAAGGGCATGTATGCCCCCCATGTGTGGTTTTGGTAATTAATGACAATCTCTATGGACTAATGTGTAAATTGAGTTTCACTTGTAGGTTTGTCCATTGGCATCGCTTGGGCCATGTGTTGGTCTCAAGGTTGGAAGATGAAGAAATGTCCAAGGGCTTTGTGCCCATTGGAATCATGAAGAAAGAAGAAGCTTGAAGGTCGATCAAGGCATGTGCAAAGAGTTGCATCAAGATGGATCAACCTCAAGTAAGGATGAAGAAGGATGAGCTCAAGATGCGCCATCTCGAGAAGATCTCATGCTTGAAGCTTGCCATCCTCGTGTTCATGGAATGATGAAGACAAGTTCAAAGAAGAGGTTTCCCCATGGAATATGGGGGAGCATTTTGCAAGTCTTCATCAAGCAAGAGAGAGCAAGAGCAAACAAGAAAGGTGTTCCCACTATAGAAGAACAAGACGGTCTACATCAAGTTCAAGTGGGATGCTCAAGGCAAAGGTATGTTCTTGATAGGGCTTTTGTTTTGCCGGTCTCGTATTGTTAGTTGGGAGACCGGGTTTAGGATAGATAGCCGTGCTATCAAGAGGGGCTCTCAAGCGGGTGTCTCGTCTGCATCGTTCGGAGAGAGCTCACACCTTTGCATTCATAGCATCATCTTTCTTGGTTGTTATTTGGTTCTTGTCCATGAGAGGATCTAGAGCTTGTGGTTACCATCTTGTGGTCACCATCATGACAAGCTCTAGCTCATCATCTAAGGATTTCACTTTCATATCTTATTGCGGTTTTTGATCTTGCAAGTTTTCCGGCTCCACACCTTGGGGGATAAATCACACCTTTGTTGGATTCTATTCGTCGTTATCTTTCCAACAAAATTGGTTTCATCCCGTTTGGAGTTCGGATGCAAAAGTTATTGCGTTTCTGGTTTTCTGGGTTCTGGAATTTCCCTGACCGGAAGTTCGCTTCCCGGAAGTTCCGCTAGGGCATCTTTATTGCCGAAAGTTCCGGTGGAAGTTCGGTCTTCTTCGCTCACGCCAAGAACCTACATTTTGAAGCGTTCTATTTGCGAACTTTGTGAACTTGATCGGAAGTTCACCGGAACTTCCGATGCTTTGACCGGAACTTCGGTTGCGCTCGAGGCGGGCGTCAACGGTCGATGACCGTTGGAGCGGTAGCGGAACTTCCACCCAGCTGGAAGTTCCGGCCATGATTCGTTCTCTGTTTCTCGCTCCGCCCGATTTTGACCGATGGCTGAGTTCCACCGAACTTCCGCCTCCACCGGAAGTTCCGGCCAGGTGTCGCGAATGCCCATAACGGTCAGATCTGGGAGCCCTTTAAAAGGGGCTCCTCTTCCCCTTCGTGGGCACTAGCTTTTCTTCTTGGTTCTTGGCTTTCTCTCTCTCCTCCATTGTCAACCTTGAAGAAGCTTTCCCTCTCCCTTTCCCCTCCTATGATTCTTGCATCTTTTTGAGGGATTTGAGAGAGGAGATCTAGATCTACAATCCCCCCAAGTCAAATCCCTTATTTGTGAAGGAATCATTGGGATCTAGATCTTGGAGAGTTTTGTGTTCTCCTCTTGTGTTCTTCCTCCCTTATTCCCCCAATAGCTTTTGTAGCTTTGTTGGAATTTGGGAGAGAAGGACTTGGCCTTGCATTTGGTGCATAGGTTTGAGTTCTACTCTTGTGTTCTTCCTCCCTTATTCCCCCAATAGCTTTTGTAGCTTTGTTGGAATTTGGGAGAAGGACTGCCCTTGCATTTGGTGCATAGGTTTGAGTTCTTCGGAGATTGGAGTTCAAGCTTGTGAGCTTGTTTCTCTTGGGTTCCTTGGAACCCTAGGCAATTAATAATGGTTGGATTGTTGACCTTTTGTGGTCTTGTTGACCTTTTGTGGTCTTGTAGCCTTTTGTGGCATTGTTGGCCATTTGTGGCATTGTTGGCCTTTTGTGGCTTTGTTGTTGGGAGCCTCCAATTGAGTTGTGGAGTTAGCCCCAATCTTGTACGGGTTCGGTGACCGCCCTCAAGCGTCCCATAGTGGAGCAAGTGCCCGCCTTTTGTGGTGCGCACTTGGGAGAATAGGGTGAGCCTTTTGTGGCGTCGGTGAGTTGCGTGCTTCCGCATCCGGGGTGAGGCCTTGTGTGGCGTTGGGTGAGCATCGAGCCACCACACCTCGAGGTGAGCCATTTGTGGCGTTCGGAGAGCATTGCGCCATCGCACCTCTCCAACGGAGACGTAGCTTCTTTGGAAGTGAACTTCGGGAAACAAATCTTCGTCTCCGCGTCTATCGGTTATCTCTCAACCGAACCCTTTACTTATGCACTTTACATTGTGATAGTCATCGTGCTTGAAGTATTCATACCTTACTATCACCTTGTTGCTTGTATTGCTTAGCATAGGTTGTTGGTGCACCTAGGTGAACTTAGTGGCTAGGTTTTGTGCTCAATAAATTAAACGTTTGTTTTATTCCGCATTTACTTGAGCCTAAACCGTAATATTTTTAAAAGCCTATTCACCCCCCCCTCTAGACGGCTTCCTTTGTACTTTCACTAATGATGATGACACTCTACTAGCTGTGGCTTTCAAGGAATGATGCAAGATGGAAGATCCAGACGCGATAGCTCGTCTAAGCATCCACCTGATAACGGAGTGGAGGAATATCCAAGAAGGTAGACCTGGGAAACAAGCTCCACCGGTGCAGCGCTGGCTTGCACCTAAGGAGGGATGGCTTAAAATCAATGCCGATGGTGCTTGTGCGAAATTGACCGAGAAAGGAGGAGGAGGGGTGGTCGTCCGGGACCACAATATGGAGGCTTTCGTGTGGCAGCGCGGCTTGCCATTTTTTCACCTCCATCTCTGATCCTGAGGAGGCTGAATTACGAGCTTGTCATCGTGCGGTGGTTATGGATGGCAAAGGAGCTGGGTCTGACGAGATAACCTGAATGCGCGGTGTCTAAACTGAAGAACGAGGAGATGGACAGATCGGAGTATGGGCCTCTAATCCAAAAGATGAAGGGTATACTCGGGTCGCTGGAGGAACACGAGATTTCGTGGGTGAGAAGGACAGCCAATGATGTCGTGCATATTTTAGCTAAGGATGGCTGCGTTTTAGGATATGCTTTGGAGTTTGGACTCGGATGTATCCCGACCTGAATAAATGAACGCAGCTATTTCCTTTCTGCAGGACGAGCAACACTCAGTACCAAAGTCTGCAGCAAGCAGCTGGACCAGTCGCAAGAAGAAATTATAAGCTGTTACCATACTGCTGTCTGGACTTTGTATTTTGATTTGTGTTTCTGTATGGAAGGCATAAGCGTCACGCATTCATGTTGCATCAGTTTGGCATGTAACCATGTACTACATGATGACTACTGCATATGGACTATGGGCTATTTTATCTTTAAATAATACGTTTTAAATTATAAATAATACATGAATTAAAAAATTTGCAATTCCCGCCCGGTGTTGGCTTTTGAAATGTCGACAGGGACTCGTCTGCTTTTGAAAAGCCGACCAGCACTTGTCTGCTTTTAAAAAGCCGACCAGTCCTGTCGGCTATTCAAATGCCGACACCGTGCTAGAATTACAAATCTTTTAATTTATATATTATTCGTGGAAATTATTTAAAAAAACATATTATTTAAAAAAAAAATAGCCGGACTATGGCCCGTTCAAGAGCAAAGGTGTGTTTTCCTCGTGGTGTATGTACTAGTCTAGCTGACTGCATACAACCATACTGACGCATCGTTTCATTGCTGATATTTCCAGTCATCATTTGTCATGTTCGGTTAAAACGCTGATATTTCCAGTCATCATTTGTCATGTTCGGTTAAAACCAAAAACTGAAAACCAAACCAAAGTTGTTGGTCAACCAAATCTCTGGTTAACCAAAAAAGATAGTATAATTTTAGTGCACATTTCTTATCACTTGAATTATCGATAAACTAAAAAACAAATTTTCGGTTATAACTGAATGCCCATGCCTAATTACCGGTACTAGCTAAATGCTGTATGTTGCCATGAATATACAAATGCATCGATGATGGGCTTATTTCAAAATGTATTTGGCCCTCATCTCACACATCATCTTTATCCACACGTTGCAAAAAGAGTGTCATCTTCCTCCTCCGCGCCCCGCTCCAGTGTCACATGTCCCACTTAAAAAATAAAACCACTAGAAAATATATATTTCAATAGTTATTAATCACTTAGTTAGCATGTTTCAGTTTTACGCGTCCAAACAAAATCAAATGACGCGCGCTGCATTCCATTTAAGTACATAGGACACACTGAACATCATTTTAGCCGATGGGAATACTTTCCTCTAACAAGCTCCAACTTGACTAAGAACTACACTGATTACCATGATCCAATTGGAATTATGCAAATAGAAGTTTTATAACTTCGAATCAAGATCTGGTAATGAAATACCTAAAGCAAGTTTTATATATGCTGATTGCTTGCTGTCAAGAATATAAAAAAGAGAAACTCGTGGGAAAAAAGAGAAGCCGGAGAAGGGACTGGGAGGGGCCTAACGGTTAGGCCCGGATCTGGAAGAGGCAAGAAGAGGGAGGTGGGGGCGAGAGCGAGTCCATATTATATATAAGTATACATATATAATCTACACATATGTGTATGGTGCATATTTTCACAAGAAAATTTTGGGAAGGACGGCACTTGTGAATTCGGTGACTGAAATTGTGCACCTTTCGTGGTACTAGTAACCTGGCACGTGCACGCACGTCTCAATTAATGTAAATATATGCATCAAATAAGTCATTTTTTTATATTCTGAAGTTACATGCATTCTAATATTATCTATAAAATTTTATAAAATATATTCTTATTTTATTAAAAACAAATAGCATTAAAATATTCCAATCAATTAGAAATATAAATCTCACATAATCAAAAGGGTTGACATCATAATCAAAAGGGTTGACGTGTCATATAAGAATTTTCCATTGACAACGGTCATCAAGCAGAAGCGCCACAATTGTGGTACACAAAAGAAAACCGTTGTAATGAATCATATACAATTTGTACTGATATAATATTGTGAATTATCCTCGGAATTACAAAATGAGTCAGCGAGCATAATCCAGCAAGATCACTCATACATATTAAGACATCAAAATTTGTATGAAAAGAACATGCTTACAAATCCCCTTGCCACATCATCCTCGTATACTACAATCTTGCCGTCATCTAAAGGACCCACTTATCCAAACAAGAACTCTCTCGGACTTGCAATCTGTGAAAGAACATAAATTACTCTCTCCAAAGTTTGATACTTTTCTTCTTTAGAAAAAGAGTGTATAAGTACCAAATACCGATGTGAGAGCTGATGTAGGGCCTAGAGCATTAAGGGAATAATTGAAAAGAAATGATAACATATTTAGAAAGGGAATTAGAGTTCATAGTATAGATGACCCAAAATAGCAATTTGATTTATAAAACAGGGAACTTAATATTGCACAATGTATAGTATGCTTACATTTGTTAGAGGTAACTCTACCCATGAGCTCATTGGTGGCTCACCTTAAGCTAAGACAAAATATAATGGATGAAATTAAACTAAAATATTAGTTAGCCTGCACGTGTGTTTATCTTTTTATTATCAATCCCATTAATTGATCGTCGGTTATATTTATCAATGCAAGTCTCAAATAATGGAAACATAATATCTAAAGAGATTTTTAGTTAAATATCGAGACTGAACATACGTATTGTATATGTTTTTATTGTAAAAAAGGCTCGCCCACCACTTTTTTAGGAACACAGCGGTAGTCATTACAATGACATGCTGGGCATGCTGCCCGTCACGGGTTGCGATGCAAATTGGGAAAACAAAGTTTCATAATGGCCTAGCTCCATGAGTACACCATGGTGGAGCAACATTGCAAGCCCTTTGGGCAATACACAACTTCCACATTATTGAAATTATGGCCGAAATGAAATGTGATTTCTCTTAAGATGGCTCCTAGCACACATCTATATTCTATAGATATGGTGGCCAGCTTATAACTTGAATAAAACTATAAAATATACCAACTACCATTTTACAACTGTAGGTTCTTAAAGTAATTACTGTATGGATGTTTCACCTGGTAATCTGAGGAACTTATCTGTGAACAGATGAAAAAGTCAGTAATCCATTAACGGACCATTCGCAAAAATATTCATATAATCTATAAAACAAACCACCAACATAGGCGAATTTGATCATGAAACAATTGCAGACCATCTCCCACTTATTTCCTTGTACCCAGCGACATTTCAGACCATCGGCTAATTTGATTAAGGCACAATTGCAGACCATCTTCAGACTTATTCCTTATACCAAGAAACAATTGAGAATATACCATACTTAAAATGTTTAGAGACCCATTGCATGATCTTCCATCTTGTTGGTGCCATTAATTAGCTAGCCTAACAAGTGTAACGCCATTCAAATAACCTTTCAGCTCCATGATACCATGAACAGAAGCATCATACTGCATCAAATATATGTTCATCCCCACGGAGCGTAAGAACCAATAACAATACATGACACCAAAGTTGATATTTAGTGCAGAAAATCAAACACCCAATGTCCCAAAGCGAGGCGTCCATGGTGACTTTGTCAATCTCAAGACTCGATCCGCCGACTCGGTCTATCGGAGGTGCTCATAGGGATAGGATGTGCGTTTATAGGGGTGGGTGCATGTACGTGTTGTGAGCGTCTACGATTGTACTGTGTTTTTCAAAAAAAAAGACGTCCTATTAATACTCCTAATTTTATTCGATTACTCTAATTAATCTAAAATATCTGCTCCTGGCCGTTCGCATGGTCAAAGGAGAGTGCATGCATGTTTTTAATTGGCCACATGCATTGGCTGGATTTTAGGCTCACGCTGCATGCAATAGCTGGAGTAATTAGCGACACAATTAATTAGGATTATTTCAGATGGAAACTTTAATGAGTGAGGATTTTTCCTCTGCCTGGTGGAGTACGGTCAGTCAAGGCTAAATTACTAAGTGCACACAAGACATCAAGTAACTAATGCTAGCTGTTGGATTGACTTTCATAAGCCTAATCTTACGGTGGTAGTAGGTCCGTGTATATGTTATGGGGTGCACTTAGGAAAAATAATGTTTGTTCTTTTATTAGTAGTAGAGATAGAGATTATCCTTCTATATAAGAATAAGTGCTAACTCATTTTCTCGTGGTATTACCCTTTTATGGTATTATCTTGTCAGATCATGGAAAGGGTGGTCAGGGGTGATAATGATGAAAGGCTGAGAGGGTTATGCAGATCATGTCACCAGTCACCACGACACGGCGGGCCAACCTTATCGCTTGGACGCTAGCTGCTGCACAACACAAATGGCTCCACTGCATTGCATTGCTGCAAAATATAAAGTGCATGACAATGAAAATCGTCAGGCCGTGCCTTTACTCGCCTGCTGCACATGAAAAATCCCTTGTAGCTGCTGCATATTGGTTGATTAAGCAGAGGGCCACATGCACTATGACAGAGGGACTCCAAGTCAGCTTACTAACAGGTGAACCCCATCATATGGAGAGTCGACATATCAGTGACTCAAAGTCAGCTAAAGTCAGCCATCACAAAGTCAGCTAATCCTAGCGGTATGTCAGATAAACAGTCCTCCTCATATAATGTCTAAATATAGTAACACGGTTCACCTACAGTACTTTCACCGTCCGTTTGTGTAGAGGGCGCTATGTTCCAACTATATCTGGCCAGTATGACCACACAAGCCGTCATGGGGATCTGAGCCATTAGTATTTTTCCAGAGATTGAAATGGTGACACATAGTACTGGGAAATTCAGGCTGGTTTGGGCTCTTTTGATTCACATAAATTGTGTACGATATTTTGTAGAACTTAGATCCTAAGTAATTTTTCTTGCAAAAGTCGTTTAATTTAAAGGATTTTTTTTGCGGGTAGAATTTAAAGGATTATGAACCTTAGGCATTCTTTCAAAGCATTCCTTTGTACCGGAGGAAAGTTTCCATCCACTCTAACCTCTGTTTTTCATTTTTTCGATTCTTCTGTGCAATGAAACAATACTTGATTCAAAATCCTATAGGTTTGTAATTCTATAGGATTCAAATGGACATGCTACTTCAATCCCGTGTTTTTTCTATTCATGCATTTTGAAAATCCTACGAATCAAACAAGCAAGGTCCAACCAATGCAGTGACATGTACATGTTCCATGCGATTGCGCCACGTAGCTTGCTAATGGTCCAGTAAAAATAAGATGAACTCGATCTGTTGAAGAATGCCCATTCGCAAATCATCGTTGAATGCAGCCATGCTGACAATTTACGGGTCGGTTTCTCTACGATGATAATATTTTTTTTGGAAATGTTGGCGTCGAGTGAGGTCAATATTACTAGCGCACCACTAGACGAATTCGATGTCGGCATGGTACATAATTAAGGAGAATGGAGTGGAGGAGAATGGGGTGAATGAGGACAATGAGGTGTAGGAGATTGGTGAGGAGGTGTTTGATGCTTATCAACCGAAAGGAAAAGCAATAAGAAGCGCCAACTACACCGAATTGGAGGAAGTTTGTTTGCTTAAGGAATGGGAGGTGGTGCTAGTTGATACAGTGGCCGACAATGATCAAACCGGCAATAAATATTGGCACAAGATTGAGGACAAGTTCCATCAGATCATGCCACAGTCATCCACCCGTGCATCGAGATCACTCCATTGCCAGCCTGATGTGATCAAGCAATGTTGTAGCCGTTCTTGAATGTGCTCACAATTGCAATTTTAAATGTGCTCACAGTTAAAATTTGAATGTTGGATCATGTTGCTCAAGAGAGATACAAGAAAATTCCGGCTTCTGAAAATAAACCCTTTGCGCTCCAACATTGTTGGAAATGGCATGAATATAGTGAGAAGTTGAAGTTGAGGGATCAAGAAGCGCCACCCAACAAGAAAGGAGCATTGCTTAGTTTGGATGATGATGAAGATAGTGATGATCCCCCGAAGGATGGAAGAAACCATGAGAAGCTTGATGGAAGGAAGATGGACAAGGTAAAGAAGAAAGCGGGGCAAGGAAGTTTGAGAGAGCAAATTATAGGTGAGTTGATGAAGTCAAAGGAAACAATTTTGGTGAAACACATGGCCGCCAAAATGGTTATGGTCGAGAAGGAGAAATATTAACTTACAAAAATATTACAATTCCAAATGTTCTCGGCCAAATTTCTCTGTACTGTATCCCGTGCAGCGACATATGCACCAAATTTCGTATCATATGTGCCAGACCAAGAGAAGCTAAACATTCTCGGCCGGCCACAGCACATGATGCTACAGTGCTTTGCAGTGGTTTTTCCCCCATACATCGGTTGTCACGCAGCTGCAGTGTGCCGCAGAAAGATGGTAGCGCACTGCACCGTGCTGGCGCGATGGCCGGCCCTGCACCAGCACCGTCGACCCCCACCTCCGGCCGGACAGAACCGAGTGCGGTGGTCTCACTCGCCTGAGCCTATGCGTACCTACGTGGGCCACCCGCGGATGCGGCGAGCACGTACGTACAGCGGATGCGCGCGACCACGCCTGAGGCACTGCTGACACGAGAGGGACACGGGAAGGACTGCGACTACAGAAGCGCCACTTGGGGGTGCTCGAGTGCAGACTTGGCGCGTGCTCGGCTCGATTCAATATATATCAAGCCAAGTTGGATGGCGCCGCGGTAGTGTTCCTTTTATAAAAGGAGTATATTATTACTAAGAGGATATTAATTATATGTGGCTTTTGTAATATCTCCCCAATATATTAGTTGAATTAGATTTGTATATGGGTGGGAGGGAGTAACATATAATGTCTAAAATAATATTAATTAAGGATACACACAGATGAAAAAAAACAAAAGAAGAAGAAAAAAAAAGATCCGCCGAAGCGATCAGAGACTCACACTAACACCATGTAAACTGCGAAAAGGTTTCTCCATGAGCAACACTTCCACGAAGGTAACAACGCACAAACGCGGCCGTCGTCCCTTCTAACCGTCATGATCAGATATGTGTTTTTTACCGTGGGGTAGGTCTAGTCTCTAAACAATGTCTTCAACAAGGAAACGACTAGGAAGTCACCACTACCAGACCCAACAACAAGGCCCCACCGGGGGTTTTCGCCCTGAGAACTGAGACCACAAAAAAAAGAAGTCCGCAAGTGTCATCAACCCCTTTCACTGATGCTGCAAAACAATGGTCGTTTGACATGTCTGATTCTCCTGTTATGTTGCAATAACAACCTGAAATCTTCAAAACATGAAGACCATGATCCCCCACCAACACATTGGATATCGTGCCATCAAAAGATCCTAGGAGGATCCAAGGCGCACGAGAGGTGTAACCACCCTTGTATATCGACATTGTCGACGTCAGCACAATGGATCTCACCCCGTGGCAAAGTTAGAGCAGGCAAATTAGCACATGGCCCTCTATACGACAATCTTGATCCGGAGCCTACAGATTTGTGCCAGGCCAACCATGTCCCCTGCGCCCCAACTCGTGGCAGCACTGGTGGAGTCCTGCATCGTCCATGTGCAACAGATCATCGCGATACCTTGCTCCCATGTCCTAGCACTAGTGGAGTCCGGCATCAGATCACAGATCAACCGTGCCAAAGTCGTTGGTGTGGTGGCACTTGTGAAGTCTCGCACCTGCGCCTACCCGGATCGAACCTACAAGCGGCTTTCCTGGCTGGCTCATAGGAGGAAGCCTCGCGGTGTGGCACGCTACTTATTCTCCCAAATGAAAATGTGTGGGGCACGAAAGAAGGACTCAAAAAGGGGGGCACCCCCTCCATCATCGTCTACTGGAGGTCTCCTCCGACGATGGAATGTGAATGAGGCGACCTGTATTGGGGTATTGGGGGTGGCTGGGGGACCTCCAGAGTCTCCCTTGGAGGCGCTCCGGGAAGTTAGACTTTGAAAAGGTGTGATAATCTATTCGGCGCCCTAGTACCTTTTTTGATAAACATTTAGGTGTCAAACATAAAAAAAAAATAGTGACACCATCAATAGGCTATTTCGACACGGTCTAATAGATTATCCTACACTCCCACGTGGCCCTAGACGTATATGGGATGGGTTGGATGTGCTAGACAAAATCGCCATGTCAGACATGCAGGCCTGGCATAATATAGACATAGTCGCCGGTCACGTGGTCAACTTTCTTTAATGCGCACCAACTCCCCAGAAGGGTGCTGCAACTCCCTAGAGAGTGTCGACATGTCTCCTCATGCCAACATTAACAGTCATCGCCACCCCACCTACCTTGCCTATGTCCATTATATACCCCTCCCGGCCCGCTGTCCACACCGTCGCCTCTTCTTCCATCTATACCGGCCAGATCCACACCACCCAAAGCCCCATGGCGAACATGACGAGGATAGAGGTAGAGGCTGCACCAATCACACAATGGATTCATGTAGCGAACTGGGGCATCATCTGCATCCTCTCATCAGAAGTGGACAACAATACCCGTGGCACACTCATCTGGTCCGCCTTCAGCGACTAGATCTAAGTCTAGGCTTAGGTTTGGTTAAAATATTAAATGCCAACCCCTATGCATTGGACAAGTGTCCCAGTTCCCCCAAAAGTGTCTATCTGGCGCAAGCACCGAACATTCTAGTAGGGATACCAGTGGAGATGATCTTAGATTAATTTTTTGTTGGTCGGTGTGTCTATGGGTGGACATACATAGAACTCAAAACCCACGAGCAAAACGAGTAACTTGTGACTTGGCTCGATTCAGCTCAAACTTGGTGACTAACGAACCGAGTGGATTTTTAAATCTAAGACTGTTTAGTGACCAAGCTAAATGAGCCCGAGTTATTGAGATACTCGTTTAGCTTGTTAAGCTCGTTAAGGACCCATCTAGACATGTAATTATATAATTTCGTCGGTGATTGTGTAATGTAGATTGTTGTGCCTCCATTTATTTTCACTAATCTAACAATCTTGATGAAACACACGTGATCATATAAGAATGGTATTTTTATATATTTTGTAATAAGCTAACTCGTGATTTTCATGAGTCAACCCAAGTCTCACTTTTGAACTCTTAACGAGCCAAACCGAACCGAGCGACGAATTCCAGTCCTAGGTGTCACTAGTAGAAAACGCCTCATTGGTCCCGGTTGGTAAGGGGCATTAGTCTCGGTTACCCAACCGGGACGGGGCAATCGGGACTAAAGCCCCAACCTTTAGTCCCGGTTGCCCCACCAACCGGGACAAATGGGTGTACACGTGGCGTCGTCAGAGGGCGAGGGGGGGTGGAGCAACCGTCCCGGTTCGTAACACGAACCGGGACAAATAACCTTCTCGCCATGCAGAGATTTACATTCTCTTGCGCCAAGAATTCATTTTGGCAACTTTTGTTGCCGCGGCGGCATTTTCGCCACTTTTGTGCCACGACAGAGAATTCATTTAGGTTGTTTTATTGTTTATTTAGTGTTTTACACTCATCAATGAAGGAACCATTATATTGCACAAGATCATCATGACAATATTACATTCGATACACGGATCGAGTTCATGCAGTACATACAAAAGTTGTTTTTTTACAATCCCTATTGTCTATACACAGCCGAATAGTATTCCCCTTTTGGGTTTATGACTTCTGCATCGAAGAATCCCGCCAATTCCTCCTGAATTGCTCGTACGCGATCCTTTGGCAGAAGACCGTCCCGTAGACGTTCGATCTGATTTAAAAAAGAAGTCAGCCTATATGAATGAAACTAAACACAATTTGATTGTAATTAAAAACTATAGAAATTGTTTACGTACGTGGAGTTGCTCTAAATTTCTGCCCTTCTCACCGCGCGTCTGCCGGATGAACTCGTAAACATAGTATCCACATAGATTGTTACCTGGTCCCTGTGTCAGGCACTTTACGAAAACATAGTTCAATCAAAATAATAATCAAGCATGATAATAACTGTATCAAAACTAGAATCAAAGAGATGCGCAGATATAGCTAGTGGTGCTTACATCTAGTGCTTCAAATGTAAGCTCCACTTTCTAAACACCCCTAGCCTTGTTGGTGAACCGTTTTCAATCGCTGTCCGGCGAAGAAAACAAATAAAATAAGTTATTAATTACTTGATATCATAAAATTCACGAACGTTGCCGATATAGTGTCGTAATGATTAGAATTACCGCTGGAGAAGCATCTGCATGTCCTTCCACTGCTCAAGGGGTTTATGTTTCGAGTCCATGACTAGTACACGCCCTTTGTCAAGTTGAATGATTAACAGAATCTAGTGGAAGCTGCGAATGCATAACTAATCAATTATATACTTAACATCGAGTAAGCGAAATAGAAAGTGTATAGAAGACAATAACACTCACTCGAAGTTGTAAGAAAAAAGTATTTCCCTTTTGGTTTCTTGAAATCTTAACGCGTGTACTATATTATCCTCCGTATCCTGGGGGCTTGTTTTGAGATTAGCTTCATGAACCCAATATGGGTCAATGAAGCCAATGTCATAGATTTGTCCTCTGTTGTATTCGAGAATCTTCATTCTGCATATTACAGTATGATTATATACATGCAATAAACAAGGTGAGATAGCTGGAGACTAAATTAATTACAGAATTAATACTTACAAACAATAGGCACTTATGATCGATTTGTCCAAGGCGTCTTGATTGAATAATTGAAATAGCTCATCAAATTCAATGGATATCATGTCATCCTTTTCTTTCCCATGATGCTTTTTTGTAACCCTCAGCACTATCCAGTTAGCCCCGGCCTTTGTGGCATGCATGTACCAGTTATGCAATCTTCGCATTTTTGTTGGAAGATTATTTACCTCCTCAGGTTTGTGAGAGGTTTGCCGTCTTGGTATTTGTATGCTACTTCATCACGGGAAGTACTCTAACCGGGATAAGTATTAGGCAATACTCATACCTTGAGCAGCGGCGGCTTCTCCGTGTTACAGCAACTACCTCTGGATCATACTGCTCTTCGGCCCCATATTTGCTCGACCCCACATTGGTTTGGTAAATCACCTTGAGAGGGGCGCAAGACTGTTTTGCTTGTTCTCCGAGCTGGACAACAGATTTCTCGCTTGCATCAGTACTGCTCTTTGAGGCTTTTTGTGCCGCATGTGACTTGAAAATAGAACGCTCATAGTCTGATGACAGCTTTGGCTCGGGTTGATGAAGAGTCTTTAGCATTTTCAACACTTTGGCTTTTTCTTCTTTGGTGCTGGGGAACTCTGGCTCTTTCGGCCGCCTCATCTTAGCGAAAAACGTCGTCGTTTCTGCATCAACGATCGCCGCAGTCTCCTCTTCAGTACAGTCATAAGCTCTCTTGGGAGGAACCTTTGGTACCTTTGGAAGAGGCTCTTGTTTACGTTTCGGCGATCGCTTACCACGACGCAGAGTAGCGATATGCTTACGCTTTTTATCCTGTGGCGCCGGCGATGGCTCCCGCGGCGATGGCTGCGCCGGAGATTGGTGAGGCGACGGAGCCGGGTGAGACGATGAAGACGGCTGCCGCGGCGGCGACGACCTCGCTGGAGACGGTTGAGGCCGCGGCGAAGATGGCCTTGGCGTGTGATTTGTAAGCACGATACATTCCTTTGGCCATAGAATGGTGACGTTTGTTGTGCCTCCCAGTACAGTCACATCCCCTTCACCTGCAGGGTAGTGAAGATCCAAAACTTCAAAGGTGGGCATGATTTCATCCACCCTGACAACAGCGTAGCCCTCTGGAACCGGACGACAGTGGTAAGTTGGTGTGGGTCCAATTGGTAAGGCATAGCCGACCGCCACCTTCATTGATATGTTCACAACTTTGACATGTAGCTCGCAGTGTGTCATCTCTGTGATATCATCCACTGGATAGCCAACAGGAGCCATCGACGGTGCACCATCGTCATCGCCATTGTCATCACCCGGGACCTCGGTGGAAGCCACATTGCTTTTTTGATTATTCGATAGGCCGGTAGCATCGAATGTAGTGTGCTGCTGAGATGGGCCGGTAGTACTTTGCTCTTTAAGTGCGTTAATTTCATCTTGTTGTTGCTTTATTCGTTCTTCAATTATACGCATTCGCTCTTTCTGAATATCTGCTTCAACTTCCGCCTTGTCCTTTCTCCTCTGACGGCTTCTATCAGGATATTTCTTCCTCTCTTCGGGAAACCCAGTCCTCCATGGTTTGGAGCCGCTTGTGCCTTGTGTTCGTCCATCATGTTCCTTATTTCCAAGGGCGAGTGTGAGCTCATCATTCTCTCTATCGGGAATGAAGTCCCCATCTTTAACAGCCTTTACTGCTTTTCTCATCTTCTCTATTGGCAAGGGGTCTTCTTTATGTCGTATGTTATATATACACATCCCTTCCGAGTCCAACGTGCCCCCATGCCCATAAAACCAATTCCTTGCACGTTCTACCCAATCGTGTGTCTCTGGGGTGATCTTTTTAGCACGCAGTTCATTCTCAAGTTTCTCCCACTTAGGAATGCCAACCCTATAGCCACCTTGCCCCATAGTATGGTGATACTTCTTGTTAGCAGCATTCAGCTTATTCGTTGCAGACATTTTCTTAGCTTTTTGATGTCTTGTAATTTACAAACTCAGCCCAGAATGGTTTTATCTTCTCAAACTGAATCTTCTTGAAATCCGGAGTCTTCTCTTTCACGACATAGTCAAGGTGCAATATTTTCTTCCAGTTGGTGAAACACTCGGCCATATTCTTCATAGCACACTCCCTGACCTTAGCCTCCATGGCTCTCCCATGTTCTAAGGCGTCCTCAACTGGATCCTCCGCATTTGGATCCAGCTCTATCTTCGGTAGTTTGAAATTAACCATGAGCCTCTTCCACAGTAAATCTTTGGCCTTGTTAGGGACAAACAAACATGTTCCCTCTTCTTCTGCATCAGCAAGCAAGCCTATTCCAATTTTGAATAGTGATCGGGATTAAGTCCCTAACGATTACTCTGCATTGTGCCACAAATTTGATTGCGACAACTTCGGGAGCCATCGGTTTGCCGTCTTCAGCGATATCTTTGATCCTGAACCTCTCATGGTCTTCCAACTTTTTGGTTGGGCCTCGTCCGCTCTTTTCAGTAGATTTGTTCGATCCGGAGTGCTAAAAGAAGAAATATCGTCGTTACTATTTCTATATAGGTAGCAGATGATTAATTAATGAATTAATTATATTACATGCACCTTGCCAGAGCGGTCGTCTTCTCGATTACACAAGGCATCGCCTTCTCCCTCGCGGAAGGCATCACCTTCAACCTCAAACAAGTCGTCTCTTCCGGCAAAAAGAGGATCACCCTCACCGGAGTTGTTCAGAAACGTCGATACATCTAAATTTTCTTCCCCGCGGATCACACCTTGGATCAACTCTTCCTTTTCTTCGTCTCTGTCATGTGGGTCCATATTTTCTGCATAGGTGGAAAAACGGATAAGTCAAAACGGATAAACCCTAATTCATAGAAACGCTAATATATACATACACAATAATAAAAATATATACATACACACTATATATACATAAATAATATATACATACACACTAAAAGGGAAGGGGTAATTTGGGCGTGGCGATGGAGACCAGGAGGCAGCTGTGTGGTCGGGGAGGATGGATAGGCGGAATGCTCAAACAAGGATGATGATATGACAAGTTGAATTGCATTGAAATGAAACCCTAAAACTTGCTCGGCAATTTAAACGGGGTTCCGAGGGTTGAAAACCCTAACTCGGGAAACTCGGAAACACATGAGAGGGGTTGATTTAGTTATCTAATTAAACTTGTCATTAAAGTTGATTATCAATGCATGATTATAGCTTAAAAAGGTAGAACTCATTTTTCTGAACATTTTGGTATATTATTTGTATTTTTCTGACTTATAAATAATAAGATATGAATTTTACAATATTTAATCATTTTCTGAAATTATAAAACAATTTATTACATCAGGCTGACGTTATAAAGAACCCAGGGCTTTTGTTACCACGACTGAACCTACCCATAGAGACCGGTGGTGGGTAGGAGCCACATCGACCCTACGCATAAAGTGGGGGGTATGCGTTCTCACCGGGGCTGGATCTAGCCAGAGTGGCGGGCCCCAGGCCACGCTGGGTCCACCCCATGGCCACGTGGTGGCCACGTCACTCGCGACGACGCGACCGGAGCGGCAGGTGGTGGTCGCCGGTGATGTTTCCGGCGATTCTAGGGAGCGTCGTTGGGCCTGTTCAAACCGTGCGAGCTAGAGGAACCTATCTAACCTAGCGCCGCTAGCTAATGGTCGCCGGAGCAAGCACGACGGCGAGCATCTGCGGTGGAGCTCTCGAGTGAACGGCGAGCAGCGGCTCTGTGACGCCTTGGAAGAAAATCTTGGGTCGGGGAGGTTCAGCGGCTCACCTCAAGCGATTAGGGGGACGACGGTGAGAAAGGCGAGGCTCGGGCGTGAGCGAGCCTCGTCGGGGTCGAGAAGAAAGCGGTGCGTGGGATTGACAGCGGCAGAGTGGAGTCCGGACGACGGCAGCGTGGAGGCCGATAAAGGCGGCGGTTAGGCGACTGACGGTGTCCGGCGCTTGTCCTCATGGCGGGCGATCTGCTATGTGAGTGAAGAGAGCAGGAAAGGAGGAGAAGGAGAAGGGGCGAACAGTTATAACCAAAGGACCTTTTGTCCCGGTTGGTGGCTCCAACTGCGACTAAAGGGTCATACGTCCCGGTTGGAGCCACCAACCGGGACGTATAGTCCACTTTTTTTCATCAGCACAAGGAGCGCGCGCAGGGCTCTTTAGTCCCGGTTGGTGGCTCCAACCGGGACATATGAACCTGTTTTAAAAAAAATTCAGGAATTTTCTCTCTGTTCCGCCCTATTTTTTATTTGGGGTTTTAAATTTGTAATGTTTTTTAAATGATAATTACTTTGGAATTTAGAAAAAATTTAAACATAAAAAGTTTTTGAATTTGAATAAATAATTCAAAACCATTTTCTGTTTTAAAAAATAATTAATGTAACCATTTAAACAATGAACCATTTAAAATTAAAAATGAATTAACTTATATTTTTTGAATATTAATTTGTAATTTAGGAAAACTTTAAACATAAAAAGTGTTTGCATTTGAATAAATAATTCAAAACCATTTTCTGTTTTTAAAAATAATTAATGTAACCATTTAAAACTAAAAATGAATTAACTTATATTTTTTGAATATTAATTTGGAATTTAGAAAAACTTTAAATATAAAAAGTGTTTGGATTTGAATAAATAATTCAAAACCATTTTCTGTTTTAAAAAATAATTAATGTAACCATTTAAAATATGAACCATTTACAATTAAAAATGAATTAACTTATATTTTTTTAATATTAATTTGGAATTTAGAAAAACTTTAAACATAAAAAGTGTTTGGATTTGAATAAATAATTCAAAACCATTTTCTGTTTTAAAAAATAATTAATGTAACCATTTAAAATATGAACCATTAACAATTAAAAATGAATTAACTTATATTTTTTAATATTAATTTGGAATTTAGAAAAACTTTCAACATAAAAAGTGTTTGGATTTAAATAAATAATTCAAAACCATTTTCTGTTTAAAAAAAAATTAATGTAACCATTTAAAATATGAACCATTTACAATTAAAAATGAATTAACTTATATTTTTTTAATATTAATTTGGAATTTAGAAAAACTTTAAACATAAAAAGTGTTTGGATTTGAATAAATAATTCAAAACCATTTTTTGTTTTTAATTTGGATTTGAATTAACTTATATTTTTTATATATTAATGGGCGGAAAAAATGACGGGAAATAATGGGCGGAAAGAAAATTTTATTAGGATAGAACTGGAATTAAAGTACATAACACAACTAACACAAAGTTACATAGAAGAACTGAAAATTAAGATACATGGCCAGATTAAGCCACAATCGGCCGAACTTGTTTTGCAATGTTGGAGTGATTCAGTCATGCTCCTGCCTACACTTGTAATACTCGCCACTTTGGTCGTCGTACTCCCCGCGGCCATCGTCGCTGTTGTCGTCGGGGTGCCGTAGTTGAACCTTGAAGGCTGAGTACGAGTGGGCTGGACTTGAGGGTAGCGCAGGCGGGGGCTAGAGTCGGCAGCTGTGTCGTAGGCCATGACGCTCTGGAGAGTCCGACCGCGCCACCAGAATCGACGGCCGGCCTCGTTGAAGTTCGGAGGAGGTGGGCCATCCTCCTCATGCCTAGCGAGCGCCCTCTCACGCCGATCCACGAAGAAGGCTTCCCAAGTCGGGAAATAGTCGGGATACCATCAGGATTCTCCATTGCTCGGCGTGAGCTCAAGTAGTAGTGGTTCGTGATGGCCATCCGCGCCACACCTAGAGGGGCAGAGGAACTGCGCGCCTCGCGCTCGACATCCGATAGCAGGGACACACGATGGCCGTGAGCGAGGGGTAGTTCGGCGCCAGCGCCTCCGCCTCCTTAGGAGTTAGTGCTACGGTGGAAGTCATGGGAAAGAGTGATGAGGTTTCAGATATGAGTCTAGAGATGTACAATGACAATGGAGGCCAACCCTACATATATATATAGTGAGAAATGGCAGGAAGATAACTGGAGGGAATAACTGGCGGGAAAAACTGGCGGGAGAAATGCCGGGAAAAAATGGCGGGAAGAAAAATGGCGGGAAGGAAAATGACTCATTTAGAACTTGCATTGGATCTCTGAAGAAACCACATATTGCGAGTCTAAAAATGATTTTTTCAAAAAATCACGCGCGATAGATCATGTACCTGTAGTACAAACCAGACCCACTTCCTACCGATTCGGCAGACATTTGTCCTTTTTACCCGGGATGGACGAAAAGGTTTGAGATGTCCCGGTTGGGAGATAGTCCATGTAAGGTGGTTTAGTATTTTAGGAAAATGGGACGGTAGCATTCTGAAACGGCATTTTGATGGTTACTTCACAAAACGACCCATTTTTTGCGCTCGGAAAATGGAAAAGGGTTTTTCCGTGCGACAAAAAGGAAAACTTCCTCCTGCAACATTGTTCTACATACCAATGTACACACGCATGCATAATATGGGCACAACATCACAAACTATGCCATGATTCAGCACATAACATCGGTCATTTGGATCGAAAGCCATGAAACCTCGAACATGATAGGTCATTTTGTGAAGGTTTTTTCGAAACATGATCAATATACCAAGTCTGGTATTTTTACTTTCAACTATGTCACATAATATGACACCACGCGAAGGATTTTCATTGTTCGGATTTTTTTTGAATTTATTATGCCCGTTTTGAATTATCTGAATTTCTAACTATGGTCGAACCGGTGTGCATGAAGATAGGGGACGAGCATCGTTAGAACTTGCATGGGATCTCTGAAGAAACCACATATTGCGAGTCCAAAAATGATTTTTTCAAAAAATCACGGGCGATAGATCATGTACCTGTAGTACAAACCGGACCCACTTCCTACCGATTCGGCAGACATTGTCCTTTTTACCCGGGATGGACGAAAATGTTTGAGATGTCCCGGTTGGGAGATAGTCCATGTAAGGTGGTCTAGTATTTTAGGAAAATGGGACAGTAGCATTCTGAAACGGCATTTTGGTGGTTACTTCACAAAACGACCCGTTTTTTGCGCTCAGAAAATGGAAAAGGGCTTTTCCGTGCGACAAAAAGGAAAACTTCCTCCTGCAACATTGTTCTCCATACCAATGTCCACACGCATGCATAATATGGGAACAACATCACAAACTATGCCGTGATTCAGCACATAATATCGGTCATTTGGACCGAAAGCCATGAAACCTCGAACAGGTCATTTTGTGAAGGTTTTTTCGAAACATGATCAGTATACCAAGTCTGGTATTTTTCCTTTCAACTATGTAATATAATATGACACCACGCGAAGGATTTTCATTGTTCGGATTTCTTTGAATTTATTATGCCCGTTTTGAATTATCTGAATTTCTAACTATGGTCGAACCGGTGTGCATGAAGATAGGGGACGAGCATCGTTAGAACTTGCATTGGATATCTGAAGAAACCACATATTGCGAGTCTAAAAATGATTTTTTCAAAAAATCACGGGCGATAGATCATGTACCTGTAGTACAAACCGGACCCACTTCTACTTGATTAAGCAGACATTTGTCATTTTTACCTGGGATGAACGAAAAGGTTTGAGATGTCCCGGTTGGGAGATAGTCCATGTAAGGTGGTCTAGTATTTTAGGAAAATGGGAGGGTAGCATTCTGAAACGGTATTTTGGTGGTTACTTCACAAAACGACCCGTTTTTAAGCTCAAAAAATGGAAAAGGGCTTTTCCGTGCGACAAAAAGGAAAACTTCCTCCTGCAACATTGTTCTCCATACCAATGTCCACATGCATACCATGATTCAGCACATAACATCAGTCATTTGGACCGAAAGCCATGAAACCTCGAACATGATAGGTCATTTTGTGAAGGTTTTTTCAAAACATGATCAATATACCAAGTCTGGTATTTTTCCTTTCAACTATGTAACATAATATGACACCACGCGAAGGATTTTTCATTGTTCGGAATTTCAATATACTAAAGGTTCATCTTTAGTCCCGGTTGGAGGGATTTCGGCAGGCTGGGCCAGGCAGCACTAATGATAGGGGTGAGTGTCGACATTATGTCGTGCGGCGTGTACCTTGTCCCGTATGGTGTCACCAACCGGGACTAAAGATGAACCTTTAGTCCCGCTTGGAGACACCAACCGGGACAAAACATGAGTCAGCACTAATAATAGGGGTGATTTTCGACATTATTTCGTAAGTGTCGACACTATGTCGAGCTGCTTGTACTATAAATAGGCATCCTTGTGAGTCCAGTCCTCCAGCCAGTTTGAGGCATCTCCAAGATGGTTTTCGTGAGCATGGACACCACTACGGCCATTTTCAGGGAGATGCCGACGGAGCCCAGTCCTCTGGCATCTCCAAGAAACTGGTCATAGAGGCACTCCCTAATATGTGAAATTAGTTAGCTCCCAAGTGTATTGATCTAGTTAGAGAAGTTACAAGCTGCAAGATGGTTTTCGAGAGCAGGGACACCACTACGACCAGTTTCAGGGAGATGCCGTCGGATCCCAGTCCTCCGGCATCTCCAAGAAACTGGTCATAGAGGCACTCCCTAATATGTGACCACGCGTGTTTGGAGATCAGATCTTAATGGTAAGTACGAATACATTATCACCAGCAGGGAGTTCAGGATTCTTCCGTTGATCTGCCTCACCTTTGAAATGCTTGCCTTTCTTTCTTACGAGATGATTGGTCAGAAGAAATCATCGATTCGCCAGGTACACAACCTTCTTGCATTTATGCAAATATGTACCTTCAGTCTTATCTAAACAGTGTGTGCATGCCTTATATCCCTTGTTTATGCATCACGAAAGGTTACTAAGAGGCTAATCATTGATGGTTCTGAATAACAACCCTCGTAGATCAAATGGCTCTGTTTGTTCTCATCCCATACGTACACCTGGTTTGCCCATAGCTGTAAGAGTTCTTCAACTAATGGCCTAAGGTACACATCAATGTCGTTGCCCGGTTGCTTCGGGCCTTGGATGAGCACTGGCATCATAATGAACTTACGCTTCATGCACAACCAAGGAGGCAGGTTGTAGATACATAGAGTCATGGGCCAGGTGCTATGACTGCAGCTATGCTCCCTAAAAGGATTCATGCCATCCATACTTAGACCAAACCATAAGTTCCTTGCGTCACCTGCAAAGTCTGGGAAGTCTCTCTCGATTTTTCTCCACTGTGATCCATCAGCAGGGTGTCTCAACTTCCCGTCTTTCTTACGGTCTTCTTTGTGCCATCGCAACAACCTGGCATGCTCTTTGTTTCTGAACATGCGTTTCAACCTTGGTATTATAGGAGCATACCACATAACCTTAGCAGAACCCTCTTGAGGGCTCTCCCTCAACATCACCAGGTCATCTCGTGCGATTTTATACCGCAATGCATTGCATACGGACATTTATCTAAATTCTCATACTCCTTACATGATGAGAGGATGCAGTCATTAATGCATGCATGTATCTTTTGCACATCTAATCCTAGAGGACAAAGAGTCTTCTTTGCTTCGTAGGTACTCTCGGGAAGTTCGTTATGTTTTGGAAACTTTGGCTTCATTATTTTCAACATCTTTTCAAATGAGGAGTCAGTTAGACCACACTCTGTCTTCCATCGCAACAATTCCAGTGTGGTACCGAGCTTTGTGCTGCCATCTTCACAATTTGGGTACAACAATTTCTTGTGATCTTCTAACATGCCCTCTAACTTCAACTTCTCATTTTATGTTTCACAGTCTCGCTTTGCATCAGAAATGACCCTACGAAGTTCATCAGCCGGCTCATCTGATGCCCGTTCTTCTGACATGGTTATACCCTATGGGTACGTGACTTCAGCATACCTGGTCCAGCCCAAGGAATGCCCACAGCAGACATACACTGGCCCATGAAGATTTTCGGGTGGCCAAGGCCCATGACGCCTTCGGATCCTTGGAGAGCAAGACTATCATAGATAGGAAATTTAAAGGGATAAAACCCTAGAACCTGTAACCGACTAGGGCTATGACCGGGACCTGCCTAAGTCTATATAAAGGCCAGGAGGGCACGTCCTAGATCTCTCGACTCATACTTTCGCACACGCACCTCCACGCCAAATCGAATCTGCGCACCTGTAACCTTCGGTTCCGCCGTAATCAAGCGGAACAAGCGGAGTAGGGTTTTTCCCTTGAGGGCTGAACACAGGTAAATCTCGTGTCCCCTAGTTGCTTGTCTGTTAACCGTTCCACGATCTCCAGCATCCCCATCTTCTCCAAAACCCAAGTCCATAACAATGGGCATTGACGAGCCGAAACCTCGTCAATTGGCGCCGTCTGTGGGAAACGGGGCTGCTGATTGTGCGATCGTGACGGTTCCGACCCGATCGATCTACAACTCTGCGGCGACGGAGAATCACCTCCTCTTCGGCGCTTTCGACTTCGCCGGCCACCATGAAAGATTTCGAGCCCGTAGGCTACGTACTCGAGATCCTATTCAGGAGCTTCTGCTTCCAGGTGGGTCAGACTGGCACCCTCCGCCTTCCAGAGCGGGTGCCCCTACCATCGATCAGGCCCGCCTCGTGGGCTCCACACCCTGTGCTACGCACATCGCCATCAAGATGAGTTTTACGACAGCAGCTGTAACTCCGATCTGTGTGATCCACCTTCGGATGAGGGACCTACGATTCCGGATCCAAGCTGCGGCAGCAGCGACCAATCTGAGTGCTATCTATGCGCGCGATCATCCAGGACGAGGAAACACCTAACCCGCCGTGGCAGAACTCCAACCCGGGGCGAAGCAGCGGAAGCGGCGAAAGCGAAGCGGTCCCCACCCGGGAAAACAACGGCCACGTCATCCAACTTAGCAAAGAAGGATGGGTCCAGGCACGCCATGCCGTAGCAGGCGACATAGTCCTACCTGCAGACGCCTCACGTGAACTACTGATGGCATACCACTTCCTCCTCATCGAGGAGCACAAGAAGCAAGTCAAGATGCGAGGCGCTCGACAAGCGCAAGCAAGCGACCTCCAGTCCAGTAGCGCGAGCTGTGCTCTCGCCATGGCACCATGCTCTAGCACAAGCGGAAACCAGGAAACAAGCATCGCTCTCGGGTGGAGAACATGGATCCCAAGGCGCCGTGGCGTGACCCGAACTCTCCACACGCCGTTCATGGAGATGGACGCCGACGGCAACGTCATCCCGAAGACGCCGCAAGCGCGATCATGGCAGCCTGCGTATCTCGCGGCTCACCCGCCTCCGGAGGGACCGAAAAGAGCCATGCACAAGTCGCGCTCACGGACTCGGACTTATCGGAGCTGCGCTCCACGAACGCTCTGCGGGCCGAAGAAAGCTCGGCCAGCGCGGGAGCCCACCCCTTCATCCGAAGAAGAGGAGGAACACGACCTTCCTCGAAGAAAGAAGAGCTCGCGTCACCGTAAACCACGACTCGGCGCCGAGATGCGCTTACGGCGCAAAATCGAAAATCGACGAAAGCGTGCAAATGCTCGTCGAATCCGAGATGGGCGAAGACGAAGGAGAACTCTGTGGAGCCGATGCTTAGCGGATCTGTTCGGCGAACACGGATGCCACGCAACTTCAAGCTTCGCCGGATACTCCGAAGTTCAGCAACGCAGGATCCAAAAGCACATCTCGGTGACCATCATCATCCTTCAAGCTGCACGGAGGTAACAAAGAAACGCCATGCAATGCCTTCAGCTGCGGTGACGGTATGGCGGTGCAGCTCGGCGACCTATCATCGGGATCCATCCGAAGCTGGGAGGAGCTAAACTTACGACTTCATCCGAAATTTCAAGGGCACTAGCAAGAGGCTCGCCTCAATCGAAGAGTTCGAGCCACTCGGAGAACAGGTGAATCTATTAAGCTCGTACATACTACTGGTCTACCACCAAGAACTCCACGGACACATCTCCGAAGAGAGGGCCATCGACTCCTTCGGGGCGGCGTCAAAGCGCCAAGATTTCAAGGAGGAACTTGCGCGTCAAGCCCAAGACACTCGACCACCTCATGGACATCGCCATGTGGTGGGCGGGGCGTAGTGCATTCACCGAGCACAATCGGATGAAGAAGGGCGACTACGGCCCGGAACGCATGCAAGAGGAGATCGCAGCGTCTCTGAGTACCGCGACGGACCCGACATGTTGCGGCCGGCTACGCCGACCGCAATAGCGACAACAATGGAGGATACCATGGCGGAAACCTCTGCGACAACGGGCGCCCAGCCTTATCGTGCAGCGCGCGACGCGACAACGGACCCTCATCATATGACAAACTTTCGGGTCCATGCACCATCCACTTCTACATCGACAAAGCAGATGACAAAAAGAAAGCCACATGCTCAAGGGACGCGAGTTCTAGAAACTCAGCGAAAGCATGGTGCGAGATGAGGCAACAAGCCCCAATCCTGCGTTTGAAGCGCACCCGCAAGGAGAAATAGCGCTGGAGCTCCTCCACGCTGCCTATTGGAGGCCCAAACCATCCAACGCCCGCAAGCAGAACGCGGGAGCGGATACCCCCCCGAAAGGAGCACTAAATATGATCCGGAAGGGGCGCCCACGAATAGGTGCGAAGAAGATCACCCGACAAATCAACTTGGTGGCAACTCCGCTGCAATCCACGAGTACCTTAGCGGATCGAGTCCTGCATCACATTCACTCGCGGATCACCCTTGCGGATCCCTCGCCCGGTCATGCTGCCTGGTCTTTGGGCGTGGATCGGAGGCCGAGATGAGTCGCGTATTCATGGGCGGCGGCGGCATCAACCTAATGTTCGCAAACACGCTAGCGGCAATGCGGATCCGTAATGCAGCACGAAGCGATCCGGACACAATGTTCCACGGCATCGTTCGAGGAAGGGCATATTCCCCTGGGCAAAATAGGGCTCGGCGTCATCTTGGAAGCCGGACAACTTTTCGGCGGGCGACTCAAATTGAAGTGGTGGGTGGCGTCGCAATACCACGCCATCACAGGCGTGTAGCATTCGCAAGGTTCTGGCCGTCCCACACTCGCATACCTACTACTCAAGATGCGGGACCAGGCGTCATCACGGTCCACGGAGCTTCACCCGATCGGACCAATGCGGCGGGATTTCAACAAAATCTCGGTCTTTCGGCATGCAAAGGCGAGCTTGTAAGGCTCCGCGAGGTGACGGACAACGGGGCACCCCCAATCACAAGGCAGAACGCACCTGACATGTCCTTCGACTCCACCGTCAACACCAAGAAAGTGCAGGTCCATCCGACGGACGCCTCAAAGACGATTGCCCTGACCTCGACCTCCGCATAGGAAGGCGCGCTCGTCGAATTCCTCCATGAGCGCTGGGAAATCTTCGCCTGGTGTCCTGCGGACATGCTAAGAGTTCCCAGGGAATTCGCCAAGCACACACTCAACGTCTTTCTAGACACCAAGCCAGTCAAGCAGTCCATCCGGAGACTGTCCGAGCCACGAGCCGAAGCTATCGGCAAGGAAATCAATAGACTACTCGCCGCAGACTTCATCAGGGAAATCAAGGAAAGCGAGTGGCTTTCAAACACAGTTATGGTCCCAAAGAAGGACACGGACATCCTGCAGATGTGCGTGGATTTCACGTCACTAAACAAGCATTGCCCAAAGGACCACTTCCCTCTTCCTCGGATTGATCAAATCATCGATTCATTGCGGTTGTGAAACTCTCCTTCCTCGGCGCCTACTCAGGCTATAACCAGATTCGACTCAAGGTAGAAGATCAAGAAAAGCGGCGTTTATCACACCGTTCGAGTATTCTGCTATAACGCGGTGCCCGCCGGGCTAAAAACGTGGGTGCCACGTACCGGCGATGCATGCAGCTGCCTCAAAGAAACAGATCGTCGCAATGTCCAAGTCTCGTTCACGACATAGTGATAAAAACCAAGGAGGCAAGGACACTTATCGGCGATCTCCAGCGAGGCGTTTGACAACCTTGATCGCTACGGGATCAAGCTCAACCCAAAAAGTCGCCTTGGCGTCCCATCGGGTCATTGCTTGGGTACTTCATCTCTCAGTGAGGATCGAGGCAAACCGAAGAAAATCAGAGCCATCATGGCAATGGAGAAGCGAAAAACCTCAAAGGCGTCCGAACTTCGCGGGCGAATAAGCGGCGCTAAGCGATTCTTCACCCGCATGGGCGAGAAGGCCCCGCCATTCTACCAACTGCGCCAAATCGGATAAATTGAGTGGGCGCGAAGCCAGCGGCGCATTCGAAAGCCTCAAGCGGCTACTCTCCACCTCGCCCGTCTTGGTCACGCCAAAGGCGCGAGCCTCTGCTGCTGTACATATCAGCCACACATCGGTGAAGACACCGTACTAGTGGTCGAACGACCGAAGAGGGCAAGACCCACGGGTCCAACGCCCAATCTACTACCTCGGTGTACTCACTCCAACAAAGCGGTACCCTCACTACTGAACTTCGCCTACGGCGTGTTCAGCAGCTCGGCGGTTGAGCCACTACTTCCGGGAGCATCGGTGATGGTCGTCAATGAGCACCCACGAACACATCTGAATAACCGGAGGCCACGGGGCGTGGCCTATGGGGCATCGAATCACCTTTGGACATCGTCTCACGAAGCAACTCAATCAAATCTCAAGTCCTTCCGGACTTCCTGGTACATTGGATGGAGCTGCAGCTGCCGGACACCCGGACATGTCGCGGTCATGGGCGATGCACAGCGGCTCAAGCGTGAAGTGGAGCAGGAAGCGAGTCATACTGACCTCCCCGCAAGGGGACAAGATGAAGTACGTCCTTTGGATGAAGTTCCGAGCTTCTAATAATGAGGCCGAATACGAAGCCCTCATACACGACATGAGGATGGCAAAAATCTGCGGCGCAACGCGCCTGGTCATCTACGGTGACTCCAACCTCGTCGTCCGGCCGGGCGATGAGCGAGTCGCGCACGCGCCAAAAACATGATCGCGTCTGCAGCGCTTCTTGCACTCGAAGGAGAATTCGACGGCTGTGAACCGCGGCACGTCGGAAGAGAAAGCAACGAGGAAGCCGATAGACTGGCTAACATCGGCTCCACCTGCGCAAAGGTGCCACCAGGCGTGTTCCTCGAACAGATCTGCGTGCCATCCATCAAGCGAAATTCCCCAAGGGATCTCCCGAAGAAGCAGAACACTCGGGGGCTACGCTGCCCGAAGGTCATGAAGGACCCGAAAAATTGGACACCGAGGTCACCATGGTCAACCTAATGCAGGTCATGGCAGTCGAAGAAACTTGGACGCGACCATACCTCCAGTTCTTGTTAAATGGAGAAGCGCACGGACAACGGATGCCCGACACATATCTCGTCGGTCAAAAGCCTTCACCACCATCAATGGCGAGCTGTACAAGCGCAGTATTACGGGTGTACTACAAAGGTACGTCACCATCGGTGACGGGAAAGCCATCCTCCAAGACATCCACGAGGGCATCTGCGGCCATCATGCGACGGCCGCTCCTAGTCGCCAAAGCTCTCTGGGCGGATTCTCTTGGCCAGCGGCCATGACGCATAAAGGACATCATCCGAAGATGCAATGGATGCCAACGGTTCGCCGACAAACCGCACGCACCCGGGTCAGAGCTCAGACCCATACCTATAGCCTGGCCTTTTGCTCAATGGGGCCTCGACATGATCGGCAAACTGCCAAAGTCCTCGAAAGGGGGACACATTTACCTCTTGGTTGCAGTCGACAAGTTCACCAAGTGGGTCGAGGCCATGCCGGTCACCAACCAGAAAGGCAAAACTGCCGTCAAGTTCTTCGAATCCATCATCTACAGGTTCGGCGTACCACACAGCATCATCACCGACAACGGATCGAACTTCATCTCCGAGGAGTTCCAGGACTTCTGCGAAGGCCTTGGGATCAACATCACGTACGCCTCAGTGGCACACCCGCAAACGAACGGACAAGTGGAAAAGGCCAACGGCCTAATCGGCGCTGGTATAAAGAAGCGCCTCATGAGTCCACTCGAAAGGAAGGCTGGAGCCTGGACGAAAGAGCTACCATCCGTCCTGTGGAGCTTACGGACTACGCCAAACAGCTCCACCGGCTACACGTCGTTCTTCATGGTGCACGGAGCTGAGGCCGTGCTACCAGCCGAAGTACGCCACTAGGCCCCCAGGGTCGTCGCATACAACGAAGCCGAATCCATGGCTGCACTCGAGGACGCCGTCGACACACTCGACGAAGCAAGAGACATAGCGCGGCTTCGATCGGTGTACCGGCGAGTCTCCGCAACTACCACAGCCGCGGCTGCGCCCAAGGTCCTTCGTCGAAGGAGACCTCGTCTTGCGACTCAAGCAACGCGACCAAGAAATTGAGTCGCCATGGGAAGGACCCTCGTCATCACGAAGTCATCCCGGTGGCGCCTATCGCCTCAAGCACGTGGAATGGAGTCACATACTCCAATCCATGGAACATCGCGCACTTCGACGATTCTACCCCTAGCTACCTACCCTTACTTTCCATAAGGCTTTCCGCCAGGCTACTCAGCGAACAATGTACTTCCTCCATTCACGATATAATTAAAGCTAAGTGTCTCGCCCCAAATTCAGTTCGCTATTTTGCAACTTTACTTTATGCTACAAAGCACTCGGGGCTCCCCTCCTCACGATTTCATCGGTGAGGATCAGCGTGTACACGAGTGGTGACAACGTCGAACAAGCGAAAAGGACCGTACTCAATCAAAGCAACTGCGTGCTCACAAACCTTACAACAAAGGGCACAACACGCCCAGAAATATACAAAGTTTACATCTATCTCTTTTTTACTACCTATTCGAAGAATAACCTGAGAACGCTGCTCAAACAAATCTGACCTGTTGACATCTTGCCTTACAGCTGCGTAATGCGGACGCATGTCCCACTCATCATCATCCGGCGAGGAGGTGGCCCAGCAGCCAAATCTACATCAGGCCGGTGCAGCCTCACAAGAGACAAAGCAGCCTTGACTCCGGCGACGAGCTGTTGCCGCACCAACTCCTTGATGTTGCTCACGCTCCAAAACTTCGATAGAAGACCCGCAAGGCTTGTCGGCCGACATCAAAGGAAACATGGCGTGCGACCGAGGCAAGCGGCGTACGCACTGGCGAAGCACCGCGACACACGGTGCACGGTCCTGCACCGTCGCCCGGTGCCATAGCGCAGTCACGATCCATCCAGAAGAAGCCACCGGCCTCCATGTCCTGTTGGGTCAAGCAATTGACCCGAACAGCGACACGCTCTTTTTCTTCCTTCAGAGCAAGGTTAGCACCTGCGACAATGACACAAATTAAAAGGCAAGGCCAGCAGGCTCATCCAAAGAACTGAGCTACAACTCGAAATAAAGAACAACTTACATTGAAGCTGCTCAGATATCCGAAGTAGCTCTGCCATCAAATACTCCTCTCTGGCTGCACCGCGATCCGCCTTGGACTTCCAAACATCGGCGTGACCACGCAACACAAGTAACTCCCTCTCAAGACTACGAACACGGTCCCGAAGAAAAGTGAGTTGAGAAGGGTGATCCAAAGATGGCCGCTGCTGCGCTGCGGGTGAGGTGTCAACAGGGTCATCACCCGAAGGAACCTAGAGCAGTAGAAAAAGAAAGGGACACAAACATTCAGACAATGGCAGAGCACAACTCAGAAGAATTCATTAAACATATAAGGCCACTACGTGGCACAAGGATGGTGTTCTCCAAAATATTTACAGCAAAAGTAGACTACAAACTATCCTACGTCTACAACGCCTAAGATGCGGCACCCAGAGTCGCCTCGGAGCCAGACTGCCTAGCTTTGGCCCCGCCTGCGCATGATGCATACTCGAACGACAAATCAATGAGCTTGGGCCCATATAAACTACGTGCGGCGAGCAGCAAAGGCTACCTCGGATCCATCTACAGTCGTCGGCATCCGGGAGGTAATCTGGGGCAGATCCAGCTCCGCTCCAGCTGCCAAGGCCATCACCAGCCCGATGGACGCGTCGATGCCCTTCTGCTTGCGCTTGTACGCCGCAGGCGCTTCGGCTGACAGAGCCTCCGCCAGAGCATCCACATCATCGAGGGCCACGCCCTTAGGAACAAGCTCCTTGTAAAAGCTGCCAAGGACCTCCTTCGCCTTGGCAAGGGGAGCAGCAGCGTCTTTGCAGCGGTCTTCGACCGCCACAGTAGCATCATCTAGAGCACTCCCGTGCTCTAGAGCACCACGGTCAAACTCGATGCCTGCGGCATCTGAGACAAAAAATAAGAAAGAAGACATGAAGAAAGGCAGCACAGACAAAGACACGAGGCATGAAGAAACAAGCACAAATCAGCACTCACCCGAAATAGCCTTGGCAGCAGCCATGAGCTTCGCTGCTACCTCTCTTTCACGAGCAGCCGCAACTGTGGCCAGCTGCTCCTCACGATCCGCGGCCTCCTGCTGCAGACGCTCCTTCGCTTCGGCTGCTTTAGTCAGCTCTAGCTCGAGGCGTTCCTTCGCACCAACGGCGGCTTCGGCCTTCTGCTCCAATTGACCAAGGATCTTCTTGAGAGCGTCGACCTCACGGAGAGAAGTGTTATGCTCCTCTGCATTCAAAACAAGCAAGCATTAAAGAACAGAACCAGAATAAATAAGAGAGGGACTAAAAGGCAGATAGGTACCTTGAAGCTGCCGAAGGTTAGCCTCCAGCACCAGACGCTCCTGCACTAGCCGCTTGGCCTCCTGCACAAAAGGCTGCAGAAAAAGAAATAGCAGTAAGAAAAAGGACTTGGGGGCTACGCCCAACACAAAGGAGTAAACGCAAAATTCGCACACGAAGACACTCGGGGGCTCCCCCCATGACATGAAACAGAGGAACTTACATGCTCTGATGGCGACTCCGAAGGCCCGCCTGCGAAATTCTAAGGCGCAACCACCTGCACCTCCTGCACAGGAGGATCCGGAGCGGCGCCTCCCGAAGTCGCCACCGTCTGAGGAGGAGGAGACGCAATCTTCGACTCCCCCATCATTTCCCGCGCACCATCACTGGAGGAGTCGCGGGAGGAATGCCTGCATATCAAGCAATTAGCAAAAGTACAAAGTCAACAAGGAAAAAGGACACCAGCGTAACAAGAAACTTACGAGCCCAGTGAGCTCAGGTCGAAGACAGGAGGAGTCCTTCGGGCTCTCTTCTCCTCCTTTTTCTCTTCCTTCTTTTCTTCCTTCTTCCGCTTCGCTGGCGGGTGCGGCGCTACAGCCCGCACAGGAATGGCAGGAATGGGAGAGGAAGAACCTCCATGACCGTCATCATGACGATCCAGGCACAGAGGGTTTCTGGGAGTCGGAGGAGTCGAGGCATCCGAAGACTCGCTGGAGCTCCGAGATCGTTTGCGCATATGGTCCTCACTCGACTCGTTGACCTCCTCAGCTGGCGATCGCGCCGAAGGAAGTTCGGACATGGAGTCCACCACTTCATCCGGTGCAGCCGGAAATAATTTGGGCAATGGAGGTACCATGCCCGGTACCTTGAAGCTCTGCCAATAAGACGGAAGTTTGTTAGAAAACAAAATATAACAAACACGCAATCAAAGCAAAGCGCTACGCGCACGAATCTACACCTGTGGAACAGCCAACGTCGAAGAAAATGGCGGAGTCAACGACTTCCCCGGGATATCCTCTCTAGCCTTGTACTTCAGCAGCGCGCGAAGGGCCCTGTCAAGATCCCCCTCGGAGATTTTCTCAGCCGAAACCCTCATCGGATCACGGCGCCCAGAATAAAGAAACATCGGGTGCGCCCTGGCTTGGAGAGGCTGCACCCGACGCTCGAGAAACGTCTGGATGATATCCACGCCATTCACTTCCTTCTCCGGAATCAGCTGGAGATCCTCCACCCGACGGTAAAGGGCCTCTATCTCCACCACCTCACCATCCAAGATTTGGTTTTTCCAAGACCTTTTCGGCTCAATCATTTGGGAGGGGTCAAAAGGAACAAGACCAAAATCTTGCCCGGGCACTACGGAGTCGCGGATATAAAACCATCTTCTCCGCCAGTACTGGACAGATTCGGACATGGAAAAAGAAAATAAGAGAAGATTGGGACTAAGGGAGATGATGCAACCCCCAATGGGATACACACCATCCGAACCAGATTGCCTCTTCACGGAATAGAGCTTCCGGAAGAGGCCAAAATGCGGCTCAATGCCAAGCCAGACTTCATAAAAAGTGATAAAACAAGCAATGTGGAGAAGAGAATTGGGAGACAGATGATGAAGCTGAATCCCATAGAAGAAGAGCAGTCCACGGAGGAAGTTGTGGACTGGAAAAGAAAACCCACGAATAACGAAGGCGAGAAACATAACCCGATACCCAGCTGGGGGACGGGGGATTACCTCCTTGCCGGGGAGTCTGACGGCCTCCCTATCTTGTGGGATCAGACCCCGCTTGCGAAGCTTGCGGAGATCGCTCTCCCGCGTCTCAGATCGCCGCCAGCCACCGTCGGTGACACGGGTAGCGGCGGCGCTTTTCTTTCCTCCGGCGGCGCTAGTACCAACGGCAGACGAGGATTTCTTCGGTTTCCCCATTGCGCTACGACGGCGCTGGCGGTGAAAAACGCAGAAATGACGACGGAAATGTGGAAGGAAATCCTAGCGCGCAGCAAGAATCGCTAGAGCACAAGGAGGCAGTGAAAACAAGAACTGATGCGGTGAAAACAAACCACGGCTTTCCCCAATCATTATAACAGCAAAGACGACGCATGGCAGCCGTCCATCCAGAAGACCCTAACGCATGCGGATCTGACCCGTACTGCGTGTCAACATCACAACGAACCGTCGTTACCACGCCGTCCACTACGCGCAGAAATCGAGGAGACACCGTAATTATCTCCACGACGCGCGTGACCGGTCAATTCAAAGTCAGCAAGTGGGACCCACATTCGTCCAGTCAAGTCATCTCTGGCGTAGCAGACGCTTGAGGTCATTGATCGTCAGCACTGATGTCATCAAAAGCTATACTAGCACCAACTACAATTCTTCGGCTCCACGGTGAGAGTACTCACCGAATCTTGATTCGACTAAATACTCGGGCTACTCCTATCGGGAGGCTGCGCACCTAAAGATGAATAAAGACAAAGTATTTCTTTGAGTCCTACGTCGAGTCAACGACTCCACTACGGACTCGGGGGCTACTCCCATAGGGGGATGGATTTAAGCATCCGAAAATTTTCGTGTCCTGCGGACTTAACAACTGAACAATGCTTGAACTAAAGTCTCTGCTCGAGTCTACTGTAGGGGTTCGTAGCATGGAAAACAAAAAATTTCTACCGCATCGAATATTCCAAAGCGGTTAACGAGAGCAGATTCTCGTGGGTGATGTAGTCGTACACTTGTCGATCTCAAGATCGCGTAGACGATCCTTCCGCGGCCAGGTTCAAGCAGCGCTCCCTGATCGGTCACATGTTCGGCATCGATGAAGACCTTCCTCTCCTTGTTCCAGCGGCGGAGGTTGTAGCACTCTCCTCATGATTCGGCGGCCTGGCGTGGTACGAAGTAGAGGGAGATCTCGCAGGCTTAAGCTTAAGCGAGTATGGTGGAGTATGAGAGAGCTTTGGTGATCTAGGGTTTAGACACACCAATTAGAAGGCTCTAAACCGGAGGCTAGGGCAATTAGAAGCTCTAACTTGACGGCTTGGGAGAAATCCCTAGGCTGTGGCTAGGGTTTAGGTTTAGAGGAGAGGGACTTGTGTGTCCTAGGAGGGAGCCCTGCCCCTCCTTATATAGGTGGAGGGGCCGGCCAAGGGGAGGGAGTGGAGTCCCTCCCCAACTCGGCAGCTTGGGAGGAGGACTCCTCCCCAACTCGGTTTCACCTCTTCCTCCTCTTTCCAAAAAATGTCGTTTGACTTTTCAAACTAGCCGTTTGACTTTTCAAACTAGGATTTGAATAAACCCTTTATTTTGGACAGCAATGACACTTAGTACATGATGAAATCATTCCAACTTGTAGTGACACATTCATGTACCCTTCCCCCCTTTTTCGGAGTGCCGGACATTCCGGAACATTCTAGAACATTCCCGATGAAAACACCGGAACCATTCCCCAACCCCGAAACAGGACTTTCCTTATATGAATCTTATTCTCCGGACCATTCCGGATCTCCTCGTGATATCCCGGATCCCATCTGAGACTCCGAACAACATTCGGTCTCCTACTCATCATTCCATAACTACTCAACAACATCGAATCCTTAAGTGTGTCTCCCTACGGTTCGTGAATTATGCGGACATGATCGAGACACTTCTCCGATCAATAACCAATAGAGGAATCTGGAAATTCATATGGCTCCTACATATTTCTACGATTACTTTGCGATTGAATGAACCACTTACATACGATACCAATTTCCCTTTGTCTCACGATATTTTACTTATCCGAGGTTATGATCGTCGGTATCTCTGCATACCTAGTTCAACCTCGTTACTGATAAGTACTCTTTTCTCGTTCCCGTGGTATGTGATCCCTTGTGAGCCAGTCTCATGCTTGCAAGCTAATTGGATGACATTCCACCGAGAGGGCCCAGAGTATATCTATCCGTCATATGGATGGACAAATCCCACTCTTGATCCATGTATCTCAACCAATACTTTCCGAACACTCAATGCCACCTTTATAGCCACCCTGTTACGGTGTGGTGTTTGATGTTATCAAAGCATCCTTTCGGTAAAGGTGATATGCATGATCTCATGGTCGAAGGAATTAGGTTACTATGTATCAGAAAGCTTATAGCAAATGAACTATATTAAATGACTTGATCTTTATGCTACGCTTAACTATAGGAGTATGTCCATCACATCATTCTCCTAATGATATGACCCATTGTTAATAACATCTCTATGTTCATGATCGTGAAACCATGATCATATATTAACCAACAAGCTAGTTTAACAAGAGGCTTTACTAGGGACTCTTTTATGTTTACAAATCACACAAGTATTAATGTTTCCGGTTAATACAATTATAGCATGGTATGTAAACATTTATCATAAGTATGAAGATATGATAATAACCACTTTATTATTGCCTCTTGGGCATATCTCCAAAAGTCTCCCACTTGCACTAGAGTCAATAATCTAGTTTCAAACCTTTGTGTATTCAACACCTATGGCTTTCTGGTGTTGTATGTACACGATTGCTAGTGGTCAACTGATCTCCGGATCTGACACTTCCAGGCCCGTGTGTAATTGCATGTCTTTGCGTCTCTACGCATCACTCATTCTCTAATGAGATGGCTTTGTATAATTTTGGTCCTTTGGTGAGACCTTTAGTTCTTTGGGATTAAAACATGTTGATAATATTGTCGTACAATATATCTTCATAGTATTATCCCGCTGTGAACTACACCTAGTTTGATAATAAACTACTTGACACAAATACCCTCTTTAGCTGCTATTATAGCAGTCATATACTTAGCCTTTTGTTGTAGTATCTGTCACAATGTCTTAACTTTGGAACTCATCCAAATCCATTATGGAACTTACTTTCCATTATATTGTGCCACCCTTAGTTTAGATTGAGATAAACTTAATTTGTACTTTGTGACAAAACTAGTATCAATGTAGTACTTTTACAATGAACTAACCATCTATTTGTCACTTCCACAAATAATATACTCTTAGTTCTTCCAAAAGATCATAAGAATATCCTTACTATCGTCCAATGATTATCTTATGAATCATTCTGGTATATGCTCATAACATTTAGAGCATAGGACATATCTGGATTTGTACATATCACAATATGATTGATATAAATACTCTTTGTGATTTCATACATCAAGTATCAATCTATACTTGAATCTTTGTTTCACTTACCAAGTGTCAATACACTTGAATATATCATCAATATTGAACTCATTCAATCCTTTCTGTGTGACAAGAACCTTTCTTGTAGTTTCTATATTGAACTCATTCAATACATCATCTATGTACTTTCGGCACAACCATATTAGCGTCTATTGATGCCAAATATTTGGGTTTTGCCTAAGTCTTTCATCAGGATGAAATTCTTAATATGTGTTAATAAAAGATACATCATTTCTAATCAACAATATGTCCTCCACATAATGTATTAGAAATATGTCTTAGCGCTCCCACTTAATTTCTTGCAAATGCAAGCATCTTCATTGTCTCCGATGAAATTAAACTCTTTTAACAGTTTCATCATAGTGAAGATTCCAACTCCGCTATGCTTACTTCAACCATTGAAGTTTGCATATGCATTTAGCATCCTTTGAATTAACAAAACCCTTTGGACCGTGTCATGCACACGTCCTAGGTAACCCTTCTATTAGAAGAACTTGTTTTGTTTATTCAACTACCACATAACAAAATTATATGTAGTGGTTGCTACATTAATCCGTATAGACTAAATATCGCTATGAAAGATCAAATCTTGTCATATACAACCTTTGAACATTGTTGTGAACTCTTTCCCAACATGTAGACTATTTCATAGATGTGAAACATCCATGTCTACTTCTTTATAGATCCAAACACAACTGTAAGGTCTTACACCTTTCTTGAGGGTCCTTCAAGTTCAAAACTTGATTTCTCGTGTATGGAACTATCACGGATTTTATGGCTTCAAGCCATTTGACGGAGTCAGGGCCCATCATCTCTTCTTTGCATGTAGTCCGTTCATTATTCTCAAATAATGATTTAACCCTCAAATCTTGGTATTTGATTGTTTACCCGACCTACTCGTTTTAATAGAAATTTAGACCTCCGTGACCACAACCTTTGAGGCACGTGAGCCATGAGCATTATTGCTGCCTCCGGAACACTTTTCGGTGCTGCGCAACTCTGCACATATAGCTAAGGTTCCTTTAACCTTATCAAAGTTCTATTGTCCTCCCACTTATCTTTTCACGAAAAGTTCCTTCTCAAAGAAACTTGACGTTCTAAGCGACAAACACTTTTGTCTCCGGTGTTTATGGAGGAATACTTAACAGTAATACAAAGACAGGTTTATCCGACTTTGGTTGCAAACATCTTTCTTATGCATAGCATACCAATGTTTAAGAAAGGACTACTTGGGTTTTATCCCAAACCATAACTTTATATGGTGTCATTTTAGCGGATTATGATGGAGCTCTTTTCAGTGGAAAACGGTAGTCTCTAAAGCTTTTAATCTTTAAAATATAATGGCAGTTCTATGAATTACACCTTTGATCTTACCATGTCAAACAAGGTTTTAATTACATATCTCGACGCTCCATACTCTTATGGTGTTTGGAAATGCAAATCCACGTAATCCATTCCTTAAATCTTAGGTATTATGCTAAACTTGTAACTCAAATATCTTCCTTTATGATCTTTATCATAAACTATTTATATTCTTATTACAATGATTTTGCACTTCATCTTGAAAGACTTTGAACTTTTCAAATGTTTCATACTTCATCCTTATTAAGTAAATATTCATATATTCACTCAAATTTTCGGAGAAAGCATATGAAGTTGAAATCCATCGCTCTTGACTACATATAATGGATTTCATACAACAATATGTACAAGTTCCAATAAGCTAGTCATTCGTTCCCTTTTGGCCTATGAACGAAGTTTTAATTATCTCTAGGAAAGTTTCACAAGCGTCATGTGATCAAAATCAAAAGACTCCAAAATTCCATCCACATGGAGTTTCTTCATGTTTTCTTTCCAATATAATTTAAACGGCGATGTCACTTCCTAAGTGATCTTTCAATCAATTTGTCTTTCGACATTTTTAGCACTAGTTTTATGGATGTGATTTATCCAACGAGATTTGTAAATTATCCATCTTTTATGGATTACGGCAATTATTTGAACAACCCTTTTGTTCTCATAATACCTGATAAAACAAATCTTGAAGGCAAGCTTTGATGTTTAACGAGCAACACAATAACCCTTTATTTGTTCTCGATGAACATCTTCACATATTCTTTTGCTAGTTACTTAGGCCATTGTAGTTCATGAATTGTGTTGTTTTGTATGACGATTCACACCAACAAATTCAGTATCAAATACTTAAGAACCACATTGTTCAATAAGCAAAGAATATAGCCATAACATGTATATCATCTATATACTTAAACTGAACAATTCTAGTCTTTTCTTTTCTGCCATATATTTATGAGATTCTCTTTCAGTATTTATTTTCTGTTTGAAAGAATCTATCAACATCAACAGTGGAGTCATACATATGACACATAGTCCAAAGCGTGTATAATTAAATACAAATGTCTTTGGACTTGCACTTTGAAGTAGATCACCATCATCAAATGTTTGGTGTTCTTTCAAATTCCTTTATTTAGTAATCTCTTGGTGTAGTAAACATTTTACCTACATCAAATATTCACCTTTATCATGGAATCGTCTATGATCAAGCTACTTTTAGCTTATAACGATGAATTACGAGTATAATGTTGCTATCCAAAACCTTTTGGAGGATTAGGACAACAAGTGTCTCCAACCCTTTGCAAATTCTACTCTATCATGTTGCAACCAAAACTTCGTTTCAGATATCACAATATCTTCCACACATCATGGTTTCTGAAACAACTCTTTCAGATCCTAGATAACCTTGATATTAAGACAATCCTTTGAATATCAAAAATCATGGAGACAAACATGATACTCATACACTAACTTTTGGAATTGTCACTCTTGTTTTAATACCAATTATTAAACTTCATGGAGTAACTGGAACTTACTGAAAGTTTGCAATAGGACTTTTAAACTGTAGATTAACACTTCAAAACAATACGATACCAGTTCGTAAAGTAACTAACTAGAATTCTATAGTTCTATCATCTCAATTATAACTAAGCACAAGGTGGTAAACGGATGCCAATGACTACAACAACTATGCAAATTCACTTTGATTTAATTTATGATAAATTGAGTTCTAACTAATAATTAAATTAATCTAGGTGAACTCTCACTCAAAACAACATCCCTCACATTGTTTTAGTGATCACACGAACCAAATCCACCACATCAAAACCGATCATCACGAGAGTTGATGTAGCTTCAATGGCGAACAATCAACATGTTCATCATATCTACTATATGACTCATGCTTTACCTTTCGGTGATTCGTGTTCCTGAGACCATGTCTGTACATGCTAGGCTCGTCAAGATCAAACCTTAGCTACCGCATAAGCAAATCTGGCTTGCTTACGTTGTATACACTTGCGGAATCTAACACACCCGATCATCACGTGGTGCTTCGAAACAACAAGCTTTAGCAACGGTGCATACTAAGGGTGAACACTTTAGAACTTGAAATTTATGTGCATGAGGGATCATCTTATAATGCTACCGTTGTCTACTAAGCAATACAAGATGCATAAAGGATTAACATCACATGCAATTCATAATATGTGATATGATATGGCCTTTCTTCTTTGTGCTTCCGATCTCCATCTTCAAGCACGAACATGATCTCCATCATCACCGGCATTGCATCAAGGTCAATGACGCTTCTCCATGGTTGTCGTCCACCGGCTTCAACTATTACAACTACTTTGAATAGACACGCGGGTCTTAACATAATTTAAAGACAACCATATGGCTCCTGCCGGTTGCCAACTTACAATAAGGAACATTGCATACATCAAATATAATCACAATCATGGCCATATCACATCATCAGACACCGCAAAACAAAGTTAGACGCCTCTACTTTCTTTGCATATTTTACGTGGTTTGGGGCTTTCAATAAGTGTCGTTCTGACTTACGAACAAGAACCACAACATTGATACTAGTATTGTTAATCACCCGTTGTAAATTGGATCTTAACTATGCTAGGAGAAACAGCACCATAAAGCCACTTATGCAATACAAGTTGCATGTCAAGCGTGGAGCAAGTCTCATGAACGATGTCATGTAAGGTTAGCCCGTGCCGCTTCATCCCAACATACCGCAAGATGCAAAGTACACAAGAAGCAATCGACAATAAAAGCATCAACGCCCACAATGACCATTGTGTTCTACTCGTGCAACAGATCTACATATAGACACGGCTCTGATACCCTTTGTAGGGGTTCGTAGCATGGAAAACAAAAAAATTCTACCGCATGAACACACAATCAAGATCTAATCTATGATCAAGCCAAGATCTATCTACTAGATTGTAGCAACGAGTCGATAGAGGAACTCGCCCTCGAAGGTTCCAAAGCGGTTAACGAGAGCAGATTCTCGTGGGTGATGTAGTCGTACACTTGCCGATCTCAAGATCGTGTAGACGATCCTTTCGGCGCTGCGTTCCGGCAGCGCTCCCCAAGTCGGTCACACGTTCGGTACTCGATGAAGACCTTCCTCTCCCTTGTTCCAAAGAAAATGGAGGTTGTAGCACTCTCCTCGCGATTCGGCTGACTGTGGCGTGGTACCGAAGTAGAGGAGATCTCGAGCTTCGCCTTAAGCGGGCAGTATGGTGGAGTATGAGAGAGCTTTGGTGATCTAGGGTTTAGACACACCAATTAGAAGGCTCTAAACCGGAGGCTAGGGCAATTAGAAGCTCTAACTTGACGGCTTGGGAGAAATCCCTAGGCTGTGGCTAGGGTTTAGGTTTAGAGGAGAGGGACTTGTGTGTCCTAGGAGGGAGCCCTGCCCCTCCTTATATAGGTGGAGGGGCCGGCGGCCAAGGGGAGGGAGTGGAGTCCCTCCCCAACTCGGCTTGGCTTGGGGAGGAGGACTCCCTCCCCAACTCGGTTTCACCTCTTCCTCCTCTTTCCAAAAAATGTCGTTTGACTTTTCAAACTAGCCGTTTGACTTTTCAAACTAGGATTTGAATAAACCCTTTATTTTGGACAGCAATGACACTTAGTACATGATGAAATCATTCCAACTTGTAGTGACACATTCATGTACCCTTCCCCCCTTTTTCGGAGTGCCGGACATTCCGGAACATTCTAGAACATTCCCGATGAAAACACCGGAACCATTCCCCAACCCCGAAACAGGACTTTCCTTATATGATCTTATTCTCCGGACCATTCCGGATCTCCTCGTGATATCCCGGATCCCATCTGAGACTCCGAACAACATTCGGTCTCTTACTCATCATTCCATAACTACTCAACAACATCGAATCCTTAAGTGTGTCTCCCTACGGTTCGTGAATTATGCGGACATGATCGAGACACTTCTCCGATCAATAACCAATAGAGGAATCTGGAAATTCATATGGCTCCTACATATTTCTACGATTACTTTGCGATTGAATGAACCACTTACATACGATACCAATTTCCCTTTGTCTCACGATATTTTACTTATCCGAGGTTATGATCGTCGGTATCTCTGCATACCTAGTTCAACCTCGTTACTGATAAGTACTCTTTTCTCGTTCCCGTGGTATGTGATCCCTTGTGAGCCAGTCACATGCTTGCAAGCTAATTGGATGACATTCCACCGAGAGGGCCCAGAGTATATCTATCCGTCATATGGATGGACAAATCCCACTCTTGATCCATGTATCTCAACCAATACTTTCCGAACACTCAATGCCACCTTTATAGCCACCCTGTTACGGTGTGGTGTTTGATGTTATCAAAGCATCCTTCCGGTAAAGGTGATATGCATGATCTCATGGTCGAAGGAATTAGGTTACTATGTATCAGAAATCTTATAGCAAATGAACTATATTAAATGACTTGATCTTTATGCTACGCTTAACTATAGGAGTATGTCCATCACATCATTCTCCTAATGATATGACCCTGTTGTTAATAACATCTCTATGTTCATGATCAGGAAACCATGATCATATATTAACCAACAAGCTAGTTTAACAAGAGGCTTTACTAGGGACTCTTTTATGTTTACAAATCACACAAGTATTAATGTTTCCGGTTAATACAATTATAGCATGGTATGTAAACATTTATCATAAGTATGAAGATATGATAATAACCACTTTATTATTGCCTCTTGGGCATATCTCCAACATTTATCATAAGCAGGAGTAGGGTTTTCCCTCCGGGGGCCTGAACCTGGGTAAATCTCGTGTCCCCTAGTTGCTTGTCTGTTAACCGTTCCACGATCTCCAGCATCCCCATCTTCTCCAAAACCCAAGTCCATAACAATGGGCATTGACGAGCCGAAACCTCGTCATCTTCACCTCCTTCCTCTCCATTGTCTTCCATTGCAGTATCACTGTATTCAGGAAACATATGATGATAGTTGTTATCATCATCTTCTTCTTCACCATCTTCCATCATAACCCCTCTTTCCCCGTGCTTGGTCCAGTAATTATAGTTGGTCATGAAACCTTTCATAATCAGGTGGCCGCGAATGATTTTCGAGGAAGAGTACTCCTTGTTGTTCCGACATTGAACACATGGACAACGTATAAAACCATTCTCTTTGTTTGCCATAGCCACATCGATAAATTTATCCACGCCTTTCATATACCCGGCTATGCGCCGGTCACCGTACATCCATTCCCGACCGTTCATCTGCATCATATAAGTAAGTTTATCAAAAAACAGGACATCATAAATAGTGAAATGACCAATTCACATCGACACATGCATTGTATCAATGACAGAGAAAAGATAAGATTGCTAACCTCGATCGAGGAAAATAAAGAGGAGAAAGCTCAAGTGCGTCTAGGACACCTTCTATATTTTTGTTTTATGAGAAATTGAACGGGATCATTCACTCAAACATTTCATCAAACACCTTAAATGCATGCATAGGGGAAAAAACTAGCACACCCCTCACACCTTCCACCAAGAAAAAACAGAGTGAAGGCAGAGGGCTGGGGCGTTGCATTTATAGAGGGCGAAAGCATATGTCCCGGTTTGTAACAGAAACCGGGACTAAAGGTGTGTGCCACGCCACGTGGCTGACGTTCAATCTTTAGTCCCGGTTTGTAACAACACAAACCGGGACGTATGCCCCCTTACCAACCGGGATGCATTCCTCCGGGCCCCGTGCCCGCTCGAACCGGGACGCGTGCCAGCATTAGTCCCGGTTCGTGACGCAACCGATACTCTGAGGGGACGCAAACGGATGGCCTGTTTTCTACTAGTGTGTGTCCGAGTTCTACATGTACAAGCCGCGTTTAGTGTTTAGCTACAAGTTAATTTTGTTAGCTGAGTCGTATCCTACTAGAGTACTAGGAGCCTGATGTACTCTCTTGAGCTAGCTCCGTTCAAGTCCGAGTAGATTTGCTAGTCGTATCTGAGTAGTCTAGGTGGCGTTTCGTCTGGTCGTGCATATGGATGCTTGTCTAATAATGTGATAATGCATGGGCAAATCTCAGCATTTGATCCAGAAAATACTCCCCGTTACAAAATATATGATGTTTATTTTTACTCTAAAACACATATATCTATGTATCCAAACATCGTCAAACTTAGAGCTGCCATAGCCATTAGTCCCGGTTGTATTTGACCAGGACCAGTTTGAACACTAGTCCCGGTTCGTTTCAGTTTCAACGCTAGAAGCCTCACGTGGAGTGACTTTGGTTCCACTTCGTAACATACCAGAATACCTCTAGTCTCAATTCCATAGTCCTAGTTACATAACTAGAACTAGAGCCCTTCTAGAACCGGAACTAGAAGCCCGTTCTCTACTAGTGACGTTGGCATCGATGCTCTGCCATGTCAGCAACACCGGCCATGTAGTACTCCATTTACCATTGAATTTAGCTAACAGTTGTCACTTGCAGACATTTAATTCCTAGTGCTATAGCACAGTCGGGCATATTTCTGTAACAATGTCATGCTGCCATACGGATACTTCCTCGGTGGCTCCATCCCAAGACAAATGACTTGAGTTTGTCTCGATTTTTGGTGCTACTATCTTTTATTTTAAAATATAAAATGTTTTAGCTTTGTAACCCTACATACTAAAAAAATCTAGACATCTATTTTACAAACCTTCTGTTTCACAAACCTAAAACATCGTATATTTTAAAATAAAAACAGTACATGTAAATCTTTAAGTCACTTATTTTGAAATACATATGAATTTAGACAAACACAAAAACGGAGGGGTACAAAACATCATTTATTACTCATGTCTAGGTGTGCGTATCGCCATGTTCCCATTTCACGTCGAACTGCATTCAAATAGAAGGGGCAGGGGCGAGATAGAGAGCAAGCGGAGCAGAGAGCGAGAGACAGAGGTAGCATAAGGTAGCAGGATGAGGGTGGCGGTGGTGGGTGGCGCGGTAAGTGGGCTAGCGGCGGCGTACGAGCTGCTTGCCACGGGCGGAGACGGCGTGCGTGTAACCCTGCACGAGGCGGAGGAGTGCCTCGGAGGGAATGCCAGAACGGTGGCCGTCAGCGACGGCGCCGCCGGGTCCATCCAACTCGACCTCGGCTTCATGACCTTCAACCAGGTCGGTACATGACACATATGTAGCTTCCATATTTGTCGCTCCTTGGTTATGAGATTGGATTTGGCTAGTGAGATGTGCTGGCAGCATGAACCTACATGCAGTATCTATCAGCAGGTTTCCTAGTTCAAAATCCCAGACTCAGCAGATTTATGGTGGAAGCATCACATTAATTAGGAATAAGAAGATTGTTCAGTTTATTAGCGGAAAAACAGGTAAAAATCATGGGCGGTCATGGACATGACTGCCACGAGGGCACACCCTGCCAACCGGCTATCAACACAAGTATACCTGGACGCGAGCTGGCTCGGTCCAGCTCGCCGGCGAGCCGCAAAAAGCTCGGTCCAGACATGCCGAGCTCGAGCCAGCTCGTCGCCGCCGACGAGCCGCAGAAGTAAGCTCGGCCCGAGCTTCCCTCCAACTCGGTCTAGCTCGGCGCGGCTCACGAGCCCACCGTGTTGTCTCACTGACGGGTGGACCCCCTTCGATAGGGCGGCGTGGAGGCGGCTGTTCGAAGACGAGCAACAGCGGGGTGGCGCGGAGGCGGCTGTTCGAAGACGAGCAACGGCGGGGTGGCGCGGCGGCCGTTGTTCAAGGCGACGAGGCAGAGGCTGCAGTGCTGGGCAGCGGGCGGAGGCGAGAGTGTTGGGCGGAAGGGGGGGGGGGGGGGGGGCGGGGCAGCGGGACAGCGGCAGTGTTGGGCATGGCGGCGGCAGTGCTAGGCACGGAGGAAGAAGAACACGTCCGCTTGCTGCCTATCTATCTAGGACTCTACTGAAACGGTCCAACTATCGATCCCATGCCTCTAGTTTTAATTCAAGAAAAAAAATGGGCGAGCCAACGAGTTGGACCGGGCCGAGCCAGGCTCGGCCCGAGCTTGCCGCGGTCCAGGATGGCAGGCTCGGCTCGGTCCAGTGTCATCGGCGGGCCGAACCCAGCTCGCACCAAGCCCAGAAAGCTCGGGCCGAGCTTTCTGGCCCGAGTCTGGCGTCCAGGCATAAACACAAGCCAAATAAGCATAGTAACGGAGGTGTGCGAAGGTAGGCTCAAGCGTTGATTCTGCTCGTGAGCGTAATGGTATAAGCCTGCCTGACTGTGAGACCGACTGGTCGAACAGAGACGAAAGTCGGCCATAGTGATCCGGGAGTCCCGTGTGGAAGGGCTCTCGCTCAACGGATCAAAGGTACGCCGGGGATAACAGGCTGATGACTCCCAAGAGCTCTTATCGACGGAGTCGCTAAGGGTCCTCATGCACAACGATGTCATCATCATCGCTTCTCTACAAGTCAGCGATTCCGACTTCAACGAAGAACATGAGAAGTCTGAGAAGTCTTCACCGGAGCATAATCTAGTTGTTTCTGTTAAGCATGATTACCAGCTAGCTTCTATGTGGGCATATTCCTATCTTGTATGCTGCTGGTCGTAAGCTGTGCTTAAAAGTTTCCTTTAATTTTGAAAAGGGTGAATTTCACCTTTTACCCTTTACTTCTGTATTTGTGACACATATTATCCTTTAGAGTGCAAATTCATCTAAATTGCACCTTTTAGAGGCTCCGAACCTTTTTTTTTTCTAAGCATATCCATTAGGTAAGGTGTGAGGTGATGAACGGGGTTTAAAAATATCAAAACAATAACAAGGAATGGGACGTGCGGATAGATTCGCATAATAAAAAATTTCATTTAATTTGGTGGTCAATTTGTATAAAATTAATATTTTAGTGGTCAAATTGATAACCTAGATATACGCATGCAACTTGTAAACCGAAACAGAGGTAAGATGCTTTAATTGTGTGAAGTAAATGTATCTAGATAACTTTTAGTAGGATATAGATTTATTTAAACCTACACACTAAAAGATGTTTAAATATATTAGTTTTACTAACATAAAACATCTTATATTTCCAAACACGAGGGAGTAGTTGTAGTTACAGTTCCCTTTTTGCTAAAGATCAAAGAAATCAACGCATAATGGAAAAGAAAAATGGGTTGATTGTGTGTAGCACTCCCGATATCAATTTCTTACCACTTTGTTGACCCATCAGCTCAGCCTTACTTTTTTTTGGAAAAGAGCATATATATATTAATATCAATGAAGATATCAATTATACACAGCCTCTGCAACAACGCTGTATCCTAACAGCATTATGGATGCATATAGCCAAAAAAGAAAAAGAGAAATTACAAAAAGAAAAGCCCTACACCAATCTATTCCTTATAACAGCAGTACTAACACCGTCAAAGCAGCACTAGAAGTCCAGCTTCTCCAAAAGCGACACCTCCAATAATAGAACAGTGCATAAGCTGTTGTCGCCCGATCATAGATCTTAGGTTTCATCTTGAAAAAATTCCTTGCTCGCAAAACAATGCCTTCAACAAGGCCATTGTCATGCACAATCAATTAAGGCCAGACCTTAATTTTCACCCTACAAGATCAGATACTGAACGTCTCCTATGTTGCCGCCCCACTAACAAGCCATTGATAAAAATCACGGATCACCAAGCCAGTTACTCAGCGCCGAAGACTCGAACCAACTGCGCTAGCCCTCAAATCTCCGCTTTCATGACATTTTTTACCACTGACTTCATCATGGACCGACAAAAAAAATGTCCAATGATGGTAATAGGCAGCAGAGCTCCGCAACGCTCCCTCTGAAACCAAACGGTCGGAAAATGCACGGGTGCGCACGACCGAATCCCAACCGATCAGCATTCTTCAGGCATGAGCGCCCACGGGAGATCGCCAGCAGAGCATTCCGGAACCCGACAATCCTCACAGATCATCAACGGCACGCAACCAGTAGTTCTTCGTCTTTGCGCATGAGAAAGCAAGGGCCACCACCATTATTCTCGAGACTCGCAAGCTCCCACGCCGCTAGCCTCCTCCAGCACGACGGCAACACAAAGAAGCAACAAGAAAGATGAGTCAAAAGGGACAAACCCCTCGCAACAACAGCCCTACTAGGATCCAGCAACGTCGAACATGGCCCAAGGCCTAGATCTCATTCCGCCAAAAACTTAGATCGATGCCGCCAGTGACCATCGCCGCTACCGGCAGCCACCATGGCGACGCCTTGCCACCTTCACATTGCCGCCCCGCTGGAGAACTCAAGCTTCTAGGCCGACAGGCCACGCCGCGCTGTGCACTCCGCCGCCGCCACATAACCCCCACGCGACGTGATCGAGGCCACCTCTCTAGCCCACCATCATTTGATGGGGTAGGAGCCGCCACCATCGCCGTCGCAGGTGGCAGCAATGGCCGCTGCTTCCAGATCGGCCTCAAGAGAAGGGATTGGAGGGAGGATCCTCTGGAGCCGCCAGGGAGGGAGGTGGCCCGGGAGGAGGGTTAGCCCCCTCCCTAGCTTAATAACTAGTCACTCTACTTATATATTAATTATGAAAACAAGATTATATGGATCACAATGAACACTTTGCCAAGCATGGCGACCTACATGGGAATACATGAAGCTTCAAACAAGCCTTTGTGCCTTCTCATACTTAGTACTTTTTGACAATCAATATCACATATATTCATAGTAACAAATAGTACATGGTAAATATACATAAACTGTCTTCAGCGACTACAATACAAAATCTAAAAGAAAATAAGCAAATCTCGCAAGTCTTTAAAATCTTCTTCTTTCATGGCACAACTTTGCACTTGTCTGAAGGCAGACCAATAAACATGACACGTATGTCAAACCATAGAGCGACGAGGATTCTCCCATAATTTTAATTTGAGCCGCAATGCCAAAGTTATATGCACGCGCGCAAGCATTAGAGTAATCCATCAACATCGACAAGAGTACTACCACCAGTATTCCAGAAAAAAGAAGCCGAATAGCCTAGTCAACGTTGCAAAAGAGTCAAGAATATAAATCTGCATTGTCGAGGACGTAGCAACCGGGATAAATATTGCAAGGATAATCCTTCTCGCGGCAGCCATTAGAAAAAAATCCAAGATCAATATGGCAAACCAAGATTTGAAAACTCATACCTATAAAAGTTTAATCTTACAACACCACCAATTGATATCGGGAAGATCTCGTCGGCGTACAAAGGCTAAAGATCACTTATTGAGAATGATACCATCTCTATTGACGTAGACAAAAAGAAGACGATGTCTATTAAAACCCTAATCTAATCTTATAAAAATCATACGTAGTACTTTTTTAAGGGAATTGTGCCTTTTTATTTGATGCCGCGAGAAAGATTATCCTTGCTTCAATGAGAGGCCAAGCGAACCAACAAGCCCAAACCAAGGAAAGATAGGCCCACATATGGGAGCATAACGCTTCCTCATCGTCGCCAAGGGTAGGAGAGGAAAATTGTCGGACCTGCTGCAATGGCGCCGCCGCAGGAGCTCCTCCGCCGCCTGGGCCCCTTTGTTTCGGGGTCCCGGAGCGGCCGCCCCTCCAGCCCCCCCCCGCTCCCCCTCCCTCAAGGGCTGGCCCTGCACACTTGGGTCAAGGCTAAGCTGAATAAATGCAGTTCCTGGCGTCAGCTAGTAGGTGGGGATTTTCAGCTAACAATTGGGTTCAGCTATCAGCTACAACACATGTACCTGAACTTGTATTATTATGTTTTTTATATAGTATTGTAATGCTTATGGTTGGAAATGCAGTTGTAGTTTTAGTGCTATACATGTCGGCTTATAAGTTTATTTCTGATTAATACTTACGCGATTGATATTTTGTTTTATTCTTATTAATATAGGACTTCCTAACCAGTTGACTAAACATGGAGGATCTTTGCAAACCTCCCTAAATTATAATATGTAGTTAATATTTTTTTGTTCCTCACTAAGATTTTTGTTGTGCCATATGCATCAAACAAATGTAGGTAACATATCCCCACATGTTGGAATGGTTAGAAGGGCTCGAGGTGGAGATGGAGAGATCGGACATGTCTTTCTCAGTGAGTATGCAACCAGGAGGCGGAGGCGGAGGATGTGAGTGGGGCAATGGCAACGGTATCTCAAGCCTCCTGGCGCAAAAAACCAACATACTGAAACCCAGTTTTTGGCGCATGGTCTGTGAGATACTCAAGTTCAAGAAGGATGCTCTGACGTAAGCAGTCCAGTCACTTAGTTCTCATGTGCATACATAAAATTTCCATTCGTAGCTTGTGTTCATATATGATACTCCCTCCGTTCACTAATATAAGTCGTTTTGGTTAGTTTGCTAAAACATCTTATATTATTGAAAAAAGGAAGTAACAATTAATTCGGTGGTTTGGAATGAAGGTATCTGGAGTACCAGGAGCATAATCCTGATCTGGACCTTAAAGAGACGTTGGGGCAGTTCATTCAGTTGAATGGATATTCCCTATTATTCCAAGAGGCGTATCTTGTACGTATAGCTTCTAATCTGCTTATCCCCTTGTTTAGTGTCCCTCATTTTGGAAAAATATCACATCATTATATCTATATTCAATTTTTGATGCTTCATGTTTTGTGAACAGTTATGTAAAAACTGTGAAGAGAAACTACAATTTCCAAATGAGTATGGAAAATTTAGATGAAATACTCAAATTATTATAACTGAATCTGGGCCTACTAAAAAGCATCCATAGGTGCAGGGGGCTGTAAGGCTGAGATATTAGCTTGTAGATATTGTTTGAGTACAAAGAAACATACTGTATCATGCATGTATATGCAGTTTTGTGTTTGTGACACGAAAAGCATATATTTGGTGCAGATTCCAGTCTGCGCAGGCATGTGGTCATGTTCATCACAAGATGTTTTGAGCCTCTCCGCTTTCTTTGTGCTGTCCTTTTTCCGTAACCATGACCTTCTTCAGGTGCCGAGCTACTTTCCCATTGCAATTGCATGCTTAAAATTCGTTTTTGTGCATTTGAAAGCTGATTAAGTCGCTGCCTCTCTCAGCTGTTTCGTTACCCCCAGTTGCCCAGTGTCAAGGCTCGTTCGCAGTCCTATGTAAACAAGGTACGTATTGTTATCTTTGAGCCTCATAAGAGAGCTGAAACATATATGCGGCAATACATGATATCAGCCAAAGGAGAATTGGAAAGCATGGACTGAACTATTTTGCATTCGCAGGTAAAAGGAGAATTGGAAAGCATGGGCTGTCGAATTAAAACAAGTTGTCTGGTCAAATCTGTTTCAAGTATTGATGGAGGTTGGTACATGCGTTATTGTTTTTTGATTTCGTGTACGAACAATGTGTCATCAATCATATATATTGTGGATCCACTAACTAAAATAATCCTCTATCTTGACACTGGCAGCAGCTAGCTACAGAGTCTTGCTGACTGATGGTTCAGAGGAAACATACGACAGCGTCATCCTTGGGGTCCATGCACCTAATGCTCTCAAACTACTAGGACCTGAAGCTACACATTATGAACTGAAAATTCTAGGTGCCTGTCAGTATGTTCACAGGTACTGAAGCTTGGCTACTATTGCTAAATGAACACATCAATAAAGTTTGATCTGATCTAGTAACTGCCTCACATGTTTATGTTGCAGGGACATATACCTCCACTGCGATCAAAATTTGATGCCCCGAAATCCGTTGGTATGGAGCGCCTGGAATTTCCTAGGGACAACTAGCAGGGGGTTTTCTGTTACTTACTGGCTAAATCATATCCAGGTAATTTTATGCTTTTCATATACATGGTATAATGAATTAATTTTATTGATGACATATTTCTTGAAACCAGGGCCTGCCCTGGATTTATTATGACGATGAAATCATTTTGCACGTCGGCGTTACATGTCCTCAGGACTAGGCATGCCTCCCCAGCTTAAAAAAAATGAAACCAAAGGATAAAGTCATTTCGGTGTAGCAACACAGCCAGATTTTCATCACGTTAGAACACACTGTAGAGCAGGCTCACAGAATAACAACAAAATGGAAGCTTCAGCCTAACAACAAAATGGATGGATTACTTCATTATTAACTGTTGTATTTTTTTTGCACTTCTAGGAAATTGAATCTGCCAGGACTTTCCTGCTGACACTCAATCCCCCTTGTGTTCCGGATCACGTACTGCTTAAATGGTCTACAAGCCTTCATGTTCCATCTGTGGCTGCAGCGAAGGATTATCTTCAGTTTGATCAGATCCAGGGAAAGAGAGGAATATGGTTCTGTGGGGCATATCAAGGTAACCTTGTTTCATGAATTTCAGTTTGTGGATAATTTGTTTGTTACAAACTTGCATGTAGATGTATGATATGCTTTTACTTCATTGTTAAAGTTAGGTGTGAAATTATCTCAAGAGCAGTAGGTCTGAAATGTCTTTTCTGCCTTGGATCGCAGGTCATGGCTTCCATGAAGACGGATTAAAGGTATTTGCACGCACAGACTTTAAATTTTTCCATTTAGACCTCGCATAGTGAACCATATTTTTATGTGCTAAAATTTGTAAGGGTCTAGCAGCTCTGGCCTGTGGGTACCCTGTGAAGAGTGAGCGAAGAGGGAGAGAAAGAACGGACTGGGTTAGATACACTTGATTGTTCTCATTGCTTCATGATAAAGGTGTTCATTTTTTTTGTCAAAAAGAAGGTTTAAACCCCTGTCCTCTGCATCAAACGATGCACACAACCATCTTTATTATATGAACATAGAAAACATCAGAAGAGTTCTACAAAGTAATACGAAAGGCCCCAACACAACGGCCAATAAAAAGGATTTTCCAAGTTTCAATCACATGATTCAGTTTAACTACTTCATGAAATAGTTATGTGAGGTCTTTTTGTATTGGAAATATTGAATCGATGCAGTCTGGGAGAGCAGCAGCTCAAGGTTTGCTTGGAAAGCAATGTGAGCTTCTGCTGAACCCAAGGCAGATGATTCCATCATGGACTGAGGCTGGGATGCGTCTTCTTGTTGCAAGATTTTTCAACCAATACATATCAATCGGTAACTTGATGTGAGTCCTTACATGACTGAATATACTATGCCACATCTAATTAGGATTATTTGTAACCATAATAGTTTTCGTGCAGATTGGTCGAAGAAGGAGGTAGTGTGTTTAGCTTTGGTAAAGCTTGCGACAAATGCCGTGTAAAATCTGTCTTGCAGGTTCATGACCCCTCGTTTTATTGGAAGGTAATATTCTCTTCTCTGTCTACACAATCATTTTTTTTTCTGATTCGTGATGTGTCCATGCACGATTCTTAATTTCTTATATATTCCACTGCAATTTCTTTATCCAACCTTCTCATTTGAACTACATGTGTTTATGCTGGCTCTCTCACGACTTTTAGGTTGCAACAGAAGGAACCATTGGCCTGGCAGAAGCCTATATTAACGGATGTTTCTCTCTTGTTGACAAGAGAGAAGGCCTTCTGAATATTCTCCTGGTAAAACTATACCATAGTCCATTAGCTTGTTTGTAGAGCTATTTCTTCAATTTCAGATCAAATCCATTGTCCATTTTGTTTTTTGCAGATTCTCGTTGCTAACAGAGATGCGCGTAGGAACCGTGCCATTGCCAGAAAAGGGTTCTGAAATCTTCAATTGTCCACTGATTCCTATAATTGTTTGATAATAATGAAGTAGGTCCTAAGAATCTATGTGTTTATGACTAATCATCAATATATATATTTTTTTGGTTTGTAGGGGTCGGTGGACACCCTTTCATGTAACAGCTAGTTTGGCATATGCTAAACACTGTTTGCGCCATGTCTCGAGGAAGAACACTGCCACACAAACTCGTCGAAACATCTCTCAGCACTATGATCTTGTCAGTACTCATGTCTCTTCTTTTTATTACATTCCATCTGGATTAAGATAACTAGTTGCTTAGGTCAATGTAATACGAGAATTATTGAAGATCTTACTGAGCTGAGATTATTGTGTTCCAAAGCTTATCAAAAAGATTTGTTATCATTCATTACTTTCCATACGTCTATAATAATTAACCAAATAGTACTAATAGGTCTATATTCCTATGTATGTGTGCAGAGTAACGATTTTTTCAAGCTTTTTCTGGATAAATCGATGACTTACTCTTGTGCAGTTTTCAAGGTTTGTAAATCTTGTGATTTGGTTCTGCAGTTTGTAAAGTTTGTGGAGTAATTTTATTAGTTCATGAACTAAACTTAAATTGCTAGATGGAGGACGAAAGCTTAGAAGCAGCCCAGCAACGTAAACTTAGCCTTCTAATCTCCAAGGTAATACTACCATATCTCTAGGAATTGTGTCATTAGAGTGATTACTAGTTAGACAATGTTGTGAACATGGTCTGATGGTACTTCATTCTTGCAAAATACACATTTAACTAAAGGCTAAGGTCGAGGCTGGGCATCATGTCCTTGATATCGGTAGCGGCTGGGGCAGTTTAGCAATACAAGTGGTCAAGCAAACTGGCTGCAAATACACTGGAATCACTTTGTCAGAGGAGCAGCTTAAATACGCTGAGAAAAGAGTAAGAGAAGCTGGCTTAGAGGTTAGTTCGATGTTACTCTGTCCTTTATACAATACCTGTCCAGTTTAATAGTTTATCAGTAATTACCATTCCACATTTGTGTTCATTGAGAATGTGTGAATTCACATTATTATAATTTACTAACTATAAAACAGATATATATGTGCTGTTTTCTCCCAACTTACTTGGGCAGTGTGAAATCCCTTGGTAACAATTCTCCTGTCTATTGTTATTAATTTTTAGGAGAACATAACTTTTCTGTTGTGTGACTACCGTCAAATACCACCTTGCAAGTATGACGCAATCATAAGCTGGTAAGTATCACTATATTATGGATGCGTGCTGTATCTTGGACAATACCTGTGTGTGTGGTTATACTTACATATTCCTCTTTTGTAAATCAGCGGTATGATTGAACATGTTGGCCATGAATACATAGAAGAATTTTTTGCCTGCTGCGAGTCTCACTTGGCTGAAGATGGCATATTGGTCCTCCAGGTCAGTACTGCAGGACAAATATCATTGTCAACAACTAAGTATATCTCAAAACTGACCTTACGGCAGAATACCATTATCATCATCATTACAAACAACAACTTAAATATATGCCTTGTTTCCTGTGCACAAGAACGAGGATTAGGCCTCATTCTTTCTGATTGGCAGAAGCCAATGAAAGATACTCCTTCCTATCCAAGCAAGACTTTCTCTTTACACAATCATGAACTAACCTTTATCTTTACATACATGTACATTCAGTTCATCTCAGCTCCAGAGGAACGGTACGACCAATACAGAAAAAGGCCAGACTTCATAAAAGAATACATATTCCCTGGCGGCTGTCTTCCTTCTTTGGCCCGTGTCATGTCTGCCATGTCCACGTCTTCAAGGTTCAGGTATATTCTACATCAGTCAATCGATGCTTGATTGGTTACTTCATGGTCATGGCTGGATCCTGATTAATTGATTAAATCATCCCTGAACTTGCTGTGCACTGTATAGCATAGAGCATGTTGAGAATATTGGGCCCCACTACTACACAACTCTGATACGTTGGAGGGACAACTTCATGGCCAATAAAGAGTAAGTATCACTTGTTTCACTATAGACGAATGCTGCTGTTGAACTTGAGAAAGACTAGTGCATATATTTCATATATTCAGTGAGGAAGGAGATTTGTTGTGACGATTATATACACATATTGTTACAGTTGATTTCTCAGTTAGTATTAATTTATCATCGCTTACCTTTTCTTGCAGTCAAGTTTTGGCCCTGGGCTTTGATGACAAGTTCATCCGTTTATGGGAGTACTATCTCATATACTCTGCCTCTTCTTTCAAGGCACGAGCACTTGGAGATTACCAGGTACGTATGTATGTATGCTCTCTGTATACATTTGCCTATGTTTTTTTTCAAGAGTACGCATATATATATTTACCTATGCTATTTCTAGACAAATGGAATTCATTTACTCCCTCCAGTCTTAAAAAGATGACATTTTGGAAATCAGCGTGGTCGATCGGAAATAGTGACCATTGATTTTCATTGCAGTAAATCATAAAATATACTCCCTCTGTGGCTCCGTCCAAAAATAGATGTCTCAGATTTTTTAAAATTTGAATGAACCTATATACTAAAGTGTCTAGATTCATCCAAATTTTGACAAATCTAAGACATCTATTTTGAGACGGAGGGAGTAATGAAATTGTTAAATGATGAAAGTCTATTCTTGAAAAAGACCTAAACCTGTGATTTTCACAAATCAAACTAAAAATTTAATGACCAAAATTATGTCTGAACCTTGACCTTTTTGTGGAAAGTAGGTATCTAGGTACTGATTGTGATGCCTGATTTGCTCTGCATGCAGGTTGTTTTCTCTCGTCCCGGCAACCGTCGGCTAGCCTTGCATTGATGGCTAAAGACAACATATCCTTCTCCGTTCAGCTGTCGAATCGTTGTTGGCCTTGCAGTAATGTCTTGTCAGACTGTTTCAGTTTGTTCTTATGGCCTGTAATATTTTGTACTCTAGAGACTCCCTGAGTCGAATATGGCGGTAGTAGGTTTCTGTCATGTAGGAGTGTTCTAGGTCGAACACTCGCAGCGGGTTTCCTACTAGTGCCCAAACTCGGCCTTTTAATAAGTCAATCCTGGAATTGTTTCTTCAGAATGGTAGCCTAAGAGCATCTTGAACCGATCTCTGGCAGCGTCCCCAAATGACATCCGGCAAACGTGCCGGGAACACTGGCACATGTTGCGTGCCAGTGCCACATTTGGGGGTCATCTCTCCCTAGCGACATCCTCGCCCTCCCCACCCCCCCCCCCTCCTCCCCCCCCCCCCCCCCCCCACACACACACACCCACACACACACACATTGACCTTCCCTATAGTATTTTTGAACAAAACACGGATAGTCTCGATCATATATTCAAAGTACCCACCACCGGAATGCCACAAAGTCCCGCCATAATATTACAACACCACATAGCAAAGAAATCCATCCCTCGCCTCCTCCTCCTTCGGTGTCGGCGTCTCCTGCTTGTCGTAGCCGCAGTTGTTGATGTTGCCGCAATACTGTGAATTTTCATTTCGTGCAACATGACGTCATGGAAGAACATATGAGTTTCCTTCACCTCCGGATCTAGGTTAGAGGTGCCGGCTATAAAGATCACAGTGTCTTCTTTCCTTTTCTTCACTTCAACTCTTGTCGTCTCAAACTCGATCTTCTTGTCTTGCTTCATCAACAAGGACGTCCACCTTTCATCACCTTTTGAATACGATGAGACCTCAGAGAAACACTTGTCAACCGAGGCTTGCACCCTCTCCGCCTTATTTTGTCGATGGGGCGTCCTACCGAGGTTGTCTAGGGTGCATCTAAATCAATGGCGCCATCGTCGACCTTTAGTTGTATCCGCACGATCCTCCATTTCTCGCAATTTTTGAGTTTAGTGAAGCAATGCATCAAGGTGAACCTCTTTCCCTTATTCGTTAGAACATGTCTAGTGCATGGTCCAACTAAGCAAGAAGAGGCACATCAATATACCGTCAAGGTCTAGTATGCCAAATTGAACAAGCTAAGAACTTACTTGACCATCCAATTTCACGCCACTCTCCAATCTTGTGTGGATGATAATATCCATGAAATTTGTTGATCGTGCATTGTATAATACCCCACCTACTCGACATAGCCTTTTTTTTTGCTCATCTCCATTTGCATTCTGGCGCACTCAGGGTTGACGATGTTGCGCTCATCAAATGCATCTTTGATCCTCTTCAAAATAAGCGCCACTAGTTAACCCGTGATGGGATCAAGACTCGCCGTCTTCCAAGAATCACACACACATTGATGGGATCCTCCTCATCTTCTTCATCCTCGTCCTCCTCTTCCTCCTCCTCCTCTTCTTCTTCATTTTGTGTGCTGTCGGTAGCCTCGTTTCCATTATTGATCATCTCATTCCTGGCGGCGCTCCCATGATCCATTGTATGCATAAACACAAAGGCCATTGTAATCCTACAGTCATGATGTGCAAATTTAAACTCAATGCAGGCGGTCCCATACCTCGTAGGAACCAAAGCAAGCCCACTGCAATCCATCGAATGGGTTGATGGCTCCCCTTCTAGGAGCTCTGAAATCGCCTGGAGCATGGAACTCAAGTGGCCCCCTTTGAGCCAATAGTGATGGAAATCCGGAGCCTTCGTAGGAACGGCGTACGAGAGTTGGTGGCGGTTGCAGATGCTCGGGTAAAGTAAGGTATTTGGGTTGAATCCACAATGCTCTCCATCAGACGTACTCGAGGGAGAACCAATTGTTTGGAACCTTGACAACAACAGACTACTTGAACGGGGCATTGGTGTGTTGCTCCCTTGGCTTCTGCCAGCGGCGGGAGCGGTAGTGCCCGTGCTAAACCCTTGGCTTAGGGAGGCAATATCAGGGTTTCGATTCTCGGTCGTAAATTTCTATGTAGGTGGGAGGCTTGTGACAACGATCCGATGGGCTAAGAACCTCATGCTCACGCAAATTATACAACTTTAGGCCCCGGGAATAGATCACCGGCAACAACGTTACCTCCAATGCGGCTTATATTGATTGGAGTGTGAGGTGATCTAGTGCTTTCAGTGGGTGTCGGAGTGGGAATTCGGCTAGATTTCGTCTCTCCTTTCTCACGAGAGCGAACTATGAGTGTGGATATGTCTAGGTATAAAGTCTAGGTCTGCAATTGCTTCTCTCCCCTCCTCTATGGGTGTGGGAGGATATCATACTAAGGGTGATGGACACTCCATGGCAAATGGTTGTGGCCATGTCTCTCCTTAGCACAACTGCACAAGGCCTAGGGTCTTGAGCATGGCGAACCATGTTGCAAGGTGTGTGGTACATGATAGAGTACTGCACACTATTCGGGGCTTCATGTATGACTTCCGGGCTTGAGGTACGCCCCCTATTCGGAAGCTTGAGATACACACGGCTAAGAGCATCACTAGTAGTACCCCTAAACCCTCAAATCTGTAAAAATAACCGCTATTTTATAGTTTTCGGCGAGAAAAAGGCGTAGACTAGAACCCCTAAACCCCTAAAAAAATTTAGAGGTCCAACCCCTACTCCCCCTTCCAACCTGTAGAAGTGGGGGTTGGAGAGGCAAAACTGGCCCAACCCCTACTCCTCTCGTTTCGGCCGGTTGCAAAACGCGGGAGGATTTTTTCCCCCACGCGTTGCCGCCAGCCATGGCCATGGCGACGCCGCCCCCCGCTCCGCCTCCGTCGCCCCGCCTCCGTCCTCTGCCCTGCCGGCCCCCGTCGCCCTGCCTCCGTCCGCGCCGCGCCCGACCTCCGCCGTCATTGGCCGCCCGCCCGAAGCGGCGCAAGTCGCCGACGGTGGCTGGCCTGCGACGCCGGAGCAAAGCGGTGGCGTGCTGGCCAGCACGTCGTCCAACCGCCCCGCCCCGTCGCCCCGGCCTCGGCCTCCGTCGCCCCGGCGAAGCCGCCGAGCAAGGCGCCGCCCAAACGCCCATCGCTTGGGCCCAAGGGTGCGGCCACCAAGCCGGCCGTGAAGAAGACAACCGCCCGGAAGAAGCCCACCGCTCCCGCGCCCGCGATCACCGACACGCCGCCCGCCGTGCACGAGGTGCTTGATAATAATCCCGCAACATCATTCATGGGGCTTCTCCAAGACGCGGAGGTGGACATCGGGGCTGCTCCTTTCGAGTCTTTTGGGTTTGGTGGTGAGGAGGAAGAAGAGGGTGATGAGGAGGAGGAAGAGGGTGATGATGAGGAGGTGACCGAGATAGAGGAGGAGACGTTCACCGCCGTTGCCCGCCCCACCCCGCGCTCGACAAACTATACCGAGGCCGAAGATATTCTCTTGGTTCGTGCTTGGGCACATGTGGGGATGGATGCAAGCACGGGTACCGATCAAACCGGTAAACGATACTGGCAACGCATAGAAGACACCTATTGCAAGATCAAGCCTAAGACCGGTGGGTACATCTCTCGTTCATACCGGTCGCTTCAAGGCCGATGGGAGTTGATGAAGTCGTGTTGTGCTCGTTGGAGTGCGGCAATGGACCAAGTGAAGAATGCACCGCCTAGTGGATGCGTGGAGAGTGACTATGTGAGTACATATGTGCTCATTTTTTATTTTCTATGCATTGTTGGGTTCTTATGTTTGTTTACTATGCTATTGGTGGGTTTGTAGGAGACAATTGCCAGTTTGAGGTACAAGGAGATGCCTACTTCCAAGGGCAAATCATTCCCATTTAAGCATGCTTGGGAAATTCTTCAAACTTTTGACAAGTGGAAGTTGAGGGATCAAGAGACCGCACCCAAGAAGGCGACAATGCTTAGGATGGATGATAGTGATGAGGAGGAAAGGAACTTGTGCAAGCCCGAGGGAACCAAGAAGGCAAAGCTAAGGATCAAGATGGAAGGAGAGGCGTCAAGCTTAAGAGAGAAGATGGAGCAAATGATGAAGTCTAGGGAGATATTGACAATGAAGACATTGGAGACAAAGCTTCTTATCACCGAGAAGAAGAAAGAGGTGAAGCTTGCACAAGTTGAAGCACGGCGTGAACAAGCGAAGCGCAAGTCCGATATGGAGGAGAGGATGCTCAAGCTCAAGGAAGCAAAGGCATGGAAAGAGATCATGGCCGAGGAGAAGGAGCACATGATGATGTGCAAAAAGGACATGGATGAAGACCAATTGGCGTGGTGGAAGGAGACCAAGGAGGACATCGCCGAGAGGAAGAGGCTACTTCGTGGTGCGTCCTCTACTCTTCGAGGTGACACTCCGATGAGTTGTGGTGGCGATGGCGGTGTGGAGGACTCCATCACCGGCGCCTATGGAGGTGCTTGAGGCGATGGCGGTGTGGAGGAGATGGTGCCGAGGTGCAACTTTTTGGTGACGGTGCCGATGAGAGGTGGAAGATGATGATTTTGTGATGTAAACTATTAAACCATGCATCGATGATTTTCATTTCCTAGTTGTTTGTGTTTTTCTAGTGATAATTGTGATATGTCCTATGACAATTAGAAGGGTTGGGGTTGGGGCAAAGACTAGAACCCTCAAACCCAATAAGGGTATTGGGTTTGAGGGTTCTAGTCTTTGCCTCTATTTTTTAACCTCTAAAAGTGCCAAAAAATGTCCATTCTCAACCCTTAAACTGGTTTGAGGGTTTGAGGGTTTAGGGGTGCTACTAGTGATGCTCTAAGGTCAGCAGAACCTTCTACCATCATGTCCGGGGGCACCACCCTGGCCACGGCTTAATAAAAAGCGAGACCACATGTGTAAATAATATAATACAAATATTTGTGTGTTTATATTAGTATTATACATTTTCTGAAGAAAATACAGTATCTTGTTAGAAAAACAAATCAAATCAAGGTTTCTTTCGGGAAACAAAATATATATCATTTAGCACGGCGCTGCTTGTATGCATATAAATGCAGCCTACACACTGCAATGTTCGTGCCTTTTCAAATATATGTACGTACAGTGCTGATTTTTGCAAACATTTATATCCTCTCAAAATTGAGAAGTACGGCAACATGAGAAAATTCGGCGACCGAACGCTGTACACTTTTCGCGGTATTATCCTTCTAAGAAGTGCCGATTCATTGTTCTGATAATCCAGAATGTTCAGTCTGTTGCTGTCCTTCAGCCCCAAACAACTCAAATAATATTTAGCTTCCATGTTTCGTGCAACCATATAATTATGAAAATTGTTGTAGTGTCGGCACGGCATCGCGTGACACTACAGAAAACACTTAAGACGCCTGACGGCCAAATATCGGGACCGTCGGTGTAGCGGCAAGAGACGGGCGGGCCGGCAAACGGGCCGTCGGCACAAAATAGCCGTTGGCATAATAGATAGGCCGTGACGTCGATGCGACGGCGTCAATGTTACGCCGACGGCAAAGCTTTCGGCATAGCTATTTTCTCCTTTTGTCATTTAATACTAGAAAAATCATAATTAAATCATTCTAATTCAGAAAATACATATAATATATCAAACTTTGTAGAAAAATAAGATCTATTTAATTAAACTCAAATATTACATATTTTTATTGAACAAAATATAAAAACATTACATATATTTTTGTATAACATATTTTTTATTTTTTCCGAGCGCCAAAACAAGGCGTTTTCAGAAACAACCACCAAATGACAGCTTCAAAATTATATCATTATATTTTTCAAAATACTAGACCACCTTATATAGACAATGTCCCAACCAGGATATCTTAAACCTTACATGGACAATGTCATACGCGAACGACACTGCGCCGACGGCAGCCGTCAGCGTAGACCTAAGCTGACGGCTTGTTGCCTTATGTCGACGGACATTAGTCGTCGGCGTAGTGAGCGTTTCCTGTAGCGTGAGTAGTCTTGAAGAGGTGTGTGGGAGGTGGTTCGAATATGTTGAAAAGGCTAGATTATTTGTCAAAGCTCAAAAGTAATCCCACTTCTGAACCTATAGTAAAACAAAAAATGACAGTTTGTTGGCAAAAGTAGTATACACGGTGTTTTCAAACCATAGCCAAAATGTGATGGTACGATGAGACGATGGTACAGTGAGAGGTGGTGTTACCGAGGGTAATGCGGAGAGGGTTACGTAGACCAGGTCACCAGTCAGTCACCACCACCAGTGGCTACAGTGCATTGCTACAGGTCACCAGTCAGTCACCACCACCATTCCGGCTGACCGAGGGTAACGCGGAGAGGGTTACGTATAGACCAGTCACCACCACGGGTGGGAGGTGGTGTTGCTGCACAACACAAATGGCTACAGTGCATTGCTGCAGATGATCATAAAGTGCATGACGATGAAAATTGTCAGCTCGCGCCTGCAAAATCCAGTGTGGCCGCGCATTGGTTGAGTAAGAGGAAGAGGGTCACATGCATGCATGCATGCATGCATGCATGATGACACATCGGCAATATCTAAATAAAGTTACAAGCACGTAGTACTACTCCAGTCCATGTCCATCTGCTGCTGTACTTCCTCCGTCCGTTTCTGCAGAGTCCCAACAACCAACCAAACTACTGTCTGGCACCAGTCATAGATATTTTTCCAAAGAGTGGAATAGTGGCACGTGGCACAGGGAAATATTAAGGCTTTGTTTGATTTATAAGAATTGTATAGGATTTGAATTCTATGGGATTTTTTTATGTTATTGTTTGCTACATCAAACATTAGATCAGATCTTATGAAAAAATTTCTTTGCTACATCAAACAGAATTCCTCGATTCAAGTTGGCATGACATACTAATCCTATGTATTTCCTATTTCTATACTTTTTCTATCCTATGAATCAAACAAGCCCTGAGGGTAAGAGCATCTTCACTCGTCGGGCGAACCCAGGCCGAAATCCGGATCTTTTTTTGGCCGGACGGAACTTGATTTCGCCCTGGGTACGCCAGTTTCCCACTCGCGTACCCAGGCCGAGTCCCAGGTTCGGCGAAATGCAGTCAAACTCGGCGAAATATGGGCGAATATAGGCGGATTTTATTAAGTAGGGCGAGCACATACTACATCGAGTTAAAAACTAGGAAAAGGCCTCCGCCGCCGTGGTCGACGCCGGACGCCGCAACTACAGGCCGAGGCGGGGGTGGTTGCCGGCTTGGATGTGCTCCATGACGCCGACGAGAGTTCGCCCTGGAACGCTCCAGAAGCGGCGACGAAAAGCCATATTGTGGCGCTGCGGCGGCGGCGAGCCCGGCGGACCGTTCTGTCGGGCGAGTTCCGCGAGGCGCCTGTCGCGAAGAACTGCCTCCACAAGACCAGGTTGCCAGGATCCGCGTCTTGCATGTCGGCGATAGCCCCCTGGAACTCTCCGGCGAGACCCGGGTCTTGCATGTCGGCGATAGCCACCAGGATCTCTCCGGCGAGGTCCTTGTCGGCCAGCACCGGCGGAACAGGGATCCCGCCGGCGCTGAGTTGCCAGCCGAGGGGGAGACGAGTGTCCAGCGGCGCCGTATAGTGCGCCTCGCGGAGCAGCCGGGCTTCCCATGGCGTCATCATGCGTCGGCCGGGAAATCCCTTGGCCATGGCTTCTCGGCGGAGTTGAGGAGGAAGAAAGGTGCGAACGTCCGAAGTTCGCCGGAGTTGTGGTGGTGTGAGAGACTGTGAAGAAAGACGACGAGAAGCACGCCTTTATAGGCTGAGTTCGGCGACAAAGGGCGGGAAGAGTGTAGCGGCGAGGGCGGGAAAAGGAAAACGGCGGGAAGGAGAAAACAACGGGAAGAATGGCGGCGAGTCGGCTTCTGTCGCTGACAGACTGGTTCACTCGGCCAATTCGCTACGTCCGGCGTTTCCAGGGCGTACCCGGGATCCCGGGTTCGGCCTAGGTAGTCCGGACCAAAGTTGACCAAATTCGACCGAAAAGAGGTTTCTCGGTACGCGACTGGACCGATTTTCGGCGTCCGGACATAATTTCGGCGTCCGGACCGACCTCCTAGGTAGGCGAGTGGAGGTGCTCTAAAAGGATGCAGGCATGGTCCTTGTTTTCCAGTTTGTGCGGCCTAAGTTCTTTTGAGGGGCAGTGTCAGGTCCAGTTTTCCGTCCACTACGTGTATTTAATGAACTCTTTACTTTCTCTGTAAATCGTTCGTCAGAAATATACAAACCAGTCCATGCTCGCTGGTTCCCGGCAGGCCGTCGTCCATGCCGTGGGAGCGGGATGCGCTCGATCAGTCCCAGCAAGAATCAGGCCGGTAGGCATATGCACCCTCCCTCCACTTCAATTCTCACGCATTCAAAGGAGCGCCTGTAGATCTTTTTTTTTTCTTTTTGATTGAGATGCGTGTAGATCGATGCTACTATGTCGGCAGAACCAACTGTCCTCTTCGTCTCTTTAAACTGATTTTCTCGTTATACTCGTAGTAGTAGAAAAAATAGTACGTGTTACAACCGCTTATGTGTTATAAGTATCGGAAAGAGTTGTTCATATTTGTCTAGAATTGCTCGTGATATTGAGTTGTTGTAGAGGGCTTGGTGTAGTGCTTGACGATTCTTTTTGGTAATAATATACTACTCCCTCTATCCCTAAATTCAGATAAATTTTCAACATCTAAAAGACGGAGGGACTTTTATAGATGTATAATTGAATATATATATATATATATATACATCATTTTTTCATTTCTATAACGGAAAACCTAAAAATAATAAGGTACATTACCATTTTCAACCTGGTTGCGACTTATTTGTACTCCAACACAAATATATCACTACATAACAAGATTTACCATTGACATAGTATATAAGATAGAATCATATGACCAAAGCAAAATAAAAAGCGAGGTCGCGTGCCTAGTAAGCTAAAAAAAATTATATTGATACTAGTAAGTGTGGTTGATTTAGATTTCTTTAGATTGGAGGGAGTACTGTATGGATCGCAGGCCGCCGTCGATGCCGATGCTATCCTGCAGCAGAGGCGCAATTTCCATGTTACTATTTTCGATCAATCTCAACAGGAATCGGGCCGACGGGCATAAGCACCCTCCACACCAATTCTAGATACTGCTATGTCGGCAGAACCAAAGCTGTCCTCTTCGTCTCTTGAAACTGATCTCCCTGTTATATAATCTAATTGTGTGATTTATTTGTACTCCAACACAAATATACCAATATACTACATAACAAGATTTACCATTGACATAAGAGCCAGAATCATACGACCAAAGAGAAATAAAAGTCGAGGCCGTATCTTGTCAGAAAAACATATCTAGGTTTCTTTCGGGTAAAAATTAATAAATTATACTCCCTCTGTTTTAAAATATAACATGTTTTAGTTTTATAAAACAAATATATCTAAACTATTTTTAGTACGTAGGCTTACTCATGTTTAATGTAAATCATGTACACACTAAAATAAATTCTTAGCAAACCTAAAACAACTTATAATTTGAAGCGGAGGGAGTAGCTTTTAGGAATGTGCCTTCTTTCTTATACTGCTTTCTGGGAAATAGAAAGAGAGGAGCTGGGAGGCGCGGGCTGGAGTAGAATTCCAAAATTTTCTACTAGACAGAATTTCTCGGCACCCGATGATATTGGACAACTGCTAACCAGTACTTCTGAGCCACACCACATGATATTGTATTGTATCGGACTGCCGCTACGGTGCTTTGCTGTCCTTTTTTTTTCCATTGATCTAGCACTGTGCTGCAGTGAGATAAGATTGGCTAGGGAGAGCAGCAGGAGCACTGCATGCACCGTACTGGTGTAGAGGCGTGCCCGTGTCCCGTCTCCAGTGTCGTGGCGTAGGGGCGTACGTACGTGCCGCGGCAGCGCGCGAGCAGGCAGTAGCGGTGGCACGAGAGCCGTCGACTCCATCTGCGGACTGGGATGCCAACAAAACGTGAAGCACGCGCCTCGCTTACTTGAGCCACTGAGAGCATCCCCAGTCGGGTTTCCGCGAGGGCGTTCTCGGGGGTGAAATTTTCATTCCAACATTGAAAAATAGCTTAATCGTGTTTCTGGAATACCGATTTCGTCGGGATTTGGTCTGACTTTCATCCGGCGTTTTCACGCTGATCCCAAGGCGCTGGGAACATCCTGAAAACGTCGGATAAAGAGAAAACACGGGTGACCAACCCAGTCGGCGAGACAACCCCATTTTCTACTACCACTCGCCTCTCCTGCGACGAAGAGCTTTCCCCAGCTGTCCTTGTCGCCATGCCTTTGCCGGCGAAGCTCTACCATGCCAAGCCGAAGTCACGCCTGTAGATAGGTCCGCCGCCGTCGCCGCACCCTTTCCCCTCGGCTGAGGCCACCTTTCGCCGCCCCTCCTTCGCCGTAGCTCGGCTTCGCTCCGAGCTCCCGCCACCTCGCCCGCCAAGTGTTCGACGTTTTGCCCGTTCGGCCATAGACTCCGACAACGAGGAGATGTTCGCCCTGTTGCTAGAGGAAGAGACCGCCACAGCCGCCGAAGATGCAGAGCACATGCAGATCCTTGCCTCTCTGGCCCGGTTGTACATGCAGACTGCAGCGCCAAAGCGTGGAGGCTCGGCGAAAGGTCACCTGAAGTGCAAAGCAATGCAGAGGTTGGAGGGCTACTGCATGCTGTACGCTGACTACTTCGCCAACGATCCGCTGCACGAAGAGACCGTGTTTTGGTGCCGTTTCAAGATGTGCCGGAAGCTCTTCATTGAGATCGTGCATGCCATCTGGGAGTTGACCCCTATTTCGTGTGCAAGAAGGACTGCATCGGCATGGTTGGTTTTTTTTCTCACTACAGAAGTGCACAGTGGCGATGAGGTTGCTTGCATATGAAGCGCTGGATGACAATGCTGATGACTATCTCCGCATGGCTGAGTCCACCGCCATCAATTGGTTGTATAGGTTTTACAGGGCAGTGATTTCAGTGTTTGGAAAACAGTACTTGAGACCTCCCACTACTGAAGACACTGGTCGGATCCTCGCAGTCAATGAAAGTAAAGGATTTCCTGAGATGCTTGGAAGCATAGACCGTATGCATTGGCACTGGAAGAATTGTCCATTTGCATGGCAGGGAATGTACAAAGGCCACAAAAGAGGTTGCACTGTGATACTCGAGGCAATTGCTACACACGATCTTTGGATCTGGCACTCCTTTGGCATGGCAGGATAGAACAACGACATCAATGTCCTCAAATCTTCAAATGTCTTTGCCAAGCATGTTCAGGGTCATGCTCATCCTGTGGACTTTGAGATCAACGGGCACCAGTACAACAAGGGATATTATCTTGCAGATGGCATCTATCCAAGATGGACAACATTTGTGAAGACTATCTCAAACCCAATGCTACCCAAGCATGCTCAGTTTGCCAAGGAACACGAATCTTGCAGGAAGGACGTGGAGCGGGCATTTGGTGTGCTTCAACAGAGGTTTGCAGTTGTCCGATTCCCTGCTATGATCTGGTCGAAAGATCAGATATGGAAAGTGATGAACTGTTTTGTGACCTTGCATAACATGATCATTGAGGATGGGAGGAAGGACCCAGTGAGTTTGGTCGAGCAGGACGAGCCATAATACAGATAGGGGCCTCTTGCAGAGCCTAATCACCAGGTGCTACCAACCTGGGTTGCCTTCATCGCCATGCATCAGAAGATCCGAGACCCGGTAGTGCATCAACAGCTGTAGGATGATCTGGTTGAGCACATATGGATACGCAGGGACAACATGTAGATGTTGAGCATGAACTGGTCGAACTAGGCCGAAATATGTTGTATTTTTAGTGTATGCCAAACTATGTTTAATTTCGTGCCGAACTATGCTGAACAGTGCCTATATTCATATTATGCCGAACTATGCCGAAAACTGGTCGAATTTGAGCCGAATTTGGGCGGAAACATGCCGAGTTGGCGTCGCCTGGGAACTTGTCATGTGAACACGAGTGGGAAACTAGGCGTTTCCATGCCGAAAACTACATCCGTCCGATGCTAAATAGCGTTGGATTTCGGCATGGGAACGCCCAACGAGTGGAGGTGCTCTGACACGACAGAGACGGGACGGACAACGACTACGCTGACACGACTTGCGTTTGGGCAACTTCAACCGGGTTGAATAAGGGCATCTCCACCGGGTCGACCCAACCCTTCCAAGCACGGACACGCGGGACGTGCGTGGTATCACAGCGGCTCGACCCATCCGGACCGATGCATCCGGTTCGACCCATCCGTACGCCAAATTTGGGCAACGATTGCGTCTGACTGGACAGCGCGCATCCTCCCGTGTCCTCACGTGGGGGGGTCCGAGGGCCCTCTTGCCAGTGACCCAACGGCTTTATTTCACTAGCCATCAATGGAAGGCTTCTCCAAAGGCTAGCCGCACCACTACTGGTGCCGCCCCACATCTGCCCTCCTGCCGCAATACCTCAATGTTGTCGCTTCGGTTTACGCGCCGACATACAATGCCGGGCCTCGTTAACAGGCTACTCGCGGCCATCTTCTCCCACACCACACCATTATCTCCTCCTTCCCATCATCCTAGCCATGGTCGGCGGCATTGTATCGAGGGGAGGGCATCTAGGACAACCACTAGGCCGTGGACGTCGAGGCAGGTGCGGAGGGCGCAGCCAAAGTAGCACGCCGCCATGCTCTCCCTCTCCATCTTCGTCGCCCGAGCTCAATTATGTCAACACCGGCTTCGAGTTCGCCATGACCATCCATTCGGGCATGACGCGGGACATGATGCTCCTTCCTTGAAAATTTGTGTCGCTGGTCGACGGTGCAAAGCCCCAGCAGGTCATGCCACGGGCGACCGGTGTCAATACCAACGTGTGGCCGGTGGATGTGTTGTTCTACCGCCTTGGCCAGATGTTCCTCGCCAACGGCTAGGAGGAGTTCGCCCGACGACACCAAATCTAAGTGGGAAACTTCGTCATCTTCAAGTACGACGACGAAGCCATGCTCACCGTTAGCATCTTCGACGATACCATGTGTCGTCGTTGCTACCACTCCGACTCTGACGAGTAGGCTTTGCACTAGACTACTGTGTACTCCCCGTGTATCGTGTTCGGAATGTGGGTATCATCCATTGCAATGAAGGTCTTTATTGAAGTCTTGAAACATTTTTACAAGCAAACCACATCTACAACTATGCGCCGCCTACGATGCTGGGGGCGGAGGCGAAGAAGGGTTGACAAGACACCATTCTTCTTCAAGAGTATTGATGATTGCTCGCTGCATCTACACCTCCTCTTCATCTTGGGAGAGGCGGACATGTAGGAAAGCATCGTCGGGATTGGCCCGCACCGCTTCCCAGAGGTTGCCATTGTAACATCCCAGGAATAGCACCTAGAAATAGTGAGGCCACATGTGTGTGCATTGCATTCATGCATAAGAAAATCCGGGGAATTTTCGCGCAAAACACAAAGAGTTGTAGAGGGATCGGGATCTCTCTTGTTCTGATGATAACGTCAGCGCAAGTGTATATATTTCGACATGATCTCTACTATATTCTTGTGTCTTGGGAAAACAATTCAATTCATGTTTGAAATTGAGAATTGAGATTCAAATTTTAATACTTGGGAATATTTCCATGTTAAGAAAATAATATATAAATAATAAAGTAAAAAATTATAATACAAAATATATCCAATCATATAATAGATGAACATTTATAATTAAGTGGAATAAGAAATTTCAAATAGGGAATAAAAGTATTTCTTATTTAATAAATACATGTTACAACATTCTTTATAATAAAAGTATTACAATAATTCGAATCTAAATAATACACGGTTATATTGCTGTTACAAAAGGATAAAATAAAATTACAAATTAATGAAAGAAAAACCTAAATTATATTTCCTAAACTAAGATGAATCTTGTATCTTCTTTTCTTCTTATACTCCTGTACCTGCAAGACAACCCAAAATAAAACTAAAAAATAGAAGAATGTTATTTGGTTGGTATTTTACTCTCAGTTTGGCAATGTGATGCATTGCTGAACATATCATTGAGTATTTCTAAAAAGGGGCCAAAGAGTAGTATCTGTTCTTATTCTGGGAATATTGCCTCATACTTATACATCATCGGCTGAGGGCAAATTATCACTGGCAAAACAAAAATAAAGCCTAGGTTAGGATAATATCCAAACCAACCGAAGCTTGCACTATGGGATAGCAAAACTCAATCTTCTAACATGCACAAGTAGATGAGCCACACACACACAGATAGCTCCATCACCACATGCAACTGATGTGTTGTCCATTGCCCAAAGAGAAGAGCAGCTGTATTAAGGACATCACACTCTTGGACCAGTCATGAGCAAACCAACCAGATCTTAGTTCTCCACACCACCATCTTATCCATTTCCCCCACACACAACCAGACCACCAGATCCTCTGTTAGCCTAAGAACAACACTAAGAATATCATTTGTTCTTACCAGTTCAGTACCAAAATCACCATCAGTCACAACCACCATGAACACATAAGTAGAATCAAGAATCCAAGTAATCAGCAAGGACAAGGTAGAGAAGGTCAAGTTATAGATGCTGTAGTAAATGGAGTAGTAGAAGGAGAAGGGAGAAGGATATCAATATACAGTAGCAACTGATCAAGATCCATCACAAGAACAAGCCTCCAGCACCACCTCATCCGTCAACACTACAAACAATAAGGTAGATGAGAGTATAGCTAGATCTTGTAGCATCTGTTCTTATTTAATTTTTGCAATGAAATATTTGAGGGTAAGGGAAAAAGAAATGTAGCAACCAAATCCACCTACCCTTCAACTAAAATTGATCTAGGAGGATTAGGTCGAGTGGTACTCTCAGTATTGCAAAGTGCTGCTTTGCAAAATCATCATAAGAGACATACAAAGATTTCCAAATCTTAGTATCTACTCTTAAATAAAATCTTGCCTCAGTCTATTGCCTCATTGGCCAGGGATTTCCAAGTTATGAATTTGCATCTAGAGGAAAATAAATCCCTGAATAGGTGCTACTGGACACATCCCAGTTATGGGTAGCACCTTAGTAGCAACTAACATCAGAGTTGTTCCTCTATGATTAAACCACAAATACATTTTTTCAACAAATTAGATAATCAAATCATTCTTCCAAGCACTGTAGGAACCATACCTAGAGAGTATCCATCATAGGTCATTTAAGAAAGGAACCAAATAAAAACCTTAGTTTCTACCTAGCACAGTCTCATACCAGCATCACAGACCAATGGATCTAGTTCTAACTAGATCTATATTCACCACACTGCTGGTACAGGGCATGGACGGATCTGCCATTGATCATGGGTGTTCAGATGAACACCCGAATTTTTCTACAAAAAAAATCTTGTGCATAATGTCTACTGTCCATGTCTCACATTTTCTCTTGCAAATCAAGACCAAACCTTGAATTAGCAAATAGTCCATATGGTGGCCACATACGACCCAGCTAGCATGCCCTGCCACTAGCCGAGAGAAACCAGCCCTGACCTACGGATTGTTGTCAAAACAGTCTGGCAATGTTTAAAAGGCTTGAAAATATATTTGAGCTCTCTATTACGCTTACTGAAACAAACAAAAAATATGATCGTGTTTAGGTTATTTTTTCAGTGTCTTTTGTGGTGGTTAAATTTATCAGTCTTATTCACAAAAAAAATTATTAAGCGAGAATTGTTCCTAATGTCTCGTCATATCTCGCTTCCAAGCTATGACATATTCATATGGTTGTATTGCAATATTTTTATTAATTATTTTCTAGATTTCTTACCCATATAGGTAATTTTGTCAAAATGGCTAATTTGTACTTTTATTTGCGTGAAGGCATAAAGCAGTTGATAATTTTGCGGAATGGCCAATTTTTCACCTTTTATATTTTGTGTTGGTTTCAGTTTGAACACCCAAAATTAAATTCAACTGGGTAGCACCTCTGTATCAATAGGTTCATCCATATCTACTAAGAATCAGATACTCACTTTCCTAAATGAATTCAGGAATCATATTAGACATTTGATTCAGAAAAGACAATGAATATAATATTGTTTATCATCAAGCCACACTTGAAAAAGACTATTAAGTAAATCACTTTCCTAGCCAAATCCTAGGAATCGGTTAAAATTAGCTGACTATCATGTTGATAGTATACATATTTGGTCACAATCTCACCTATTAAAGAATTCAAATCATTTCTCTAGCTTTAATTGCTAGAAATCATTTTCACAATAATTTGTCATGTTGACAGTATAAATAAAACAAGTAAGGTACCTGCAAAGTATACCAAAGGAATTCAGATCATCATTCTTGAAATCATTTTCCTAGCTTAGTTAGCTAGGAATCATCTTTAAGATAATTACTGCTAAGTTGACAGTCAACACATACCTCAAGAATCCCAAGAGCAAGCATTAGTCCCATTATATTGCACAGAAACATCACAAAGACAGCAACAAAGTCATTCTAATTAGTTGGCAACATGAACAATAAGGAAACATCCTTCTATTACATCTATCAGTAGTCAAATGAAAACTCCTGAATAATTTTCCTAGTTAATTCACCTAGGAATCATCTCATTCCAATAGCAAGCTAGCCAGTACATATTCTGGATCATCATCATAGTATCTAGTTACATATGTATCTACATAACTAAAGGTTTAGATTCACGCAATATTCAACCCAACAGAAACAATTGTCAGGAATACCAAAATCAACATGGCATCAGATTTGTCTCAATTCATCCACATGAAAATTACACAGCAAACAACTTAAACCAGCACTGTTATCCACAGCTAAAGGGATGAACCCTAATTAGGGGCATATCTCTGCAATCACACAGAGAGCAGGAAGGGGATAAAGAGAAGAGGGGAAATTGAGAGAAAAATCACCGTAGGTCTTCACAAGAAGATAGAAGATGAAGCAGAGGAGTGGCCAGCAGCAATGAAGAGGCGGCAGCACGGGGAGCAACCCCGGAGGGGCGCTGCAACCCACGCCTGCAGCTCGTCTGGAGCAGCCGGAGGAGAAGGGGTGAGCATCGTGAGCAACCCAGCACGACGTCGACGAAGTACCAAGGCGGCCTAACCCTAACTCTAGCCTTGGGCGAGGGTCAGCGCGGCCGGAAGCAGATCCCATAGATGAATCGGCTCGGACAGGACCGCGCGGCAGCGTCGACCTAGTAGTCTTGCACCGCTGCAATGGCCACGGCGGCGGAGTCACTGCCGGAATCGGGAAGGCGACGGCGCGACGTCACCAGCGGCCCGAATAGGAACGTGTGGGGGTGATGTGAGAATGAGGGAGAGGATTAGGTCGAGCGAGCAAGTGACCAGGGAACCCACTGGGTCGGGTCAGGCTGGATGATAAAATACCCTAGTACTACTTATGTTCTACTATTTGTGTTCTAGAAACATACCAAAATTATTTAATAAAATACCAAAATACCCTAATACTATTTATGTTCTAGAAACATAAATAAAAATCCTAAAAATATAAATAATATATACATATGTTCATAAAAATCTACAATACTCATTAAAAATAGTACATTGCATTTTAGAATGATAAAATTTAAATTCATTATTTTAATGACATAAATTCATCAAGGAATTTTCTTTAAATAATGATGACATCTAAAATTGTTTAAAAATTTAATTATAAAACTTTAAATAAATATCTTATGTAATAAAAATATTAGTTTATATTTAGGATGATAAAAAAATACTTATATATTTAAACACATTTCTTGATTCTAAGTATTCTAATAAAAAAGGGGTAAAACATAAAAATATATAAAAAATCATTTATGTTTAAAAAACAAATTTACTATTTTATAAAAATACTAACCTGATTTTCTTATAAAAAATGAAGTAAGTATTCAAAGACATTTATACCTTTAGAGAATTTTATAAACATAAGACCAATACTTAAAAATAAATAAAAATCATTTTTAAGATCTTAAATGAATATACTAAACTAGAAAAATATTAAATTTACCATTAGAATTTTTTTTAAGATTTTAAAAGTAATAAATTCTTATCCATTACCTATTTTATCATAATGAGATAACTATTTTGTTAATTCATTAAAATTATTTCCTAAGTAAGAAATAATCACATTTCCTTATAAGACACTAAATTCTTTAAGATTAATTACTAAGTCTAAAACCATAATTATGATTCATAATAAAACTTAAATGTAAATTATTAACTCTATAATACCCTTTTGAAACCTTTAATAAAATTTAAACTAATCATTCAGTTAAATACCAAATAAATTATCTCACACCTTATTCACACTTATGATAAATCTAAAATTTGGGAATAATATAAATATATTACACCTTAAGTTTATTTACCCTTTTAAAGTTAACTTTAGTCTCAAAATTTATAAACATCATGTCTAATAAACTACTTATGTTTTTATAGTTAACTTTGATCTAGTTCAATTAAGACATAAAGCATCTCAAGTCCAACCTAATCAATCACATTCTATTAACCATAAAGATTGTTTAAATCTTAGAAAAGAAATCTTTTCTTCAAATGTTATTATCGTTGCCACTTCAAACAACAATTCTATGATAGTTCTTTCAACCCTTAACAACTTAACACATTGACTCTCATCCTAGCTACACGATGGTAGTTAACCTAAAGTATAGATTAATTGATACCCCATCTTTATATCTTTTGTATGTTGGAACTTAAACTCCTTATAGATGTAATTACTTGCAAAAGAAACTTGAAGATAAAATAAATCTTAATAAAACAACTAAGATCAACTCACTTAGAATACTGGAAATTCATTTTGGGAGTTTTACAAAAATGCATAGCATTACTTATGCATAACTACATATTGCTTCTTTAAACATTAGTCCTTACCGGACCAATGATGTTGTTTTCAGATATTGGATCTTATATCGTCTCGAAGACCGTGATTACAAAATCTTGTGATCACAAAGGCAAGTTCACACTTGCTCATGTCCTTTGATTAATTTCTATAAAGTATTTGCAAATCTAGTGTTATCTTCACCTGCATTTCAAAAAGGTCAGAAAACACTACTTTAATAATAATCTGATTATGGGTTATTTACCAAAGTGGTAATAACCTACTATAAAAGTTTTGGTGGCAAAGGAACATAATACCTAGGCCTTAACAACCAACGTCGCCAGTGATTCTTGCGCCGTATATTACGCGTTAACCATGAGATCTATATGGCTCTACGGAAGTCAGTGATTATGGGTAAAGTAACGCACCTCTGCAGAGTGTAAGAACTGTAACTTGTTACTCCCTGCTCCGGGAAGGAGCTGTGAACGCTGTAGGAAAGGAACTCCACGAAAGTTCTGGTAAACGTGTGAAGGCTGACGGACATAGATTTTCAGAATAAAAACAAACTTTGAAGAAATATTTACGAAAACCTGCATGGCCTATGACCTTTGGTCTGTGGCTATAGATAGTTCATTAAACACTCCTTTTTAGTGAACTTGCTGAGTACGCTCGTACTCAACGTATCTTCTTAACCCTTGCTAGATTTCGGAGCAACCAACGACGAACCTATAAGAGGAGTTCTTCTGAAGAATTAAAGGTATCTAGTGGAGATCAATAGGAGTCAACGACTACATCAGAAGTTTTTGAAGTCAAGATGGACCGTTCTATATAAATAAATCCCTAGATAGTAGAACCTACTTCTAGAGGGCATTGCTTTAGTAGCAATGCCAAGCCATAGATATATAGTAGCATTGTTCTTGCATAGACTTCAAGTTGTTATCTCTGGTTTACTTATATAATATCTTCCTCACTGTCTCGAGGAGGTTCTCTGGATCTTTTGTAATGAGTCATATGTAATCTATAGTCATGTCTTGGACCTGCTATGTTTTTGTTGTACCGCTCTGAGGGATGTAATACTAGTGAAAGGTGTTTCATTGGTGTTATGTCAACGACTATAGTGTACTACATCATGCAGTGGTATGCTGGGTCACCACAGCTGGTATCAAAGCATATGCTTTGACCTTAGGATTAAAACCCTTTTTGGAAGATCTGTAGGTTAGATAGTGACTATAGGAAGCCATCTTATCTAAACCAAATGTTCTTATGAATTGTGAGGAGTATCCGCTTGAGGATAAATTTGTCACCAGATGCGTTAATCATCCTATTTAGGAGTAGTTACTTATATTTTATCGGTATAGTGCTAGTTCAAAGAAGGTAGAACACCATTAAGATGTCTTAAGTAAGTTCAAATCAGGAAGTAGCTTATGATATAGTAAGGATATCTTGGGGAGTAGTTTAAATGGTGTAGTCTATCCATAGAAGCCATGTAAGATAGCAGAATCTTATTGTTAGTTGATAACAATAGATAACATAATGAGGGCATTAGGGCATGTATAAAGGAAATGGATAGGTAAATCATAAAAAGATCATGGTGAGATTAGCTCCGAAACCATGATATGTGTAAAGTGTGTTAAGTAATTGGTAAAAAGTCGTGAAATAGAGTAAGAAAGACATATTATAGGACCATGCTAGAGGTCATGACTGTTACAAATTTCTGGTAATCTTTGGTTTTAAGGTCTTATGTAGAATTTGGTTAGTCGTTTGAAGAGACCATGTAAGAATAATTTGTCAAAAAACAGGAGTTTAGTGGTAATTGTTGGACCACAGGGGAGGTCAGAGGTTAGTCAAAACCAATTTGAGACTACTTTGTTAAAAAATTATCCAGTTGCAACTAAGCAGCGTGGGTAAATATTAGGGCAAGGTAGGGCATGATCCACATAAGTTGTTTAGAACCCTAGAGATTTATACATTAATTCATATGAAGATTGAAGTGTATAACATCATACCTGGAGTACGAGAGATGTTTTACTCAAAGTACTACTTCTATAGGTTTTGATGTATGTTTGTTAGTTATACTATTTGGATTTCTTGGATTTTATTGTGTGGCTAGATCTGTGCATGAAGTTTGAACTTGATGAGCATATGCATGATGTTACATGAAGTTCTTACTTAATGTTATAGGTCTAGAGGGAAAAATGGGATAGCATGAGGGAGAGACGAATTACCATTGAGAAAAAGTAGAAATGAAGGCTCGGATGATGATGGATGATAAACCAAAGGAGGTCATGTACACAACTCTAAAGGAAAGATCAACTCTAAGACCATACTCACCCACCAATGGAGAGTTTATCTAGTATATGAGGGGTATGGAGGAAGGAAGTAGGATGGAGTTAGAGCAACAAAATAATCTTATAGTGATATAGCATAGAGAATGCATGATAAGTCATCTAAAGAACTTTAACCAAGAAATAAATTGGTGGAATTCTTGGAAACTAGACCCTGGAGTTTCTCTATGACCAAAGATCCCATAGAAGCAGAAAATTGGTTGATGGACACATCACGTAAGCTTCACAATGTGGGTGTAAGGATGAAGAGAAGGTATGTTATGCCATATACCTATTGTATGAAACTACAGCACTATGGTGGGAGGAATTGAAGTACAAGCTGTCTGGAGAAGGTGTTTGTACATGGACGGAGTTTAAGAAGAAATTTTGAGAGGCATTCGTTCACAAGAACATCATAAAAGGGAAAGCTAGTGAAGCTGTAGAGAAAAATAATCTTCCAGTGTTGAAGCATGTGCGCAAGTTTAACCGGCTATCTCGTTACATTTGTGAGGAAGTCAATAAGGAGGCCAAACGGCAAAAGTGATTCATAAAAGGATTATAGGCAGTTATGAAGATGCAACTTAGGATTGTCCGTGCAAAGGAGTTCCAGGAATTATGGGATAGCGCACTATTCCAGAGGATAAGGAGAAGGGTGTAGCAGAAGAAAAAAACAAGGAAGCCAAAAAAGGAACCAATTTATCAAGAGCAATTCGCCGAAGACACATTTGTGGAAATTGTGGAACCAAGGGACATCAGACTAGTGAATGTCATAAAGCTCAAGCAACTTGTCATAGGTGTGGGGAAGTAGGACATATCAGACCCTATTGTTCAAATAGGCCACCAATATGTGAATCATTAGTGGAGGGTGATGAATCGCCACTAAGGGGTGGAAAGAAGAGGAAGACTAGTGGTCAAAAGCAAAATGTATGCTACGAATGTGGACAAACAGGACATATAAGGAGTAAACGTCTGATATTAGAATCTGATGAAGGAAGTGATTTAGCAATTGGAGTATCACCGTCAAAAGGGAAAATGGCGGAAGGCACATCTTCTAAGAACCTAGTTGGGAATCCCTTTGGGAAACAAAAGTATGAAGCCACGAATCAAGTCAACAACAGTGTCAACCACAATATGGCAAATGGTAAGTCAATACGTTATTAGCTGTACAAGTTGCCTAGTTTACACACTTAAGATGCCGGAGAATACATATTGATAACCACGAATGTGTGGATCTATCATATGTTTCTTTGAAAGGCCATTAAAAGAATCCTAAAGCTTCTAAAAGAGTAGCATCAGAAGTACGCACGACCACGGCTGGTACTTGGTTGGTTTAGTTAGCCGAATCTACTTGGTACAACTTAAAGAGCATAAAACTTGGCCTAAGCTAAGTAAATCTGAAGAAGTATGATATTAGAGCAATCGTTTTCGAAGATGCTTCGCAGAGTCGGGCTTGCAAATCGAACAACATCCTAACCATGTAAACAATGTGGAGGTATGATGTAACACCCCAGTTTTAGCTAAATCTATATTAGGGTTTGTTTTGTGCATCATGAGCATCATGCCTTAAAATTTGGCATCGAAGAAATACAATAAAACCTAAACTCTAGATTTCTCCCCTCTCTTTGAAACACATTCAAATGGTTTGAATTTAGAAAATTATCAAAAGTGCGGAGCCCAATATGAATAAAAGGGCCCCCTCAATATTTTATACACTTTTGCAAAGTCTCTGGTGCTTTTAAAATGTTCAAAACAGTATTTGAATTTGAAATTACAAACAGAAATACAAAACAGAAAATAAAAAGGGTTTGCAAAAAAAAAGATGAGCAACAGCCAACCAGGCCGAGCCCAGCTTGCCCTCTTCTCTATTTGCTGCTCCTAGCGCAGCCAGCAACCACTGCCACAGCCCATCCCCGGCCCAAACGCAGCCCACGCCCGGATACCCCTTCGTTGTCGTCTTCCTCCTCCTTAGCAAGCTGCTCGCTGTCTCGCGCGCGGCCGCCTGATGCTCACCGCCGCGATTCCTGCCGCCGCTATGGTCGCCTCGCGATGATAAGGATGCCATGAAGATCGCCATCTCACACTCGTCCTCGTCCTCGTCCTCCCTTTTTCTCTTCCTCCCGAGGCCTCTCGCGTTTTCCCCTTTTCTCCCGAACCCTAGCCGATGGCCGTCGTCTCGTGTCGCTGCTAGAGGCCGTCCCGAGCCCAGCCGTAAGGCTCTAGAGCTCCGTCTCCTCGCCAGAACCTCCTCACCGAAGCTTGATTGCTGGGGTGCCCTCTCTCACTAGAATAGACCCCGTCTTCCCCGTCACCGACGCTGACAACCGTCACCATTGGTGAAGCTACCAAGCTCCTCCGGTCCCATCGAGGCTTCCATCGCGTCAAGGGTAAGCCAAAGGCCCTCCTGGACCCCTTCATCCTCCCTCTCTCACTCTGTGGCCATCACCCGACGATGCTCTGTAAGCGCCGCCCCTCGGCCTCGTCGCTGTCCGTGATCCGTTGACCCCCTGGAGCGGCGCCACCATATTTAGGTCCCCAGCAAAGCTCTGGTTCAAGAGCGCCTAGTCTCGCTTGCCCATTCGCCGTCTAGCGCCGTTCCCCGCCGTCGTATGCAGGTCCTCCGACGAGTCCCGCGTGGTGCCAAGGTGGCATCCGACGTGGCCTCGGCCCCATCCGTCAGTCGGAGTGGGTAGCCTTCGCCCCGGTGACAAATGCCCCTGATCCCCCTTTGCTTGTGTGGATGCTAAGGTGGCTCCGGGCCCCTCTGTCAGTCACTATGGCTAGGTATGCCTGCGGTGTAAAAAGTTTAAACGCCTCTGCTGACATCATGTTGACGCAATAAACCCTTTAAATAATTCTAGAAATTGGTTTAATCTTATAAAAGTAATATCTAATTAATTATAAGTCAGAAAAATACAAATAATATATCAAAATGTTTAGAAAAATGAAACCTATCTATCTAAGATATAACCATGTTGTTGGAATTATGCCCTAGAGGCAATAATAAAGAAGTTATTATTATAATTCTTGTTCATGATAAAGTTTATATTCCATGCTAGAATTGTATTAAGCGGAAACTTTAATACTTGTGTGGTTTGTGAACAACACCGTGTCCCTAGTACGCCTCTATGGACTAGCTCATTGATCAATGATGGTTAAGGTTTCCTAACCATAGACATGAGTTGTCAATTGATAATGAGATCATATCATTGGGAGAATGATATGGTGGACAGACCCAAACTAAGCAAAGCTATTAGATCGTTTCATCGTGTTCGTCTTTGCGAAGCTTTTCTCATGTCAAATATTGTATTCCTTAGACCATGAGATAATACAACTCCCTGGTATCGGAAGAAAGCTTTGAGGTCATCAAACATCATCCTATGAGAGGGTGATCATAAAGGTGTCTCTCAGGTGATCGGAAAGTATCTGTTGGGTTGTATGTATCGAGATGGAATTTGTCCCTCCCAAGTCGGAGAGATATACTTCGGGCCCACTCGGTAATCGATATCAACACCGCTTGCAAGCATGTGGTTAAGGAGTTAATCACAAAGTGATATCGGATTACGGAACGAGTAAAGTACTTGCTGTGAACGAGATTGAACTAGGTATGACGATACCGACGATCGAATCTCGGGCAAGTAAAATATCGCGAGACGAAGGGAATATATATATGGGATTGATTGAATCCTGGCATCGTGGTTCATCCGATATGATCATCGATGAATGTGTGGGAGTCAATATGGGTGCCTGCACTCACCGTTGATTATTGATAGAAGATCATGTCTCATATTCTCGAACTCAGAGGCTCACACACTTAACGTGTCTCGACGCTAGGATAGATTGGATAATTGGTTTATGAATTTTTGTTCGGAGTCTCGGATGGGATCCGGGATATCACGAGAGGTTCTGGAATGGTCCGGAGAATAAGATTCATATAAGGCAGTGCAGTTTTTGGAGTTCGGAATTGTTCCGGGTTAATCGGTATTGTACCGGAAGCTTCTAGAACCTTCCGGAAGGGGACCAATATGGCCCCACCTTCCGGGAGGGGGAATGGGCCTATGAGGGAGTGTCCTGGCCGCATTGGGCCAGGGGCACAAGGCCCCATAGGGCCTAGCCGATACTAGATAAGTTTAAATCGTTTAAACTAGAGATAAGATAGGGTTTCTAGAAGGGAGAGTTTAAATCGTTTAAACTAGAGATAGGCTTGGAGGATGGCAGGGCTGGACGCACCCCCTCTATATATAGAGGGCTGGTGCGCCTCCCCAACACACCTTCCTCCAAGCCCTAGTAGCCCCGCCGCCTCTCTCCCTCCCGATCTGCTTTGTAGGCGAAGCCTGCAGAAATTCTCCACCATATACACCACGCCGTCGTGTTGTAGATCCAATCCATCTCTCCACCATACTTGCTGGTCCGAGGAAGGAGGATACGTCGAGGTGCTGCACGTGTGCATCTCACGGAGGCACCGCCACTTGTGGTGCTAGATCGGATCGGATCGCGAGGAGGAGAAGCGAGTACGACTACATCACCCACGTTCCGATTTAACGCTCACCTGCGAATCTTCAAGGGTATGAAGATCTAATCCAATCTCTCGTTGTTTGCATCTCCTAGATTAGATATTGGCTTTCCTCCGCTCGCTCTGAGAAAATTTCGATTTACTATGCCGCGAAACCCTTCAAAGGGTATCGAGCTAGATCTATGCGTAGATGTGTTTCACGAGTAGAACGCAACATGGTTGTTGCGGCGTTGATGTTTTCTGCTGCAAGCCTCTTGTTTGTGTTCTTCTTATGACGCGATAGTGAGATTGAAGCGGTCCAGGCCAACCTTACGCGACGCCGTCATGACCGGCCCGCACTTGACGTGTGGCTTGTACCATACATGCGGCTGGTGGATGTCTTTCTCACTATAGTTGTCATGGGATTAACACCGTAGTTTGGCAACCATAATATCACCGCTAGGCTTTCCGTAGGTAAGAATCGTTCTTAGCATCTACTCCCATAAGCCACGTAAAACATGCAACAACAAAGTAGAGGCGCCTAACTTGTTTTTGCAGGAGTGTTTTCGTGATATGGTATGGCCCAAGATGTGATGTGTATATTGTATGCGATGATCATGTTTTGTAATGTTTCACGACTTGCATGTCGATGAGTACACAACCGCAGAGCCATATGGTTGTCTTTATAATTGTGTATGACCTGAGTCAACTTCTTATACGCCATGTAATAGCTTTACTTTATCGCTAAGTAGTTAGCAATAGTTGTAGTTGCTATTCGTGGTGGAGGCAATCATGGTGGAGTGATGGAGATCATGGAACGCACAAGATGGAGATCATTGCGCGAAGATTGGCTATACCATGTCACATAAAGTTATATGCATGTGATGTTTATCCTTTTATGTATCTTATTATGCTTAGATCGCGATGGTAGCATTATAAGATGATTCCTCACTTAAAGATCAAGATAAAACTGTTCTCCCCATGTATGCACCGCTATGAAAGTTCGTCGTGTCCAAGCATCACGTGATGATCGGGTGCTATAGACTCTACGCCACATACAACGGGTGCAAGCCAGTTTTGCACACGCTGAAATACTTGGGTTTGACTTGACGAGCCTAGCATGTATGGGACATGGCCTCGAACACATGAACCGAAAGGTTAAGCATGAGTTTTATGTATGATTTGATCGACTCTTCGTTGTCCACCATTGAAGCCACATCTCTTCTCGTGAAGATCGGATTAGGTGTGGTGAATTTGGATCGTGTTCACTAAACAACTTGAGGGATGTTGAATTTAGTGGGAGTTCATCTAGTAGTTTTATTAAGTTGAACTATTTATCATGAACATAGTCTAAATTGTACTTGCAAATACTGTAGATCACATGGCCAAGTCCAACTTCAACTTCAACGTTTTTGCTGAGAAAGAAAAGCTTAGAAACAATGGGTCTAACTTCAAGAATCGGGTTCCGCAATCTTAGAATCATTCTGTCATGGACAAAAGGACTATGTCCTTGGGAAAGCATTAGGTGACCCTCGCAACTTCACGGCCGATGAGAAAGCTGTCTATCGTCACAAGAAAGATGATTATGGTGTGATTAAGAGCACCATGTTGTTTGCTATGGAACCGAACTTCAAAATCGTTTTGAAAACTATCCCGGCCCTTTGAGATTCTCGAGGAGCTGAAACCATGTTTCGCACTCAGCCCGCTCGAGAGATATGAGATCTCCGAGAAGTTCTTTAACGCAAGATGGAGGAAGGAGTTCCGTTAGTGAGCACGCCATTAAGATGTCGGGCTACACTCAACGCCTTTGAGCAATCGGATCGCAAGATTCCAGAGGAGCTCAAGATTGACAGGTTCTGCAATCACTCCCTCCCAGCTACAAAAGTTTTGTAGTGACTCATAATCAGATTGGTTCCATCGATACGATCACCGAGCTCTTCGCAAAGTCAAGGTCATGGAGGTGGACATCAAGAAGGATAATCATGTGTTGATGGTCAACAAGCCCTCCTTTAAGAAAGGTAAGGGTGCAAATAAGCCCTTCAAGAAAGGCGGCAAGCGCTGTTCTTCCGAGAAGAAGCTCAAGTCCGGTCCTAAGCCGGACATCGAAAGTGCTTCTATTGCAAGGACAAGGGTCATCGAAGCGCAATCGTCCAAGTACTTAGCGGACAAGAAGGCGGCACCATCAAAGGTATATTTGATATACATGTTATTGATGTTTTCCTTACTAGCCCTCGTTGTAGTGCCTAGGTATTTGATAATCGTTCGCCATAATATTTGTAACTCAAACAGAGCTACGGAATAGACGACGGCTTATGTAGGGATGAGGTGACGATGCTGCTGGCAACGGATCAAGAGTTGATGTGATGGCCGCACGCCTCCTTAGTTTTACCTTCGGATTAGTTTTAAACCTTAATAAATGTTATTATGTGCCTGCGTTGAGCATGAACATTATTTCGGATCGTGTTTATTGCAAGACGGTTATTCATTTAAATCGGAGAATAATGGTTGTTCTATTTATATGAGTAACATCTTTTATGGTCATGCACCTCTTGTGAATGGTTTATTTCTTCTAAATCTCGAAAGGGATGAAACACACATCCATAACATTGAGGCAAAGAGATGCAAAGTAGACAGTGATAATACTACTTATTTGTGGCAATCATTGCCTAGGTCATATTGGTGTAAAGCGATGAAGAAACTCCATTCGATGGACTTTTGGAGTCTCTTGATTTTGAATCATTTGACACATGCTAACCATGCCTCATGGGCAAGATGATCAAAACCCCGCTTCTCCGATGATGGAGCGAAGCAACGGACTTGTTGGAAATCATACATACCGATGTATGCGGACCGATGAGTGTTTCGACGCGGTGGATATCGCTATTTTCTCACTTTTACCGATGACTTAAGTAGATATGGGTATATCTATTTAATGAAACATAAATCTGAAACGCTTGAAAAGTTCAAAGAATTTCAGAATGAAGTGGAGAACCATCGTAATGTAAAGATTAAGTTTCTACGATCCGATCGTGGGGGCGAATATTTGAGTTATGATTTTCTCACGCATCTCAAAGCAAGTGGAATCGTTTCACAACTCACGCCACCCGGAACACCACAACGCAATGGTGTGTCTGAACGCCGGAATCGAACCCTATTAGATATGGTCCGATCGATGATGTCTCTTACTGATTTGCCGTTATCATTTTGGGGTTATGCATTAGAAACCGCTGCATTCACTTTAAATAGGGCTCCATCTAAATCAGTTGAGACGACACAGTATGAACTGGTTTGGTGCTAAACCTAAGTTGTCATTTCTTAAAGTTTGGGGATGCGGCTTACGCCAAGAAGTTGATGCCGGACAAGCTCGAACCCAAAGCGAGAAATGCGCCTTCATAGGATACCCTAAGGAAACTATTGGGTATACCTTCTATCACGTAACCAAGGCAAAGTGTTTGTCGAAGAACGGTTCCTTTCTTGAGAAGGAGTTTCTCTCGAAAGAAGTGAGTGGGAGGAAAGTAGAGCTAGACGAGGTTATTGAACCTTCTCTTGAATTGAGAGTAGCGCAAGACCTGAAATTGTTCCAAAGGTCACCGCACCAACAATAGAGGAAGCTAATGACAAGGATCATGAAGCTTCGACGATGTCATATCGAACGTCGCAGGTCGACAAGGTCGCGTGCCTCTCCTGAGTGGTACGGCAACCCTGTCTTGGCTGTCTTATTGGTAGAAGACTGAACCTACGAACTATGAGGAAGCGATGATGAGCCCAGACTCTGAGAAATGGCTAGAGGCCATGAAATCCAAATTGGGATCCATGAGCGAAAACCAAGTATGGACTTTGGTGGACCCTCCTAGCGCACCGAAAGGCCGTTGAGTGCAAATGGATCTTCAAGAAGAAAACGGACGGATGGTAATGTTACCGCCTATAAAGCACGGCTTGTTGCGAAGGTTTTCGACAAGTTCAAGGTGTTGACTACGATGAGACTTTCTCTCCGTAGCGATGGTTAAGTCCATTCGGATTTTATTAGCAATTGCTGCGTTTCATGATTATGGAATATGGCAAATGGATGTCAAGATCGCTTTCCTCAATGGCAACATTGATGAAGAGTTGTATATGATGCAACCAAGGTTTTGTTGATCCTAAGGATGTCGATAAGGTATGCAAACTTCAGCTCCATTTATGGATCAAGCAAGCGCCTCGGAGTTGGAACCTTCGTTTTGATCAAGTGATCAAGAGCTTTGGATTTGTTCCAAATTGCTACGTCTGAAGCTTGCATCTACAAGAAAGTGAGTGGCAGCTCGGTGACGCTTTCCGTACTATATGTGGATGACATATTGATTATTGGAAATGACATGCTTAACGATGTGAAGAGTTATTTGAACAAGTGTTTTCAATGAAAGACCTAGGTGAAGCTGCTTATATATTGGGCATCAAAATCTATAGAGATAGACAAAGACGCTCGATAGCTTTAAGCCGTAGTACATACCTAGACAAAGTTCAAAAGGTTCAATGGATAAGGCATTGAAAGGTTCAAAGGCCTATGTTGTCGTAAGATATTGAGCAAGGCTCAGGTCCACTACGGTAAATGATAGGGAAGCTATGAGCAAAGTGCCTTATGCCTCGCCATAGGTTCCATCATGTATGCCATGCTATGTACTAGACCGGATGTGTCCAATGCTCTTAGTTTGACGAGCAGATATCAAAGTGATCCAGAGTGGAACATCGGACAGCCGTGAAGAACATCCTAAGGTACCTAAATAGGACTAAAGAAATGTTCTTAGTCTATGGGGGTGATGAAACTGTCAGAAAAGGTTGCGTCGATGCTAGTTTCGACAAGGATGATTCTAAATCTCGCAGGATACGGTATATTTTGAATGGAGGAGCTATGAGTCGAGAAGCTGCAAGCAAAGCGTGATCGCGGGATCTACTGAGAAGCGGAATACATGGCTGCCGCAGAAGGCCAAGTGAAGGAGTTTGGATCAGAACTTCATCATCGAAGCTTGGCGTGATTCCAAGTGCATTGGACCCACTAGAGATATTGTGTGACAACACCGGCGCCATAGCGCCGCTAAGGAACCAAGATATCATCCAAAGACCAAGCATATCAACTCAAGAAGTTTCATATAATCCGAGATTATATAGCGTATGGAGATCAAGATCAGAAAGTACATACAGATCTGAATGTCGCAGATCCATTGACTAAACCTCTTCCACGGTAAATATGATCAAGACCTCGTGCCATGGGTGTGAGATTGTTGCCAAATGTAAACTAGATTATTGACTCTAGTGCAAGTGGGAGACTGTGGAATTATGCCCTAGAGGCAATAATAAAGATGTTATTATTATAATTCTTGTTCATGATAAAGTTTATATTCCATGCTAGAATTGTATTAAGCGGAAACTTTAATACTTGTGTGGTTTGTGAACAACACCGTGTCCCTAGTACGCCTCTATGGACTAGCTCATTGATCAATGATGGTTAAGGTTTCCTAACCATAGACATGAGTTGTCAATTGATAATGAGATCATATCATTGGGAGAATGATATGGTGGATGTACCCAAACTAAGCAAAGCTATTAGATCGTTTCATCGTGTTCGCCTTTGCGAAGCTTTTCTCATGTAAAATATTGTATTCCTTAGACCATGAGATAATACAACTCCCTGGTATCGGAAGAAAGCTTTGAGGTCATCAAACGTCATCCTATGAGAGGGTGATCATAAAGGTGTCTCTCGTGTGATCGGAAAGTATCTCATGGGTTGTATGTATCGAGATGGAATTTGTCCTCCCAAGTCGGAGAGATATACTTGGGCCCACTCGGTAATCGATATCAACACCGCTTGCAAGCATGTGGTTAAGGAGTTAATCACAAAGTGATATCGGATTACGAACAGTAAAGTACTTGCGTGAACGAGATTGAACTAGGTATGACGATACCGACGATCGAATCTCGCAAGTAAAATATCGCGAGACGAAGGGAATATATATATGGGATTGATTGAATCCTGGCATCGTGGTTCATCCGATATGATCATCGATGAATGTGTGGAGTCAATATGGGTGCCTGCCCCGTTGTTGATTATTGATAGAAGATCATGTCGCATATTCTCGAACTCGTAGGTCACACACTTAACGTGTCTCGACGCTAGGATAGATTGGATAATTGGTTTATGAATTTTGTTCGAGTCTCGGATGGGATCCGGATATCACGAGAGGTTCCGGAATGGTCCGGAGAATAAGATTCATATAAGGCAAAGGTGCTTTTTGGAGTTCGGAATTGTTCCGTATTGTACCGGAAGCTTCTAGAACCTTCCGAAAGGGGCCAACGTGGTCCCACCTTCCGGAGGGGGCATGGGCCTATGAGGGAGTGTCCTGGACGACAATAGGGGCACAAGGCCCCATAGGGCCCAGCCGATCCTAGATAAGTTTAAATCGTTTAAACTAGAGATAAGATAGGGTTTCTAGAAGGGAGAGTTTAAATCGTTTAAACTAGAGATAGGCTTGGAGGATGGGCAAGGGCTGGCCGCACCCCCCTCTATATATAGAGGGCTGGTGCGCCCCCTCCCTACCACACACCTTCCTCCAAACCCTAGTTGCCCTGCTGCCCTCCTCTCTCCCTCCCGACTGTTTGTAGGCGAAGCCCTGCTGCAGAAATTCTCCACCATACACACCACGCCGTCGTGTTGTAGATCCAATCCATCTCTCCACCATACTTGCTGGTCCGAGGAAGGAGGAGACGTCGAGGTGCTGCACGTGTGCATCTCACGGAGGCACCGCCACTTGTGGTGCTAGATCGGATCGGATCGCGAGGAGGAGAAGCGAGTACGACTACATCACCCACGCCCGACGAACGCGTTCACGCTGCGAATCTTCAAGGGTATGAAGATCTAATCCAATCTCTCTCGTTGTTTGCATCTCCTAGATTAGATCTTGGCTTTCCCTCTGTTCGCTTCCGTAGAAAATTTTGATTTATTATGCTGCGAAACCCTTCACATGCATTGTTAAGCAACTTAAATGACAAGTTTATTTAGAAGAACATAGTAACCCCTCATAGGTGATTCCGGAGTTTCCCCGAGTTAGGGTTTGCACCCCTCGGAACCCCGATTAAATGGTCGAGCATGCCTTAGGGTTAATTTTCAATACAATTCCACTTGTCATATAATCATTCTTGTTTGAGCATTGCATCGATGCCATTGTTGATTGTTTCCCTTTCTTTCCGGTGTTTCGTTCTTCCCGATAGAATAGGATATCGAGATCGAGATCGAAGACCGAGATCAACATCGTCGAAGATCGAAGATCGACGAATAATACTTGACCAACTGTAACCAAGTCAAGCACAAGGCCTCCAAAGATCTGTCTATCTGCTATCAACTGGCAAAGGCAAGCATAGCCCCACCATGATATAATCCTATGATTTCGAAAGCATTTCAATTCCTGCCATGTTGCATACGATTCTACTATGGTCTTTTATCGATAGAAAGAGTATCCTATTTGTTGCATTACTCCCTTTGAGCTTATATTACCTGATCCACTGCTCCTAGCATAACTAGGTTTGGCTTGTGTGCACTGCTAAAGCTTACATCTGTGTCCTGCTTAGCCATGCATAGCTGCTAGTGCTGGTTCATCCAGATGATGTATCAGATGCAGAGAATCTAGTATGAAAGGAGAACGTGATGAGATGAGATCTGTGATATGAGGTTAAACATGCTAAGGCTTGTATGGGAGGCCACGGTGGGATGTGGTTTTTCTAGTCCCATGCTCGCCACCACTAGGAACTGAGTTCTTGCCTTTGGAACCGAGACGAGCGTACAACCACACGGGGCCTGGACAACCTCATGAATGACTAACTTGCCTAGTATATTCCATGAGTCACATAGTTCGGGCATTCCATTCGGCATGCATTCTGGATCTTCTCGAAGGCGGTGAAGGAGGTGCATTCATAACAGGTAGGGAAGCATGGACCGGGTTGCTTGGGGTAGATAGCGCCCATGGTAAACCAACCTCGCCTCACATCTTTAAGTACCGACTTCGGGATTTGACCCATTATGGTGGAACCATACTTATTGCGTGACTCATGGTCTCGGCGAAAGCAAGGTAAAGTTCGTGTCTAACCACCCTCTGTCGGCCTTCCAAGGAAGAGGGCTATTACTAGTGGCATTAAGAGAAGGTTAGTACGTGTGGGTAAAGTTGTACACCCCTGCAGGGTTAAATCTTTTCGAAAAGCCGTGTTCACGGTTATGAACGACTTGGCGACCGGACTCAAGATCATACATAACTTTAACCACTATAAAACTTGTTGATCAACGTGTGCTTAAGGATGCTTCCTCATGGGTATGAGGGGGTGATCCTAGTTCAGGTGATGATGATGATTTGGTGGATATCAAAAGATGATGATCAATATTTCAGAGATGTCTCTCTCTTATCCTCTTTTAAAATATTCTGATTAGCCGAGATTCTTCTCTCTCCCTTGTTTTATAAACAAAGATGGCTTTATGCAAAACAACTCCACCAGCCATAAGTCTTGCGGAGTACACCCTGTACTCACCCTTGCTTTGTTGATACTTTTGGCAGAGTAAGTGTTCCCCGAAGATCAGATGGTACTACATCGACACCGACGAGTAGCTTGGGGTTTCCGGCCGGCAGCCTGGAATCTATGGGCTGGGACGTCATCATTATGCTTCAGGCCTCTTAGGCCATTTGTTAAGTTTGCTATACTTAATAGCATAATTTGCCTTCCGTTGTTTGATGTTTGTGGTCAGAGACCTCTGCTTGTAATAATTTGGTTCTTTGCTCAGATATGAGCTTGCTGCAATAAATTTTGTGTCGTAGGGTCACTATCGTGTTACCAATTCTTCACTGGATATTCTCGAGCTCAAGGTTAATCTTATGTCAGACGGAGGTCTGGGATTTGTTTATCCCTGATCCCGGGGGTGTCACATATGATAAGGAGTCGGAGAATATTAGTAAACCCCAAGGGGAGGAGTTAATAGTAAGGTAATATAAAGGTTCGATATCTGGAGGAAAGTAAGGAGAAAACTTAAATCATGATTTAGCTATAATTTATATTCATCAGGATAATTGAACCTTTTGAAAACAAAGCAATGTGGCAGTTTAGACTTATACCTCAAGATAGTAAATGGAAGATCTTCAGCTTAGTAATAAGGAAGTTGGAGTAGTAATATACAAGCTGTTAAGGAAATCTACTAAATAATTATAAGATTAAAATCTTGAATAGGATAAGGTATTTTAACATTAAAAATCCAAATAGTAAGTAATCAAGAATCGAATTATTCTTAGTTTAGTATAGACTATCAAAACAGACCTATTACAGGGAATATGAAACCATGAGTGATTTGGACTAAATGAGTCCAAAACATTCTTAGTAAATAATCCATAAGGATGAAGTGTACCAGAAATAGGTAATATTAGAAGTAAGGCTATCATCGGGTATAGTCCAAACCAAAATCTTACCATAGGGAGACTTTCTCAAAACATAGAACCTTCTCAAATAGATGTCCTAATTCAAAGACACTTTAAGACACATGATCAGAACAGGAATGTTAAATTCAAAGTAATCAATGGGATTGATGATTGACCATTATTAAGACAAAAGTGGACTCAAGGAAATGCTTTAATGAAGATACCCCAATTATCTTTATTATGGATTAAAGAGCCACTATCGTCCGAAGAGGTCAGCTCTACCTTCCTAAACGTAAGAGAGTGCGAACTTCGTGGACGAAGTTGAGTTTAAGGGGGAGTCTGTAACATCCCAGGATTAACACCTGGAAATAGTGAGGCCACATGTATGTGCATTGCATTCATGCATAAGAAAATCTGGGGAATTTTCACGTAAAACGCGAAGAGTTGTAGAGGGATCGGGATCTCTCTTGTTCTGATGATAATGTCAACGCAAGTGTATGGATTTCGACATGATCTCTACTGTATTCTTGTGTCTTGGGAAAACAATTCAATTCATGTTTGAAATTGAGAATTGAGATTCAAATTTGAATACTTGGGAATATTTCCATGTTAAGAAAATAATATATAAATAATAAAGTAAAAATTGTAATACAAAATATATCCAATCATATAATAGATGAACATTTATAATTAAGTGGAATAAGAAATTGCAAACAGGGAATAAAAGTATTTCTTATTATAATAAATACATGTTACAACATTCTTTATAATAAAGGTATTACAATAATTCGAATCTAAATAATACACAGTTATATTTCTGTTACAAAAGGATAAAATAAAATTACAAATTATTGAAAGAAAAACCTAAATTATATTTCCTGAACTAAGATGAATCTTGTATCTTCTTTTCTTCTTATACTCCTGTACCTGCAAAACAACCCAAAAGAAAAATAAAAAAAATAAAAAAATGTTATTTGGTTGGTATTTTACTCTCAGTTTGGCAATGTGATGCATTGCTGAACACATCATTGAGTATTTCTAAAAAAGGGGCCAAAGAGTAGTATTTGTTCTTATTCTGGGAATATTGCCTCATACTTATACATCATCGGCTGAGGGCAAATTATCACTTGGCAAAACAAAAATAAAGCCTAGGTTAGGATAATATCCAAACCAGCCGAAGCTTGCACTATGAGATAGCAAAAATCAATCTTCTCACATGCACAAGTAGATGAGCCACACACACAAACAGGTCCATCACCACATGCAACTGATGTGTTGTCCATTGCACAAAGTGAAGAGCAGCCGTATTAAGGACATCACACTCTTGGACCAGCCATGAGAAAACCAACTAGATCTTAGTTCTCCACACCACCATCTTATCCATTTCCCCCACACACAACCAGACCACAAGATCCTCTGTTAGCCTAAGAACAACACTAAGAACATCATTTGTTCTTACCAGTTCAGTACCAAAATCACCATCAGTCAAAGCCACCATGAACACATAAGTAGAATCAAGAATCTAAGTAATTAGCATGGACAAGGTAGAGAAGAAGTTATAGCTGTTGTAGTAGATGGAGTAGTATAAGGAGAAGGGAGAAGGATATCAAGATACGGTAGCAACTGATCAAGATCCATCACAAGAACAAGCCTCCAGCACCACCTCATCTGTCAACACTACAAACAATAAGGTAGATGGGAGTATAGCTAGATCTTGTAGCATCTGTTCTTATTTAATTTTTGCAATGACATCTTTGAGGGTAAGGGAAGAAGAAATGTAGCAACCAAATCCACTTACCCTTCAACTAGAATTGATCTAGGAGGATTAGGTCGAGTGGTACTCTCAGTATTGCAAAGTGCTGCTTTGCAAAATCATCATAGAGACATACAATGATTTCCAAATCTTAGTATCTACTCTTAAATAAAATCTTGCCTCGGCCTCTTGCCTCATTGGCCAGGGATTTCCAAGTTATGAATTTGCATCTAGAGGAAAATAAATCCCTGAATAGGTGCTACTAGACACATCCCAGTTATGGGTAGCACCTCAGTAGCAACCAACATCAGAGTTGTTCCTCTATGATTAAACAACAAATACAATTTTTCAACAAATTAGATAATCAAATAATTCTTCCTAACGTTGTAGGAACCATACCCAGAGAGTATCCATCATAGGTCATTTAAGAAAGGAAGCAGCAAGTAAAAACCTTAGTTTCTACCTAGCACAGTCTCAGACCAGCATCACAGACCAATGGATCTAGTTCTAACTAGATCTATATTCACCACAATCCTAGTATAGGGCATATCCCAACTGGGTAGCACCTCTGTATCAACATGTTCATCCATATCTACTAAGAATCAGATACTCACTTTCCTAAATGAATTTAGGAATCATATCAGACATTTGATTCAGAAAAGACAATGAATATAATACTATTTATCATTAAGCCACACTTGACAGAGACTATTAAGTAAATCATTTTCCTAGCCAAATCCTAGGAATCAGTTATAATTAGCTGACTATCATGTTGATAGTATACATATTTGGTCACAATCTCACCTATTAAAGAATTCAAATCATTTCTCTAGCTTCAATTGCTAGAAATCATTTTCACAATAATCTATCATGTTGACAATATAAGTAAAACAAGTAAGATACCTACAAAGTACACCAAAGGAATTTAGATCATCGTTCTTGAAATCATTTTCCTAGCTTAGTTAACTAGGAATCATCTTTAAGATAATTACTGCTAAGTTGACAGTCAACACATAGCTCAAGAATCCCAAGAGCAAGCATTAGTCCCATTATATTGCACAGAAACATCACAAAGACAGCAACAAAGCCATTCTAATTAGTTGGCAACAAGAACAATAAGGAAACATCCTTCTATTACATCTAGCAGTAGTCAAATGAAAACTCCTGAATCATTTTCCTAGTTAGTTCACCTGGGAATCATCTCATTCCAATAGCAAGCTAGCCAGTACATATTCTGGATCGTCATCATAGTATCTAGTTACATATGTATCTAGATAACTAAAGGTTTAGATTCACGCAATATTCAACCCAACGGAAACAATTGTCAGGAATACCAAAATCAACATGACATCAGATTTGTCACAATTCATCCACATGAAAATTACACAGCAAACAACTTAAACAAGGACTGTTATCCATAGCTAAAGGGATGAACCCTAATTAGGGGCCTATCTCTGCAATCACACAGAGAGCAGGAAGGGGGATAAAGAGCAGAGGGGAAATTGAGAGAAAACTCACCGTAGGTCTTTGCAAGAAGTTAGAAAAGGATAAAATAAAATTACAAATTAATGAAATAAAAACCTAAATTATATTTCCTAAACTAAGATGAATCTTGTATCTTCTTTTCTTCTTATACTCATGTACCTGCAAAACAACCCAAAATAAAACTAAAAAATAGAAGAATGTTATTTGGTTGGTATTTTACTCTCAGTTTACCAATGTGATGCATTGCTGAACATATCATTGAGTATTTCTAAAAAGGGGCCAAAGAGTAGTATCTGTTCTTATTCTGGGAATATTGCCTCATACTTATACATCATCGGCTGAGGGCAAATTATCACTTGGCAAAAAAAATAAAGCCTAGGTTAGGATAATATCCAAACCAGCCGAAGCTTGCACTATGAGATAGCAAAACTCAATCTTCTAACATGCACAAGTAGATGAGCCACACACACAGACAACTCCATCACCACATGCAACTGATGTGTTGTCCATTGCACAAAGAGAAGAGCAGCCGTATTAAGGACATCACACTCTTGGACCAGTCATGAGCAAACCAACCAGATCTTAGTTCTCCACACCACCATCTTATCCATTTACCCCACACACAACCCGACCACAAGATCCTCTGTTAGCCTAAGAACAACACTAAGAACATCATTTGTTCTTACCAGTTCAGTACCAAAATCACCATCAGTCACAGCCACCATGAACACATAAGTAGAATCAAGAATCCAAGTAATCAGCAAGGACAAGGTAGATAAGGTCAAGTTATAGCTGCTGTAGTAAATGGAGTAGTAGAAGGAGAAGGGAGAAGGATATCAAGATACAGTATCAACTGATCAAGATCCATCACAAGAACAATCCTCCAGCACCACCTCATCCGTCAACACTACAAACAATAAGGTAGATGAGAGTATAGCTAGATCTTGTAGCATCTGTTCTTATTTAATTTTTGCAATGAAATCTTTGAGGGTAAGGGAAAAAGAAATGTAGCAACCAAATCCACCTACCCTTCAACTAGAATTGATCTAGGAGGATTAGGTCGAGTGGTACTCTCAGTATTGCAAGGTGCTGCTTTGCAAAATCATCATAGAGACATACAATGATTTCCAAATCTTTGTATCTGCTCTTAAATAAAATCTTGCCTCAGTCTATTGCCTCATTGGCCAGGGATTTCCAAGTTATGAATTTGCATCTAGAGGAAAATAAATCCATGAATAGGTTCTACTGGACACATCCCAGTTATGGGTAGCACCTCGGTAGCAACCAACATCAGAGTTGTTCCTCTATGATTAAACCAGAAATACATTTTTTTTCAACAAATTAGATAATCAAATCATTCTTCCAAGCACTGTAGGAACCATACCTAGAGAGTACCCATCATAGGTCATTTAAGAAAGGAAGCAGCAAGGAAAAACCTTAGTTTCTACCTAGCACAGTCTCATACCAGCATCACAGACCAATGGATCTAGTTCTAACTAGATCTATATTCACCACACTGCTGGTAGAGGGCATGGACAGATCTGCCATTGATCATGGGTGTTCAGATGAACACCCGAATTTTTCTGCAAAAAAAATCTTGTGCATAATGTCTACTGTCCATGTCTCACATTTTCTCTTGCAAATCAAGACCAAACCTTGAATTAGCAAATAGTCCATATGGTGGCCACATACGACCCAGCTAGCATGCCATGCCACTAGCCGAGAGCAACCAGCCCTGACCTACGGATTGTTGTCAAAACAGTCTGGCAATGTTTAAAAGGCTTGAAAATATATCTGGGCTCTCTATTATGCTTACTGAAACAAACAAAAAATATGATCGTGTTTATGTTATTTTTTCAGTGACTTTTGTGGTGGTTAAATTTATCAGTCTTATTCACAAAAAAAAATTATTAAGCGAGAATTGTTCCTAATGTCTCGTCATATCTCGCTTCCAAGCTATGACATATTCATATGGTCGTATTGCAATATTTTTATTAATTATTTTGTAGATTTCTTACCCTTATAGGTAATTTTGCCACAATGGCTAATTTGTACTTTTATTTGCGTGAAGGCATAAAGAAGTTGATAATTTTGCGGAATGGCCAATTTTTCACCTTTTATATTTTGTGTTGGTTTCAGTTTGAACATCCAAAATTAAATTTCTGGATCCGTTCCTGGTATAGGGCATATCCCAACTGGGTAGCACCTCTGTATAAATAGGTTCATCCATATCTACTAAGAATCATATACTCACTTTCCTAAATGAATCCAGACATTTGATTCAGAAAAGACAGTGAATATAATATTGTTTATCATCAAGCCACACTTGAAAAAGACTATTAAGTAAATCACTTTCCTAGCCAAATCCTAGGAATCGGTTAAAATTAGCTGACTATCATGTTGATAGTATACATATTTGGTCACAATCTCACCTATTAAAGAATTCAAATTATTTCTCTAGCTTTAATTGCTAGAAATCATTTTCACAATAATTTGTCATGTTGACAGTATAAATAAAACAAGTAAGGTACCTGCAAAGTATACCAAAGGAATTCAGATCATTTCGTTCTTGAAATCATTTTCCTAGCTTAGTTAACTAGGAATCATCTTTAAGATAATTACTGCTAAGTTGACAGTCAACACATACCTCAAGAATCCCAAGAGAAAGCATTAGTCCCATTATATTGCACAAAAACATCACAAAGACAGCAACAAAGCCATTCTAATTAGTTGGCAACATGAACAATAAGGAAACATCCTTCTATTACATCTATCAGTAGTCAAATGAAAACTCCTGAACCATTTTCCTAGTTAATTCACCTAGGAATCATCTCATTCCAATAGCAAGCTAGCCAGTACATATTCTGGATCATCATCATAGTATCTAGTTACATATGTATCTACATAACTAAAGGTTTAGATTCACGCAATATTCAACCCAACAGAAACAATTGTCAGGAATACCAAAATCAACATGGCATCAGATTTGTCTCAATTCATCCACATGAAAATTACACAGCAAACAACTTAAACCAGCACTGTTATCCACAGCTAAAGGGATGAACCCTAATTAGGGGCCTATCTCTGCAATCACACAGAGAGCAGGAAGGGGGATAAAGAGAAGAGGGGAAATTGAGAGAAAACTCACCGTAGGTCTTCACAAGAAGTTAGAAGATGAAGCAGAGGAGTGGCCAACAACAATGAAGAGGCGGCAGCACGGGGAGCAACCCCGGAGGGGCGCTGCAACCCACGCATGCAGCTCGTCAGGAGCAGCCGCAGGAGAAGGGGTGAGCATCGTGAGCAACCCAGCACAACGTCTACGAAGTACCAATGCGGCCTAACCCTAACCCTAGCATCGGGCGAGGGTCAGCGCGGCCGGAAGCAGATCCCATAGATGAGTCGGCTCGGACAGGACCGCGCGGCAGCGTCGACCTAGTAGTCTTGCACCGCGGCAATGGCCACGGCGGCGGAGTCACTTCCGGAATCGGGTAGGCGACGGCGCGGCGTCACCAGCGGCCAGAAGAGGAACGCGTGGGGGTGATGTGAGAATGAGGGAGAAGATTAGGTCGAGCAAGCAAGTGACCAGGGAACCTACTGGGCCGGTGATGACCCACAAGTATAGGGGGTGTATTGTAGTACTTTCGATAAATAGGGGTGTCGATCCCAACGAGGAGCAGAAGGTGTTGACTAGTGGTATGGAGCAGGAAATCTCTGTAAATACTTAGCAAACTGATTTTTAGTGGTTTTCTGATAAGGTAACAAAACAAATAGCAAGTAATAAAGAAGAAACGCAGCAAGTGGCCCAATCCTTTCTTAGCAAAGGACAAGCCGATGGAAATACTTATAAGGACCAAACGTTCTCGAGGACACATGGGAATTCTGTCAAGTGCTTTCGCTTCATATAGCTGAGTACTCTTCTTTAGTGTTGTAAGTGTTGTGTGGGTGAACCTGTGCTAATGTACCAACCTTACTTGGACTAATACATACTTGTGATTAAACCCCCTGCAAGCATCCGCAACTACAGAAAAGTAATTAAGATATAAACCTAACCACAGTCTTAAACTCTGAGATCCTACGCTCCCTTATGAAATGGTGTCCTAATGGGGGTTCAGGTTTATGTCACTCTGGCAACCCCACAATTAGTAGCCAAATACACAATGCATTCCCCTAGGCCCGTAAATGGTGAAGTATCATGTAGTCAACGTTCACATGACACCACTAGAAGAATAGCACCACAACTTAAATACTAAACCATTGAATAATAACTCAACACAGATCCACTAATAACAACATGACTTCTCCCATGTCCTCAAGAACTAAACGAACTACTCACAAGACATCATATGGATCAAGATCAAAGATGATATGGTGATGAATAACAATCTGAACATAAACAATAATCCAATGGTTCCACTCACAAGCATCAACTACAATAGTAATTAACACCGGGAAAGTTTCCCCTAAGAACTAGAGAAATATCTAACACAATTGTTACAGCAGGACGGAGTGGTGATGATGGTGCTGGTGGAGATGATGGTGTGGATGATGATGATGATCCCGATGAAGCCTAGCTTGATGAAGGTGTCGATGGCGACGATTTCCCCTCTCCGGGAAGGAATTTCCCCGGCAAAAATCTATCTACCGGAGAGATCTTTCTCTCTCGGTGTTTTCCGCCCCGTAGAGGCGGCGGAAATCTATCTGTGTTCGCCTCCTGGTATTAGGGTTCCGCGAGGAAGATATAGGCGAGAGGGTGGAGTCGGAGGCTAGGCAGGTGGGCCACACCTGCCCTTGGCGCGGGGCCAGTTGGGCCCGCGCCTAGGGGGTGTGGGCCTCCTGTGGCCCTTCTTCTCCTCCCATTCTGGCTTCCTTAGTCTTCCGGGAAAATATAATTTTCCCATATTTTTCTGGTATTTTTCTGATTTTCGCGAAATTGCATCAAAACACCTCTTTTTCCATCAGAATTCGGACTTTGGCAGTCCATCTTCCAAGAATCATCCAACATGGAAAAACAGTGGAAAAGACATAAGTAATACCTCATAATAAGACATATATCAATGAATAGAGTCAAATTATGATATAGAATGGTGATGCAAATTGGACGTATCAACTCCCCCAAGCTTAGACCTTCGCTTGTCCCCAAGCGAAAACTGAGCTCAGTAAACATGTCCACATGTTTATGGAGTGAAGAGTCAATAAAATAATACAGACAAGAAGCATCACACTTACCAATACACAACTCATAGAAGAAAGCAACTCACCATTTATAACTTAGCTTGCAACAAGTACAGGAGTCACAATAGAGATGCATAAAGATAAATCATAATTGGAATTGGAAAACTCTTGTTCTTGGTCAGAGAACAGCTGGCAAATGGTTTCACAAAAAGATTTTTGTAGAAGTTTTATAACAGGAGCACTCTTTGCTCAAAAAAGTTTTTCACAATGAAGGCTTTCAAAGTAATACTCAATAGATACGAGTTTTGTGCAAACAAGGAAGATAAAGAACATGATTGAACAAATCACCATATGAATGCTTGCAACACAACAACTCAAATGCTTGCTAGAGATAGAGGAAGTAGGTTTACTAACTCAACTTGGTAACTAGGAGAAAGGTCCCTTTATAGAGGGTAGCAGGGATTTCAAGTCATAAAGAGCTTCCAAAAGATTATGGTACTTACTAGCTTTGAGCCCTCATTGCCCCTATCATAGGCATCTTGAGATGATTAAGGGTAAAGTGCACAAATATGGAGTATATGCTTGACAAAATATAAGTTGGCAATCTCATGTCTCTTGAATATGAGGGCCACTCCTCATGCTACTCAACTTTAGTCACCGGTAAGTTCTTGTCATTGTAAGTATATGCGTATCATAGAGAACCGCCAACGGGGTACCCCTTGCACATGGTACAGGAGCTATCTCATAACCAAAATGACAAGGCAAGTAGACAATGAGCATCTCAGCGATCTTTTTATTTACCATGTGCATAGCTTTTTATTGAGGATGCTTCATAGATAGCTCACTATGGTTAAGCTGCAAGTTTTCACCATGATTAGCCATGTCTTAGGCTAGCGGCCCATGCATTTCTCTAACACAAAATACATACTCCATGGACTTTCAAGTTCCCTCTTTATTTCACACCGTTCACATCCATAGACAAAAGAGCACGATATCAGCTGTGTACAGAGTACAAGTGCAATGTCGAAAACGTTCCTTGTGACAGCACGGTTCTGCTAATTCCAACGTAGCATATACAACTTCGATGACACAATTGTTCAAGTCTATTAGGGGCAAGAAAATAAGGTGTGCCATCAAGTTCGTGAGAGCTTTACTAACTAGTTTTCACATAACAAAATACTTTTTAATTAGAAAGATAGATGAAGTCGAGAATTTGCTTGGAATAGCAAAAGCTACTAGGTAGATATGGTGGACACAAATGGCAAAGGTTTTGGTTCAAAGGGATTGGAAACATGAGAAGTATGCCTTCTCAAAACAGGTTTTTGGCTAGCAAGGCTGGGTAGCAAGCAAGAGAGTTGAAAGAAACAAGCAAACATACAAGTAATAAAGCCAAACATTCAATCTTACTTGAAGAAACAAAAGACCTTAAATAAAGAATACTAAGCTTATGAGCCAACAAGAAAGAAAATAAATAATACAGAATACTTGTAAGCTTTTATCTTTTTTCTTTCAAACCTCAAAAAGTATTGCTACTGACCAGAACTCGGTTTGCCAAAACCAATTTAGATCCACTTGATGATCCCAAAATGATGCCAATACTGATCAACAAGATCCATAATATAATAGAGATTGCAAACTAAAATAAGAAGTGCAAAAAGTAAAAGATGAAACTTCTCATTAATATTCCAATAAAGGCACTCACACCAAGGGATACATATATAACCAACTAAAGGAGAGATACTTCCACATGCAAACCAAACTATAAGATAACACCTCTACCAAAGATATGAATCCACTAAAAAGGTAAAAGATAATAGATAATGATTGTGATACCGCGACACTCCCCCCAAGCTTGGAACAAGCCAAGGGGATGCCAAACCTGATGACGAATTACTTCTTCGGCGGTGGTGGTGTTCTCTTGTTTAGGGTAAGGAGATCCTTCAGCATCTTATGAAGCCTGTCATTCTCTTCTTGAAGTGTATCCACCTTCATCCTCAAAGCACAGTACTTATCACAAAACTCGTTAGTGGTTTGAAGGGCTTCTGCTGCCTCAGGGTAGTATCTAAAGTCTGGACCGAAAGCTATGATTCCCTGCATGTTACGGAGAAAAAGCATCTCCAGTGTTAATTGCTCCTACCAAAGTAGGTTTCCTTGCCCTTGTAGTTGGCGGAGACCATGGTGCTCTAAACTTGAGAAGATTTCCTAACAGAAACAGATCAAAACGAAAACACGACAAGAACACGATGCACGAACCTCGTGGGATCCGGGGGGTTATATATTACGAAGTTTGAATGCATAAGGAAGGTTCTGACACAAAAACAAGGCGGAGTCGGAGCTCGGGGGAGGCACACCCCTCTAGGCGTGGGGCAACTAGGGCCCGTGCCTAGGGTGGGTTTGGCCACCCCGGCCTCCGGTTCCTCCTCTGTTCCATCTCGTAACTTCCCTTATGTATTAAAAACATCAAAAATATAAAAATATTGGGGTTTCACGAATCTTCTGTTTTCACCTTTTTTACCTATTCAAAGACGAACTCTGCATACTCCTTTTCTCCTTCTCCTGGAAATTCCTTTTCTCTCAAGGCAATACACAAACTTCAATGGCAACATTAGTGTAAGCAAAAACAATTAACCTTTAGGTTCACACTTCAACTGAAATCCATCAAAACAAAGGCTTCTTTAAGAGGCAAATGCAAATGATAACAGAAATCTGTCAAAACAGAAAAGAAGGTAAATATTGATTTTTTCGAAAACCTTCTGTTGCTCAAATAAAAAAGTGCAGAACTAATGAAAGTTGGGTAACAACTTGGAGAACAAGCTCAAAAACATACAGGTCCATCGGACGTACTGAGCTCCCTCACGAATTTTTACGGTACAACACAAAATTCTGTCCCAGGACAACCACTTTTCACAACTCCTCCACTTCTCAAAAGTAGTTGAACTTGACACAAAAACCAAAACAAAAAGGATAAGGAGCGGTTATTATAGAGGTAATAACTTCCAAGACTCAACCAAACTCTTGGGTTATCTCCGAACAAGTACTTTTATTTAATGCCTTTAAGTTAGGCTTGAAACTTTCAAAGATGCTCACAGAGAGATATATATCTGGAATGAAAGAGAGCATCAAGAAGCAAATAACCAACACACTTGAGTCTAACCCACTTCCTATGCATGGGGGTATCATGAGAAAACAAATTGTTGAAACAAAAAGCCACCAGCATGGGAAGACAAACAGATGCAACTTCAAAGCTTTCAACATAAAACCGGGAAACTTAACATTATTGAGAAGCATAAAACCATGTTTCCCTCTCTCATAATAACTTTCAGTAGCACTTTGAATAAAGTTGACAATATAACTGTCACTAGAAACAACTTTATCATAAGAATGAGCACACTTACAGTCACCAAAAAGAGGTCCAAGGTCATAAACTGGATCAATAGAAGCAAGTTGTTCCATCCTAAAATCTTTATTAGGCAAGCTATTTTCACAAGGAGCTTTAGCAAATTTGGAAAAGTTAAACTCATAAGAATCTCCATCAAACTTAGTTAAAACTTTCTCCTTCTAACAATCTATAATAGCTCCACAAGTGTTCAAGAAAGTTCTACCAAAAATGATAGGACAAGTTTTGCTAGCTGCAGAATTAAGCACTAGAAAATCAGCAGGATATTTAATCTTACCACAAAGAACCTCCACATCTCTTACAATACCAATAGGGCAAATGCTTTCCTTGTTATCAAGGTGAATAACCACATCAATGTCTTCAAGCTCACAAGGACCAATCTCATGCATAATTTCCCTGTAAAGCTCATAAGGAATAGCACTAGAACTAGCACCAATATCACATAAACCATAGTAGCAATAATCACCAATTTTAACAGAAAGCACATGAACACTAGCTTTTCTAGTCTTACTAGGATGAGAGATAATATTAGAAGCGTCTTCACAGAAGACAATGTGCCCATCCTCTATATTTATAGAATCAAGATCTTTCACAATAGCTACCATAGGCTCAATATTCAATTGCTCAATAGGCTCCACGATTTTCTTTGCACTTTTGCTATTTGCACTAATCATCATAGAATACTCCTTTACCTTAGCTGGGAAAGGTATTTTCTCAACATAAGGTTCAGGCACAATATGATTAGTAGTACAAACTTCAGTGCTTCTAACAGGAACATGACTAACAACATCTTTATAAGGTGCATGGTACTTATTCCACTTATTTTTGGGAATTTCTATGTAAGAGGTAAAGGCCTTAAAACAGTTGGCAATACTTTGGGAATCAAGACCAAACTCATTACTAATATCACAGAAGTCATCAGTTCCCATAAAAGATTTAATGCATTCATAATCATAGTTTACACCTGACTTTCTTCCTTTGTCATTCTCCCAAGCTTCAGTGTTCTCTTGAATATGGTCTAGTAGATACCATTTAGCTTCTTCCTTCATATATGTGAATGATCCAGCACAAGAAGCATCTAGTAAATCTTTATCATGAAGAGAAAGCCTAGCATAAAAGTTATTGATAATAATATTGTTAGGGAGTTCATAAATAGGACATTTAAGCATTAGTAACTTTAGTCTCCCCCAAGCTTGAGTTGTACTCTCTCCATCACGTGGCCAAAAATTATATATCAGATTTCTATGCTTATGAATCTCACTGGGAGGATAGAATTTAGAATAAAAGAGAGATGTCATTTCCTCCTATTCCATGGATTGTCCATTCTTCAGCAGCTTATACCATTCTTCATCTCTCCCTTTCAAGGATATAGAGAGTAACTTCTTCTTCACCTGTTCAGTTGTGATACCTGTGCACTTAAACAACCCGCATAATTCATGGATAAAAAGCAAATGATCACCAGGATGGAGAGTTCCATCCCTAAAATAATAGTTATCCATAACACGATCAACAATACTTGTAGGTATCTTAAAAGGATCTATCTCAACAGGTGGTGGTTTATCTACTACCCTAGCAGTGGTAGTAGTTTTCCCAAACAGAAAACCAAGTGGGTTATCCATATTGGAAACAAAGTAACAAGCAGTAAAAAAAAGCAATACTCACAGTAGCAGTTTCCTTTACCAGTTCCACTCTTCAATAGCGCTTCACTCCCCGGCAACGGCGCTAAAAAATAGTCTTGATGACCCACAAGTATAGGGAGTGTATCGCAGTACTTTCGATAAATAGGAGTGTCGATCCCAATGAGGAGCAAAAGGTGTTGACTAGTGGTATGGAGCAGGAAATCTCTGTAAATACTTAGCAAACGGATTTTTAGTGGTTTTCTGATAAGGCGCCAAAACAAATAGCAAGTAATAAAGAAAAAATGCAGCAAGTGGCCCAATCCTTTCTTAGCAAAGGACAAGCCGGTGGAAATACTTATAAGGACCAAACGTTCTCGAGGACACATGGGAATTCTGTCAAGTGCTCTCGCTTCATATAGCTGAGTACTCTTCTTTGGTGTTGTAAGTGTTGTGTGGGTGAACGTGTGCTAATGTACCGACCTTACTTGGACTAATACATACTTGTGATTAAACCCCCTGCAAGCATCCGCAACTACAGGAAAGTAATTAAGATATAAACCTAACCACAACCTTAAACTCTAAGATCCTATGCTCCCTTAGGTAATGGTGTCCTAATGGGGGTTCAGGTTTCTGTCACTCCGGCAACCCCACAATTAGTAGCCAAATACACAATGCATTCCCCTAGGACCATAAATGGTGAAGTATCATGTATTCGACGTTCACATGACACCACTAGAAGAATAGCACCACAACTTAAATACTAAACCATTGAATAATAACTCAACATAGATCCACTAATAACAACATGACTTCTCCCATGTCCTCAAGAACTAAACGAACTACTCACAAGACATCATATGGATCAAGATCAAAGATGATATGGTGATGAATAACAATATGAACAGAAACAATAATCCAATGGTTCCACTCACAAGCATCAACTACAATAGTAATTAACACCGGGAAAGTTTCCCCTAAGAACTAGAGCAATATCCAACACAATTGTTACAGCGGGACAGAGTGGTGATGATGGTGCTGGTGGAGATGATGGTGTGGATGATTATGATGATGATCCTGATGAAGCCTAGCTTGATGACGATGTTGATGGCGACGATCTCCCCTCTTCGGGAAGTAATTTCCCTGGCAGAAATCTGTCTGCCGGAGAGATCTTTCTCTCTCGGTGTTTTCCGCCCCGCAGATGTGGCGGAAATCTATCTGTGGTCGAATCATGGTATTAGCGTTCCATGAGGAATATATAGGCGAGAGGGCGAAGTCGGAGGCTAGGAAGGTGGGCCACACCTGCCCTAGGCGCGGGGCCAGGTGGGCCCGCGCCTAGGGGTGTGTGGGCCCCTGTGGCCCTTCTTCTCCTCCCCTTCTGGCTTCCTTGGTCTTCCTGGAAAATATAATTTTCACATATTTTTCTGGTATTTTTCTGATCTTCGTGAAATTGCATCAAAACACCTCTTTTTCCATCAGAATCCAGACTCCGGCAGTCCATCCTCTAAAAATTATCCAACATGCAAAAATAGTGGAAAATACATAAGTAATACCTAATAATAAAACATATATCAATGAATAGAGGCAAATTATGATATAGAATGGTGATGCAAATTGGACGTATCAGCCGGGTCGGGTTGGATGAGAAAATAACCTAGTACTACTTATGTTCTACTATTTGTGTTCTAGAAACATACCAAAATTATTTAATATTATACCAAAACACCATAGTACTATTTATGTTCTAGAAACATAAATAAAAATCCTAAAAATATAAATAATATATCATATGTTCATCAAAATCTACAATACTCATTAAAAATAGTACATTGCATTTTAGAATGATAAAATTTTAGTTCATTATTTTAATGACATAAATTCCTCAAGATTTTTTTAAAATAATGATGACATCTAAAATTGTTTAAAAATTTAATTATAAAACTTTAAATAAATATCTTATGTAATAAAAATATTAGTTTATATTTAGAATGATAAAAATACTTATATATTTAAACACATTTCTTCATTTTAAGTATTCTAATAAAAAGGGGTAAAATATAAAAATAAATAAAAAATCATTTATGTTTATAAAAACAAATCTACTATTTTATAAAAATACTAACATGATTTTCTTATAAAAAATGAAATAAGTATTCAAAGACATTTAAACCTTTAGAGAATTTTATAAACATAAGACCAATACTTAAAAATAAATAAAAATCATTTTTAAGATCTTAAATGAATATACTAAACTAGAAAAATATTAAATATACCATTAGAAAAGTTTTTAAGATTTTAAAAGTAATAAATTCTTATCTATTACCTATTTTATCATAATGAGATAACTATTTTGTTAATTCATTAAAATTATTTCCTAAGTAAGAAATAATCGCATTTCCTTATAAGACACTAAATTTTTAAGATTAATTACTAAGTCTAAAACCATAATTATGATTCATAATAAAACTTAAATGTAAATTATTAACTCTATAATACCCTTTTGAAACCTTTAATCCAATTTAAACTAATCATTCACTTAAATACCAAATAAATTATCTCACACCTTAATCACACTTATCATAAATCTAAAATTTGGGAATAATATAAAAATATTACACCTTAAGTTTATTTACCCTTTTAAAGTTAACTTTAGTCTCAAAATTTATAAGGTTAATAGTCTGCTGCCCAGGGGGATAGCTGCCCCCCTCCTGGATGCACGCCATGTCATGCGCTGAGATACGTGTGTAGTAACCTTAAGATAAGAAGTATCATTAAGCAGTCTGTAATAAAGCTGACAGGACACAGTAAAAATATTTTCAAAAGCTGACACGGTACAGAGAAGAAAACATCTCTTCAATATACATGTACTTTGTTTAGTTTTGATTCATATGGACTGATACGCAGTTGCAGGTTTTTGTTTTTTGTAAGCATGCATGGCCAGCGCATGCATGGCAGAAAGCATCTAGTGCTATTACATAATTTTGTCTAGAAGCATATGTACTGGCTGGAATGGAAACTCGCATGTACCAAGCAAATCATCGGTCTTCCGATAATCTAGTAAATATACATCCGAAGGCGATCTAAAGTAAGGCCTTCTAACGTAAGGCTGCCTACATATGCTTATTACATGCTTGAGCTAGCTAGCGCTACATTATCGATCGTTTTTCATCCAAATGTAGTCGATTACAATGAAGTCTTGAACATATCGAAATAAATCAGACAGGGTGCTCCACGCATTGCAGGGACAAATCGACCAATAATATATGTGCATGCAGAGCAACGACAAGCCTGCCATGAGAGGACTTAATCAGCCATTAACACCACTCCATTGGCACCATGTCATTTGACCCTAGTGGTTGTGAAGATCTTGGCACAAATAAATGCAGTCTTTGCTTGAGGCAGCTATCCCCTGGCGACAAATCCACACTCAAATTTATAAATATCATGTCTAATAAACTACTAATGTTTTTATAGTTAACTTTGATCTAGTTCAATTAAGACATAAAGCATCTCAAGTCCAACCTAATCAATCACATTCTATTAACCATAAAGATTGTTTAAATCTTAGAAAATAAATCTTTTCTTCAAATGTTATTCTCGTTGCCACTTCAAACAACAATTCTATGATAGTTCTATCAACCCTTAACAACTTAACACATTGACTCTCATCCTAGCTACCTGATGGTAGTTAACCTCAAGTATGGATTAATTGATACCCCATCTTTATATCTTTTGTATGTTGAAACTTAAACTCCTTATAGATGTAATTACTTGCAAAAGAAACTTGAAGATAAAATAAATCTTAAATAAAACAACTAAGATCAACTCACTTAGAATACTGGGAATTTATTTTGGGAGTTTTACAAAAATGCGTAGCATTACTTATGCATAACTACATATTGCTTCTTTAAACATTAGTCCTTATCAGACAAATGATATTGTTTTCAGATATTGGATCTTATATCGTCTCGAAGACCGCGATTACATAATCTTGTGATCATAAAGGCAAGTTCACACTTGCTCATGTCCTTTGATTAATTTCTATAAAGTATTTGCAAATCTAGTGTTGTCTTCACCTGCATTTCAAAAAGGTCAGAAAACACTACTTTCATAATAATATGATTATGGGTTATTTACCAAAGTGGTAATAACCTACTATAAAAGTTCCGGTGGTAAAGGAACATAATACCTAGGCCTTAACAACCAATATTGCCAGTGATTCTTGCATTGTATATTACGTGTTAACCATGAGATCTATATGGCTCTGGGGAAGTCAGCTGGATCGGCTCCCTCTCGCATGCGTCAGACACTGTTCTAGGCATTTGTAAGTTGTAGATCATGGGTATAGCCATTTTATACGGGGGCTACCGTGGATTTGGGCTTACAAAAGACAAATTTCTAGTGTTAATGGTTGTTGTGTGTATCCAACTAAGGTATAGCCGTTTTATATGGGGAAAGTCTACCTTGAGTGTGGACATACAACAATTGCCCTGTATGCGGGGTCGCGGAGAAGGACAGTGATTGGCTTGGATCTTAGACTAGGCCCCATACCAAGAATGTGTGGACAAGCTCATGACCTGGTTGTGCAACAAGGCTAAGGTCTCTCATGGGTAAAGTAACGCACCTCTGTAGAGTGTAAGAACTGTAACTTGTTACTCCCTGTTCCGGGAAGGAGCTGCGAACGCTGTAGGAAAGGAACTCCACAAAAGTTCTGGTAAACCTGTGAAGGCTGACGGACATAGCTTTTCAGAATAAAAGCAACCTTTGAAGAAATTTTTACGAAAACCTGCATGGCCTATGACCTCTGGTCCATGGCTGTAGATAGTACATCAAACACTCCTTTTTAGTGAACTTGCTGAGTACGCTCATACTCAACGTATCTTCTTAACCCTTGATAGATTTCAGAGAACCAACGACGAACCTAGAAGAGGAGTTCTTCTGAAGAATTAAAGGTATCCAGTGGAGATCAACAGGAGTCAATGAGTACATCAGAAGTTTTTGAAGTCAAGATGGATTGTTCTATATAAATAAATCCCTAGATAGTAGAACCTACTTTTGGAGGGCATTGATTTAGTAGCAATGCCAAGCCATAGATATATAGTAGCAGTGTTCTTGCATAGACTTCAAGTTGTTATCTCTGGTTTTTTATGTATAATATCTTCCTCATTGTCTCGAGGAGGTTCTCTGGATCTTTTGTAATGAGTCATATGTAATCTATAGTCATGTCTTAGACCTGCTGTGTTTCTGTTGTACCGCTCTGAGGGATGTAATACTAGTGAAAGGTGTTTCATTGGTGTTATGTCAATGACTATAGTGTACTACATCATGCAGTGGTATGCTGGGTCACCACATCCACACACCAACATGAGCCTGTCCGACCGCCGGTACTCCGACAGAAAGACACGTTCCCCCACCTCCAACATGAAAGGCTCGCCGGTGGTCCTGTGGCGGTTGTAGATAGGCGGTGGCCCGTGGTTGCGGCGCCATGTGTAAATCTGCGGCCGCCCTGGAATCAAAGGTGGCAGCACATCCGGTAACTCCGAAGGGTTTGTCCACCACGAGGACAATGCGTGCTCGGGCTCTTTTGCACAGATTTCAGGGTTGCCACGAAGGACAGTGCAGAGACGCGCACGGCTAGGCATGGTGGTTTGTGGTGGCAGTGGGGGGATCTGGTTGTGGCTATCTTGCTTGGCCTCCCCTTTTTATGGTTGCACCTGGTAGGGATGAAAGTGGAGTGCAAAGTTTTCAAATTTTCCACAGAAAAATGGAAACGGAGTGAAAATACGGAAATGGAAACAGAATTTTGCAAAACAAAAATGGAATTGGTTTGGCAGAAACGGAAACAAAAACGGAACAGCGTTTCCGGCGGAACGGACGCGGAAACGGAATTTCCATTTCCATCTAATATGGAATTTCTGTTTTAGGGTTGATGTGCATGGACAAATCTAACAGACCCATTACATGACCTTGTCAAACCAAACTTGGAAAGCTGATGATCCTACAATCAACAACCATGTAATCTCTTCACGCATTCGAGTAGGCTTCCACTTTGTAGGTTTTCTTAAATGCTTGAAATTTGTTGCATGATTTCAGAGTTCTCTTGGTTCCGGGTAAAAACTGCATTGTTCCGCGTCTGCACCGTATTCGTTCCATATCTGTTGCCGACAATATCTGTTTATGTTTTTGTTTCCGGAATTTCTATTTTCGTTTACGCTTTCGAAAAAAATATGAAAACAAATATGGCACCACTCAGTTTCGTCCGTTTTCGCTCCGTTTTCATCCCGCCTGGACATGGCGGGAAATTCCTAGAAAAGGTGGGAAGCGGAGGGAAAGAAAGGCGTGAGGCGGCGAGAACACGCTAGAAATACACCAGCGCTAGCGTCGGTGAAACCTACTTATAGCCTTGAGATAGATGGGTCGCTTTGGGCATGGTGCGGACCCGACCAAAAATAGCAAGTGGCCTGACCCAAACGGAAAGAAACAAACCGTTTCTGTCGGCTGTTTGGGTCGTCCCGGTGGAGATGCCCTAAGGGAATCTCTACCGAATTGACCCATTCCGTACACAGGGTGCCGGACACAGGGTGTGTCTAGTTCTGTTGGATTGAATTGAGTCGTGGACTCAAAAACATACTCCCTCCGTTCTGAAATATAAGACATTTTAGCTTTGTGAAATAAGTGTATATAGAAACCTTTTAGTGTATATATTCACTCCAAATCTCTACGAACCTATATACTAAAATATGTCTAGATACATTCGATTAACAAAGCTAAAATGTCTTATATTTTTGAAAGTAGGGAGTATCATTTTAGGCTCTATTAGTTTGGGTTGGGTGCTCCCAGCCGAGTCAGACCATTTTTTCGAAATACAAACATTAACAATAAAATAAAAACTTAGATATATTACATAAATTGTCTTAATTTACATACTAAAAAGTAGAAAAAAACACAACTAAAATAAACCCTAACTACGGCTAGGGCATCTGGCGGACGGCACGATGGTGGTGGCAGCAGTGGTGGCGGCGACACCTAGTCATCATGCTCATTGGAGAGGTCACTAGTAGGAAAACCCTTAAAGCAGTCATTTCACTAGTGGCGTCCAAAATATAATGCGCGTCACCACCTGAAGACGAAATAATGGTGGTGTTCACATATTACCGAATGCCACCACTAGATGATGTTAGTGGCATCTATTTATACCCAGACGCCATCAGTGACGGAGTCCCACGGACAAAGCCGGGACAAACCTACTGGTGGCGTTGTTAACAACCAAATGACATGGCTATTCACCGTGCCGTTGGTGCTCATCGTGAATTAAACTCCACCGCTAATAAGCACTCAGCGGTCTTTTATATTGCCCTTTCGATCGGATCCATCCCTAGCTACCTCACACTCTATCCCGATGTCTTCCCCAACCCTGCTGCCGGGTGCATCGAACGCCCCCGCCCCGTCCATTCTCTCTCCAAGCCTCATCTCTGCACCTCTCACCTACTCTCTGAGCCGCTGGCTGCCGCAACCACTGCGACCATCCCCAACCGTCACAGCCACCGCACTCTATCCCTCCGTCTCCCTCGACCCCGCCGCCGCGCGCATCGAACGCCCCCGCCTCGAGCCGCTAGCTGCCGCAACCACCACGGCCATCCCCGATCGTCGCCGCCACCACCCCGTCCATTCTCGAGCCGCCGGTCGCTGCACCTCTCACCTCTCTCCGAGCAGCTAGCTTCCGCAACCATCACGTCCATCCCCGACGTTGGTGTGCCACCTGCCACGTCTTCGATCCCCCTTTTTATGCGTTTTAATAAAATTGTAGATGCATATGTGTGTTAGATATTAAGTTTTAGCTCAAATTGTAGATATAGAGATATATAGATAAATGTCTCTTTTACAGAAAATATTGTTAGTGTAGATAGTTTGTTAGTGTATATGATTGTAGATTATTTTGGTTGCTTTTTCTTCAAACGGTCGATGATTACACTATGACACAATCTAATCTAAAAAGGTGATCGTAAGACCTTGTCGTATATCCATGAATATCTTGTATATTTGATTTGGTCTTATAGGCACTCTTTTTGTCTTGTGTGTCTTTATATATGACACCGTCAGTTCAGCTATGACACCTTGTATTTGTAAGCTTAGTTGTCTGTCTTTATGTTTGAGTTTTTAATTTTTTTTTGGCTTGCTTACTTCGTCCTTGAAATTATTTTGCATATGGCCTTATGAAAATGCAGCAAATGCATCCTTGAATCAACTGTGGCCATGAAAGTTTTCAGGATAAAAAGTTTATCATAGTGCTTCCCGAAGACTTCAAGACTATGGCGGTATGTTTGGCTTAATTATGATTTCCAGACTTGCATGCATTTTGATCGAAACTAATTAACTATTGTTTTCATATATCTTTTTCTCGGACAATCCCTTGCCACGCAAGAAAGGACTTTCTTGACCATGTGACTAGACGTGTTAATCACCAGGGACAATTTGAGGTTACCTTGGTGGAAGAGGCAATACCTGACAAGAGCTACAAGATTCTAGTCGTCAACGGGGTGAACCGGACTTTTTTTAAGGACCACTTTGGACAGATTTGGTAGAAAGGTTTAGGATGGATGTCGGGATGAGGTTGGGAATCTACCTCGATAAAACTTGTGGAGTCATCTTTTTCTCGTACGAGATCCCTGATTCAGAGTCTTCTGACTTTGAAGATCATTCCCTTAGGTAGAAATAGTCTCCTAACTTTGAAGACCATGCCTAGTTTGAACAAGCCAGATAATCATCTAAGTTAGTTAGTATCGTTGTATTCGGAATGCTATCCACTGAACTTTTGTTGTATCCTATTATTGTATTCTGAATGTTATCCAGTAAACTTTGTTGTATCATGTTGTATTCTGAATGATGTTCTATATTGTTGTATTCTGTTATTTGTTATTGCTGATATAATCAAGAGTTTCACTATTTTTTTAATTGTTAAATTAATATTAATGGCGTTCGGTAATTCTCGAACGCCACTAAAGCTTATCATACTGGTGGCGTTCGATGGAACGCCACAAGTAGCATACTTAGTACTGGAGTTCACGGAAGACGCCACCACTATCTTCTACTAGTGGCGTGAGATTAGTGGCATGCGCATTCAACGCCATGAACCTCCTTTTTCGAATGCCGCCACTAGGCCTTTTCCTACTAGTGGGTCGATAAACACCGGCGGCGACCATGGGCCCAACAGATAGCAGCCCGGTGGTGCTGGCGGCTGCTGGTGCGGCGGCATCATGGGAGCAGGTGGGGCGCACGGTGGCGATTACCACAATTCATGCCCCCATTCTTGAGGTGGCGCCTGATGAAACTGGCTAGGACATGCCTTCGGCAGCGGCGAAGACAGGGCAACTGGTTTCCATACTCCACCAGGTGGGCAGAGAGCTCGACGGAATCCTGCATCCCCACCTACTACCACTTGGCATCCTCGTCCGCCTTGGACGCTTCCATGGAGGCGCAGATGGCTTCGTCTTCGTCATCTCCCGGCGGCAGGACGACGACGGGTGGCATGGGCTCTGATGTCTGTGTTCCTGCACCAATAACAGGGTTATTGCAGTATCTATAGCAGCAAATATTTAAAGAGTTTGTCCCGATGGGAGCTCGGCGAACACGACCCCGCAGCCACATTGTCAATGCGGCCATGTTCGCACTCAAACCGTGGTTTGGAAATAGCCTATTCTATAAGTTACTAGGATTAATAAATTTAAGTTGATTTGTAACAACTACTACTAGGACTGGAAGAAAACTAGAACAAAAGTAAAACTGAAAAGAGGTGAATGCAGTGAGATGAAATATTAATGCTACGATTTCTCAAGTAATGTTGTGTATACCGGTGTGTATGATAAGTGCTTATGGAATAGCTATAAACTATACTTGTGCCGGTCCCTCAAATATTGTTGTCTCCCACCGTAGATAAGTAGCAACTAGACAACTCAATTGTCCACACCCTCTTCGGACATGGGTCATCTCGTAAGAGAATAGTGTATTAAGGTAACAGGACCAATCAAGGTAAACTAGAGCAAAGGCATTAAGTTCTATGGACAACCAAACTCCTAAGAAAGTAGTGTGCTAGCTACAAGACATCCCGTCTGTCACTTTGGGCCGCAACAACGAATTCCTACGCGTGCGGACACGCTGGCAAGGGTGCGCGAGGAACCCACGCGGTTGGTGGAGGTAGCGACGATATCAGAGAAGGAGGCATAGCGCGACGATGGCGACGGCCCTACGAGGAACCACCGGCCTCGTGGTCATTCCTCATCGTCTTCTTCCACCAGTTGGGCATGGAGTCGGTGGAGAGGGGACTAGATGGGTTTGAAATGGAAACGGCAAGGGCGTGGGGAGGCCAAGCCACGCTCGCGCTCGTACTAAAAATCCCCTCTCTGCCCTCGACCATTAAGGCTGATGGGGTGGTCAGGGAGCAGTCACTTCGGTTCAGCAGCGTTGACCGCTCATCAGCTTTTTCCTGACCTTGTCCATAATTGGCGCGCGGACCATGACAGCAGGCGAAGCGCTCGGTCACTGCCAGGCGGGCACATGTGCGGACGTGAGGACACGAGGGCGGACACGTGTGTTGTCCCGTCGCGTCCGTGGCGACACATTCCAATGGGTCGGCACGGACACACGTGGTCGTCTGGGTCTGACCTATGGAGCGGGTTTTCACCGTCTAGGCACCCGTGCCTACCGATTCGGACCACCAGTAGACTGGTCCAGTCCGATGTAGATTCCTTGAGAACATCTACACCGCCACTCCCCAAATCTTAGCCACATTGCTGGTACACGCCTCGACATATGTGGAGACGTTGTCCACATCAGCGTCCTGTTGGTCCAAATAAAAATGTAAATGCACCACACCATAGTAATTAGAAAGATTTTGTGACTACAGATTCAAGATTCACACACATCCAAAATAAATTAGCAAGTTCTAGCCACCACCATGGGTCACCAAATCGTTATCAAAGTTCGACAACCAAAATAACATAGGATGACATCAATCAAATGTAGAGTGGCACCACCTCTGGGTCCGCTTCACTCATCGAGGGTGCCGAATCGGTTGTTGGCGGGGACGTCGACGATGGAGCAGTTGGTGCAGTCATGGTGGGAGGCTTCTCCTTCAACATCGGGTTTGCCATCTCCGTCGCGTTCTTTTTCGGAGGCATACTACCGGCAAGGGAGAGGATATCAGTGAATTCAATGAAATGGGTGAGAACATGGGCATCGGCCAAGAAATTGGAGTAGCGGTGGCAAGGAGGGAATGACAATATGGAGTGGAATTTGGAGGGGGGAAATTGGAAATGAAGGGAGAGGCACGATTTTCGCCTGTCTGACTACGAGGGGTCCCGCGACTGAAAGCCAACATGGCGTGGAGTGTTGGTGCTGCCAACACATCCCTTGTGCTAAGGCAGTGGCGTGGGCGTGCCGGCTATTGGGGAGTGCTATGGGGCTATCGGCAAAAATGCTCTAAATAGGACATTTGGTACGTTTGTGCTCATTCAAACAAGGGCAACTCCAATGGTCCCCGCATTTCGTACATTGAATGTGTCTGAAAGGGTCTGTCCGTGGTGACCCCTGAATAGCCTTTGGGATTTGTTCCGCACAAGGTCATCACACTCAATGACCCGATGCATTTTGGTTCGCGGACAGCGCTGTGGCTCCACATTAATGACAACATGCTTTCTCGATATAGTTTTTCTCCGGAGTGGCAATTAGAACGCTCCTGCCGTTGTTTTCCTCCACCACTTTTCGCAAGGCCGTTTCGTGTCACTATTTCCAGCGTCCCTCTTCCCGCCCATGGCCACCTATAAAGAGATCACACTATGGGTGGAGATGACCACACAACACATCCAACTGTCCCCACAACCTGGTCCCAACTGACCACGCCACTCGCCATGCCTCTACCTACCCACCCGCCATACAATGTCTATTTCTAGGAGGAGGAGGAGTTGGACGACTTTGACTTTGAGGATGCAGGTGACCTGCAATCGCCTGTCATCACTGAAGCGGTGAAGGAGGAGGAGAACGGCCGCCAGATGGTGGTTGCCGAGCGGTAGTTCATGGAGGGATTGGCCGCAAAGAGGCAGTTTATGGAGCTGGCAGAGGATGCCAGGCGCAAAGGCATATCGCAAGTGATCAAGCGACGCATGGATGCGACACATAGGGAGTAGGCCGATAGGGAGGTGATTGACTGCATCGTGCCCTACCTATCAACTAGGTACTATCGCGAGAAAAAGTTCGAAGAAGACCTAGAGGCCGAGGCTTACATGTTCTAAGGCGGCTCTAGAGGCGCATGCCCTGTACCAACTGGAGGCGGCGGCGAGGGATCAGGTCATAGTGGCTGCCAGGGGACAACTCATAGAGGCGGTTGCTGAGGAGATGGCAAAGGAAGGATCGAGGGCCTAGGAGGTGGCGGTGGCGGCAAGGGATCAGATCCTAGAAGCGGCTAGGGAACAGGTCGCAGCAAGGGAGGCAAGAGCGAGGGCTTGGGCGACGGCGGATGCGCAGGCAGCTAGGGAGAGGGAATACGCGACCCACTCTAGGATCCACTGGCGAGCTTCACTCATATGGCGTAATAGGGCGAAGGCAACTAGGAAGGCATGCGAGGGCGACGACGACCAGGGCAGCGGTGATGCTTCTATGTAGTTTTAGGATCAATTTAATTTTTATTACATAATAAAAAAATCCCTCACTAATAGAGGACATTGCGAATATATGGATAGACATGTATGGACGTACGACATGTCTGCTGAACCGCAAAGCCAGTCCAAAATCCAATTGGGCTAAGATGAGACGGACCACTCATCCCGGTCCATTTGCAGGGCATTGTTGGGCCTTACCCTCTGCCCACGCGGAGAGTTGTGGACAGTCCATCTGTTTGAGGGGTGTTGGAGTTGACCTAAGGGCATCTCCACTATGCCTGATCCAAACGTCTATCCATAGCCTATCTGAACCTGTCCAAAGTGGATCTAGAAAACCCACCAAGGGGCACGACCCAAATGACTATACGCGTGGTCATTTGTGGCACAAATATGGGTTTGGGATGCCGCTGATCGACACTCCGCAGAACCTATAGATGCTGCCAGACACCTACCATTGCCTCAAATAAGTAATTTAGATTTATCTATATTTGGCGTATCTGGATAAATACAAGTCACTTGATTCCAAGTGCAGAAAGCAGTTCATCATATTTTCACATGGCGTCTATATAATGTTACAGTTATTGATAATTTTTTCTAAAAGTTTGGTCAAATTTTTCGTAGCTTATTTTTAAAAAAAAATATGAAGCTTAAAATTTGGGACGGATGAGAGTTATCAGTTCCAAACATTTAATTCCTGCAACTACAGCAGTCAAACACAGTTTTGTAACGCTGACATACAAGGGTACTAGTAGAAAACTTCATTCATTATTACCAGAGTGCAGTCCAAGATTTCCGCCATCATTTATTATCAATGTCGAGGAGTCACGTATTGCCATCTTTCTACTTCAAGTTGAACGCTTTCAAATAGAAGGGGCTGGGCGTGGGGGCGAGAAAGTAGAGCACAGAAATAGCAAAGCAGAAATAGAGAGAGCGAGCGAGCAAGCGTAACATAGCATAGCAGAATGAGGGTGGCGGTGGTGGGTGGCGGGGTGAGTGGGCTGGCGGCGGCGTACGAGCTGCTCGCCACGAGCGGAGACGGCGTGCGCGTGACCCTGTACGAGGCGGAGGACTGCCTCGGAGGGAATGCCAGGACGGTGGCCGTCAGCGACGGCGCCGGGGGCGAGGTCCAGCTCGACCTCGGCTTCATGAGCTTCAACCAGGTCTATAGCTTCCTGTTTTCCATTTAGCTCGTGCCATTGGTTTTGAGGTTGGATAGCTAGCTAGATGTGGTTTTGAGATGCGGACAAACTTGTAAATCCGATCTATTCGACGACTATGAACACTCGAGCGAGCTGAAAGCACGCAGTCCTTGGCTCTCGCACACTAGAGCCGGGCAAAGAGTTAGGCTAATCTGCTTGTGTCTGCTAACCATGGTTTTCAGCTGGCTCCTGCGTCACATCTTCCTATCTTGTAGTGGTATGTTGCTGGTTGTAAGATGTGCTTAATGAAAAGTCTTTTTTTTTCTGAAAACTGAGGTGCCTATTTGGCTCACGCGCGTGCATCAATTAAATATGTTATGTTCGTTCGCAAGTTTTCGGGATAAAATAATATTCTACCTCTTGTGTTAAAAAAACAAAAAATATCTTGTAAATAGTCGTATTCACGTGATTTTTTTTGTTTTTTATACATGACACATAAAATATTCTTTCACTCCGAAAACTTATGAGCGAACATAAAATATTCAAATGTATATATAGATATTTTTTTAATATTTTGATATTCTAAAATATATTTTCTCACAATAGATGCACTTTCCGTACTTGCCCCCACTTAAACTTGTTTGGTTACTCTGTAAACTGGTACACCCAGTCGAGTGAACTTTGCAGGGCTGTATATATGGCCGCAGCTCGTTGATGGCGACTGGACTTGCTCCTTGGGCCAGTCCTTTTCGTCAACATATTTCACGTAGTTTGATGCAAGTGGCCCGCGGTCCTAATGCGCAGTTGCAACGTTAACATTAGATTATTATTTTTTGAAAAATTCACAGATGCGACTGCAAGAACTTTGTAAATAATCATTCACGCCCCAAAGTGATTTGCTCTCTGCATCGACTGTTGTGTGGAAGCATGACTCCGTGTCCGTGTCCGCCGGAGATAGGGAGGTCGGCGTGCTTCTTCCGACCAGGACGAGCTCGTCGGGCCGCGGATGACGACAATGAGCTAGTTGCTCTATTTCCGACCAGGACCAGCTGCCGAAGAGGGGCAGCTCGCTGGGAATCTCGTCCGAGCTGCTTCCAAAGGAGGGCAAGTCGCGGAGCCGTCGAAGACAAGAGGCCGGTCGTCGCGTCTTCGATGAAGTGCCGGTCGATCGGGAGAGATGGGGATATTTTGTTTAGTTTTTCTTCATTGTTTTCTCTCTCGAGAGAGGATCCACGCTGGCTCCACGTTCTTTGACTCGTCAGCACGTAAACGCTTCGGTAACCCGTTACATCCATAGATGTAGCATTACTGATACTATTATATTGGAAATCCTAGACCTACGGACCGTTTTAGCTAAGAAAACACCTACGGACTGACTTGAAGTGCACCGATTGGTTCGGTTTTGTTTCCCTCCTTAAAAATCGGAAACACCTTCCTAACTCTTGTGCACGTCGCAAGTCCGTAAAACTCATTTTGTTCACAAACCTAAAACATCTTATATTTTGAAACGCGGAGGGAGTATATTCATAGTAGCAAATAATACATTGTACACATACATAATCTGTTTTCTATCGATTATAAAATAAAGTCTAAAAAAACTATCAAAATTTTGAAGTTTTCAAACTCTTTCTTTTTCTGAGATAGAATCTTATAATTTTCTGAAGGTAGACCAAAACAGACAGATACCAAACCACAAACTTGTAAATACTAATAAGGGTTCTCCCATAATTTTAATTTGAGCCACACTATCAAAGTCATGTGCACACGCACAATCATTAGAGTGATCAGTTGACATCGGCAAGAGTACCAACGCGAGTATTTCAGGGAAAAGCAACCGAACAACATGATCGACTTCGCTGGTGAACCAAGAGGACGAATTACCATTGTCGAAGACGTAGCAGCCATGACACATATTGTAAGGATAAACCTCCCCACGACAACCATGAGAAAACATTCAAAATCGATCTAGCGAAGCATGATCCTAAACACCGTACCTATAGAAACTATATCTTTCAACACCACCATTGACGCCAAGAAGGAGATCATGTCGTCGAACGAAGGACCAAAAATCACTTATTGTAGACGATGAAATCTCCGTCGACGTAGAGGTCAAAAAGAAGATGACAACCAAACACTAACATAATCTTTTGGTAAGCTGACTCATTTCGTTTCTCGACCGCCGCCTCTCTCCTGACCTAGCCGTCTCCTCCACTCTGCCGCCTCCATAGATTTTTTTTGAGCGTGGCCTCCTCCTACATAGGCCCCCTTCTTTTCAGCTTCTTGGCCAGCTTCTCCCAGAAGCTACCCTCGACCAGCTTCTCCCAGAATCTCATCTTCAAAATTCGTTCAAACTTCTTAACTAGTAGTTTTAATGTCAATTTAAAAGTATAAACGATTTTGACAGATGAGATTCTGGGAGAAGCTAGTCGAGGATAGCTTCTGGGAGAAGCTGGCCAAGAAGCTCAAAAGAAGGGGGCTTTAGGTAGTCTGGGTTGTTATGGGCCAACTCTGTTTACTATTGGGTTTATGGACAAAACCGTTCATATAATTACGTGTGGGCCGTTCCCTAAAAACAATATTAACGTGTGGGCCTTAACGGTCCGATCTCTAAGAGTTACACTAACTTTGGCCCAGAACCAAAAAAAAAATCGAGTACGCGTCTCCTCCCTCTCGCCTATGCCACAGCTCGCGGCTCGCCCTTCTCGGTCTCACCGGCGAGGGGAAGAAGCGGCCTCCGGGCCAGCCCTCCTCCACAGAAGGCGGCGGCTATCTTTACTCACCGTATTTTCTTCCCTTCACCAGCTTCCTGCCCCGGATCCGGCGACCGCGACGGTCTGGCGGCATCTGCCCCTCGAGCTCCGGTGACACCAATGCGCCAGGAAGCTGTGCCCCTCGATGACCTCCTCCTTCTCGAGGGTTGTGCCTTCCAAGACGGAGACCCTCCCATCCGGATTCGTCCTTGTCCACAACTACCCTCCTACTCCGACGAGCACGCGCTGGTTGATGAGCGTGGTGACGAAGTGGCCGTCGCCACGGCGGTGGGCACCATCGTCGTATACACGGGAGCACTTGGGTTGGGCTGGGTTCGGGTTAAGCTGAATAAATGCAGTTCCTGCTGTCAGCTAGCAGGAGGGTATTTCAGCTAACAATTGGGTTCAGCTAGCAGGAGGGGATTTCAGTTAACTGTTGGGTTCAGCTATCAGGTATTGTTATGTTTTTGATATAGTGCTATAATGCTTATGGTTGGAAGTGCAGTTGTAGTTGTACAGGTTGTCTTACATCAGATTAATGTGTATGCATGGTTGTAATCTTGATTGATATTTTTCGTTTACTCTGATTAATATAGGACTACCTAACCCCTTGCCCGAACATGGAAGATCTTAGTCTGTAAACCTAAATCATGAGATGGAGCAATATTTTTTTGTTTCTCACTAAGATTTTTGTTGCCAAACAAATGTAGGAAACATATCCCGACATGATGGAATGGTTAGAAGGGCTCGGGGTGGAGATGGAGAGATCGGACATGTCTTTCTCTGTGAGTACACGATCGGACAGCGGCAGAGGAGGATGTGAGTGGGGCAATGGCAACGGTATCTCGAGCCTCCTGGCGCAAAAGGCCAACATATTGAAACCCAGTTTTTGGCGCATGGTCTGTGAGATCCGCAAGTTCAAGAAGGATGCTCTGACGTAAGAACTCCATCCCTCAGTTCTCATGTGCATACATAATACTTCTATTCGTATCTGGACATATATATGCCTTGTGTTCATGTATGAAGACAGCTAAATTGCTGGTTCGATCTTTGGAATGAAGGTTCCTGGAGTACCATGAGCATAACCCTGATCTGGGCCGTAACGAGACGTTGGGGCAGTTCATTCAGTCGCATGGATATTCCCTCTCATTCCAAGAGGCTTACCTTGTACTGCTTCTAATCTACTTTCTTATGCATTTTTCCTAATGTATCCAGCAACCCTTCCTTTTGGCAAGATCTCACAGCAGTATTCTGCATTCAATTTTTGATTTTTCTTGTTTTTTGATCAATTCTGTAAAACCTGTGAAGAGCAACTAAATTTTCCACTTACTTAGATGAAATATTCAAATTATTATAAGTAAAATCTGGTCCTACTTAATGGCTAGTTTTCCCACCAACATGTATGCATGTGTGGATGCAGGGGGCAGTCAGGCTGATTGTTAGCTTATAGAAATTTCTGTGAGTACAAACACACTGTGTCGTGCCTATGCAGTTTTAGTTGGTGACACGAAAAATATTTGGTGCAGATTCCAGTCTGCGCAGGCATGTGGTCATGTTCATCACAAGGTGTTTTGAGTCTCTCCGCTTTCTTCGTGCTGTCATTTTTCCATAACCATGACCTTCTTCAGGTGCCTAGTACTTTGTATACATGTTCCTAGCTTTCCTGTTGCATTTGCATGCTTAATTCGTCTTTGTGCATCTGAAAGCTCATTAAGTCGCTGCACTCTCAGCTGTTTCGTCACCCTCAGTTGCCCACTGTCAAGCCTTGTTCGCAGTCCTATGTAAACAAGGTACGTATTGCATTCTGTCAGCCTAGGACAAAAGAGAGCTGACACATATAGGCCACAATTCATGATATTTATTGCACTCTTTAGACTTTAGCTGCAGCCAAATGCAGGGACTGAACAAAGCAACTATTTCGCATGACCAGGTAAAAAAAGAATTGGAAAGCATGGGCTGTCGAATTAAAACCAGCTGTCTGGTCAAATCTGTTTCAAGTTTTGATGGAGGTACATACGTACATGCGTTATTGTTTGTTGATTGCCTGTTCGAGCAATGTGTATTGTCATCATATATATTATTGGTCACTAACTGAAACAATCTTCTATCTTGACACTGGCGGCAGCTGGCTACAGAGTCTTGCAGAATGATGGTTCAGAGGAAACATACGACAGTGTCATACTTGGGGTCCATGCACCTAATGCTCTCAAAGTACTAGGATCTGAAGCTACACATTACGAACTGAAAATTCTAGGTGCCTGTCAGTATATCAACAGGTGAAGCCTGCCTACTACAGCTAATGAACACATCAATAAAGTTTGATCTGATCTACTATATTGTCTGGCACGTTTATGTTGCAGGGACATATACCTCCACTGCGATCAAAATATGATGCCCCGAAATCCGTCGGCATGGAGCGCCTGGAATTTCCTTGGGGCAACTAGCAGGGGGTTTTCTGTTACTTACTGGCTAAACCATATTCAGGTAAATCCTTTGTTTTTCATATGCATGGTATAATAAATTGATTTTATTGATGACAATTTTTCCACCAATATTGCCCTGCCCTGGCTTCCTTACGACGTTGAAACCATTTTGTACGTCAACGTTACATGTCCTCAAGATTAGGCAAAAAAAAAAGGATAAAGTCATTTCTGGGTAGCAGGGCAGCTATATTTTCATCACGTCAGAACGCATAGTAGAGCAGGCTCACAGAATAACAGCAAAATAGGAAATTAACTGTGGTATAAATTTGTTTTTTTTTTGCACTTCTAGGAAATTGAATCTGTCAGGCCTTTCTTGGTGACACTCAACCCCCCTTGTGTTCCGGATCACATACTGCTTAAATGGTGTACAAGCCTTCCTGTTCCGTCTGTGGCTGCGGCGAAGGCCTATCTTCAGTTTGATCAGATCCAGGGAAAGAGAGGAATATGGTTCTGTGGGGCATATGAAGGTAACTTGTTTCATGAATTTTAGTTTGTGGGTAACTTGTTTGTTACAACTTGCATGTAGATGTACGGTATTCTTCTACTACATTATTAAAATTAGGCTTGGAATGATCTAAAGAGCATTAGGTCTCAAATATCTCTTCTGCCTTGGATTGTAGGTCATGGCTTCCATGAAGACGGATTGAAGGTATTTGCATGCACACCCTGTCCATTTTCCCTTTTAGACTTGTCTTGCATAGGAACCATACTGTTATATGCTAAAAATGGTAAGGGTCCGACAACTCTGGCCTGTGGGTGTCCTGTGAGGAGTGAGCGGGGAGGGAGAGGAAGAGAAGGGACTGGGATGGATATACTTGATTATTCTCATTGTTTCATGATATACTTGTTTACACCACCCTGACATATATGATTTTAGTTTCAATCGCATGATTCAGAATGACTATTTCATAAAATAGTTAATGTGAGGTCATTTTGTGTTGGACATATTTCAATCGCAGTCTGGGAAAGCAGCAGCTCAAGGTTTGCTTGGAAAGAAATGTCAGCTGCTGCAGAACCCAAAGCAGACGATTCCATCATGGACCGAGGCTGGGGTGCGCTTTATTGTTGCAAGATTTTTGAACCAATACATATCAATCGGCAACTTGATGTGAGTCCTTGTATGAGTCGATATACTACATGACATCTAATTATGATTATTTTTAACCTTAATAATTTATGGGCAGAATGGTTGAAGGAAGTAGTGTGTTCAGCTTTGGTAAAGCTTGCGACAAATGCCGTGTAAAATCTGTCATGCGAGTTCATGACCCCTTGTTCTATTGGAAGGTTATCCTCTCTTCTCTTTTTCTGCCTACACATGCATTTTTTTAATTTTCTGATTAGTGATGTGTCCATGCATGATTCTTCATTTCTTATATACTCCACTGCAATTGCTTTATCCAACCTTCTCATTTGAACTAATGTGTTTATCCTAGCTCTCTCTCTTTTTTTTTGAACTTTATCCTGTCTCTCTCATGGCTTTTAGGTTGCAACAGAAGGAATGTTTGGCTTGGCAGAAGCCTATATTAACGGATGTTTCACTCTTCTTGACAATAGAGAAGGCCTTCTGAATCTTATCCTGGTATAACTATACCATAGTCCATGAGCTTTGGTAGAGCTAATATTTTCTTCATTTCAGATCAAATCCATGATCCATTTCTTTGCAGATTCTCATTGCTAACAGAGATGCGCGTAGGAGCCGCAGCGGTGCCAGAAAAGGGTTCTAAAATTTTCAACTAAATTCCTATGAATTATTTGATAAAAAATGAAATAGCACCTAAGAATCTATGCGTCTGTTACTAATCATGAATATAAAATTGTTTGGTTTGCAGGGGTCGGTGGAGACCGTATCATTTAATAGCTGGTTTGTCATATGCTAAATACTTTTTGCGTGACTTCTCGAGAAGGAACACTGCGACACAAACTCGTCGAAACATCTCTCAGCACTATGATCTTGTCAGTACTCATGTCTCTTCTTTTATTGTTACATTCCATCAGGATCAAGATAACTACTCCCTCCGTCCAAGAATAGATGTCTTAGGTTTTTCAAATTTTGGATGAATCTATATACTAAATAGTGTCTAGATTCATTCAAATTTTAACAAATCTGAGACATCTATTTTGGGACGGAGGGAGTAGTTTCTTAGGTCAATTTGTAACCCCAGAATTATTGCAGATCTCATTGAGTTGAGATTTTTGTATGCATGACTGTATAAAAAATATTTTTATCATTCATTACTTTCCATACGTATAATAACGAAACAAATAGTACTAATAGTTTTGTCTTATATGTATGTGCAGAGTAATGATTTTTTCGCGCTTAATATGGATAAATCTATGACTTACTCTTGTGCAATTTTCAAGGTTTGTAAATCTTGTGATTCTCTTCTTCAAGCTTGTAAATTTTGTAGAGTAGTTTTATTAATTCATGGACTACAATTAAATTGGTAGACGGAGAATGAAAGCTTAGAAGCAGCCCAACAACGTAAACTTAGCCTTCTAATCGCCAAGGTATCACTGCCTTATCTCTAGAAATTGTCTCATTAGATTGATTACTAGTTAGACAATGCTCTGAACATGATCTGATGGCACTTCATTCTTGCAAAATAAACATTTAACCAAAGGCTAAGGTCGAGGCGGGGCATCATGTTCTTGAAATCGGTAGCGGCTGGGGCAGTTTAGCAATACAAGTGGTTAAGGAAACTGGCTGCAAATACACTGGAGTCACTTTGTCAGAGGAGCAGCTTAAATACTCTGAGAAAAAAGTAAGAGAAGCTGGCTTAGAGGTTAGTTCTTTGTTACTCCCTCCTTTATGCAATGCCTGTCCACTTTAATAATTTATCAGTAATTGCTATTCCACCACATGTGTTTTTAGAATGTAGAATTAGCATATATTATAATTTACTAACTATAAAACAACACATAGATATGCACGGAGAGTTAGTATTGTTTGCCACAAGCTTACTTTGGTAGGGTGAAATCCTAGCTAACAATTCTCTGTCTATTGTTATTAATGTTTAGGAGCACATAACGTTTCTGCTGTGTGACTACCGTCAAATACCACCTTGCAAGTATGACGCAATCATAAGCATGTAAGTATTACTGTAATATGGATGTGCGCTATGACTTCGACAATACCCGTGTACGTGGTTATACTTATGTCTTCCTCTTATGTAAATCAGCGAGATGATCGAACATGTTGGCCATGAATACATGGATGGTTTTTTTGCTGTCTGCGAGTCTCACTTGGCTGAAGATGGCATATTGGCACTCCAGGTTAGTAGATCTTATTCTTTCGAATTGGCAGAAAAGGCTAGCCAATGAAATATACCCCTTTCTGTCCAAGCAAGACCTTAATTTTACACGATCATGAACTAACGTTTATCTGCAAATACATACATGTGCGTTCAGTTCATCTCGATTCCAGAGGAACAGTACGATCAATTCAGAAAAAGGCCAAACTTCGTAAAAGAATACATATTCCCCGGCGGTTGCCTTCCTTCTTTGGCCCGTGTAACGTCTGCCATGTCCATGTCTTCAAGGTTCTGGTACGTTACATCAATCGATCGATGCTTGATTGGTTATTTCATGGTCATGGATGGATCTCAATCAACTGACTAGACCCTTCTCATCTTTTTGCACACTGTAGCATAGAGCATGTCGAGAATATTGGGTACAATTACTACGTAACGCTGATGCGCTGGATGGACAAGTTCACTGCCAACAAGGAGTAAGTCCCACTTGTCATTCGCTATAGAAGAATACTGAGTTGAGCAAGACTAGCACACATATCATATGTTCATTGAGCAAGTAAATTTGCTGTGACATGTTACATGGTTACAGTTGATTGCTCAGTTCGTATTAACAATTAATTTTTCTTGCAGTCAAGTTTTGGCCATGGGCTTTGATGAAAAGTTCATCCGTATATGGGAGTACTACCTCATTTACTCTGCTGCTGGTTGCAAGTCAGGGGCAGTTAGAGATTACCAGGTACGTATGTATATATGCATGCTCTCTGTATATGTACCTGTAAATGTTATTTCCAGACAATTGGAAGTCATTTACTCTCTTTGGTCATAAAAAGATGACATTTTGGAGATCAGCTTGGTCCCCCCGGCCCAAATATAATGGCAATTAATTTTTCAGTGTAGTAAATCATAAAAATTGATGAAACTGTTTTCTTAAGAAAGACTAAAACAAGTGATTTTTTCACAAATCAGATCAAAACATTGTATAAAATATTAGTGACAGAACCTTCACCTTCTTGTGGGAAGGAGTTGTTATTCATTTGTGATGCCTGACCTTCTGGCCTATACTGCATGCAGGTTGTGTTCTCTCGTCCGGGCAACCCGCGGCTAGCCCTGCGCCTTGATGGCTAAACACAAACATACCCCCTTCTCCCTTTCGGCTGTCGGAACTGTTACTTCTCGACAGCCTTCGACCTTTTAATAAGTCAATCCTGGATGGGCGCGTTTGCTGGATCATACTGGCGGGCAGTGCCTAGTTCGGATGGTTTGGTCATCTAGCTTGTTTGAATCATGCAATGTTTAGCTTTTCGTGGAAGTGTAGTGTTATCTGTCAATAAACCTGTAGTACCATGCATGCATATGTGTATGCAAGTGCTGCTACTAGAATTTGAGAATTTGTGTGGAAGGAAGTGATCTGTTGCTTTAATATCTACCAGAAATACTAGTTGAGGTGTCATGTTTCTAGTCTTCGATCTATTCCGTGTTTGATATATTTTGTAATGTTGGTTATGAGAGAGAATCGGTGTATTTTTAATTCCACCCCATGCCGATCGATTTGTCCAAACAACGAGTCTCCAGGGGATTTGTGTGGCGAGGTATTTCTCCTTGCCTGTTAGTATCCTCACCACGCAATTTTGACTTTGCGTGTAACAGTATGCCTTGAAATTATCCTCACCACACAATTTTGACTTACCCGCAAAAAAAAAACAGTATGCCTTGGAATTTACCCTGACAAAGTGACTAAATAAATACCTCTCTGTTTATTTCCTCACGATTTATTTTGTGCATGTGTGTACATTTAGGTTTGCTTAGTAATAATTCCCCATTTGTGGATCTTGATTACTTGTAGAACACCATATATACTGCATCTGGATGACATCTACAGTAGTAGTATATATACTACTAGGAAATTGATGCTAAACTCCATACAAACATGATGGAACTTCCATTCTGATCAACAAGAAGAGTGGCACCACAAGGCTGACATGTTTTCACAAGATATATTTGAAAAGCACACCCCACGGATCACAAAGATATATAGTTATCTCTAGAGAGAAATAAAGACAGGCCGGCAAACAGTGCTACCTATGATGCATCTTCTGAAAATCTCAAAGCTTTTTCGCGGATGTATTTCTAGACGGAGAGAGTGGTAAATATTTAGATAGTATAAACATAAAGGTAAGACATACTTACAAATTAAGACAAATATTTTTGGAGCGGTGGTATCAAGTGCAAAAGTATCACAGCGGTTTTGCACATCAAAATATGCATTTTATGATCTGACATGCCTTGCTCATCACCATCCTTCAGCAAATGGCGGTAGCTAGTTCATCCCTGAAGTCATCCATGTCATCCCCGTTTGCTTCCGGAGTTGATGAATCGCAATGGCGGTCAGCTAGTTCATCCCTAATATTCGCTGCTCCATAATTTTCCCGATCCGGGAATCCCTATATCTGGTGATCTGTGATTTGTGAAGAAAAATGGTTTGGCTCCACATAGTTGGGGTGTTCGGTGCTGCTCTACCGTGGATTTTCAGTAAGCTGGAAGCCAGGAAGTTGTTGAACACGCCCTAGATAGGCCTTGCGCGCTTTGTCATGCCGATTTGTTCATTTTTTGTTATAAACCAGATGCCAATTTTTGCTTTTATCATTGTAAACCAGTTTTTCAGACCAATCTAATGTTATTGTTTTGGTATTTCAGAAGATAAATTTAGAAAGAATGATTAAAATTTACATTACTAAGGATAGGGAAATTTTGAGTGGCATCTGAGCCTATTCTCTCCGTGCACATTTATTCATTTTTTTTTTGCGAATTCATTTATTCAGTACTACTGTAGAAGTGTGTGCATGTGCGATATAATCTCCATGCACTTATTCCGCGTGGCGCCATGCTCATGGGCATACGACCACGCACTTATCGGCTATTGGCATATTGCCGTTTCCTTCTCCTTTTTCCATTTGTATTGCGTGATATGTCTCTGGCAGGGTGACGGCGTCCATGAACTCGTCGTCGGCGACGAGCCTCTCGAGCGCCTCCGGCGCCAAGCACACCTCCAGCGACATGCTCCCACCCCGGTCCGGCCCCTCGAACACCGTGGCCTCCCCGTCCGTCTTGTCGCCGAGGCCGGTCCGCACGCCAAGCGGCCTGCCCCACCCGAAGTCATTCCCGAACACGTCGAACCGCGGCGAGCCCCCCGTCTCGATCCCCACGCTGCCGGCCGACAGGTTACCGGTGTAGCAGAACGTCGGCTCCTTGACCCAGCGGTGGAGGTACTCCTTCAACGCCGCCTCGTCGAAGGATGCCACTGCGCGGTTCAGCTGCCACGCCGTCCAGCCCAGCCCCTTGTCCAGGATCTCTCCGGCGGCGCAGACCGCCCTGCTGGGCACCAGGGCGGAGCCCACGTAGCCCGGCGGGATGGCGCTTACGCGGCCCCGGCCCCCGACGATGACGGCGTAGAACGTCTCCTGCCCCGGCTCGAGGCGCCGGGCTCGGCACACCGCCCGCCAGAGGTGCGCGAGCAGGGCCTGCAGCGAGGAGATGGGGGCGGTGGCGATGCCGGCCATCTCGTCGTTGGCCCTCGCCTTGAGCTTCCCCACGGTCGCCGCGGAGAAGGTGAAGAAGGCTTCTCGCACGGGCGGGAGCTCGAACCGCTGGACGAGGTGCTGCAGCTTGGGGACCGGCAACGGGATCGGCACGGGGCTGGTAGTCGTGTCGAGGAACCACGTCCTCCCGTGCACCGGCGCTGGGGCAGAGACGTCGCCGCCGCCGGCTCGGTGGATGTGGGACCAGGCGTTGAAGAACTCCCAGAAGGAGGTGCCGTCCCCGACGGAGTGGTTCATGGAGAGGGCGAGGAAGACGCCGTCGGCGAGCTCGGTGAGCTGCGCGGCCAGCACGGGGAGCGACTCGACGGCCGCGTCCGCGTTGAGCACCCGGTTCATCGGGAAGAACTCCCAGACCACCTTGCACGGGCTGTGCACGGATCCGACGACGTCGTCGACGGCCACCCCGGGCGCCGCGGCGTGGACCAGCTCGGCGCCCTCCCCGGTGCAGCGCAGCCGGACCGTGACCGTGCCGTCCCCGCGCTCGTCGACGGCGAGGCGGCCGGCGAAGTGGTAGTAGCGGTCCAGGGTGCGCGCGAGGGAGGATGATAGGGCCTGGACGAGGCGGTCGCCGCCGACGGGGGGCGCGGGCAGGAGGACCCCCATCTGGACGTACTCTATGGTGAGGAGGCGGAGGTCCCAGGGCGTGAGGTGGATGTCCTCCGACGGCGGCGCCACGCCGTTAGACGACGACGGCCGGACCGTGCGCCGGGACACGACCCGGACGGCGGCGCCGGCAGCAGCAGGTTCCATGCACTCGTTGCTGCCCATTCTGCTGGTTCGTTCACTCCGCGATGGAGGTTTCTTCTTCTAGGTCGTCGTCGTCGTCGTCGTGTGAGCTGCTTTGGGTAATCAATCGTCGATCGTCCGGCTATATATATATATATATAGTGGCATGGCATGGCTCTCCAGCCCTCGATGGGACGGAGATTCTGTACCAGTCTTTCTTTTTGTGGATATGAGGAGAACAGAAACAGCAGCCCTCGCTCGTCGGTACATCGAGATGAGGAGAATCGTTTGTCACGAGGAGAAGAATCGTTTTCTAGAAACAGTGATGACCACGTTCCATTACAGTACTTGTCTAGTCTACATCGAGATGGTGATCGCGTGTCGACGATCACCAAACACGTTGCGCCGCGCACAAGGACAGGTGTCCTTGGATATTCGCACAAGAAGCGAATAATACACAGGAAAATGCAAGAGGATACGGTATATAATACAAGAACTGGCCACCTGAATTCTAGCAACGATTGGCACCCGACAGAGAGTACAGAATGTGATTGTGAAAAGGAAAATGATATGGATCCCTCGGACCGATTGGGGGTTCCCATCGTCCTCCTCCACCCCAAATCCCTCTAATTTTCATTTTTGCTGCAAAACGGCCTGCTTTTGCTACATATGTTCTCGCTTTTGCTTCCGAAGCAAAAAAACGGTTCGTTTTAAAAATAGAACGTCTCGTCGGAGACCTCGCCGGAGATCATGCAGCAAAAAAATTATGCTAATGCAGCAAAACCGACTTCGCCGGAAACTTTTTTTGCTGCATGGTCTCCGGAGGTCATCAACGAAGTTGTTTCGATGATGTCTCCGGCGGCGGTTTGCTGCATTAGCACAATTTTTTGCTGCATGGTCTCGGCGAGGTCTCCCGAGGTTCTCGGTGGTCTCCGTGAGACGTTCTATTTCTAAAACGAACCGTTTTTTTTTTCTTCGGAAGCAAAAGCGGGGATATATGCAGCAAACGCGAGATGTTTTGCAGCAAATAGACACGTGTCAACACGGGAAGCAGGACGATGGGAGCTCTCCCATCGTCCGAGGGACGCCTAGCAGTTTTCTTGTGAAAAGGATAGTCCTACGCGTCCCCCGGACGATGGAAGGCCCCCGTTGTCCTGTTCCAGCTGCTGCCACGTGTCCACTAAAAACGACCCAAATTCTGTTTTTGCTGCAAAATATCCTGGTTTGCTGCAAATGTTTCCGCTTTTGTTTCCGAAGCAAAAAAAGGTTCGTTTTAGAAATAGAACGTCTCGCTGGAGACCATGCAGCAAAAAAATTGTGCTAATGTAACAAAACCGACTTACCAAGACATCGTCAAAAACTTCATTGGTGATTCTCACGAGACCTTGTAGCAAATAGTTGACACTGTTGTAGCAAAATCATAAGACGGTTGTAGCAACAAAGTTCTTCTAATGTAGCAAAAAATCTACTTCGCCAGAGAATTTAGCCGGAAGACCACGTCGGAGAACTTGTAGCAAAAAATTTATGGTATTGTAGCAAAACAAAAAAACAGAGATAGCAAAAAAGAAATAGTTATGCAGCAAATCCACAAACGCGACCCGCACTGTCGAGACCGCTTGTAGCAACTCCGTCTGCCTTCGGTAGCAACACCGTCCACCGTCGGGAGCAAAGCCGCCCTTGTCAGTAGCATCTCTGTCAACATCCGGATTTTTAATCACAGAGGCCTGTTATGCCATACATTGCAATCCCAGGATTACCATTTTTGCGAGACATAAGAGATTGGATATCACAGTACATTATCCATTACAAACCATACATAAGGTCTTACACAAATAAGGATCTCATGATCCAGTTCTTAATACAATTTAAGCAGCGGAATAATGTAATAATAACAATAGCGTAGGCGAAGCTCCATCTTCATGGTCACAGGCAATGCTGACGATGGAAGATGATCCTAGTTGTCATAACCTTCATGCAGTCCGTCATCCTGATACTCCTCTTCATAGTCTGGCCACGGGAATAGCCAGGAACAAAGCCATAAGTACTCTTTAAGTACTCGCAAACAAATACTAACAAGTGATGTGGTTTTGAATAGGATATAATAAGCTCTAGGGTTGTTTTGCAAAAAGCCAGATTTACCTTTACTAAGTTCAGGAGCAAAGAAAGCTAGTTGAAAGTTTATATCACCTAAGTGGGAACTTAAATTTTATGTCATAATTCTGTTGTGGTCAAGTCCAAGTCATAAACCATTTCATAAGTCATTTTAAAAACATTTGACGATAGATCAGTATGGCCACTCCAACTGTTCATAACCGCGGACGCGGCTATTCGAATAGTTTGACACTCTGCAGAGATTGTATACTTTCACCACAACATTCGATACATCCGTCAGGAGCAATCCTGAATTCACCATACTCAGTATGCGGATAATCAATCCTAACATTTTCATTACACACCCTAATATAGGCACCTCTCCTGTGAGTTTGGCCTCCCAACCATGACCAACTGTCATCTTGGGTATTGCACAGGTGGACAATCTTGACAAGGTAGCCTCAGCTCAGACCTTGGCCGCAAGGGAACCCATACTAAGGTATATAAATTTGTAGTCAAGCCCTACCCAAATTTCGGGTATTGTGGTTGTATGGTAAAATTGGAATGGTGTCGCATCCAGACAACCATCAATTTTATAAAGGGCTAAGGCTCATGCCTTAACATTTTCATCATCAAAATCATGTAGTGTTTGGAAACACATGTCAAAACATTTCAATAGAATGACTCGTCACTATAAGGTTTTCATAACCATTTTCACCAAGTATTTCCATATAAAGTTGATCAAGTTTTATGCTTAGCACTAGCATCTACAGGTGGGGATAAATACTAATGAGGGGTGGTAAACAAGTGGGGATTAGCTAAGTTCAATCTCATGCCTTAGGATGACATCAAGATGATCTAACTTAGGCCAAATTTTATGCTCTTTATACTACCTTTATTTATTCTTCTAGAATCTACAAGTTACTAAGTAAACTCTAAGAGAAAGTTTTGATAAAGAAATGAAGTATTAAACTTGCAAGTAAAACTAGGATTGGGTATCAAGTGGTGTAAGCTTGCAAGTTTAATAGCTTGCTAATTCAACTAGTAGTATTAGACTTGCCTTGTGCAGAAGAGTGGTTGAAGTTCTCCTTGGGTTCTTCCTCGTAGTATCCTCCTTCTTCCTCGTATCCTTGGTCGGTACTAGCGTCTATAAATAAATACGAGCTACACAATCACCAAACAATATTTAACTATTTCTAATCATCACACAAAGGTTTACACTAGATGATCTAACATCATCATTAACATTACAAGATTAAAGCACTTGTCCCATTTATTTTATTTGAGAAAAGTAATTTCTACTCATTGAAAAACTACTTAAGATTTAATATTCTCTAACTCAAACATGGGATCATATTTGTAGGGGTTCGTAGCATGGAAAACAAAAAAATTCTACCGCATACAAACAAACAATCCAAGATCTATCTACTAGATTGTAGCAACGAGTCGATAGAATAACTCACCCTCGAAGATTCCAAAGTGTTTAACGAGAGCGGATTCTCGTGGGTGATGTAGTCGTACTCTTCCCGATCTCAAGATCGTGTAGACGATCCTTCCAAGCGCTTCCAGATCGGTCACACACGTTCGGTACTCGACGAAGACCTTCCTCTCCTTGTTCCAAAGAGGGCAGGAGGTTGTAGCACTCTCCTTGCGATTCCCAAGTGACATGACGGCGTACGAAGTAGAGGGGAGATCTCGCAGGGCTTCGCCTTAAGCCGGAGCGAGTATGGTGGACTATGAGAGAGCCTCGGTGATCTAGGGTTTAGACACACCAAGTAGAGGAAGCAAGGCCGGCGGCTAGGGTTTGCCCTAGGCGGCGGCGGCTTGCCCTAGGCGGCGGTGGCAGCAGGAGGTGGCGGCCGTGGCTAGAGCTAGGGCTCATGGTGTGTGTTGTGTCTTGGAGGGGCATCCCTGCCCCTCCTTATATAGGTGGAGGGGCACGCCAATGGGAGGGGAGTCCCTCCCTAACTCGGTCTCCAAGTGGGCCAGCGGTGGAGGGAGAGGAACTCCTCCCCAAGTAGGTTTCCTACTCTCCCTCCACCAAACAAAATAGCCGTTTGACTTTTCAAATTGGCGTTTGACTTTTCAAACTAGGATTTGATTTATCCCTTTATTTTGTTCAGCGATGACACCTAGTACATGATGCAACCATTCTAACTTGTTATGACACATTCATGTACTCTTCCCCTCCGGAGTGCCGGACATTCCGGAACCTTCTAGAACATTCCCGATGAAAACACCGGAACCATTCTCCAACCCCGAAACAGGACTTTCCTTATATGAATCTTATTCTCCGGACCATTCCGGATCTCCTCGTGATATCCCGGATCCCATCCGAGACTCCGCACAACATTCGGTCTCTTACTCATCATTCCATAACTACTCAACAACATCGAATCCTTAAGTGTGTCTCCGTACGGTTTGTGAATTATGCGGACATGATCGAGACACTTCTCCGAACAATAACCAATAGAGGAATCTGGAAATTCATATGGCTCCCACATATTTCTACGATTACTTTGCGATCGAATGAACCACTTACATACGATACCAATTTCCCTTTGTCTCACGATAGTTTACTTATCCGAGGTTTTGATCGTCGGTATCTCTGCATACCTAGTTCAACCTCGTTACTGATAAGTAATCTTTTCTCGTTCCCGTGATATGTGATCCCTTGTGAGCCAGTCACATGCTTGCAAGCTAATTGAATGACATTCCACCAAGAGGGCCCAGATTATATCTATCCGTCATATGGATGGACAAATCCCACTCTTGATCCATGTGTCTCAACCAATACTTTCCGAAGACTCAATGCCACCTTTATAGCCACCCAGTTACGGTGTGGTGTTTGATGTCATCAAAGCATCCTTCCGATGATGGTGATAAGCATGATCTCATGGTCGAAGGAATTAGGTTACTATGTATCAGAAAGCATATAGCAATTGAACTATTAAAATGACTTGATCTTTATGCTACGCTTATCTATAGGAGTATGTCCATCATATCATTCTCCTAACGATATGATCTTGTTGTTAATAATATCTCAATGTTCATGATAGGGAAACCATAATCATTTATTAACCAACAAGCTAGTATTATGAAGAGGCTTTACTAGGGACTTCAATTTAAGTTTACAAATCACACAAGTATTAATGTTTCCTTGTTAATACTATTATAGCATGAATGTAAACATTTATCATAAACACAAAGATATAATAATAATTACATTTATTATTGCCTCTAGGGCATATCTCCAACAATATTGACACATGTCATCATCACATATTTCAGTACATGGGAATGTGATTTAAAGTGGTGTCACAATTTAATAAGGTTTATCCTTTTTATTTTATTTAATTAAAGTGACTAGAAATGCCTAAGTGGCATTCTTTTATTACTTGACCATTATTTCTGTAAGTAAACCTATATATTTTTATATATTCTGAAAGGTATGGTTAAATGTGATTTCTGAGAGTTGGAATCAACTCAAAATCTATTATGGTTGAATTTTGAAAAATGTTTGAATGTAGAAAAGCTTCTGTCTTGTTATTTTTACCATGGGTGATCTACAAATCTAAATGGTTTGAATCCAACGGGCTTGGATTAAGCACTCCAATACCTTTCTAACAAAATTGGTTTCATGCCTTTTGGTTCAGTGAATCGAGCTAGGTTGAATTTTGAATCTAGGTATATAATTGAGTTTGAAATTAAATGAATAAACCTAAGTTTGAATTGTTGGGTCGCGCGGGATGTTTAACTGGGCCGGCCCACTATGCACAGCGCACGCGCAGGCTAGTTAAGTGAGCGACCCCACTCGTCAGTGAGACAACGAGGGGCAAAGCGGTACGGGGCTATTATGATCGTAGGATCTAACTCTAATCAAACGGCTCTGGTTCATCGTCCATGTCGGGCAGCGTCGGCGAGACAGAACCCTAGCGCGGCCGGTGGGGGTCTTGGGAGGCTCACCGGGGCTCAGGCGATGGTCGGCGACGGGGGCGAACGACGAAGTTGACGACGACGATTCTCCTGGTACCGGCAGCTTCTGCTGGGGTGGCTCCAATCGACATCGCCTCTCCTCCTTTGCAGCGGCAAACTCCAGCGAAATTCCGTCCGCCTGGTGATCGCCTTGCTCCGGGAGTGAGTGGGTGTGATCAGTGAGAGGTGGGAAGTGAGATGGTGTGTTCAAAACGAACGGGGGTGGCCTCCTTTTATAGTGGCTGAAGGGGACCGACGGGCGCGGGTGGAGCTCATCGTGGTCGTCGGAACAGTGTGCTACTGGCATGGGCAAAGGTAGGGGACGGTGTTGTGCTCCCTGGCGAAGCTCAACGACATGGTCTCGCGGTGTGGGGCGGCGCTGATCGGTCGGAATGTCGCGGCGCTCTGGGCGGGTCCGACGGTGGTTTTAATGGTGCACAGCATGCATGGTCCGCGCGGCGGCGAACGAGGTTGTCTGGTAGGGTGCTGGGGTGCTGGCGATCACTTACGCAAGCGGCGAGGGCGACGCGCGGTCTGTGCGAGCGTGTCGAGCGTGGCGCTCTGGCGCACTCTCGGCATGGCCACAGAGAGAATGGTCGCGCGCATTCTGGGTGGTCTAGTGACTGGTTGCGCTCGGGGCTTGGACAGGGAGTGGCGGTGGACGGTGGAGTGTCTGCTAGACAAGGTTGGCGAGGCTAGATAGTCTTGTAGCTTGCTGTCGACATTGGGGTTGGCAAATGGGCTCGGCCATGGTCATCATTGATGGCATTGTTGAGTTTACAGTGAGCTAGAGCTGGTTAAACTAGTTAGATGATCTACTGAGAGTGTAGTGAGAGCTAGGGAGGGGACAAGGTTGGCACAACACTGCTCACTATAGTGTTTGTTGTTTAATTTGATTTGTGCCCAGAAGGTGTTTGATGAAATGGCCGAAAGAAATTTGAATTTGAATTTTGGATTCAAACTTGGTGGGTTTACTAGGCACATATTAGGGAGTCTCTGGTTAGTTGGATTGGTCAAGGTGCACTGGTTTGGTTGGGTTTTGAAAAGGTGTGATCTTCACATATGATAAAGATTCAATTCCCACTTGTGATTTTAATGAGGTTGCCAAATATTTCTGCAAGTTTGAAAGTTGAGCTTTGATTCACTTTTACTTGGTCTAGCAAGGGGTGAAAAGAATTAGAAAAGTTTCTTTGAAAACTTGGACTAGAAACACTCAAAGTGACCTAGCGAGCAAGATTGGCAAAAATGACCATTTGCTTTATTTGATTTGTTTTGATTTTCTCTTGATTTGTTTCTGCTTGGAAAAGTTTTAGATAGTGTTATATTCATCTTTGAACCATTCCCTACTATTTAGGTTAATCACACAAGTCCATTCATGCATTTATCAAATCACCACATACACACATGCATTCATATGATTTTAAGTAACCAAAGTTTTTGTTAATCCTAATTTTAGTGATTAGATTTTGATGATCATTGTTTCATATTTTTGGGATGTTACAATCTCCCCGTGGCAGAACCTCCATCCCCCATCCATGGCCTTTTATCTCGCCCCTGTTCTCCATCATCGGCCTAGCCTCCGCATCCATGGCGGCCTCCCCTTGTTGCACCTGCCTCGCGGGGCTCACGGCCGGCGTGAGGTGCCAGGCCTAGGGCGGCCTCCCCTTGTTGCTCCTGCCAATGACGGGGGAGGCGAGTGCTCGTGGCTCGGGCGCGCGATGGCGGTGCCGGACATGTCTGCTGCAAAGAGAGACCGAAGGGCGGTGTCGGCCGGCAGCGGGCGGCGGCGACGAGCGGCGGGAGCGGCGGCAGGCGGCAGCAGAAGGCAGTGGTGAGCAGCGGCGCAAAGCAACGACGGCCAGACGGATCTTCATGGCGGACAGTTTCATAGAAAAGAAGGGAAGAAAAAAGGAAAGAGATAAGGTGGGGCCCGGTCGCGTGGAGTGTGCTGTCTACCCGGACGATGGCATCGTTCGGACGATAGCTATCATTTTCCTTGTTTTTACGCCAAAACTAATTCCGTCTATTTTTTTATAAAGAAAATATATTAAAATCAAAATAATATCATGGTTATCTCCAGCCTCTGCAATAACATACATCAAGTCTACACAGCGAGGATACACACGGTCAGAAAAATAAAGCAACACAGAAAAAATAACAAGGACCCACTGAAACATTCCAAGTCTCGCGGGAGCAAAATCACCACTAGTGTTGACGACACCTCGACTCCAAAACCATCCGCGTCAACAACCAGCTACCAGTATGAGATATAATAATACTCCCTCCGTTTTAAAATATAAGATGTTTTAGGTTTGTGAAGAAAATGTATCTTGACTTCTTAAGATTTTGTGTGAATCTACACACTAAAAGAAATCTAGATTTATTCTCTTCACAAATTTAATACATCTTATATTTTGGAACGGAGGGAGTAAGTAATAACCAAATTGTGAGTAGTATACGTGATCCAATCCTTTTGACGGAAACAATACGACTCTGCTGCAGATTTTATTAAACGCCGATAATTTACAGCGCCAACAAGAGTTTTTATCAATGAAACAAACTACAGGTACATGTAAAGTGCGTGTTTCTTTGCTTTGTTGTGGATCAACTTAGTCCATCCATTGTGTGGCTGCTACAAACTTTGATCAATGGTACTACCTTTTACAGGTACATGTAAAGTACATGTAAAGAGTTTTTATCAATGAAACAAACTTCGGCTGCTGATCGACTAAAGAAAAAGAAGCGGCTGCTAATGTTGATTAATATTCTTGTCTGCTACGACCTTCTGATTGACTAATTAAGCTGCTCCAGATACTATATTGCTAGCACTAGCAACCGCTATGCATTACCTCCACTTAGTCCATCCATATATACTTGTGTGGCCGCTGATATAATTCTCCTTTTCGGGCAGAGATTATTTTACAAACACAAATACAAGATCATGGATATCAAAGGAGAAATACAAGATGTACACATTATATGGAGCTTTTCAGTGCTGACTACAAAAAGGTTACCAAATGGCATAAAAAGGCCATTTTGTTTCTCTCGGACGGATGACAAACTAGAAGTGTGGCCATGTTAATTTCATCGAACATTTCTGGTAGAAGGATGCAGCAATAGTGCAATACCTGGCAGACAGCATCAGAACGAGATGGTCTTGTCACTGCTTCGATAGATGAGTTAGCACACCCCGTACAGATTCTTTCCAAGGCTTCCCATCAAAACACGTCCAACTGTATAGATCAAGAAAAGCGTTTACATCATGTGATTTTCCTAAGCATCTTATTACAACATCATACGCCAAAAGAATATGCAACTGGTCGCTTTTCAAAGGATTCCGGGTAGAGGACTGAACTAGAAATAGAGGCTCCCAAGATACTCCACCTGATAATTTTCTTATAGTGAGGACATCAGTCATATCTTTCATAATCAGCGATGCTTGCTCTTTAAGCGTTTAAATTTACACGAACTAACCATAATCACCACATGGTCACAATACTGCAAGTTACGGTATTTTTTGTAGGCAGCAGACCATTCGGAATTCAACTGGTAGCAATATGTTTTCTCCAAGGTTTAATATATAGTGTTCTTCTCGTACCAATGCCATCAACCACAGATGCGTGTTAGCAACTTTGACCTTTGCAAAAAGCAACAAAACCGATATACAAAAAACACTGACATGCCGCGAAGACGAATGTCTGATCAAAATCCACATGAACTCAAATCTCGTTTACCACAACCTCAACTCAACTTGCTACCACACTCCCATTGTAAACGAGCGACATGAGAACTGAGCAGCACATCCACAATTGCAAGACACCGAGAAGGGCCAGACTAGTCGTACCTGATGAACACTTTGACGTTTGACCTGAGGAATGCTGCCATTTCGTGTCACCCTGCTCCCTCTGTACCTAGGATTCCGGGCAAAGACAATGGGTCGATTTTACAACCCTGCTCGCTCTGTACCTAGGAGTACAATGGAATGCGCCGAGCAACATGACCGGTGGAACCAAATCTTGAGCAAAAACGTTGGCGCGTAGGAAGGAATTGAAACGGACAGCAAAGGTAGGGCTTCCTTACAACGAAAGGGGTCGCGCGCCCGGACGGATCTCGGCTCCACGCTAGTCGGGAGTGGACGAGGAGGAGGAGGCGGAGAACCACGCCGACGAGGAAGAAGAGCTCCTCCGCTTTCGAGCTCGAGGTGAGGGGAAGGGCGAGCGGTTTCTGCCGCTGGCGGCGCGAGATTCCGGCACGGCCCACTGCAATGTGATCTGGGTAAACTAGTGTCCCTTTCGGACCCGGCCGGCCCGTAACTATTTGTGCCATTATTTAAGCCCACAAGGCGGCCCAGTCTGATCCTTTCCGTCCCTGTCCCTGCTGATTTCCTTCTCTCCTCCGATCCCCCGTCTCCGGCAGAGTTCGACAGCTCCCCTGCCGCCGGCCGCCGCCGATTCCTCGAGTGGACTCCACGTAAGCGCAGCTCCATGGCGGGCAAGAAGAAGGCGTCCGTGGCGTCCAAGCAGCGCAAGCCGAAGCAGCGAGACGCAGTAAGGCTTCGATCGATGCTTCTGTTATTACTTCCGATAACGGATCGATTTCCCGTGGCCCGGAAGATTGAGATTACCTTTTCGTTCATCTCTCTCTCAGCAGGCGAAGAAGGTCGGGAAGAAGGCCGACATGTCGGAGTTCAGGGCGCAGCTGGACTCCATCGGGTTGAAGATAGTCGAGGTCACCGCGGACGGAAACTGCTTCTTCAGGTTCAGAGCCGTCTCCTTTTCTTGGATTTTGATCAATATTTTTGGTCTTGTTCTTGTTGGGATATAAGAGGGGCGATTTAGTAGTAGTAATAGTAGTAGTAGTGCTGCTTCTGTGGCTACGTATGCTGTCTTTTGAGTTACATGACTACTCATCGTAGTCTGCAGGGCAATGGGTGACCAGCTCGAGGGCGACGAGGAACAGCACATGAAGTACCGGGAGATGGTTGTGCAGTACATCGTGGTATGCGGTGCTACAACTCTTTTTGTGTAGCTAGTTGCCTGTAAAATTGTAATGCCAGTTAGGACTTTCAGACTTAGACAGGATGCTGAACTGCTGATACTACATACAGGCCTCGGACTGCTAAACTTTTTAATCCTTCTTATATGTGCAACTTGTAGCAACACCGCGAGGAGTTTGAGCCGTTCATCGAGGATGAGGTGCCGTTTGATGAATACTGTGCCTCTATGATGAAGGATGGGACCTGGGCTGGCAATATGGAATTGCAAGCGGCTTCTCTTGTCACGAGCAGAAACATATGCATTCACATGGTAATTTTCAGTGCAAGCCCTTCCTTCTGATTTTTTTGATTTATAGATAGCATAAATAACGCACTATAACCATCTATAGCCCCATGACTGTTCTTCGATACACATTGTCTTGGGTTACATTTATTTATGTACTGTAACATTTGTATTGTTGCTGTTTGTTTTTATAGCTTAACTCACCACGATGGTACATAAACAACTTTTCTGGTCGTGAAGCTAGCAATATGGTTCATTTGTAAGTTAGAATATTCTGTGATATGTAATTATTATGTTAGTGTTGATGATAGTAGACATGGTTCTCACGGACCTTCAAATTTGATGTCAATGCAGATCGTATCATCACGGTGAGCACTACAATAGTGTCAGGCTGACTGAAGATCCATGCCAAGGACCTGCAATGCCAGTCATTATCAAGGTTCTGTGCAAATTCCTAAACAGTTCAGCTCTGTTATGTCCTGGAAGGACAATGGAATACTGTCGCTTTGGGGAAAACTGACTATGATGTTGCTTATCGTGGTGTATTTACGTTTTTATCATCTTACAGACAGACGCCAATGTAGCCAGCACAAGCAATAACACTCAAACAAAAGCAAAAGACCTAAAGAAATCTTCGAACAGATCAACCTATGACGATATATCAGTTAAGCGGGTCATGGCTGGAACTGGATGTTCTGATGTTGGTGTAGCTGAACATGTATGAGTTGTACGATTATCACCATTTTTTACATTGCATTTGTGCACTTGCTTTAGGTTGATCGTTGATGCCATTAGTAAATGATCATGCAGGTTTTGGGCGAATTGGATGGTGATGTTGAAGCTGCTATTGAGTACATGATAGCTGAGCGATTCGCAGTTGGTTCTGATAATGTGGACATAGATCCTTATATTGACTTTGCGTGTGATGGTAAGCCTTGAACTACCCTGAAGTGACTAAATACCTCTCTGTTTTGTCAACAGTTTATTTTGTTCATGCTTTTATTGTGCTTTGCATAGTAATGCCCCATTTGTGAATCTTGATTACTTGTAGAACACCATACTGGAACTGGGGTGACTTCTAGTAAATGTTATCCCCATGCTTGCTGTAGACTTTGCTGTATAGAACTGATGACATTTAGTGTGAAATTTGTACTATTTTGGAGACCAGCTTAGCTCCGTTTTCAGAGTCTAATCATGTTTCATTGTTCTTGGCTTCTTCCCGAAATGTGAACTGGTCCGCTTTCTGTTGGAAGCATGTGTCTCATTCACAAAGCTGTTAATTGTGTATATGACTGCTAAGCAGTAGGTAGCAGTCGGAACCTAGTAAATTTTTTGGTAATATAGCATGTAGATGTTCTGGGTCCTCGCTCTGTAGAATCATTTCGAAGATAAAACTGTCAACAGATTTGTGGGAAAGCTCAAGCATCCATGGTTTCTTGGCAAAATAGGCTACTTTTCTGTTTTTTATGCATTTCTCATTTGGTTCTAGTGGAATTGTGTTAGTTAACTTCCATATAATTGGTAGTATATCTGTACTAAGAGATGTATGCGATAAGGCTGTGGTATTCAGTGTAGACTTCTTTTTGGGTACAAAATTGCTGGTTCTGAATATAAATAGGTGATATCAAGGACAAGTTGATTTAGTATAGACTTTGATAGATATTTAGGGAAGTTAACATCAACAATTTTTTCTTTCTATCTGAATTATCGTCCCTGTTGAACTAAGATATTGTTTTCAAAGTTTTCATGAACAATTTTGTTTGATCTGATAGTGTGGTAATAAGTATGAAGTTTGGTATGCTATTTTCACTAGCATCCAAGTCCCAAAAAATATCTCTCGTACATGAATTTTATGATTTTTTTTCACATTGGGATGTTCTGAATTCTTGAAAAAAAAACCTATTGAAGAACAGCTGGATGCCAACTCATTCATTTGCTGGATGATCATAGGCTTTATATTTCGCAGGAGATGAGCTGAGCACATCCCAAAACGGGTACCAAATAACCAAGCACAAGGAAGACGAAAGCTGTTCTAGTAAAGATGAAACAGTTGAAAAATCCAAAAATTCACAGGCTAAGAAGGTAACTGCCATGTAGACACCACTTGACTGATATTCCTAGTGTTAAAGTGTCTCACATTGTTCCACTATGCTGACATTACAAAGGAAAATGATAATGAGAATTATCCCTTGTCTTCTGCACAGGAAAAGTCCAAAACCAAGGAGTGCTCTTGTGGGTCTACAAAGAAGCACAAGGCTTCTTGCAGTTTAGCCACGGCTGTAGCGTCAAAAGAACCTCCACGGTATGCCTTTTGAATGTTCCTGTTCCTCTCTTAATTAGTCTTTTATCATATTCTTTGCTACTCGTGAGCTTCTTTCCCTGTTGCTTCCATGACAAACATTCTTCATAAAAGTTCTTCTAGTACTCCCTCCGACCCAAATTAGTTGACTTAGATTTGTCTAGATTCGATTGTATCTAGACATGATTTAGTATTAAACTCATCCGTATCTTGACAAATTTGAGTCAACTAATTTGGGTCGGAGGGAGTAGATAAAACAATACCACAAATGTCCTTGCACGCAGCATGTTGTTTGTGTTCTATACAGTTTATGAAATTCAAACAGTTCTTTAATGCAAAAAAAAAAAACTCTTTAGTCTCATACCTATTGTAGTAGTGTGAATATTCTACCGTCAGGCTCTCTTTAGAGAGCACATTTTGGTGGCTACACATTTGCACCCATCAAAGTAACAAAACCTCTCACTTTCTTGGCACAACGTGGTAGTGTGTGATAAAAGTATAATCTGATGATGCCTTTTCATATGTGCTTCGCGTCTACCAGGAATAAAGGTGGCCAAGGGAAGGGTCAGAAAGGGAAGAAGCAAAAGAAGAAAGAACAGGCAGAAGCAGCGCCCGTCAAGGAACGCAAAGCTACGGCGCCTCTGCCGGATCTAGGAGCTCTCTGCATATGAACACCTCCTCAACGGTGGTCACAATCTGGAGTGTAGCAACCCCTAGGCGTACGTTTTGAGGAGAGATGCCTGGCTTGCCTCGCTTGAACTGCACCGGACAGGCCAGGCTGTGTGGTTGCTCCTGCTCGGCTCGTGTGAATGCCATTGCCGACTGACGGTTAGCTCCTGTTATAGCTGCGTGACTGGGAGGGACGATGATGGCGGCAGATTGGCGGGTTTTCATGGGGTTTTATATACAGCAATGATTTCTGTTACTGAAACCTCACTTGTGATCACCGGAGACAGCGTGTGGTTTCACAGAATTTTTGGTATGTTTGCAAATTTTCATATGGCATTGGTATGGCTCCCCTGCGGCCCCTGTGACCTCGTTGACGCAATCCCTGAAAAAAGTCATGTGAAAGCGTAATGGAAGAATTGTGAAAGTAGAGTCCTTTTGAGCTTTTTTTTTACCTGCATTTTAGACATGTCTGCTGCTGCTGGTACACAATACACGGGCGTTTGCTTAGCGAGTGCCGAGAGACTAGAGAGGTTGCTTGGCCAGGAAGTGGAAAAGGCACATGGGGACTAGGAAAATGGAGATCAGTCGACGTGATCCCACCACTAACTCGAAGCCAAATGCTTCTTGTTCTCCTTGAGTGAGTACCGTACCGTCTGGGTTCTGAAATGATTCTGAGGAGTATTATCTCTTGCTGCGAATAAAATGATTATTGGTAAACGCCGGCCTAATTAAGGACTTTGCTCTAGAATACTATTCTCTTTGTTTTATAATATAAGATATTTTAGCTTTGTCAAAGGAGTGTATCTACATATTTTCTAGTGTATAGGTTTCAAAAAAAAGTCCTGATACATTTTCTTACAAAGTTAAAATATCTTATATTATAAAAGGAGAGAGTACTATACCCTATCTAATTAAAGTACGGTCCTCTTATCCTGCCGCTGAAGAGGGGTCCTTTCATGGATGGATGTTATCATGTTAATTAAGGAGTGCACTTTGACGGCATGTATTTTTTCTTCTCTTTTCTCTTTTGATTGAGACGGCAAATAAACATATGGGAAATAAGTACTACTACCTCCTTCATGTTTGCAGTACGTCTAATCAAATTTGACTTTTTTCAAAACTATAACGTTTTAAGACACATAAGAATTAATTATTAATTAATGTGGCTGCATGCAGAGGTGTGAATTAATTGGGTTTCCTTCCAACTTCTTCAACAGCCCACACATGCAATCAATTGCCCACTATCTCCTATCCTTCCTCTCCTCCTTGACTGGTGCATATGCCTTAAGCCCTCGCTAATTGGCTGGGAAGGTTACCAATAGCACTAAATCCGTTTAATTAGGGGCGGCTATTAATTCACCTGCTAATTCTGCAACGTATTCTACGAGATTTTTCAGCCAATATAGTAACGTCTAGATTCATGAGAATTTTGTAACGCCCTGCAAACCGCGAAGAAAAAAGTAGCACTGCACTTTATCCAAGAGGACAAGTAGAAAAGTGGCCGGTTTCACCTAAAAAATGCTCACATGTTCCCTTCCTGTCCAATGGCCACGAGCATGGGCACGATCCGGTGTAGTAGGAGGTAGAGTTTGGATATAGTTAAGCTAACGCGGAACACGAGCGAAAAGTGCTTTTACTAGATCGTCTTTTTTGAAAAAATTGAAGACTGCATTTTTTTAAATAAAAAATCTACTATTCCCTCCCACCCATATTAATTGACTTAGATTTGTCAAAATTTGAAAGCTAAATACTAATAGTGTCTAGATTTATTTACATTTAAGACAAATGTGAGTCAATTAATATGAGCCAGAGGGAGTACTACTTTTTTGGTCGGTAAGGAAAGGGACTCTTTTTTGAAAAACACAATAAACTTGTAACACACATGAACTTACACACACATATAAACACACACGCATACATACACATCTAAGGGGAGGAGGGGTCTTTTTTGAAGTACTAACTCATAAAAATAAAATGTTTCTTTTGAGCCTTTGGAAAAAGCAACGACACGACCCACACAGCCAAAGCGAAGATGCATGAAAACAGATCAGGTTTTGATCAACTAGTATTTCCTCCGATCCATATTACTTGTATTAAAATAAATAAATCTAAACATATTCTAGTACTAGATACATTCATTTAAACGATAAGTAATATGAATCGAAGAAAGTAGCTGTTATCTTATCTTTGAGGCGGGCGGCGTTTGGATTGTGCCGCACGCAGAGTGGTCGATCGTTACACCTACGGTCGGTCGGTGCTATGCACGAACCATGTAACGCGGGTATGTACGATGCCCATCCCATGAGCACTAGTAGAAAAGGGTCTATAATCTCGGGTTGTAAGGACCTTCAGTCCCGGTTTTGCATCCGGGACTGCGAAATTGGGATTAAAGGCCCTTATCCCGGTTTGCTACAACCCGGGACTAAAGGATGCCACATGACCATTTTTTCAGCGCGGGAACTGAAGACCTTTAGTCCCGGGTCGTAATACGGCCAGGGACTAGAGATTTTTTTTTCAATTTTTTTTTAATTTTTAAAATTTTGTTTTTGAATTTTTTTTTTTGAACTTTTGAATTGTTTGACTCGTTAATCTTCTCACTTGGAACATTTTTAACACTAACTATACTTAATCTTAGGTCAAATTACACTTATGGTCAAACTTTCCGGTCGATCACTCATCCTAGCACTACTCTATCCCCAGTACACTTAACTTCTACGTTCCATCAGGATATCCTTGCGCGAAGCCCAATTATACCTTGTTGTCAACACTACCATATCAATCCTATTAGCTCATATCAATATGTGATACATTTTTATTTTTTGAAATTACAAACAAATATTTAAGTAAACAACACTAAATAAGTAATAATAATATTTTAATCTAATAAAAGTAAAAAACTATATAAATTAATATTTTATTCATTTTTTGCCATTTATTCATTTAATATGGCATAAATAATATCTATAAATCTGTAAATCGAAATTCGACAAATAATATATTCATTATTATCAGAAAAATGTGAGGAATCAAAATATGGCATAAAAAATTGATAAAAAATTAATTTTTTTAAATAACTTTTTTTTATTTTTCAAATTTTAAAAATGTAAAAGAATCAGAAAAATATGAGGAATCCATTATTTATAATTTTTAAAATCTAAAAATGTGAGGAATTCAAATAAGGTTGTTGAAATCAAACTCAAATTTTTTCCACACATTTTGATAGGTTATACATTTTTTTTCAACATCGTACGCAAAAGTTATAACAATTCTAAGTTGTCCGCGTTCGCACTCTTTAGTCCCGAGCCGTATCACGACCCAGGACTACATGGTGTTACCCGCCCGCACACCTTTAGTCCCGGTCCGTATCACGATCCGGGACTAACGGTCGGGACTAGAGTTTTCACCGAGACTGATGCTCATATTATTAGCCCGACCCGTAATAAATCGAGAATAGTGTCATATCCTAGTTTGCACCGAAACCCTTTTTCTATCAGTGGAGGCCATGATTTATTTGGCTGGCACGAGAAGACATGCGCCGGAAAGGCCTTGTGTAGCGGCAGGATCTGCGCTTACAGGCGTGCTATAGCAGACGGTGTAGGATACCTAGCTGTGAACGCAAGGAATGCGTGCGCCACCGGGACTGGAGCCGCACAGAACAGCCGCAGAGGTGCGCACTGCACGCCGGCGGAGCGGGAAAGCGAGATCATCAGGCAGCTAAATTAATTAACCTTGTAGTACTAGGTCGATTCGGAGGGCAAACCCCAGGACCGCGCGAAGGGTAACGATAATTTTTTTTTGGTGACATGAAAGGGCCTAGTATGCTCTGCATGGTATGGAGCCATGGAGGTGAAGAGCGCACCCCCAAATCCCCACCATGCCGATCGATCGATTTGCCGGCCGGGCGGTGGTGGGTGCGACGAGACAAAATTACACCGCGTGGCCGGTTAATGTTTCGAGTCGTCCAATCCGAACCTGCATGCATGCGGGGATGCTACTTGATCCTCGCATCTTTCCCACGTAAGAGCATCTCCAGCGTGCGCCAAATTTTACAGCGCTGTCTCGTATCGAGTGCGCGCTACCGTGTTTAAGCGCTACAAAATCGCGCGACCTTTCTCGGATGCGCTAAAATACAGCGCGCGCTGTTTCGACGAATTTTGTGTCTCTGCCAGGCACTATAAAATACAGCACGCACTACAGGCGCAAATCAAAAACACAATTGCAACCAGAAGATCAAAATGGACCAAAAAATTCATGCATAAATGGCTCTAAAAATCCTCCAACCACGCTAAATGACATGGTTCAAGCACAAATGACATGGTTCAAACACAAATTTTAGACTTGTTGGGCATCTTCATCGGAGTATTGGTTGGCGCCACGAGAGGAGGGGTGGAGAACGAGTGGGGAGTCGCTTAGGGACCGCTGCCTTCTTGTGGCCGAGCAGCAGACGCCGTTCATGATGCTCTTTCCCCTCGGTGGAGGCCCGATGGTAGCGGCATTGTCTGGTTGCTTGTTGGCGGCTGCGAAGAAGAGGGTGAGCGGCGCCGACCCCAAGGTGATGCCACCGCTAGGGTTTGGCGCGGTCGCTGACGGGATTGTGCCGGCGTCGGCGGCGGGCTGGACGGAGTAGGAAGGGGTGCGAGAGGAGCCTTCCATCGCCGGAGTTGCGTAGACGGCCGCGCGGAGGAGAAGGCGGAGTGGAGAGGTCACGCGCGCGGGGGATTTTCCGAGCAGTTGGTTCTTCTTGCGCGTCGCCAGCGATAGCACGCGCTGTAGCCGGAACCGGTTATATTGCGCTCCGAATAGCGTAAAATGCAGTGCCGCGCTAAAAAATTTACAGCGCGCGGTATTTTAGCACATTTGCTGGAGGAGGTTTTGCGGCACACGCTAAAACATTGATGCCTTTGCTGAAGATGCTCGAAGTATTTACTTTTTTACCGTGTGAAGCATGTCGGTATAGTCGGGATGCACGTGCTGCTCGTCCATGCATGTGCTACTAGGGTTTTTTTTTCGAGGAATCTGTAGGGAGATCGATCGCGTGTTCCGTTTCAACGGGATGGATGTTCAAGTGGGCAAGGAAACGGTGGTCCGCCCTGCACGTTCCCGGCCGGACGGACGTCCATGCATGTTGCCGGCATGGGTCTGCCTCCTCCCGTTTCCCGAGGAGCTAGAGTGGGTGGGGTTTATCGAGGCGAGGCCGCAACTACCGGCCGAACGGTCACCCGATCAGACCACCGTCCGTATGCACCGTTGCGCGCGCGCGCGCACGCACGTCACCGGCCGTGAGATTCCAAACTTCCAACCATACATCGCGGACCAGGACCAGCCAGCCGAGCCGCAGCAGCAGCGAAGCACCGTTCCGCGCCGCGAGGAATCACGGGGCACGTCACCGCGGTGACCCCAACTCCCAACTAAAACCAACCGCAGCCGGGGCAGCCAGCCGCACCGCGCATCTGCATAGTATTCCTTTCCTGTTAATAAGGAAGAAAGTTTGCTGACGACGAAGGCTCGTCCCTCCTCGGTTCCCCTTATAGATCCCGTGGGGCCTGACCGCCTGAGCCGCCCCATCCCTTGCCGACGTCCGCAGGCAGGCGGCCGCTCCTCGTTCTTGACGGCTTTTCTGTCGACGGAGCAGCCTAGACCGGTCCATGCGGCCGGGCGGGACCCAGCTTCGACGCAGCATCCTGCTCTCGTCTGATGCTCACCTGCATTTTTGCTACTACTACCCCAGATACTCCAGTTTCATGATGCTCACCTCATCAGCTTGGAATGGAAGAAAAAGAGATGAACTTCCACATTATATACTACCACCTTCAAGTGTGTCTACATATATGACTACGTACATATAAATGTTCTCTCGTCTCTATTAATAGAGCAAATTCCACTTTTTACCCTCAAGTAATATTTTTCTGACAAGAATTACCCCCATTTAACAGAAAATTCTACCTGATTACCCCGTTTAGAGAAATTTGTGCCACTTTTTACCCTATTTAAACTAGTAATATACACTTTTTGTTAAGTGGGATTTGGTCGACGGTCGTCATGTCCACACCTCACGCATTGTTCTGGACTACCTTTTCCCACAGCTATCAACCCCTCATATTCCTTGCTCCGCTAGTGCCGGCATCACATGCACCGCGACTTTTCTGGCGGTTGCCTGGCATGTGTGCAAGGATCTCGGGCGCTCGTTTTTTGAGCATTCTATAATTGCTCCTACTTCGATTTGCTAATACAATACACGCGAAGAAGGAGCTAGCGAGTGCAATGCTTGTACGTGTTAGTACTATGAGGAAGACAACAACGTATGGCATGGTTGTAGCTGTTAGATGGCGGCAACTTTCCTGCCGGTGTTAACACAAGCGAGATGGCGGCACACGCATACTAGAATGAGCTTTTTTATTCGTCAATGGATGGACAGGAGCACCATGCATGTTAGCGTTGTGGTGGTGGTGGTGGTGAAACTACTGATGGGGCAATGATATTGTTAAGGGATAGCGTCACGATGCCAGCAAGAGAGGAAATGAGGACTTCCTGGCGAAGAATAGTGCGGCGAGAGGGAGCATATGCGATATATAGCAGCTTAAAATTTTAAATGGGGCAAAAAGTGGCACAAGACTAAGAAATCAGGTTTTGTGGAACCCTAAACAGACGGAGACATTCCCTCGCCCAGCGCGAGGCAGAGGAACCTAACCTTCGCCGCCCCTCATCCTCATCTCCTCCCCGCCGCCCGCGCCGGCGAAAGCGCCTGCGGCTGAATTAAAGTCGGCCGAAGTGCGTGGTGCCGGCGTCGAGTCGTTCTGGCGGCGGCAATGGCGAGGATGGGCCGGGCTTATCTTGGCGGTGGTGGCCTAAGCGTGGCGGTGCGAGTCTCGGCGGTGGCTTGCGTGGGGCGACGGAGGCCCTGCTGCGGCGGGCGGTGAGTTGGCGCGGAGGCACAGGCGGTGGCGGCAAGCGAGCTGCGCAGTAAAGCAGAGCTTGGGGTGGGCAGTGCCATGGCGGCCCAGATTGGGCCCATTTGGGCCCAGATCTGGGTAAGGCGGGCCGGCCGACCCTGCCTTGGCTACTCTGCAGATCTTGGCGAGTAGGATGAAAGAGACCCGTGGCTCTCTCGGCCGGCCTGTTGCAGCGGGGCTGCAGACTTTACGGGCCCGTCAGGGCCCGGCCGGACCACCATGGAACTGGTATGCCTCTGAGGAGGCTTTACGGACCCGCTGGGCCCGGCCGGATCTAGGGAGGACCGGTTTGTTTGCGGCCGCGTCCGGTCGACTAGCGCCTCCGGCGGTGGAGGAAGTTCCCTCCCGCGCGGCCGCGGTACTGTGGGTTCTCTTTTCTCTCTACTTGTCCCGCGATTTTGTAGACCTCGCGACGGCTTACTCGGTGAGGCGGTGATGACGGATTCGGGACCGGGTGGCGCATGCTCGTGGGTGGCATAGGATGGTGGTGGCGAGGCCTCGCCCTCGCGTGTCTCCGGTGCAACGGCCCGTCCGGGGGTTGTGGATGGGGTATCGGGAGAAATCCTTGTCGGCTCGCCCGACTCCGATGCGGTGCCGCCCGTGGGTGGCATCTTCCTTCCTGGAGGGCATCGGGGCTACCCTCCTTCTACTCCCCTCAATGTGCCGGGGGAAACCCTAGGGCCTCTCTGGTCCGGGCAGCAGCGGTCGCGTTCCCTCTTGAGGTCTTTGCTGACGCAGTCGAGCTAGGGCGTGGTGGACATTCTTGGTAGGCGCAAGCAGTGGCGGTCTTCATCATCTAGTCGATCCGTTTCCGTCTCCACTCCTTTCTGTTTTTTTCCTTGTTTTAGTTCGGGCGTGTGTGTGCTGCTGCCCCAGCATCGTGTATCGTGTTGTGTTTGGGCGTTGTGCTATCTGACCCATCAGCGATCTCACCTGTGTGCTTTATTTATAAAGCTGGGCGAAAGCCTGTTTCGAGAAAAAGTGCCACAAGTTTAGCTAAATGGGGTAAACGAGAAGAATTTCTGTTAAATGGGGTAATTCTTGTCAAAAAATATCAACATAGAGGATAATGTCTATTTTCAGATTTTGTGTGATCCATGAGTTGTACCCCTACTACTAAAATAAACTAAAATAATACAATAAAACGGTCGTATATGTTGGAATTTGGGTGTGGGCCTTGGCCCATAGCCTAATACAAATTCTGAAATTCTCTTGGCCCATTCATGCCTAGCAAGGGGTGGCACCAAAGTTTAGTCCCACCTTGCTAGTTTAGAGGGAGTTGGACCAATATATATAGTGGAGTGTTTCACTACCTCCTAAAGAGAGTGAAGAGGAGTGGCATACACGCTGCCTCCTCCGCCTCGCCACGCCTGACAGCACGGCCATGTTTGCGGAATTGTGCCTCGGTGCCGATCTTATCTTTTTGCTGCTCGGGAAAATTATTGTGCGAGTTATTTTTCTGTCAGCCGTTTCCGGTTTTTCCGGAAACGTGGGCTGTTACTACTCGGACGTGGACTACGCCCCACGTCCGGCGCCTATATATAGACGGCCTTTGGCTAAAACCCTAATACGAGAAAATACACATCTCTCTGCCTCCAGAACCTTGCACCGCCGCTACACCTTCTCCATCCCCTCTTCCGGCATGCACCGGACGACGGAAGAGGGCCTCTAACCACCGCCTCTCATGAACTCATGCGGGTGAGGCGATCAGGTTTTGGGGAGGCGTGTCTGTATCGACGGCATCACGTCGACCGACCACTCTTTCCCCGACGAGGACTTCTTCCCGGACATCAGCAGCCTCTACATCGACGCCATGGCTGACGACACTGGTGTCAACCTCAACCCCAACCTGAACGCGAACCCGATTCCTCCTCCAGCACCGTACGTAATCTGTTCCAATCTAGTTCAGTTTCTGTTGCAGTTTCTTGTACTAGTTCTTGGAATAGATGTGATCTATTTATTCTGGTTGAATATGATCTGTTCGTTTATTCTGCTAGTATACATGATTAGATTAATTCTAGCACTTATAGTCATGATTTATTATTACTTATTTCGGATTAAATATTATGGTAATTTGCTTATATTTTCAACAATCCAAAAACCTTATCATAGGCAACTGATTTCAACTGGTTTAGCCGCGGCTACAAGGCCGCCTCCTTTTCACGGTGTCAATTATAAGAGATGGTGCACGAGAGCAGTTCTATGGTTGAAAAACCTAGGCTGCTATAGCGCCACTCTTGGCAAACCTGAGGGAGACCTTTCTCCTGTTCAGGAGGAAGTGTTTCAGAAAGTCGACATCATGTTTATGAGGGCTTTGTTCAATATTCTTGGTGACAATATTGTTGACACCTATATGTCATTTGATAATGGCAAGGATGCGTGGGATGCACTGGACGCCAAGTTTGGTGTTTGGATCTTGGCATCGAATCAGTATATCATGGAGCAATTCTATGACTACAAGATGATGATGACCCCATCGTGGATCGTGCTCATGAGATCTGATCCTTGCCAAAGAACTCGAGCAGTTCAAGTGTAACTTACTGGACAAGTTCGTGGCCGGAGGCATTATTGCCAAGCTTCCTCCTTCTTGGAGGAACTTTGCTACCTCTCTGAAACATAAGAGACAGGAGTTTTCTGTTTCGGATCTCATCGGATCTCTTCATGTTAAAGAAAAGGCGAGAGCAAAAGATACACGTCGTCGAGGCTTTGATGGAAGTTCTAGCGCACATGTAGTGCAGAAAAACAACTTCTAGTCCCACAAGTTCAAGAATAAGAACAGGTCTGATGGCAAAGGAAAGTTTGATGGCAAAAACAAGGCCGCACAGACTACCAACTTCAAGAAGAAGACTGAGTATAAGAAGAAAGGATCCTGCCATGTCTGTGGTGATCCTAATCATTGGGCTCCTAGCTGCCCCAATCGCTTTGACAAGCGTTCACATGGAAATAGTGGCAAGTTCGCTAATGTTGTCCTTGGTGATACTGAGATGAAGGATGCTGGGTACGGTATATTTCTCACTGTTCTTTCAGTTTGTAATTCACCTGATTGGTGGATAGACAATGGTGCAAATATACATGTATGTGCTGATATTTCCATGTTCTCTTCTTATCAGGTCGAACGGGCTGGCTCCATGCTGATGGGAAACAGCTCACGTGCTTCTGTTCAAGGTGTTGGTACGGTGGATCTGAAGTTTACTTCGGGGAAGATCGTCTGTGAAGAATGTGCACGTTCCCTCAATCAATAAGAATCTCGGCCGGATCTCTTACGTGTCGAGATGGTTTTAAGTTAGTCTTTGAGTCCAATAAAGTTGTAGTTTCTAAGTGTGGACAATTTGTTGGAAAGGGTTATGAGTGCGGAGGCTTGTTCCGCTTATCTTTGTCAGATTTATGTACTCAAGTTATTAATCATGTTTGCAATGATAGTGAGTCCAATATTTGGCATTCACGACTTTGTCATATTAATTTTGGGTGCATGACGTGGCTTGCCGATATGAATTTAATTCCGAAATTTACTACTGTCAAAAGTTCCAAGTGTCAAGTATGTGTGCAAGCTAAGCAACCTCGCAAGTCTCACAAGACTGTCGAGGTACGAGATTTGGCACCACTGGAACTAATACATTCAGATCTTTGTGAGATGAATGGTGAGTTGACAAAAGGTGGAAAGCGATATTTCATGACTTTAATTGATGATTCCACTCGACATCGTTATGTGTATCTTCTGAAATCTAAAGATGAAGCTTTTAATCACTTCAAAATCTATAAAGCTGAATCGAAAATCAACTTGATCGAAAGATTAAGCGACTTCGGTCTGATCGTGGTGGAGAGTATTTTTCCAACGAATTTGATTCTTTTTGTGCGGAGCATGGTATTATCCATGAGAGGACGCCTTCCTACTCACCTCAGTCAAATGGGGTGGCCGAAAGAAAGAACCGTACTCTAACTGATTTGGTTAACGCCATGTTAGATACATCGGGTCTATCCAAGGAATGGTGGGGGAGGCGATAAAGACCGTGTCATGTCCTAAACCGTGTTCCCAAAAGAACAAAACCATTACTCCATTTGAGGAATGGGAAAGGAAAAGGCTGAAACTCTCCTACTTACGAACTTGGGGTTGTTTGTAAAGTGAATGTGCCGATACCCAAGAAGCGCAAGCTTGGACCAAAACCGTGGATTGTGTCTTTCGGGATATGCATTTCATAGCATTGGCTATAGATTTTTGATAGTGAAATCTCAGGTATCTGACATGCATGTTGGTACAATCAATGAGTCGAATGATGCGACTTTCTTTGAAGACATCTTTCCCATGAAAGATTCGTCTAGTTCATCAAATCAGAGATGCCTAGTTTATCTAGTCAAGAATTAATCACAATTCCTGAACCCACCATTTCGATAGAACACCGATAATCCTGTGGAGGATAACGGTGAAGCTCCTACCGAGTAAGAGACAAAGGACTACGAAGTCCTTTGGTGATGATTTCATTGTATACCTCGTGGATGATACTCCCACTTCTATTTCAGAAGCTTATGCATCTCAAGATGCTGACTACTGGAAAGAAGCCGTCAGCGATGAGATGGATTCCATCATAGCAAACGGAACTTGGGAAATTACTGATCGTCCTTATGGGTGCAAACTGTAGGATGTAAGTGGGTGTTTAAGAAGAAGCTTAGACTGATGGTACTATTGAGAAGTATAAGGCACGCCTTGTTGCCAAGGGTTATACCGAAAGAAGGCGAAGACTTCTTTGATACTTATTCACTGGCTAGATTGACCACCATTCGAGTAATCGCTATCCTTGGCTGCCTCGCATGATCTTCTCGTTCATCAAATGGACGTTAAGGCGGCTTTCCTAAATGGAGAGTTAGATGAGGAAATTTATATGGATCAGCCGGATGGATTCGTGATAGATGGTCAACAAGGCAAGGTGCAAGTTCTTGAAGTCTCTCAGATGGTCTTAAGCAAGCACCTAGCGAGGGCATGAGAAGTTTGAAAGGACTTTAAGCGATGAAGGCTTTATTGTAAACGGCGACAAGTGTGTGTACTATCGCCATGGTGGGGGCGAGGAGTCATCTTATGTCCGTATGTTGATGATATACTGATATTCGGGACCAATATTAATGTTATCAATGAGGTCAAAGACTTTCTATCTCGTTGTTTTGAGATGAAAGATCTAGGAGTGGTCGATGTGATATTGAACATCAAGTCTGAAAGATGATGATGGTGGGATAACATCGCTTGGTCTCACTACGTGGAGAAGATCTTGAGTCGCTTTTGGGTATAGCGAATGTAGATCCTCTCCTACACCATATGATCCTAGCGTGTTGGTTCGAAGAATCGGGGAGATCCTAAGGATGCTAAAGATCACCGAGATATTCTCAGATTATTGGCTCGCTTATGTATTTAGCAGCCACGAGGCTGACATCTCCTTTCTGTAAGCAAGTTAAGTCGATTTGTCTCAAATCTCGGAGATGTTCATTGGCAGCCCTTGAAAGGGTTTTGCGTTATTTGAAAGGCATCATGAGCTATGGGATTCACTACTCCGGGTATCCAAGGGTACTTGAAGGGTATAGTGACTCAAACTGGAATTCTGATGCTGATGAGACTAAGGCCACGAGTGGTTATGTGTTTACACTTGGTGGTGGCGCTGTTTCTTGAAGTCTTGCAAGAGACCATCTTAACGAGGTCAACTATGGAAGCAGAACTCACAGCATTAAACACAGCCACTGTTGAAGCAGAGTGGCTTCGTGAACTCTTGATGAACTTACCTGTGGTTGAAAAACCAATACCCGCAATCCTTATGAACTGTGATAATCAAACCGTGATCATAAAAATAAACAGTTCTAAGGACAATATGAAGTCATCAAGACATGTGAAGAGGAGATTGAAATCTGTGGAAAATGAGAAACTCCGAGTTATTGCATTGGATTATATCCAAACATCTAAAAATCTGGCGATCCCTTCACAAAGGGTCTATCACGTAATGTGATAGATAATGCATCGAGGAGATGGGTTTGAGACCCACTTTTGAGTTGCTCACTGGTAACCCGCTCTATGTGATCGGAGATCCCGTGAAGTAGAGTTGGGAGACAAGGTTGGTCAACCTGGGAGGAGAGTATCCTTATAGCATACTACCACTCGTATAGATGCAATACTCTCCTATTCTGCATGGCAGGTTGGTATTTACCTTAATGTGTTCGAGTGGCTTGTTTAAGCAAAGATGTTGTCCGCAGAACATCTTTTGAAGAACACACCTATATGAGTCCTGATCACAAACGTCGCAGTCCGTGAGAGTTGGGTGCTCTCTAATAAACTCATGAAAGGCCATGGAGTATGACGATAAGCTCCAAACCGCGGAGAAGCTTGGGTAGCCTATGTCGGTCTAGACCTTATGTGAAACTAGTGCGCACCAAACTTGTAGTTTAAGGCATAGTCCACTATTCAAGTTGCAATCTAGTGTAGCATGAAGTTCTAAGTGGAAGTTCAACTTAACAGTCTCCACCTCGCACCGGTATATAAACAATGCTCGAACGATTGATGTGATGTGATGATATGTGCCTATGAGAATTTGTGGGGGATTGTTGGAATTTGGGTGTGGGCCTTGGCCCATAGCCTAATACAAATTCTGAAATTCTCTTGGCCCATTCATGCCTAGCAAGGGGTGGCACCAAAGTTTAGTCCCACCTTGCTAGTTTAGAGGGAGTTGGACCAATATATATAGTAGAGTGTTTTACTACCTCCTAAAGAGAGTAAAGAGTGGCATACATGCTGGCCCTCCTCCCTCATCGCTGACGACGCCAAGGCACGGCCTTGTGTTTCTTGAATTGTGCCTCGGTGCCGATCTTATCTTTTGCTGCTCGGGAAAATTATTGTGCGAGTTATTTTTACATCGCGTTTCCGGTTTTTCCGGAAACGTGGGCTGTTACTACTCGGACGTGGACTACGCCCCACGTCCGGCGCCTATATATAGACGGCCTTTGGCTAAAACCCTAATACGAGAAAATACACATCTCTCTGCCTCCAGAACCTTGCGCCGCCGCTACACCTTCTCCATCCCCTCTTCCGGCGTGCACCGGACGACGGACAAGAGGGCCTCCGGAACCACCGCCTCGTGTGAACTTGTGCGGGTGAGGCGATCAGGTTTTTGGGAGCGCTGTCGCGACATCGACGGCATCACGTCGACCGACCACTCCTTCCCCGACGAGGACTTCTTCCCGGACATCAGCAGCCTCTACATCGACGCCATGGCTGACGACACTGGTGTCAACCTCAACCCCAACCTGAACGCGAACCCGATTCCTCCTCCAGCACCGTACGTAATCTGTTCCAATCTAGTTCAGTTTCTTTTGCAGTTTTTGTACTAGTTCTTGGAATAGATGTGATCTGTTTATTCTGATTGAATATGATCTGTTCGTTTATTCTGCTAGTATACATGATTAGATTAATTCTAGCACTTATAGTCATGATTTATTATTACTTATTTCGGATTAAATATTATGATAATTTGCTTATATTTTCAACAGTATATACATCAACGATTCACGGGCTGGGGCTTCACCTCATCGGAGATACTCCCTCCGTTTGGAAATATAAGATGCATCTCTTTCACAACCCTAAAACATCTTATATTTCCAAACGGAGGGAGTAATACTCTCTATATACCTAACCAGATGCTGCAGATTTTCTAGATTCCCATGTTATCTAGACACTAGTATACACTAAAAAAAATGTCCAAGTGTACGGAAACTCCTTCTCCCAAGCATTTTAGTACGTTAGGAATACATTTTCGTTGTCATGAGCCAAAACGACATTTACAGTGGGATCAACATTCTCTGTGGGGATCATGTCAAATTATACAGTTGGATTAGGGGACACGCGGTCGAAATGGAAGTGTTCAGTAGAGTACAATATGGTCAATTTTTTTAAACGAGACAATTTTCATTTGATACATTTGGATATTGAATTGGATGCATCAGTCACACTATCGAAAAGTCCCATTCGATGGGGAAGGACTAACGGTATATTTTGTCGACAGCAGGGCGAATCATTATTTTCTTAAAAAAAACATGGAAGGTGAAATTTTTGTTTGATTGTTGAGTTATTGGAATTAATGATCGATTCGTTTCTAGGCTAATTTAAGTACTATGCGATTTCTAGATTTATGCTCATTCTCCGATAGTCAGCATTCTTAGTGGGGATCATGTCAAATTATGCAGTTGGATACACACTGTCGAAATGGAAGTGTTGAGTAGAGTACAGTATGGTCATTTTTTTTAAAACGAGACAATTTTCATTTGGTAACATACATTTGGATATTGAATTGGATGCATCAGTCAGACTATCGAAAAGTACCATTCGATGAGGAAGGACTAACGATATATTTTGTCAACAACATGGCGAATCATTATTTTCTCAAAAAGAAAAAAACATGGACGGTGAACCTTTTGTTTGATTGTTGAGTTATGGGAATTAATGATCGATTCGTTTCTAGGCTAATTTAAGTAGTACCTGCGATTTCTAGATTTATGCTCATTCTCCGATTGTGATTTCCACCTTAAATAATGTAATCCATGGCGATCATGTATTGTGTTTATATATTTTTGCATGAGTCAAAAAGAAATGACTTGTTACAATTACTATATTAGCACTAGAGATTGAAAGTGGAATGCTGATTTGCAGCACCCAAAGCACCACTGCTCTTGTTTTTTGAAAATTCTGAAAAGTGTACCATTGACTTTCAAGGAATCACTATTTTTTTATAGATACGAGAATTTCCCTGGATATTCGTGCGATGTTTCGGTAGACATTTCATTGTATTTTGCACTAAGAAAAAACAAATTTGTGGTTGAACAAAATGTCCCGTTTTTGTCAGAATTTGTCCTTTTGTGTATTCTTGAAATTTCTGCCGTATCTTCGAAATGTGCATATGTATGGTCGTATTTGTTTTCTGATTTGTTTAGTTCACGAAACATAATTTTGATTTTTCTTATTTTTTTGAAACAATAGGAGCTGCTCGGCTCGGGTGGTGCCGGACTTGAATCTTGTAGCTTTGTTTGATTCACGGTACGATTGGCGTGCCTTCATCCAACAACGTTCACGTACTTTGGCACCGTCACCAAAATATACGGACGCATTTTTTTGCTAGCATAAAAGAAATATAAGTCCTTTGTTTGTGCAAATCGTTGCGATTCTCCTGTTCGTGTCGGCGCTGTCCGGTGGAAAGGTTGTAAGAATTTTCTGACGCTGATGTAAGGGCTTGTTTGATTTGTAGGATTTTCATAGGATTCTCATATGATTGAGTTCCTATGGATTTTTTCCTACCACCATTGTTTGATTCATTGGAATAGAACCCATGGGATTATTTCCTATGGAACTTTGCCTAGTCTATTTCATAGGAAAATTTCCATTAGGTCTAAGCTCTTGGAAAAAATCCTATGGCTAGCTTTGTGAGTAAGGCTACTTATTTGACCACTCAAACTTCAACCAAATTCCTATGGCTTTCCTACATTGCCATCAAACACCCTCTTATGCCAATTCCCATGGTTCTCATTTTTATAGGGTTTAATGGGACATGCCACACCAATCCTTCATTTTTCCTATCCCTCCATTTTTCCTGCACTGTGAATCAAACAAGTCCTAAATATTTTTCATTTCTTTTACTATATAGGTAAAATAGATGACAGCCGTTCATAGATCTCCCGCGTCCACGCTTGATCTCACGGCCTTGGTTGACCATGGTGACGTGTCTTAATAAATCACATTGACACCAAATAATAATCGTGCTCTAATGGCCGTGGATCAGAGTCCTTACCCGATCCGACCAACATAATTTAGAGCAGACAGATCGTGCTTAGTCAGGATTAGTATACTTAGCTTAAACAAACGATTAGAATTTGAACCGACCAAGATTAAGAACCACAAAAAAAAAAGATTAAGAACCACAAACCGCACCTGCCTTCCTACCAGACTCGAACCTATCCAGGACTCCTCCCCCAAAACCGACCGACGCCCCCTCGCCTCGCCCCATCTATAAAACCCGACCCGCACCCAAAGCCCAACCCAAGCAACCAACCCAACCCATCGGAAAAAAGAAGAAGAAAAAACTCGAAAAAGCTCTCGACCCCCTCTCGAGAGCGACGCCCGTCTCCTCCACGTCGCCGTTCCCCACCGCCGCCACCATGGCGCGCGCCTTCTCCGCCCTGCTGCTCCTCGTCCTCCTCGCCGTCTCCGGCCTCGCCTCGGCCGCCCCGGACATGTCGATCATCGCCTACAACGAGGAGCACGGCACGCGCGGGCTGGAGCGCACCGAGGCGGAGGCCCGGGCCATCTACGACCGCTGGCTGGCCGAGAACCGCGGCGGGTCCAACCCCAACCCCAACTCGAACGCGCTCGTCGACCGCTTCCGGGTCTTCTGGGACAACCTCCGCTTCGTCGACGCCCACAACGCGCGCGCCGCGGCGGGCCAGGAGGGGTTCCGCCTCGGGCTCAACCGGTTCGCGGATCTCACCAACGCTGAGTTCAGGGCCGCCTTCCTCGGCGTCAAGGGCGCCGCCGAGAGGATGAACAGGGCTGGGCGCGTCGTGGGCGAGAGGTACCGCCACGACGGGGTCGAGGATCTGCCCGAGGCCGTCGACTGGAGGGAGAAGGGCGCCGTCGCCCCCGTCAAGAACCAGGGCCAGTGCGGTGAGTAATCTCTCCTCCTCCCCCTCTCCAGTGATTTTCTTTCTATACCTAGATTGGATGCGACGCACTGTCCCGTAAACGGTAATCTCGGATCTAAGTGCCTACCGCCGTTCTTCCCGATCCCAAATCGATGTGGTGCAGCCTAAAAAAAATCATGTAGGATTAGATAGTTTTACAGTTTAATTGCTTACGAAGGTGCTTGTTTTCTTCATACTACTACTTTGCTTACCAAGGAAGCAATGGCTGCCAGTGGCGCCGCTTTGACTTGATGAGGAGTTAATGGCTCGCGATTCGTTACAGTTGCCTTGCGCTGCGTGGTTTCCTTATTTTCTGGAACCGAGTCTTAGCTCAAAACCTATTTTTCTGAATTGTGGCCGCCTTTTTGGGGGTAGTTTTTTGTCTGTTCCTTGCAATTTAAATTGTTGTATTCGGTGCATCTGTCAGTCAAGTGCGTCTGACTGGTTGATCATCGTGACTTCATAAACCATCAAAAACTACTTAGGGCGTTAGCTAGATCTGGCAATGCTGCATTCCAGTAATTATTTTAATTCTTTTAGCAACTATTTTAAGTCTTGTAGCACAACTAGCGGCTGTAGGGCTTGGTTTGTATGGTGATTATGGTATGGTGTTAGTTAGGCGAGGAAGGTTAATGTTCTAACTTCTAAGGCTCCTTGATACTTGACCATGAGGGAAAAAACAGAGGATACAAACCAACATCTTGACAGGAAATTGATAATATAATTAAATTGTTTTGAGGGTTTGGTGCACCCTTTGTTTGCTACCTTTAGCACCTACAGATGAGACAAGTGGGCATGTCCCTAATTTGTGAAGTTAGTGTGATTGTAATTGTGCTACTATCTGACGACACAAGTTATTTTGATGTTATCTGATGCATTGTTTGACCCCTCTTTGTAATGGTCATGTGCAGGAAGCTGCTGGGCTTTTTCTGCAATCAGCACAGTAGAAAGCATCAACCAGCTTGTCACTGGTGAGCTGGTTACATTATCTGAGCAGGAGCTTGTGGAGTGTGACACCAATGGGCAGAGCAGTGGCTGCAATGGGGGGCTTATGGATGACGCCTTTGAATTCATCATGAAGAACGGTGGCATCGATACTGAAGATGACTACCCTTACAAGGCCTTGGACGGCAGATGTGATATCAACAGGGTACTTGTTTACTTCCTTCATAGTCTCTGCATCCAGATGATTCTTGTTCCTGATGTTCCAATTTGTTTGTTTTCTCCGATCTTTTGCAGCGTAACGCAAAGGTGGTGAGCATTGATGGCTTTGAAGATGTCCCTGAAAATGATGAGAAATCGCTGCAGAAGGCGGTTGCTCACCAGCCCGTGAGTGTTGCCATTGAAGCCGGTGGCCGGGAGTTTCAGCTGTATCATTCTGTAAGTGAACTTTCTGTGGCAAGCAGCTTACCTTTATCCAACGTTTAGGTCATTCTGGTGATAACTGTCCCCTTTGATCGATATTACAGGGTGTCTTCAGTGGAAGGTGTGGCACACAGCTCGACCATGGTGTTGTTGCTGTTGGCTATGGCACTGAGAACGGCAAGGACTACTGGATCGTCCGCAACTCATGGGGCCCGAACTGGGGAGAGGCTGGGTACCTCCGCATGGAGCGCAACATCAACGTGACCACTGGGAAGTGCGGGATAGCCATGATGTCATCGTACCCCACCAAGAAGGGTGCTAACCCGCCCAAGCCATCCCCGACACCCCCCACACCACCGACACCGCCTCCCCCAGTCGCCCCTGACCATGTCTGTGACGAGACCCAGTCATGCCCGGCAGGGAGCACCTGCTGCTGCGCATTTGGCTTCAGGAACCACTGCCTGTTATGGGGCTGCTGCCCGGTCGAAGGCGCCACGTGCTGCAAGGATCATGCCAGCTGCTGCCCGCCGGACTACCCCGTCTGCAACATCAGGGCTGGAACTTGCTCAGTGGTAATGACTTCTCCTTTGCTGTTTTTATTCTTTCTGCAGCATAAGTGTCCGGCTCATGCAAGGTAGACAGTTTACAAAAGCCACGCCGTATGCATGACCAAACTGACCGCGGGCTATATGCTGTCATGCTTTTGTTGAAATACACAGTAGATTTTAGGCTCTCCTTCTGCATTAGATGACCATAACGGATCTGACTGACCTGTTTTGTTTGGATTGAGCAGAGCAAGGACAACCCGCTGACCGTGAAGGCCTTGAAAGCGCACCCTTGCTAAGCGGATCACCGCATGAACTCGTCGAGACGGCGGTGAATAGAAGGTTGCGGCTGCGTGGAGCTTTTCTGCCTCTGTGCACCTAGAGCTTTTCTGCCTCTGTGCACCTAGACCTTTGTTCAAAATTTGAACCAGACATGGCTTTTGTAGAGTTGGTTCTTAAAAGTTCATCAGTACTACTTGATTTATCCTAGTAGATGAAGTCATTGTACATATCTCGCTTCTATTTGTACTTTCCTATGTTCTCAAGAATATTTGTCATGCTAATTAGTGATTATCTGTGTTCGTATGAATTGTTAACATATAAGGTGATGATGAATCTGTGGATGCAACCCAGTTGACATAGTACTGACATTATGCTCTGATAGTGTATCAGAATATCCAAATAACTAATAGGAAACTGGACTTGTTAACCAAGTAATTTGGCACACTGAGTAATCCATTCTTTGTGAGAGTATACTTTTTAGACTCGGAAGTTGCTTGAACGAGAGTTCCCAAAATTATTTTGTGATTTCTAGCCATTTCAAAGTCATGTTCCATAGTATCATCTGCATAATCCTATTGCCTTTTTTTTTAAAAGTAGTTGCCAATACTCCACATTAACACATCTTAGGGTTTGTTGATGAAAAGACATTTAACTTTATCACATGCAATTTGTGGATGTTTCTTCCTACATGAATGGTCCAACTGGGTCGAACAACATGGTTGAATTTAGCCCAGTGGCCGTGTTCTTTTAGCACAAGGTCAGTTTCTAACACTTTAAGTTGTGATGGAGGCAAATTTATCGGCGTTCTTTTAGGATTGGCATATAAATTTTACGCAGACAGCATATCAAACTATATTTCAGCTAGGTTATCTTAACACGTTTCTGTTTTGGTGCAAATTTTAAAAACACACATGCTTGAAAACGTACTATTCACTACGGAAACAAACAACATACTATTCACTACATGAACAAACAGGAACAAACGTAGACGCCCATGGGGATCTCAACGCCAAGGGAAAAATATCGGGACCCTCGGTATAGCTTGCGCAGTGCCCACGGCTAGAAAAACCCGTCGACAAAGCTAAACCATCGGCATAGAGGAGCAACGCCGAGGGGGACCGTCGGCATAGGAAAACCCTCGGCATAGATAGAGCAACGACAAGGGCCACTGTCGGCACAGGCCGAGCACACATCACATTCGAGCGCTAGGAACGACCGCTGGACATACAGTTCATGGTGTAGGGCAATGCCGATGGGTTTACCGTCGGCGTAGCTCTGCGTACCCATAGTTATAGCGCATAGCAAAGCCGAGGGGATGACCGTCGGCGTTGCCATGAACATGCACCAACGAATATAGCAATACCTACGCCGAGGGGGATCCCCTCGGCATTGCTCCACCTACGCCGAGGGTATTTCCCTCGACATTGTTGCTTTATTATTTTAGACCTTTGATTTTCTGTAAATATATGCGTGAATTAAATGTGTTTGCATTTGATGTTTTGATTGCACAATACTTTTAGTTTCTAGTAATATATCACATTTTTTTTCACGACGGTTTGGAATTCAAAAAATAAAGCCATGTAACATCATGACTAAGGGTTAATAAGATCGATAGCAAGGTATAGTGTGATAACTTGAAAGCTCATTTGGAAAAAAACGAAGAAGTTAAATGTGCTATGACTGTAGTGTGAGGATGGGTGACCTAGTGGGAAGTGTGACCTTGAGTGTGCAATTTGACCTAAGATTAAACATGCTTAGAGTTAAAAATGTTTCATGAGCAATTAAACATTCAAACAATTCAAATATTTTGAAATGTTTGAAGAAAAAAAATCTCCATGTGGCCACCTACGCCGAGGGTAACCCCCTCGGCATAGCTCCACCAACGCCAAGCATTCCTCCCTCGGTGGTTCTTGGCCGCCCCAGCCCTCCAGCGCACTCCACGTGGCCACCTACGCCGAGCGTTCCCCTCCCCTCGGCGTTGCTCCTGGGCATTGTCTTTTGTGTGCCATTAACTTTCTGAGCTGACAGCAGGGTTGTGCCGAGGGGCGAGATAAACCGTCGGCACAAGCCTCTACGCCGAGGGTAGAAGCATCGCCGACGGTATCGAGTTGTGCCGAGGACCACCTAAGCCGTGGGTCACCCTCGGCGTTGACTAAAGCCGAGGGTTACTGGGCTACGCCGAGCATTTTACCCCTTAGCGTTGAACTTCCTTCCCGCCATCATTGAACCCTTATTAGAACAAAAAGGGTGCATGCATGTGTCCATTAAAGAACCAAATCAACAATGTCAATGATCTTAGGACTATAAATTTCTATAAAAACTTACACCCAAGATACACAATCATACACTCTACTCCGCTTTAGCATATGTTCTCGCGATATTTGTTACCCATATACGATCTAGAGATATCTACATATATATTATGGATACCAGTTTGGACACAAACCCATACATATACACTATGATAAAATGAAACATTTTCACCCCTGAAGCGATGCAACTATTCTTGGATCTAAGGGTGTTGATATATGTTTTTTAACAATATATGAATCAAAATATAAGAAGTAGCATAACTTGTGCTAAAAAATTTGATTAAACCAAACACAAGTGTAATAACAATGATGGCGGTGATTTTTCCGACAATAAGTATAACATTGTCTGTTAACATTTGGTATCACTATTATGTGGTTAGTTGTGCTAAGTACAAAATAAAAAATAACCCATGTTGACAAAATGAATTATAGACAAGTACAAAAGTTAAGTATAAACAATTCACAAATTATTTTTTTATAATTAGCCACATGTAACATAGAAGACACTCTCTCTACTACACGGCGAGTCGATTCTCCTACGTCCTTCCGATTAATTAATTGAGGAACACAAGATATACTCTGCCATCAACCATATGGCCATCTATCTTCTCTTCCCCATTGGCCTCTTGACTTTTGTTAATGAAACTCGTAAATTTCCTTATTTCCAAGTGTTGGCAAATTCTATGCTGGTACTACACCAAGCAAGAATATTCCTTTGACAATGTAACTTGCAATCCTTGAAATTTGCAGTTCATGAAGTGTTCTATAGCTTCAGAGAAAAACAATCATTTCACCCTCCCAATCCTCCGAGGTGGCTGACGTGCCATTGCTTTCAAACAGCATAAGCACAGTTTCTGGTTGATAGTATGCGTCGCTTCTATGCTTGCGCTTAAGGCCCTCTTCTTCTAATGACATCCGAATATGTTTCTCATAGATATCCACATACCCTCCACGCCCTTCTGATCCGAATATCATCATCCTACCAATCCTCTGGGTTTGTACTTGTTGTGCTAGTACTAGGCTAACTAGTACTTGCCTCATGCTCAGCCTGCATCCCTAGAGTGTCGACCTCTGCAGCTATTGGTACAACCTCAATCACAAAAGTTAGTTTCCCTCCCTGGTCCCTGATGCTGGTTGGTATTATGCCGCGTTTCCCAATCTGAAACCTCACCAACAAAAACTCCCAATTTCCATTGGGCAGCTCCTCCAACCTCCATGTGTCACCTTCTGATCTATGAAGCATCCTGCATTTAATTGCAAATTTCACATCAGTTAGTGTTGAAGTGCCATAACATATTTAATATCTACTCTCTATATCATGTTGGCCACATCAGTTAATAAAATTGTTGTATCCTTCCAAATACATGCATATAGGAGTAATGCACATGTTTTATAGGCCACAAGCACTGAATGGGAAACAATACTAGCACTGATATGCTTATAGTGTCCAATCAAATTGACTAGTGCACATAGTGCTACTGAGAAATTCTGGATGTACTCCCTCCATCCCAAGGCTTAAGGCCTATTTTTTTTTTAAAGTCAAACCAACTGAACTTTGACCAAACTTTTAGAAAAAACTATCAATAAACATGATATTTTGTAGACATCATATGAAAATATATTTCATTATCTATCTAATGATATTGATTATGTATTTTGTATATTAACAATTTTTTATAAAAACTTGGTCAAACTTGACATAGTTTGACTTTTCAAAAAAAATATAGGCCTTAAGCCTTGGGATGGAGGTAGTACTTGTTAACGTTCAAACCAAGATCATTCACATATGCTTTAAAAAAAAAACCTTCCCATACGCTAGTGCTTGAAAAGTTACTGTTATTCAGATCTAACCATAAAATTAGGTAGAAGAAAATTACCATAACTACAGTTCATGGATGGAGCTACATTATGTCAGGAGACACAATCTTATTAGAAACTGCAACAGATATTCATGGTGTATGTCACTTTCAAGGTGACTGAAAAATATGTACAAACTAGTATATGTTCAAAAGGTTTAGACGTAATTAATTTAGATACTATGAATATAGTTCAGTGCATAAATCCACATCCTCCCAATCATCATGCATCAAAAGGTGTGCCAGCAACAGAGTAAATATCATCCTGGTGCCCCTCATTCGAGATCCTTCATTTTTTAGCATGCCGATGGCACTACTTATATACTCACCAAATTTGGCATCGATTATTTGTAATCCATTGACCTTAGTACCTAATAGATACTTTCTATTGTATAAAAGCTTCTTATAAATTTTATGGTTTGCATGAAAATTTAGCTTTACTCGGCATTGGTGCAGGGACACATTGGTAGCTGATAATTTCATTTGCGTAAAACGGTCGTTTGCACCATATGATAAATGGAAAGCTCTATTTCCATTAAAAAACAAACTAATGGAAGTGGGCGCACATAGATGAGAACGCTCACACCACCCCTCCTCCCACAGTTCGCCAGCTTTGCTGCACACCCCAATGTCGGCCGCAGGAACTCTCTCATTCTCAGACCTCGATCCACGGCGCCCCCCCAACCGACGAGAACGCCTCACGCCGTGCGTACTAGGTAAAACCGATGCACCGGCATTTTCCCGACGCTTATATTATGCTCTAAGATGTTTATCTGGGATTCTGGACCAGTAACGGATCGGCTGACCTGTTTTGGTTGGATTGAGCAGAGCAAGAACAGCCCGCTGATCTTGAAGGCCTTGAAGCTCACCCTCACTCAGCGGATCACCGCATGAAGTACTCAAGACAGCAGTGAATAGAAGGACGTGGCTGCATGGAGCTTTTCAGACATGGCTTTTGTAGAGTTGGTTCTTAAAGTATGGTAGTATACTGCTTGATTTATCCTAGATGAAGTCATCGTACATAACTCGCTTCTATTTGTACTTTGCGTATGTTCTCAAGAATATTCAGGCTAATTGGTGATTATCCGTGTTCGTCTGAATTGTTAACACACATGCTGATAATGAATCTGTGGATGCAACCTGTGCGTTTTGAACTAGTTGACGTACCGGCATATTATGCTTCCGTGTGTTGTTTAGAACGTTTACTGTCTACTCCCTCTGTTCCAAAATATAAGATATTTTAGCAAGCTTGCAACAGAGAAGAGTATTAGCATTCATATGAGCAGTATCAATGATGTTCTGATTTCGTCAAGTATGTTGTTGTGAAGATCTCTGTCATCTGCATCCAAAACCTTCGTCCATACATGGATGGTTACTATCATAGTATAGCTGCCGGCATCATTGTTTCTAAGCCAAAGCTACAGTTATCCATAGCCTGATGGTATCAGTGTTGCTTGGCCGATGAATAGAGCTGAAGAATTCAGTAAACAGTTGAACTGAACAATTCAACCAAACCTACTGTTATCGCCTATAAATATCATCTTTCCAAACCGTTCAAATCTGACCGACCGAGACACAAATTGCAGTTTATTTACAATAAGAGAAAGTACAGACAAACTTGCAAAGTTATCAGCTACCGAACAAAACATTTGCAGCTCACTACAAGTAGAAGATCCGTTTCAACATCTTCTCGGTGTCGTAGTAGACAGGAAAGAGCAAAACTAGTTGGGTCTTGAACTTGGGTTGGGTCATGGTGCCGCTCTTAGGCCTTGTTTGGATACGGCGTTTTAGCAGAATCCGTTTAGCCTAATGTCAACCGTCTAACAAATAAAAACTCTGTTTTTTTTACGAGAATAGCATGAGCTCTACTTTTGCATTTATAGAAGGGGGAAAAACCCAAGGTTTACAAATAAACGAATAGCCCTAAGGCCCTCAGAAGCAAAGGAGAAGAAAAAACGAAGAACCCAAGGTTAACATCTGCTCTCCTGGCCCAACTATACAGGTGACATGCTTCGTTTTGCTATGAATAACAGGTCCAGATCAGCCCTGGCCAGACTAGCCACTGCCTCGGCCGACATTGTCTCATTCTGAAAAATACGGCGACCTCGCTCCTTCCAAATGTGCCAGACAACGTAAACCGCCGTGGAAATGTTCCTCCTTTTGCGATTATCCAGTTTCCCTCGCCCTAGTTTGTTCCACCATCCTCTGACTGATTCTGATGCATAAAACATGGATAAGGAAAACTCTGTTTGGACATTGCAATTATCCAGTTTCTCCTCTGACTGAAAAAAAAACTCTGTTTGGACATAGCGATTAAAACATGGATAAGGAAAACTTGATTTCCACAATCCACGGAATCTGAGTTTTGGAAAAAATAGGCATTCCTTGTTGTTCCTCAAAAAACTTACCAACCAAGATTTTCCATATACTTCTTATCAACTGAATCATTAGTAGTACTAGTTTTCCATAAATTGTTCCCAAAACGAGTTTTCCTAAATTGTAGCAGCAAAACTCTCTATCCAAACAAGTACTTAGTCTTCTTCCAGCAGAACATCATCCGGATGCATCCACAAGACCGTATTCACATTTGGATCATCACTGCCCTGCACAAACCGATACACACGAGCAACGGTTTACGACCAATCAAGTAACCTGCATCATGTTAATATTAGTATAGACAGTGAACCAGAACGCCAAAGATACGCCATTACCGTGAACATACGTCTCAGTTCCTTCTTCTTCGCTTCCACCTGGAAATTAAAGAGGGCACATTTTACAGATGTGGTTAGCAACGAAGGAGCAAAATTGTTGAGAGGATCGACAGGGAAATGAATCAGTGTATCCTACATCGTCATCGGAGTCGCTCCACTCTACGTGCCATCCGCATGGCGAGCCCCTACCCACATCCATGTGGCCACCAATGTATTCATCGGCACCATTGGGGTGCTTCATGTTGACACTTCCATTGTTGGTACAACCATAGCAGAGACCTTCATCGACAAAGCAATAAAGTTAACTGCAGAGTAATTAACCAACCAAAAAGGCCTACCACATCCAATCCACCTCTATAGGAACATAGAAGTACTTAGCTAGTCTATGTGAAGAGATGTCAGCAACATTTAAATCAAAGTGAATGGTACGACATACCATTTCTAGTAGATCTAACCATGCAGAAACAGCTGACCAACATTTCCTCTTGTTTTTCCTGTCGCACACATTTGACTTCAGCAAAGAACAGATTGTCGCCGTTACCGCAGCTGGAATCGCCTGCTACTTTGGTCATAGTGAAATTGAGATGATAGAACCAAGCACGGTTCTCACAAAACTGCCGGTAGTGCACAACGTCTTTGAGTTCATACGCGAGATCCTATAATAAGAAACCTGGGTCAGATCAAGAATTCTTATACATGGATAAAACCATAAGATAGTAGGCCAGGCAAGGAGAGACAAAGAAAGAGAGCAAACCCCAAGAAGATTGTGATCCTCGTTATGATTGTCCACCAAAGCTTGTACTAATCGGCGCACTTTACTTCCGGTTTGCTCATTGCACCGCGATTTCGAACGCTTCTTCCTTCTGCCATCAGGCCAATAAAGAGCTTGTTCTATAGCCATCTCAACTGAAGGAGTCCCACCTTGATTCACTAACCTAATTGAGATCAGAGCATAGTATATGGTTAGTATCCTGTATTCTCTAAGAGTGGAAACTGCGAAGTAATACCAAGGGCTATGACGAACTAGTTTGCATAGAAGGTTGCCCAAACATGCTGGTTGTCAACAAAAACAGCACAAAACTGCACTGTTTACAGTCTTATTATTCACGGCATGTGACTCTTTGAAAAAACTGTCCCTTCTTTGATATATGATTCCACACTGTTTTGATCGGTTAATAGAGCTAAACTATCTGGCTATCACCATTAGCTGAAACAGAGCTGTGAAGAAACAGAGGTATTTTTATGAGTTATGCACAATTTCAACAGGTTTGAAACAAATACGGTAATCGAAGATATTCCACTAACTTGACGTATCATTGAAAGAGGGATATACGAAATTATTGTAGACTGGTGTTTTTTAAAATCAGCTTGACAGATTATCCACAATCAAACTTTTAAGAGTCATTTTTTTTATCTTAATTTCCTTATTCATGTGCCTATATATCTTTTGTGACCTACAAGAGGCTACATATTCACTTGCAGGTGTGCGCACAGAACAAGGACAAAAAATTGATGAAAGTCTATGTAGAAACAGAGTCGAGGAACTTTACAGTGTTGGGTCCTGACGTTCGTGCAAATAGCGATCAATAGCACGCTCTGCTTCCTCTAAGCTCTGAAACGGTCCACCGGCATGAGGATAGGTGTGGAATGATTCCCCGAGGTCGACCCTGACGTAATATATGAATCCCCAGTCAGGCCGTACCCGTGCCCAAATGCGTAACGACCCTGACGGTGGCGACGAGATAACAGTGTCCTGATCCGGCCGCCGAGAGGAGGAAGTGGCAGCGCTGCTGCCGAACGAATTCTCCTCCAATGTCGTGGCGCTGAGAGACTCCTTCAGGGACCACAAACCTGCAGCTTCCGGCGGCCTCTGCGTCGGCGCAGATGGTACTGTAGGCCGCCGCCGAGGCACACGCTCCTCCACCACGTATCTGAACTGGAATATATCATCCCTGGGGGAGCGATCAAAGAATTATTGATCGATGATCAGTACAGACGTACAGTAGTAAATTGATTTTCTTGATCGATCAGTGAATGAATTAATAAATCGATTTTAGCTGGAAATAGTAGTAGAAGATTGGAGTCATCGTGCGTACGTCGAAGGCGGCGGCGGAAGGAGCGGTCTCCTCCGGCGATGCCAGGAGAGGTAGATGCCGGCGTAGCGTGCACGTACCGCGTCCTGGAGATCTCGGAAGTCTCGGAACGGCCCGCCCGTCTCGGGTAGATGGCTGAGGAGGTAGTTCCCGTCCCTGTTGACACGGACGTGGATCGTGATCGGGTGGAATCCGCCGCCGGAGGGTCTGCGCCGGGGGAGGGACTCCGGGGGCACACGCTTGGGCTTGGCCGCCATGCGCGATCGACGGCGGAGGAAGGTTTTTTATTTTTGTTTTTGTGTGGGAGGATGAAGGGGATTGATTGATTAGGGTTTTAATTTGTTGGTTTCCTCATTGATATGGCAGATCTCCTTGCACTTTAATCAGCCATCGATCGAAAGGAAAGGAAAGAGCTGTGAACACTACCGATCGCGGACTATTTGAGTCCAACATATGCGTTGCAACAAGAAGCATCTCAAGATCCTGGCGTTGTGTGCACATCTGCTCACTAATATTTCTCGAAATAGGCTTTCGCCCCCGCTATATTAATATAGCAATCACAATATACAACCAACGAATTTCAATACGAACGAAAATGCTGAGGTAGCAGCAAACACACGCCCAAAAGAAAGACAGAAACAAAACGGAGACAAAGGTGGATCGACTAAATGACGGAGACCCGAAACCGCTGCGCCCTCCGGACAATTTCCACCACGCTTCTGGCATCGAATCGTCAAGTATCAAGCAGCACCTTCAAGAAGGAGAGCGAGTACGCTGCTGCCCGGACCAAAGCACTGGTCCTAGGGTTTCCCCTGACACACTGAGGAAAGTGGACATATGGTAGCCCCGACGCCCTCCAGCAAGGAATGGCGCCACCCAAGGGCGGCACCGCGTCGGTGTCGGGCTAGCCGACAAGGATTTCTCCCAAAAAAACCATATCCATAACCCTCAGACGATCCGTTGCACAGAAACCCTGCAAGGTCGAGGCCTCGACACCACCAAGCACACCGCCCACCAACATGCGCCAATACGGTCACAAAACCGCCATCATCGTCTCACCGAAGCTACGACACGATGCCTACACGACAGTGACGAAGAATAGTTTGTAACAGGGTCAGAAGCACGGCAGCCGCACGGGAGGGAACTGCCTCCACCACCAAGAGCGCTAGTCGACCGGACGTGGCCACTTGGCACACCAGTTCCATTGGGTCCGGCCGAACCTAGCAGGCCCGTAAAGCCCCCGAGGAGGCAAACCAGTCCCAATCGGATCTAGCCAGGCCCGGATTTGGGCCTATGAAGTCTGCCGCCACGCTGCAACAGGGGCTGGCCGCCGTTGCTACACCACCTTGCTCACCTCCACCCTGCCACCATCCGCAGGACGCGCGCTACGGCAGCCCGCCCACCCGACCGGGGGACCCAAAGGGCCCGGTGCGGGCCGTATGGCTCGCAGGCCGCCGCTACCGCCGCAGCTTCGCGCTCGCACCACTAACGAACTCGTCGTCGTGTCGTTGCCACCTAGACGGAGCTGAACCGCTGCCGCCCTATGAGCACCGCCGCTGGGATGGGAGAGCCACGAATCGCCTCGGCTGGGAGAGGGCAACGCCGCCGCCGCGCGTCGAGCAAGAAACGGCAGCCCTTGCCGATGACGGCGACGGGGGGAGAAGGAGGGAGGTGGTGGTCTGGCCGGGGAGTGGGTGGCGGCGCTCCCTCGCCTCGGGGGGCGAGAGGAGTGCGATGAGTTTTGATGTTTTACTCATGTTAGCTCGCTGAATGAGATGGGCATCTCCTGTTTAGAGGAATCCCAAAATTCAGAGTATGAACTAGGGATGAACACTGCTATACGACACCGGACACAGTTACACTGTGGAAGAGCACAACTCCGAATACCCCCCTAGGCTCAAGAGCGGCCGCACATAGTGGAAAGTACATCGTTTATAAGAAGTCGAACCAACCCGATGAATGACGCCGGCGGACAGAGAGTCCGAGGAGGAACTCAAAGATGATGCAAGTCAATAGGGCACCCAAATTGCCTAGGAGAAAGCAATTACGGCGACAAGATAGGTGTGATGACCACACCTCGAAGGAGGTGAACGACATCCGTAGACATCGTCATCGCCGACAATGACCGAAGCCTTGCGGTGCTTTCGCAGACACACCATCTTACACGTCAACATCCTACACAACTAAGACAGAGAAATGCAACCGGTCCAATCTTGCTTCTAGCACCCCTGCAGAACACTAATGGCCGGCCGTCCCCAGAGAAGACACGATTGAGACGGAATGCCGGTCGTCCACCTAGCCCAGTTCACCCACCACAGACCCCTGGATAGCACTAGATCATGCATCCTGCCCAGAACTAGGAACACACCTCCGACTACCCCTTGAGAACGAGACGAGAGGGAAGGAAGGGATTCACCACCGCCGTCCATCGGCCCTCGGCCAACAAAAAAACCACATGCCAACATCCACCACCCATCCCAACAGTCTCTAGGATGTCTAGAACCCTAGCATCTTAGATTAATGATGTCGCCTAAAGCTTGTCTGTGTAGGCCAACCCCAACCAGCGACGCACGACAAGGCGAAGAGGGGCATCCGACTTCGACTAGCGCCAGATTTTAAGGTGATAAGGGGCGTGAGTTGTTGACCGCAGTGCCACGTGAGGGGTACTAACTGGTGTTATAATTGCGACAAGAAGATAACGAAGAATGAAAAAGAAATTACAACAAGGGGACACCGATTTAATGTGGAAAAACCTCTCGAACAAAGAGATAGAAAAACCACGGGCGCCAGCCAGCGAAACTTCACTATATTGGGGAGTGTTCACAAATGCAGGGGATTTCATAGATGCAACTCATCCCAACAGACCACGCCTTCGAGTTCTGTCAGGGTTAGGAACAGCCCGCCCATGGCGGGAAGATACCTAGGGAGGTATATCAAGTCCGTCTGGATACCGACATGGATCGTGATTGGCAGGAAGCCGTCCGAGGGACTACGCCGGGGGATGGACTCCAAAGGAAGCTTTTCTAGCGCCATGCACGAGGGCGGCTAGCTTGATTACGTGGAGGAAGGCGGGGATTAATTAGGTTTTGGTGGTTCCCTCTTTGGTCTAGGATCTCCTTGGCTGCAAAGTGCCCACAAGCATGAATTGCTTGCTTATTAAAACACACATGCGTGAAACACATAATACTATTCAACCCTTGGGACAAAAAGGAATCTAATCGGTAATGTCAATGATCTTATTCGGACAAAAAGGAATCTAATCTCTTCGGCCCAAGCCTCCGGCGACGGGTCTCGCTCCACTCGTCATAAGTTGCCCTATACTTTATAGAATTTGGATCAACATATAACAACTGGCCCGGCGAGAAGAATCGCGTGGTAGCCTCGACCCCTTCCTGCGCCCGTTTTCTGTCGTGTGGGATTGACCCTCCAGCGGGAGAGATGGGAGAGGGGAGAGGGGTGGCGGAGGCTAGGGTTTGGTTTGCCGCTTGAGTCACTCTCGCGTGAGGGACATGGAGTATTTTTTTCTTCTTTCGAACTTGTTCCTTCCTCTTCTCCAAAGTGAAGAAGTTATACTAGGGATCATATATTGCATAGAATGTTGTTGAAATAACTCATGCAAGTAATCAACAAAAACAGAGAAAAGTGTGCATGCCTCTCTAAATCTTACTCCCTCCATCCCCAAATACAAGGCGTCGAAGATTAGCTCAAAGTCAGATCCTACTGAACTTTGACCAAATATTTAGAGAAAAATATTTATATGTACAATATTAAATGGACATTGAGAAAATATACTTTATGGTGAATTTTTTGATATTGTTTTAGTATTGTAGATGTTTTATATTTCTAAGTATAAACTTGGTCAAACTTATAAAATATTGACTTTTTAACTAATCTTAGACGCACTATATTTTAGGATGGAGGGAATACTAAAAAACTGTCTTTTAATTTCAGACTACAAACTGTTTTGACCAGCTAATGGAGCTGGACTTTCTGGCTAACACCATTGACGTGAACAGTATTTCAACAGCTGTCTCGCTATATATAACTACCAAGATGTTCCGTTAACTTTTCAGTGGCACCGAAAGAGAGACTACAAAAAAAAGTAGATGTTTATTAAATCAACATGTCCTCCTGATCCGACGGTGGAGAGGAAGACAAAAAGTGGAAGTGCTGTCGGACTATTTCTCCTTCAATTTCATGGCCTTGATCGATTGCTTCACGGACGACACGTCTGCAGGTGGTTCCTGTTGCAGTAAGGTGTAAACTGAGATCCTATCTAGATTCTACTTTTAGTTCGTTTTAAATTTTATAGTACAAAATTTTGTCAAAATTTTACACTACAAATCTTAAAATGAACTAAGGTGCGATTTAGGTGAGATCTTACTTGACACCCTATGTTGCAGCATTTGCAGCGCAGATGGTGTAGGCCGCTGACCCGCATACTTCACCTCGAACTCGTTATCGAATATCTAATGGCTGTAATAGAAATTAAAATTTCTAGCGGTCAATTAGTAAACTAAACAAACCGATTTCAACTGGATCATCCGGCCCAAAATAGAAGAAGATTGATGGTGAAGCGAGAGGGAGAGGTGGCGGTTGTGGTACACACGATCGACACGGCGCTGGATCATGAGGTCTGTGTCGGCGGAGGCAAGTAGAGATAGATGACGGCGTAGCGTGCACGGACCATGCCTTCGAGTTCTGTCAGGGTTAGGAACGGCCCGCCCATGGCGGGAAGATACCTAGGGAAGTATGTCAAGTCCGTCTGGATACCGACATGGATCGTGATTGGCAGGAAGCCGCCCGAGGGACTACGCCGGGGGATGGACTCCGAAGGAAGCTTCTCTGGCGCCATGCACGAGGGCGGCTAGCTTGATCACGAGGAGGAAGGCAGGGATTGATTAGGGTTTGGTGGTTCCCTCTTTGGTCCGGGATCTCCTTGGCTGCAAAGTGCCCACATGCATGAATTGCTTGCTTATTAAAAAACACACATGCGTGAAACACATAATACTATTCAACCCTTGGGACAAAAAGGAATCTAACCAGTAATGTCAATGATCTTATTCGGACACTACAAATTTTTACTATAGAAAATTACACCCAAGATATACAAATCATACTCTCTACTAGGCTCTAGCATATGTTTTCACTATGTTTGTTACCCATATATGATGTAAAGATATCTACATAGATATTATGGATACCAGTTTGGACATAAACCCATACATATAAACTATGACATAATGACACATTTTAACACGAGAAGGGATACAATTATTTTATTTGGATCTAAGGGTGATTCGTTTGAAACATGTTTTGTTAACAATATATGAAACAAAATCTAAGAACTAGCATGACTTTTGTTCCAAAATTTAATTTAATTTAACTTAAGTGTAATAACAAAGATGGACGTGAGTCTTCTGACAATAAGTATAACATTTTATGTTATAATTCAGTAGCATTGTCATGTCACAAAATGAATTACAAGAAAATACAAAAGTTCAGTATAAACAAGTCTGAAGTATCTCTATTGCTATAATGCAACAGTTTAAATTCCCTCTTCGTTCTCCCGCCAAAACACCACTGGAGCAACTACAATCGTTGATTTTACGAAATGGATCGACATCTACCATTTATCAGGAACTCCCAAGAAGAATTGAACAGCTAGGATTGGATGGATTCGCCCTAGACTGCAATCACACTGAATGTGAGTTGCACTGTCACTGTTGTCTCTCCATTCTCCATGATCGTTTGTGGCCAATTTGGACTAGACTAGCAATGCATGGATAAGAAAGATTCAATCATGAAAGAGAAAGTTAAGCCCCGATAGATCATGTTATATGTCAGGATCCAGTACTACTCTCAAATAGACTTTGACGAAGGTTTGTGCGTGCAATTATATTTGTTATTTGGAAGTTTGTCTTGTAAATAGAAAAATACTCCACCGTGTACATATAGAATAGTATATTTTTAAATTTTACGAGATAGTCTCTTTTTCATCTCGGAGAAAACTCCTAAGCTATCACATTAAACCGTTTACTCCACATGCTACCCCTATTATTCAAGATTAAAATCCAAAAAAATTACGCCCTCTGATCCATAATTAACGACACTTATTATGGATCGGGGGAGAAACATATATCCTGACATGAGAGAGAAACATAAAAAAATGTTATGATATAGTTACATAACTATATTAAATATTGGAAATCTTCTCACTCATTTTTCTTTTTCACGAGACGACAGATAATAAAATGAGACGGTCACAAGAGTCAACATTTTTAGTGTATTCTCAGGACACTATGGTTTACAAAAAAATACTACTACGTACAATTTATGGTGTTGGCTTCAACAAGTATTATACTTATAAAACCTCGGTATCCGCAAAACTGATAATTCTATGAAGTATTGGAAAAAATGGTGTGGCCATATTTCTTCTATAAATCGAGAAAAGTGAAAGATACAGTATTGCTTGGCCAGGCACCAAAACATTGTGATATTGAAATACTTTTGTTTTCAAGTCCCAAACATAGCTACTTAGGTTTTCTTATACCCCTAATGTCTTTTAGTAAGAGGTTGCCTACAAATGCCATCTACTGAATAAATTGTTCTTGAATTTATGCTTCCCACAATTGGATATGTAAGTGAATCAATGAATAACCAATACTCATGTTATTCATATGGATACATTTTAACTCTTTTAAAGCTCTTTACTTCTATCAAATGTGTGAACGTGTCACATGCAATTTACTAGTTGTTTGTAATTAGTCACATGTAACACAATGGCACACTCTCTACTCCATGGTTCACAGATGCTCCTACATCCTTCCAATTCATCTGTTACACACTAGAGCCTTCCTTTAATAGCAGCACGCCACGATGCCGCGCGACACATTACACACAACGCTGTTACCCCTCATCTGATATGCAACACTTCCTAACATCGGCGACATAACTCTCTCTTTTGCACACCTCGCTCCACGGTGGGACCCCACTCCTAACCGATGAGAAGGAATTTCCTCACGACATCTGTACTCGGCTAATCCACACATATACCCACATTTCCTCCAGAACTCGACCGCTCCCTCTCGCTTAGCGGCGAAGCACCACTCTGTCAGCACGGAATATGTAGAAAAACCTAAGAGGAGAAGAAAGGAATAGGAGACGATGCTCACCTTGAGAGGAGGGGACAATTGGGGGCGGCCGCGACGAGGGATGAATAGGACGACGAGTGACACTTTGCTTGGAGCTGCGACAGTGATGATGATGAGCACGCGCGATTGAAACATAAGTCATTGATTTCACATCCTGATTTGGTTGTAACTAAGTTTTTTAATTACAAATGAGGTTGTAACTGTGATTTTTTAGCGGTACAAGATTTGAACTAAGACTTCTCAATTACAACACGATAATCAAGTCGGGACCCTAAGCTCTTGTACCTGTGGAGAACTGAGTTTATTGAAATATTTACAAGATCACGGAGATTAAAAAACAGTAATTAATTACAAGGATTCCTAGATTACTCACTAAATAGGAAAAGATGTACTCCTACATAGAACTGACAACTAAAAACGCCTAGAAGGAAAATATTAAATCAACTAGCTCTGGAATCGACGTCTTCCGTCGCGTCGCCGGAGTCCTGGTCAGCGCCTCCACGGTCTCCGGGCTGCCCTTGCTCTTGGCGCAGGTGTGGCTCTCCGTGTTGCAGACAGGGTAGTCCGATGGACAGCACATGGCGCGGTCCCTGCAGCAGGTGGCGCCCTTGGCAGGGCAGCACCCCCACGCCAGGCACACGTTCCTCACGCCATACGTGCAGCAGCAGGTACTCCCCGCCGGGCAGGAGCTGTGGCGGTCGCACTTCTCCGCCGGCGAAACGGGCGCCGGTGCCGGCTTGGGCCCGTTCTTGACAGGGTAAGAGGCGAACATGGCGATGCCGCACTTGCCAACATTGCCCGTCGCGCTCGCGTTCCGCTCCATCCGGATGTAGCCGCCCTCGCCCCAGCCAGGCCCCCACGAATTGCGCACGATCCAGTACTCCTTGCCGTCCACCTCCGTGCCGTAGCCCACCGCGACGACGGCGTGGTCCAGCTCCGTGCCGCACCGCCCCGTGAAGACGCCGGACTCGTACAACTGGAACTCGCGCCCGCCGGCCTCGATGGCGACGCTCACCGGCTGGTGCGCCACGGCCTTCTTCAGCGCCATCTCGTCCTCCGCCGGCACGTCCTCGAACCCGTCGATGGAGACCACCTTGCGGCCCTTCTTGGCGAGGTCACACTTGCCCTCCCTGCCGGTGTACGGGTAGTCCTCCTCGGTGTCGATGCCGCCATTCAAGGCGATGAACTCGAAGGCGTCGTCCATGATCCCGCCGTTGCAGCCGCTGTTCTGCCCGTTGCGGGCGCAGTCCACCAGCTCCTGCTCCGACAGCGTCACCAGCTCGCCGGTGACGATCTGGTTGATGCCTTCCACCGCGCAGACCGTCGAGAACGCCCAGCAGCTGCCGCACTGTCCCTGGTTCTTCACGGCCGCCACCGCGCCCTTCTCCCGCCAGTCCACCTTCTCCGGCAATGCCTCGGCGCCGTCGTGGAGATACCGATCCCCGACGGGGTTCCGGCGGATGTCGCTCGCCTTGGCGCCGAGGTAGGCGGCGCGGAACTCGGCGTTGGTGAGGTCGGCGAAGCGGTTCATCCCGAGGCGGAAGCTCTCCTGCCCCGCCGCGGCGCGCGCGTTGTGGGCGTCCACGAAGTCGAGGTTGTCCCGGAACGCGCGGAACCGGCGGTCGTACTCGCCGAGCGCGTTGTAGGTGCGGCCCTGCCGCGCCAGCCACTGGTCGTACATCTGCCGCGCCTCCGCCTCCGTCCGCCGTGCCGGCCCGTGCTGCGTGGTGGACGCGTCGCCGAGGACGCGTGTGGCGCAGACGAACGGTGACAAGCCGCGCCGTGGCCTGCCATGGCCGTCGCGATCGCTCTGCTTCTCTAGGGCTCGGCTAGATCGTGGTCGTCGTCGTCGGGGGTCGAGAGATATCCGTCGCGGCGAGATCGGGCGCGGTGCACGTTGCACGTCGAGTTGCGTGTTTTCGCTTTGTGGTTTTGGGTGTTCTTGGCGCGTGGCTCGTGATTATATACTGGTCTGGTGCAACTTGGGCGCGTGGAGTTGCGATCGGGTTGTGATTGGAGCAAGTAGTTTGGAGTTGCGATCGGGTCGTCGATCAGAGACGCACAATGACGGCTGCGGTCGGAGTCACAGTCCCGGCGAGATACGATCAAGATCCGGTTCCTATTTGTTTTGGAAAAAACGTTCCGGGGGCAGTAATAACGCTGAACGTGACATGTCATGTTTTTCTTTTTGCACGGAAAAGGCCTCGAAAGAGAAGCTGTATATTAAAAACAAAAGAAGAAAGAGATTGAAGATCTCAAAGATTTGCTAGTTTTTTTTAGATTTTATTTTGTAATTGATGGAGTCAGTTTATGTATCTTTATCATGTACTATTTGCTACTTGAATATAACATGGTATTGATTGTAAAAAAAGGTGGATACAAATTTGCAGTGAGGCCCCTAACATCGCCTGCCATATGAAACCAACAATTGGAAGATAAAGCCTCACAAATTTGCAGGAATGGCCCTAGAGCAAAATCTAAAAAGGCAATAAAGCCCTCGATCTCCTCCATCGTTGCTGTGAGACCGCTAGGAGCAGGCACCACCATCGCTGTTGGGGTTCGCCTCCATCTACCAGGCATATTGCCGACACAAGGCCATCACAACCACCTATCATATCTACACCGACACCACCCATCCGACCGGCAACACCGACGTAGAGAGCTTGGGGGCGGCCCGGCTACCCTTACAGGTGACTCGGAAGAGGAGGGGCGAGAGCGGTGTGGAAGAAGAGGAACTGCTAGTAGCAGGAAGCCCGTGACATGCCATGTTAATCCCATGTAAAACAACTTCCCAGGCGATACATAGTATACCGAGGGAATACCTAACCGGGTAGGCCATAAGATAGATATGGCCCACTGAACCAGGGAACCTTGTGGCCTATTTACGGGGCCCTCCCTGATTGGCTTCCACAAATAAGATTGCGTCAGATACACAAAGAAGCTTAGCCGGCTTCTGTTAGGGCTCGACACCGAACCGACTCAGGGTAGATCTATAACCCTGAGTTGGCCTTGTATATAAGGCCGACATGGATCGCCTAGGGGCACGGACAATAGAGAAGTTAGAAAGACTTTCAAGATCTAGAGCTTACTAGCAATCTTAGTACCGCTACTCGAATCATCAGTTCAACATAAAATAGTAGATCTTTACCTCTAGAGCCAGTGTTTGAACCTTTCAAGAGGGTAGCTCGGGCTACGTGCGCTCATTTTGGATGTCAATTTGAGGAACAATGTTTTTTATGCATGAGCTTCACCATTCCTTCTTTTTTGCTTTTACTACCTCCGTTTTTTATCACAGCGAGAAGTGTTATATACATGTTTGTGATGGACAAAAACATGAACTAACAACTTGTTTCGCACAAACTTTTTATAGACATCAACATAAAAACCAAGTACATGCATCTCTTTCACTACCATGACATATGGGAAAAGAACGACAATGTGACATTAAAAGTTACTACCTTCAGTTTAAAAATATAAGATGTTTTTATAGGTTAAAATATTATATTCTCTCCATTCTAAAAAGAATGTCGCAATTTTTTCTAATTTGAATGAATCTAGACATGTTTTAATGTGTAGATACACACTACTAGAGAAAAGGCTATAGGAGACATGTTTATAGGAGGCACATTTAGACCATATGTGCCCCCTATAAAATAGGCGAGGCACACTCCTTCTCCATGCCTTCTTCGTGTCTTCTCCATGCGTCTCTAGTATAAAAATAGACGAGGCGCATATGATAAGAATGCGCCTCTTATAATCCCTGTACGAACGAAATCAAGCAGCCCCAGATTATGCGAGGCGCATCCTAGCATATGCGTCTCCTATATATCAGATAGGCGAGGCGCATATGGGCAGAATGCGCCTCGCATAATCTGTGTGGGCCCATGTGTTGGTAGGTGCTCGAATATGCGAGGCAGATATGGTCATATGCGTCTTCTATATTTGATAATATGCGAGGCGCATATGGTCATATGTGCCTCAAGTAACTCCTGCGGGCCCGGTGGAGGTAGGTGGCCGCATAGACGAGACGCATATTGCTATATGCATCTCCTATAGTTTGAATTATAGGAGGCACATATTGTGCAATATGCGCCTCCTATAACCTGGCACCACCTTTTTCCAGCTTTTTGCACATGGAGCCAACTACCACCCCACTCACTTGTCTCACTTCTTCCTCCTCCACCAAGACAAATCTGGTCGCCCCCCTCCTCCTCCCCACCTTATTTCCCCCATTGATTCACCATAGAAGGTCGCTCAACCTCCATTGGTTGACACTCATATGTAAGTGAAGTCTCTTGCTCCTCTAGAGTGCGCCTCAAGTAACTCATGCGGGCCCGGGTGGAGGTAGGTAACCGCATAGGCGAGGCGCATATGGTCATATAGTTTGAAGTATAGAAGACACATATGGAGCAATATGTGCCTCCTATAGTTTGAAGTATAGGAGGCACATATGGAGCAATATGTGACTTCTATAACCAGGCCAGATTCAAATTCGAAACAGCCACCTACCACACCTATATAACACCTACCACCTCTCCTCCTTCTCCTTCTCCTTTTCCTCCACCTCTCCTCCTTCTCCTCCACCTCCCCTCCTTCTCCTTCTTCTCCCCTTCTCCTCCTCCTTCTCCACTCTCCTCCTCCTCCTCCTCCACCTCTTTCTCCGACGACCTTCTTCTCCTCCGGCGACCTCCTCCTCCTCCGGCAACCACTCCGGCCATGGCCTCCACAACCACACCGACCATCTCCTCCTCCACCTCCGGTGGCCTCATCCTCCTCCACCATCTCTGGTGATCCACATGGACATGGCCTCCTGCACATGCGGTGGTAGGTTGTGGCCACGGGTATGGTCTCCAACGAGCTCCGATGAAATTCTGGCCAGATCTAGATCTAGATCTAGATCTGGCCGCCCTTTTTTAAATTCAAAAATAATATACAAGGCGCATTCGAATCAATATGTGCCTCGCATATGCACAATATAGAAGACGCATATGCAGAGTATAGGAGGCGCATATCAATATGCGCCTCGCATATGCAGAGTATAAGAGGCGCATATCGATATGCGTCTCGCATATGTGAAGTATAGGAGGCGCATACCTCGCGTAAAAAATAGTCGAGGCTCAAAGCTAGAGGCGCATACGATATGCGCCTCGCATATGCTTTTTGGTGCGTCTCGCATAAGGTTTTCTCTAGTACTGACATCCATATCTAAGATATCCTTTTTAGAACGGAGAGGGTATATCAAAACATCTTATATTCTAGGATATTCTAGGATAGAGGTAGTACTTAGGATCTAAGAAATTTGAACTTTAATTGTGAACGGTAATATTGACGATCAACATTTGTAAATTTTATATCTCCTTCGTTTAGAAATAACTGACTTGAATTTGGTTAAATTTGAATGTATTTGTATATAGATAGGCATGTGTTTAGACAAAGGGAGTACTATTTAGACATGTGTTTTTAGACTATGACTATTGGCTACCATCGTTGTTGGTTGACCTTGCTAAGTTTTCTTTACGAATTGGTTCAAGCTCACCCAGTCAGTGACCCAGCCTGGCAGGTGGGCCAGCTGCCAACGCAGCTGCTCTGGTCCCTAGATACACACTGGGGCCTGCACCGCATAGGACTTCTCCTCCAACAGTCCAATGAGCCAATCCACGCGGGCCCCGACAAATTTGCTTTACCTCCCGCGGCGCCTCGTGTCCTCTAGCCTCCACTCATGGCGGCGCCGGTGGCTCGGCCGGGCGGCGCGCTCGCATTCCCTCTCTCCCCGGCCTCCCTGCTGCTCTCGCGCTCCCGCTCCGCGTCCGAGCTCGCCGCGGCCCCGACAGGGACGGGGCGGCGGAGGCGGTGGCTCGTCGCCGGCGTCCCGGCCGTGGCAGGGGCGCTCGCGGCCTCCGCGCAGACGCCGATGCTGCTGCGGGACGGAGGCGCCACGCTGCTCGTCACCGCCGGGGCATACTCCCTCGTGCGCGCCTTCGACGCGCTCACGGAGCGGCGCCTCATCGAACAGGTCTCGTGCATTCGCATTTACCTCCCACGCTGATTGTGTAGCGGTAATAGTTTCTGTACTCCGCATGTGGGGTGACCGGTGACATGTGCTTATAGAAAACTTAAACAAGTTCAACCACTAGGAAGATCCAATGCGCTTACTGAACCTGATATAGTTACAGGCCCAAATCGAGCTTGCTGCTGTTAACTGTCCACCGATGAAAGTCAAAAGGCTGATTTCAGCCAGTACAGATAGAAAAACGTCTAACTATTTGATTGGTCAAACATATATACACATTGGAATATGTTTCCCCCCAATACAACCAACGGTAGATTAAAAACGTGGCAGTATCATGTTGTTTATAGTTCTACCTCATTTTTGTTTCTGCCTGCTAACTTCTGGTACTTGTCACCATCAAAGGCAGAACTTGAGCAGAAAGATTGTCCATGTGCTATCCGGGGTTCTCTTCATGTCTTCATGGCCACTCTTCAGGTCCTCCCGCCAACTGTTTTCCAGTCTTCAGATCCTCAAATCAGACTAGAGATATTGAGATAGATATATGCTCTGTTTGCAGCAATTCGGCCGATGCGCGGTTCTTCGCGGCAGTGGTTCCATTCCTGAACTGCGTAAGGCTTCTGACTTATGGACTCGGTTTCTACTCCGATGAAGCTCTAGTAAAGTCGGTGACCCGTGAAGGGAAACGAGAGTAATCCCATTGTGCCAGCAATTGATACTTAGTTGTGATCATTCCTTCTTCTTTTAGACATCGCCTCCGTGATACAGTCTATGGTTCCTGACAGGGAATTGCTGAGAGGTCCTCTCTACTATGTCATCGTGCTGCTGATCATCGTTCTAGTATTCTGGCGTGACTCGCCAATCGGGATTGTGTCCTTGTCGATGATGAGTGGCGGTGATGGTAAGATGGAAGTCTCTGATACCCGGGCCTTACAGGTTCTGTAGCACCCCATTATACTTGATGACTTGTTTGTTTTCACTGAGCTTCTGCACCTGCTTGGATCTTGGGTTGACAGGCTTTGCTGACATTATCGGAAGAAGGTTCGGCTCACTGAAACTGCCATTCAACAACAAGAAGAGCTGGGCCGGGAGCGTCGCGATGTTCATTTCTGGCTCCCTGCTATCCGTGCTGTAGGGTTCTTTTGACGCACTCCTGTTGTCTTGACTGATTTTCCGCGCTGGTTGTTCACATATTCCATATGTTTCATTTTTTGCAGGATGCTGTCCTACTTCTCGTGGCTTGGTTACATCCATGTCAGCTGGGATCAGGCGCTTGGTCAACTGGTTCTCGTTGCGTTGGCAGCTACTGTGGTGGAGTGTATTCCTGTAAACGATGTTGTGGATGACAATATCTCTGTCCCTTTGGCCACCATGTTGGTAGCCTTTGTGTTGTTTGGCAACGCTGCAAATTGAAATATATGAACTAGATGTTTTAAGATCCTCCTGTACTGGCACTAGAAGTTTTCTCAACTCCTCTTAAATTTTAAGTGCAAAATCCCTCAAAGAAAAACTTACCTGCAAAATATGTACAAGGACAGCGTGTCTGGCTAAACATTTGTTTTCAACAAGTTATATACCATCACAAATCAATCCATATTCTGCTTTCTCTCTTTTGATTAATGTGGGGAATTCCCAATTCCGTTCCAACGGACAAATTCTTCATTGAACAAATTAACATGATACAACAACACATCTAGCGCAATGTGAAAAAATCATTCCTAGATAGTGCTAAGAGAGATCATCCGCCTACTGTTACATTTGTAGCTACCAACAAATAAAATTGAGTCGCCTTGCAGTGAGCTAAGCCTTTCGTAGCAGGACAAAGAAGAGGTGGTCATGTACAATGGCACCGTAGTGGGATCGATGCTCCTTCAGGCTTCCGCTTCTCCCGTGTGACCGCTTCTTGAATCATCGGCAGCTTCTGATGGATCTTCTTCCATATGTAGTTCACAGCACCATCTTCGGGTGCAGCCCCTGTGCTACTGTGATGACCATTTTCATACTCAAAGATATGCTGGACTCGAGCCAGGTTTCGTCGGAATTCATCCTTCTGCTGCTTGGGTATATTCCTCAGGTAGTCTGTTAGCCATTTTGGTTTCATTGCGTTACTGACCGACACAAAGATGGAGAATTCTGTGTAGTCTATCATCCCTTCGAAAGGAAGCTCGATGTCATCACTAACAATGACAGGTATGCATAGACTGGCAACAGCGTCAAATAGGCGACATGAACTTGGTGTGTCACCAGCTGGATGCAAACAAAACTCCGATGCTCTCATCCCTTTTATTGATTGTTCACGTCCTGTGGCATTAGGAAAACCTTCTTCCATAACAACATCAGGCTCATTGACCATCAAGTCCCACAGTTTCTCACGCACCAAACCACCCTGAAAACAAATAAGCGGATTAATCAGATACATGGTTAAATTAGTATGTCGCAAGCAGAATAAGCTAGGCTGAACTTAGCTACTTCACTCAGATACAAAATCATAGGGACACCTTAGTTTTACATCATAAACAAGTGTTGCTGTTGTCACTATCGATCTTTACAAAAGACATCAGCAAGACAAAACCTATGCTCTAGAGTTCTACTAATGTATACTGCACAAACAATGATCTTCATTGTTTATTAAAGCAAAATGCTTCAAATGATAGTTTCTGGTATAAATAGACAACAAAAAGAGCCAAACATCTATGCTTGAAAAAGCTAGCTCCCATATAACAGAGATAGAGGATATACTTTTAGTAGAATTAACCATTTACCATAGGTTTATTGATTTGGAATGCTAGTTTCAGGTATTACATAAGTGATAAACAACTTCAGGAGTTCCAATGCTGCTAAAAAAACAATGCAACCTAGTCTCAAGAAGTAAATTACAAACAGTATGTTTCCATATTTTCACATTTTTTTATAAAATCAATCCAGGTGAATAGTTGTTTTTGTTTTTGACAGGGATCCAGGTGAATAGTCAGGTAGAACATGGACTCCAGATTGCGGATAAACCTTTCCTAATATATCGCATATATCACGTGCTTGATATTATGATAAATAGTACAAACCCGATGCCTATGCTTGGCTCCCTTGAAGTACAGAAGAGTGGGGCGGTCCGTATTTTCTGACAAGTGCAAGGTAGGCAGCAAATGTGTGTAAGGTACAATGACATCTTTCAGCAACGATACTTGGGTGTGTTGTATCATATTGGAAGAGTTTCTGCCTGCAGATTTTGAATCCAATTTGTACCAGCTGCCAAAATCAACCACCAATAGAATTGCTGGAGCAATCTCCGCCCGGACATGCCACATTGCCATAGGGTCTGTCAAAGAATGCCTCAGTTTTTAACATGACCTGAGCAAGCAAAAGAAAAATAAGCTGCTAGGAAAATCAATCTTCACCAAGGCATGAACAATACACTAAACGATGGTTGTCACTCGATTACAAGTGCAGTATTTTGACTGCAACACTACATACTAATATGTGCATAAACATGTATGATCCACAATGTTCCTTAGTTGGTGAGATTTAAGGCAAGCCACTTCCTTAGATGAGAAAACCACCATGAAAACCAAGAAACTTAAACAGCTACGTTGACCTGAATTCAAGGTATGTAAAGTTTCTTTCTAATTCGTCATTTGATGAATTATAAGGATTATCTGGTGATAGTATGCAGGTATTTAGCACATGTGGTTCTCCAAAGTCAAGACACACTAAGCCGCTATAGTAAGCTTAATGTATACAAAAATCAAACCACATAGCCAGGAACTAGTAAAATCGACAATGATCATTTGGAGCTTTCATTTACTCACATTTGCAACGTTGATTGGACAAACCTTCGAAATATCTATTTTTCAGAAAATGTAGACGCAGAATAATCTGCTTCAACGCTTGCTAATGGACAGCAATAAATTGGGAAAAATTGCTTTGCTAGATTTTGATAACACCCTTCATCTTGAGAATTATTTTCTAGTATCAATGTCTAGCTGAAAATAGATTTATCCATGTACTGTGGAGAATTGGTGCTTGGCTGTTGAGTGTGCACTAAGCAATGTCGACAAGAACAATGCCGCTTAAGTAACTAGTCTGGGTAAATATACAAAATTGGTAAGCGGGTTTACTGTTGAGTGCATGCCCATCAAATCGCACTTGGATCGACTCTAGCCAGAAATCCACAATCGCCCAGCCAAATTACCTGTGAGGACGAAGACGTGGTCGCGGCCGCCCGAGCGGCGCCACGCGGGGTGGGCGGTGACGCGGTCGATGACCTCCCGCTGGCGCCGGTAGTCGTCGTTCCCCTCTTTCCTGCGGAAGGCGCCCTTGGTGGCTCCCCACCCGAGCTCCATCTCGGCGGAGAGCGTGGCGAAGAAGGGCACGAAGACGACGTCGGCGTCCCTCCAGTCCGCGACGACCCGCACGGTGGATGCTGGAGCGGGGCGGAGGAGGGAGTCGAGGAGCCAGTACTCGGCGCTGTACTGCCTGATGAGGGGGCTGGCGGGGTAGGGCGGGTGGCCGAGCGGCGGCGGGTGGTCCGGGTCGGAGGAGGCCGGGATGCGGGCGTCGGCGGCGGGGAGCGACCAGTAGAGGTCGAGGAGGCCGTGGTTGAGCGAGCGGGGGAGGTCGGCGACGTAGACGCTGAGGCGGCGGCGGTCGGGGTCGGGGTGGGGGCTGGAGGGGAGCAGCGGCGTGGAGGAGGGCCTGAGGAGGAGGAAAGAGACGGAGAGGAGGAGCAGGGCGGGGACGGCGAGGAGGGCTAGACGCTTCATGGCCGCCCTCCGGATCTCGCCTGAGATGGGAGGAGGCGGCATCGGGGTTGGGGGAGCGAGAGTGATGCCGTCGAGAATGGTATGCTGTTGGTCGATGTACACGTGGACGTGGGACGGGTCGCCTGATGAGTGCGCATAGTATACTCCCTTCTATCCATATTAATTGATTTTGATTTGTTAAAATTTAAACCTATATACTCCCTCCAATCTATATTAATTGACTCATATTTATTTAGATTTGTATAAATCTAGACACTATTTAGTATATAAATTCATCTAAATTTTAACAAATGCAAGTCAATTAATATGGATCGAAAGGAGTACTAAATAGTGTCTAGATTCATTTAAATCTAGTCAAGTTTGAGTTAATTAATATGGGCCGGAGGAAGTAACCTAATTTGGAATTCGAATTCTCGTTCAGCATGTGTGAAGTTCGACGAGATCTTTGAACAAGAAATTACCGTGCTCTCCATGCAACGCACGACGTCGCTTCTTTGTGCCCTTTGCAATGTTATAAGACGCATATATTTGCACAAACTGATTTATTGTGACCTAAAGATTAGTTCACGCGAAGTGTGTATCGAGAGTAAATTGCAAGAAGCTACGATAATTGGGGATAGGGTTTTAGAAAATTACGCCTTTTAGGGTTTGGTTTAAAAAATATAACGTTTTGGGCTAATGATTTCAAAGAACAATAAATTTTATATAATCGTTCAATTAACTGGTTTGATAGCAATTCTAACTAGACGGACCCACCACGGATCATGAGATATTTTAGTGCTAGAAACATCCGTTTCCATGACAAGTGATATAGATCGGAGGGAGTATTTAAATATGTGCCGGTTAAGTGTGTCAGTCAAGCACTTGTGAACTGCATGTAGAAATTATTCTATCAAAGCTGAAACTATTCTATAACTTCAGCCCGGTGGCATGCAAGCCTTCTCATGGCTTCTCCGTTCATAGTTTTGTAGGCCATCGGATCATGAGTAACCAGCTAATCTACCCATCAAGTTGGGCCAACGAACAAAGTTTTTTGTTACTGCAAAATGAGTCTCTCAAGTTACATGCCAAAGAGGCCCACCCTGCTCTATCCCACAACCATAGGTTGTCAAAGGAAGACAATTACCTCTCTTCCCTAATATAGCACTTGTTTAGTATTAACTCTATTCCCTAATATAGCATGTTTTGGAAATACTATATTATTCAGTTGAATGTAGTGTAACTTAGGAGATGATAATATGCTTGTCGGTACCAATATAGATCTATGGAAAAATATTAAAAAGCTACACATCAATGACACCGACTAGAGTGCCTGCCGTTCTATCAAGTTGTGCCAAAATGAATGGCAGGTGGCGAGGCAAAGCTTGCCTGCTCACCTAGTTTTTAAGTATTTTCTAATAGTTCAGTGTGATTTTGAGATGGAAAGCTAATCTTTAAGGGTGTTACATGCAACCTGATACCATTGGTCAACTTTGCTCAACCAAACACTATTAAGGAAAGTGTTTCCATTATCCAGCCAAACCAAACAAAACAGCCATTTCCCCCATTCCGGTGTTATTGCCTCCCGGAATTTGATATCATTTTCGTTCACATTACCCAAGTTGAACCAAACAGCTTCTAGGTGAAGACAGTTACGTACTCTTTTCGTCTTAAAATAGATATTTTAGGTTTTTCAAAATTTAAATAAATCTATATACTAAATAATGTTTAAATTTGAATTTTAACAAATTTAAGACATCTAAGACGGAAGGAGTACTATATTAAGGCCTAAAATCACACTTAAACTGGATCCTACAAACATGCATCCTTTTTCAGTTTGGTCAGATAGGCATTTTAGCCAGTTAAAATATCCAAAAACAGGTCCGTTCGGAAGAATCGGCTGCTTTGTTTATTTTCGATGTTCACAATCCGTCCACCTAACTATGGTAATTTTCGAGGTTGGGCTCGGCTCCTCTGCAGTCGTGTTGTTACTGTACATGTAATGTAGCGTTTAAATTAACCGTCTGATCCAATCGGATGGCTCTTCTCTCACGCCCTTAACTCTGTTATTAACTGGAAAAAACTAAGCACCGGCGGTAGAGACGCCGAGTACTCATGACAACGATCGGCCGGTCGGACGGTCAGGTCAGCTGTAGCCGCAGCCGCGCAGATGAAACCCGTTAGGAATTAGTGTGCCGACTCTGTTTGATTGACGATTTCTTCAATTTTCTCCGGGTGCCATAGAATTGCTATACTGCTATTGTGTGAATTGATCGAACAATTGCTTCGTCTAGCAACACCTTGTTCAGCCGCGTGAACCTTATTTGTGCTGCTCGTCTCTGAGGAGGGCGAGCTCCCGACCTCCGGCTCTGCCGACGTACGTACGTGCTTCAGCCGACCGGCTGCCCCTACAGCTGAGCTAGCCGACCGGCCGGCCGATAGTCTCAAGGAGCCCGAGGACCAGCATCCAGAGGTGCTTCAGCTCGGAGTCCTCGGTTCCGGCAATCCGGCGTCTCTGTATCGCCGGTGCCTTGTTTTTTTCGAGTTAACACAAGAGTTAAACGGGAGAACGAAGAGCCATCGGATTGGAGTGGACGGTTGATTAAAACGCTACAGCACCTGTACAGTAACAATGCTACTGTAGAGGAGCCAAGCCGCTTTTCGAGTATGCTCGGTTCAGGCTTTGCAGATAAGAATTTGTCACTTCCCAATTTTTCCTGTAGGCCTCGCTTGGATCGCTGTATTTTAGTCCAGTTGTTTTTATTTTGTGAAGAGGTTAAGCAGGAGAGTGTTATATGTTGATCCAAATTCTACAAAGTATAGACCATACGGTACGGATTGTCGAAGACCTAGGTTTCCACCGATATATAAATCCCTTGTAAGCCGCCGGTTGGGATAAGTTGCATCTGTTAAATCCCCGGTGTTTGTAAACACTCCTCGATATAGTGAAGTTTCGCTGGCTAGCGCCCGTGGTTTTTTCCTCTCTTTGTTGGAGAGGTTTTTCACGTTAAATCTGTTCCCCTTGCTGTGTTTTTCGTTTTCGTTCTTCGTTATCTTCTTGTCGCAATTGTAACAGAGAGATCCATGTAATCCGGTGGTTTTGGTTAAAAAACAACATTCCAAACGGCCGTATAGGATATGGAAAGATATTACATGGAACGAAATTTAGTGAAACCGGAGATATTTTACTATTTCCTCCGATCCAAATTAGTTGACTTGGTTTTATCTAGATTCAGATGTATCTAACACTAAAACAAGTTTAGATATATTCGAATCTAGATAAATTTGAGTCAAGTAATTTGGGTCGAAAGAAGTATTACTATTAGTCTTATTTCAGTCCAAACATGACTGTATATACACATGTATTTCTGTCATCTGATAATGTTCGTTTTATACATGTCAGGCACCTTTAGGACTCGGTTTAAACTGCAGTTTAATCTCGCATATTTATCACCGGTCTGACACAATGCAAGATTAAACAAATTAATGGTTGTCAGGCATATTTAGTAGGAGTAGTTTGTTTAAATTAGTATAAAAGCATGTATACGGAAAAGAATGCTTAGCTCGTGCTCCCTCGAGGGCGATGAAGCGGGCGAACCTACCCTCACCCACCCCTTCCCACCACTCCTCCCCTCCTGCCGCTGCTGGCGTGAGCCGTTGGGCAAAGCCCGAGTGGTGCCGGCGCCGGCGGCCTTCCTTTCTCCGTTGTGAGGTGATCCCAGCAGGACGGTGAGATCCTGGACGCGTGGCACAGCTCGGCGGAGGCGAGGCCCGTCCTGGCGGCGGCCAGCGAGCGATGTTGGGGGCGACTTCCTGCATCTGGAGGCGAAGAAGGGCGGTGCTTCTGGCGGCTGAAGCGTCCCATGGCGACGGCAGGGGCCCGAAGCATGTCCCTACAGATCTCGGTGACGGCGGTGGTTTGAGGCGGCAATGGCGCATCCTCTCCGAGTCGGTGATGCAGGGGTGGTCCGGAATGGTGGCTGAACGTACCAGGCGGAGCTGGCCAAGACGGCGACGCCTACCATCGGCCCAGATCTGGGCCCATTCGGTCTGATTAGGGTTGGGCGGGCCCTGCTGTCCAGATGGTTTCAGGGGCTCCTAGTAGGCCTGGGAGCCCACCCCTCGGTCCTGGTGTGACGGAGGTGCTGGATCTGGGCCAATGGGCCGAGATCCGGTGACCGCCTCGCATCTCTCCGAGTTGCAGAGTTGACTTGAGGGGCTCGTCATTCCGATGTATCCAGGAACTGTTTGTCTGGACTACCCTTGCTCGCTTGTTCCGAAGGAGATGTCGTGATGGTATCTACCCTGCGGGTTGTGCGATATCTCGGATGCCGGGGCGGCTGCCCCGGAAGGTGGACCGCATGGGCATTTTGGCAAGCGACGTGGCGGTGGTGATGACCTTGCTCTTTGGTCATGAGGATGGCGAGGAGCTAGTGGCAGGAGATCCTGGTGTTCGCGTCGCTTCGGCAAAGGCAGCTCCTAGATCGTGTTTTGAAGGCCCGACTTGGGGATAGTGGACAATCTGTATACTGGATGTGGTTTCGAGGGTTTTTTCGGGCGAAAGCCAAGCGCTCCGGCGTCGTCGGCGGTGATGCCTGCAGGTGTCGTTACCCTCTTGGGGGGGCAGGTATGGGCACCTTCTCCACATATGAACTCCGGGTAAAGGCCTTTGGTCGTTTGATCTCGCCGCCGGCGGCACGTTGTGTCGTTACCTTTTTGGGACGGCGGCGTGGAGCTCCGGTTCATTGGTCTTGTTTTGGTGTCCCTGGTGGCAAGTCAGGGTTCTTCTTATACCTTTTTGTTTTTATCTTTGTTCTGTTGTGCAAGAGTATCTGTTTTGCTAAGTATGACTTTATTTATAAAGCGGGACGAAAGGCTATTTCGAGAAATAAAAACAGGTATACCGATGCATTCGGAGAGCAGGAGAAAGAAAAATTCATGGCCGCCATACTTTCATATTTTCGGGGGCTAAGTTGAATCCTGAATGTCAAGGTGCAGAAAAGAGAAGGTGCAATTTAGTCGCGGGTCTAACAGTTGCAATATTTACCGAGCAAGTGGCTGTCAGGAATATTTAGGGCTTTGGGCTAAATTATTACTGAAGCCTGCATTCAGTGAACCTAGTTTTTCTACACCAGCCTGATACATGTCAGGCATATTTAGGGGTTGCTTTAAACTACAGTAGAAGCCTGCATCATTTCACTACTATTAGTGCTATTTCACTCCAAACATGACTGTATATACATGTATTTCCGCCATCTTGTAATATTCGTCTGATACATGTCAGGCACATTTAGGACTCTTTGGTTTAAACTGTAGTTTAATCCTGCATATTTATCACCGGCCTGACACAATGTGCAAGATTAAACAAATTAATGAGTGTCATGCGGTATATTTAGTACTAGTTCGTTTAAATTAGTATAAAAGTATGCATACCTATGCAGTCAGAGAGAGCAGGACAAAGAAAGATGCATATGGCCGCCATACTTCCATATTTTCAGGGTCTGACTTGAATCCTGAATGCCAAGATGCAGAAGAGAGAAGTTGTAATTTAGTCCTGGGTCTAACCAGTTGCAATATTTACCGAGCAAGTGGCTGTCAGAAATATTTAAGGGTTGGTTCAAATTAGTACCGAAGCCTGCATTCAGTGCACCTAGTTTTGGTAACGTCCACCAGCTTGATGCATGTCAAACATATTCAGGGATTGCTTTAAACTAAAGTAGAAGCCTGCATGCCGCGATGTCAGAAGAGGCAATGTTTAATATCCATCGGTCTACCAGGCCGTAACCAATTTGTCATTTTTGCGGCCATGCAGCCTGCCGATTTGGGTTCAACTCGTGGGTATAAAATATAAATATGGTGACACGGAAGTTCGGGTTGCACGCAAGTCAACGAAAATTTGGTTACATGCTAAGTTGTTTCAATATTTATATGAGTTCCTATGATCATCTTATCATGAGCACAGTTGAAGTATATAAGTGGATTGCACTGGCTTTTCCATCTGTTCGGATTTTTGTTGCGTTGGCTAGTGCATGAAGCTTGATATGGTATCAGAGCTTAAGGCCTCGAGTTCGTCCACGTATAGACCTCTTGAGTCATACGTGAGTTTCGCGCGCCGTCGCTCTTTTCCGGTTGCATGTGCTGACTTCTCCGCGTCACACGTGAGAGGGGGTGTTGAAGTGTATAAGTGGATTGCACTGTCATTTTCATCAGTTCGAACTTTTGGTTGCGTTGGCTAGTGCATGAAGCTTGACAAGCACCAACCGTGAGGAAGGCAACCCACATCATGGAACCCGAGGAACAAGTAGCAAGTACCCGGCAGGCGGCAGCCACGAGCACATCGTGCCACCTCAAGCTCCTACCACGACCGATTAAGAGTAAAGGCAATAGTAGAGCCAACAGCTGGCTATAAGTCATGTCCATATCATTTAGAGTCAATTCAATAGTCAATATGTACAATAGCTAGAGGTAAAAATATATAATTTTTTAGTGTATGACCCACTTTACAATCTCACATACTGTCTAGGAGCACGTGCTACAGCTGGCTCTTAATTAAGAGCCCACTCCTCTTTTCTCTCATCTTCTCTCTCATCCAACTAAGCACAAATATACTATTTTAAGTCTTATAGCTTGCTGACCGGTCCTTATTGTACTTGCTCTAATAGCATCGACAAGTCCCAATGGTCCTACCATGAGCCGGTTCTAAGGGAGACCGCACGCCTCGGCCATCTCGCCAGCGTGTGACATGGTTATACCCTACGGGTACCCGATGTTAGCATACCTGGTTCAGCCCGACGGAAGGCCCACTCGACGACCTACCAGGGTCCATGACGCCTATGACGGTTCGGCTGCTATGAAGCCCATATGGACACGGACTTCCAAGCGCACAAGACAAGGAAAGCTCAAGACTAGAGTTTGAATACAACTTGTAACCTACTCGTATCGGTACCTGAGACCTAACCTCCCCATATATAAAGGCTAGGAGGGTCCAACGAGGAGGGTACGACCTAATCTCTCCACCCCCGATAGACTAGACCACAATAGATCTACAGATCTAGATCTCTCTCTCATACTTTCGCATACACACCTCCACGCCAGATTGCATCTGCGCACCCCTGTAACCTTCGGTTCCGCCGTAATCAAGAGCAGACAAGCAGGAGTAGGGTTTTCCCTCCGGGGGCCTGAACCTGGGTAAACCTCGTGTCCCCCTGGTTGCTTGTCTGTTAACCGTTCCACGATCTCCAGCATCCCCATCTTCTCTAAAACCCAAGTCCATAACAATGGGCATTGATGAGATTAAACCTCGTCAATTGGCGCCGTCTGTGGGAATCGGGGACGCTGATTGTGCGTTCGTGACGGTCCCATCACCTACGATCTACAATTCATCGGCGTATGAGAAACAGATCCGCTTCAAAGCTTCAATTCTATCACAATCGACAAAGTCATCATCAGCCGAATCGTCTGCGCCGTTGTCTTTGGTTTCTGCTGATCCAATCCAGACTTGTACGACCGAGCTGCTACATCAGATCCGTCCGTGAGATCAGGAGTCATGGTGACGTTCCGTCTGCCAATCAGGTCGTGTCTCGCCCGATTTAGCACAGGAGGTGCGAAAGAATCAGAACACTATTTCCTCGACAGGAGACTTGTCAGCGTTCTGTACGTACACCAGGAAAATCAAGCAAGTCACGTGGGCAGTTGTTGTGCTGTTCGCTATGAGACGATGCTCACTAGGGCTTTTTCCATGTCGTGGATCAAAGAAAAGAAGAGCGTAGAAGCAATCAACCACATGACGGATGGAATTACAAGTCAAGATACAGTCCACAAATCGGACAAACGTCAACATCGACTACTTCACCTAGCATCAGTTCAATGGCTCCAGCACATGACTATATGGCCACGCCAATTTTGCCGGTGACCCTCTATGACGTTGGCTTCGTCGACCTACCGCACTCTTCGACTACGTCAACCCTCTGCGATTTTCGACAGCAAGAACCGCCGCCGCCATCGGTTTGGAGACCACGCCGCATTGACTCTGGTTTGCCGCATTGGCTCTCGGACGCCACCTCAACCACATCAAATCCACGCCCGGGGGCTGCGCCTCCTCAGCTGGGCGATCTTTCGATTCTTCGGATGGAGCAATTCGTCATCACCATGCGGCTCCGGCCCGCCGCTTCGACTACGTCCGCCGCGTGACTCGCTGCGACGTCAACTACATGTTTGCTGCAGTTTTCGGCGATCCTCTACGATCTTTGGCTCCAACGACTCGGGGGCTCTCAGTTGCATCTTTCGGATGCGGCGACCCGACGTGATCTTCGATTGCGACAACTGGTCGCATCGGCTTCAGCGACCACGACTCGGGGGCTCCCTCGGCATCAGCGACCCGATGCAAATTTCGGATGCAACGACCCAGTGTGGTCTTCGATTGCGACGATCTTCAGATGCGGAACTCGCTGCCGCCATCGACCCCAGGAACTTGTCGCTGCTACGGCTGTGGTCCGCCGCGTCGATTACATGCGCCGCGTGACTCGTTACCGCGTCAACTTTACCACGACAACCAACAAAGCTAAGTTTTCCCTCTACTTAGAGCTGATTTCTTTTTTAACTCGCACTCGAAACATTCGGGGGCTGCGCCCTCTTCGAGTAACCTAATGTGCCATCGGCTCCACGCACTCGAGCACCTCATACGCGACAGCCCGAGTAGCTGATTCTGCCTGATCGTCGAATCCTTAAACTCCGAGTGCCTCGGCAAGGTATTGAGACTAAGGGTAATCAGGCTAACGAAAAGGCCTAGCATACAGTGCAAAAGTGTCGACTCGATCGACACCAGAATCTTGCTATACAAGCCGAAAGGCAAATATTCCTTACAAGATACAAGTACTTCAAAATTATTCATGTTTTCTGCAGCTTACAAAGACGTCGACTGTGCCGAGCTATTCTATCGAGTCCTCCAACAGGAGTCGACAAAATAACTGGCTACGCCATAAACTCAAGACCTGAGTCAAGTCCCTCCTCGGATCGTTGCATCGCTTGATGCTACAAAGGCGTAGTGCTGGTCGCGCACCCGACAGAAGCAACGATGTCGACTTCATCCGCAACGTCGAGTCCTTCCGGCTAAACGCCGCACGACTCCGCCACGTCAACTCCGACTGCATCATTGATTATTGGCTCCTTGTGCATAAGACGCTGACTCGATGCACTTCCAGGTTAGTGGTTTCTCCTCGCATGAGTCTCCACTCGAGTCTGCGACTCGACTAGACACTCGGGGGCTATTCCTATCAGGAGCGCTGGTCGCGCACCCGATGTACTTCCGGGTCAGCGGTACGCCCACGAGATTTTTGGCTACAACTACATGATACAAGACTCGAGTCTCTGCCCAAGTCTACGACTCCGCCAGATACTCGCGGGCTACTCCAAACCTAAGCGCTGGTCGCGCACACAGAAGATCTTCGGCTACACAGCTAAGAGTACTCACTCGAATCTACGATTCGACTAACTACTCGGGGGCTACTCCTATCAGGAGCGCTGTCCGCGCACCCGAAAAACAATCAAAGCACTACACCATTGAACTATTCTTCGAGTCCTACGTCGAGTCTGCGACTCCACTACGGACTCGGGGGCTACTCCCATAGGGAGGATGGATTCAAGCATCCGAAAAATTGAAACGCTGAGTGATAAACATTCAGATGCCGCGTCTGCGACGCAAAGATAAGACCTACAGATACCATCTAATGGCCTGCTAACGCACACGACTGTGTTCTGCTAGTAAAAATCCGTGCCAACAGGCACGATGAAAATCCCGACGGACGCGTTGGGTACATCATTCGAAATTTACTGGGATTCCACTCCTGTAAGTCCTCAATGGCCTGAGTCGAATTACGCCATCATATGTTCCGGGTTCGAGTCGAGGGACTCGAATCTGAAGAAGATCGTGTTGTTTTGTCCTAAGACAGTTAACTGACCCTGATCCGTCGGGAGAGTCAGGCACACGCATCAACAATCCCTACACACTCAAATCATTCTTTAGCAAACAAAGATAGCTACACCCGAAAGATTAAAGAGTCCTCAGTCGAATCTACGATTCGACTGAACACTCAGGGGCTACTGACATGGTTATACCCTACGGGTACCCGATGTTAGCATACCTGGTCCAGCCCGACGGAAGGCGCACTCGACGACCTACCAGGGTCCATGACGCCTATGACCGTTCGGCTGCTATGAAGCCCATATGGACACGGACTCCCAAGCGCACAAGACAAGGAAAACTCAAGACTAGAGTTTGAATACAACTTGTAAACTACTCGTATCGGTACCTGAGACCTAACCTACCCATATATAAAGGCTAGGAGGGTCCAACAAGGAGGGTACAACCTAATCTCTCCACCCTCGATAGACTAGACCACAATAGATCTACAGATCTAGATCTCTCTCTCTCTCATACTTTCGCATACACACCTCCACGCCAGATTGCATCTGCGCACCACTGTAACCTTCGGTTCCGTCGTAATCAAGAGCAGACAAGCAGGAGTAGGGTTTTCCCTCTGGGGGCCTGAACCTGGGTAAACCTCGTGTCCCCGTGTTGCTTGTTTGCTAACCGTTCCACGATCTCCAGCATCCCCATCTTCTCCAAAACCCAAGTCCATAACAATGGGCATTGACGAGTCGAAACCTCGTCAGCGTGCCCCTCACGGCGCAAGAGGTGCCCGACACACCCTACTACTAAGCGACACCTATAGCTCCTAAGGTCACCCACATGCATGGGGCTATGATGGTGCTATCCCGGACTGGCCTAGATACTCCCTCGAGGGAGAACACGAATCCCCGACTCGCTAGAGAAGACGATGCATCCATCCTAGGTCCAAGTAGGAAGATGCGATAGGAACAAGGTCCATGGAGGCCTTCCTACAAATTTGTACTAAGCTAGGGACTTAAAATGTAAAAGGGGTTGTAGGCTAGTAGAAATTGGCTAACCAAAATACAGGACCCTGGGGAAGATTTCCATATGACATTCCCAACTCCCATTATGCCCTAGGGATAATCCATCCCCTTCACAAACGAGAGAGGACTTCCCAAACTACCCATATAAAGTTTCCATCCAACACTATATAAAGAGCCCCCATCCACAAGGGTGAGGAATGGTTGGCTGCCCATTCACTCCCTCCACACCTAGAGAGAGAGAGAGGGGGGGGGGGGGAGGAGGAAAGGAGAGCTCTCTCCCTACCCCATCGACCGCTTCCTATGACAAAGAGTCGGGTACTGGATCTGCGTGAAGGCATCCCTCCTACGGGTGCAGGAGCCTCACAACAGCATCCCTCGTGCGGGTACGAGGGGAAACTGGCCAAAAACCAATACTCATCACAAAACAAACTAAGTTGACCTGAGGCCATGCCCCCATGCGAGTCGTAACTAAGTTGACCTAACGCAAATCTGATACCCAGATGCCTCAACATGACACATCAGAGGAGAACATACGAAGTCGCCGCTCCAATATCCATGTCGGCCAGAGGGCTACACACCGCTTAGACGGTGACTAAAATCGAATAACACCGACCAAAAGAACAGAGCAAAGAATGACACGAGAGGTGAAGGGGCTTCTGCAATGCATCCAAGGTGAGGAGAGATCATAGAGAGCGCAGCCATCACCGGCATCAACCAAGGCTGGTGGAGGGTTTTCAGTTGGAGCTCACCAAATACAAAGTCACGTCCGCCTGTTCGCAATAGCCAAGGTTGTCCAACAGCTTGCCGATGAAAACCACCAACTTATTCCACTAGTCCCCTCCGGCTAGTGGAACATCCAAGGCGAGGCCCCATGAGGCAAACTACAGAAGAGCGCCGCCATCGCTTGATCCCATGTAGGATCTAGGGTTCCCCCCGGAGAAACCAGGGCAGACGAGTGAGAGCACCTCCATGATGACGCCTTCAAAAAGGATGCGACGGCAAAAGGCATCACCACCATCGGTCCCGGCTAGCTGCCAGGAGAAGGCTTTTGCCTGTTGATGAGTCGCAAACCACAAACCCCGTCTTTCGAGGACCGGCCAAACCACCATCGCCAACCCGCACACAGATCAACACCCGATGATCTAAAGCCACCAACATATCAAGGCGTTTGGGCCAATATTCACCTCTCGTAGAGTCACCTCCTAACTCGACACGATCATAGAGAACCGCCTTCCAGGGATGTCGTCTCAACATCCTGGTACCGCGTCAAGCGGAAGTCTGAAGAGCACCCTCCGTAGCCCAATCGTTGATCGCCATGTTCGTCGTCGAAGCCGGCAGAACTAGGCTGCCAGGACAGCATCCGTGGTGCCGCCACTCCTAGGCTCCCCCGTGGAACACATTAATATTATTTTTACTTTGTAAAGAATTATTTTGAAATATATGAACATATTTCTCAACTTTCTAAAAATCTGTTTCCCCAGATTTACTTTTCTAGTACTAACAATTTTCGTTATTTTCAGAATATATGAGTCACATTTTTATTTTCATCGAGCAGTTTGATGACATATGTGAACAATTTTCATATACCATAGGATCATATTTTTATGTACAAGAACATTTATATAGAAGACTTTGGCATGACAATACAGTCACACACATCCACTTCGCTGCACACGCGGGCTCCGCCATGGAACATCCGGCGAACTACCTTTCCCTCTTCGTTGCAATCTTCATTCCTCTCCTCCTCCTCGTCTTGTTATGGAAACGTGGGGGCGGCGATGGCATACATCTGCTGCCGGGCCCGTGGAGGCTGCCGTTGATCGGCAGCCTTCACCACCTTGTCGGAAGCCCGCTCCCGCACCGTGTCATGGCCGACCTCGCGCGCCGGCTGGACGCTCCGCTGATGTACCTCAAGCTCGGCGAGCTCCACGTGGTGGTGGCCTCGTCTCCAGAGGCCGCCCGCGAGATGATGCGAACGCACGACATCGCATTCGCGACGCGACCATGGAGCCCCACCGTCGAGGCCATGGCTGCCGACGGGGAGGGCCTCGTCTACACGCGCTACGGCCCACTGTGGCGGCAGCTCCGCAAGATATGCATCGTGGAGCTGCTGAGCGCGCGCCGCGTGCAGTCGTTCCGCCATGTCCGGGAGGACGAGGTGGGCTGCCTGGTAACCGCGGTCGTGGAGGCGGCGGCGTCCGGCGAGGCCGTGAACGTCAGCGAGCGGATATCCAGGGCAATCACGGACTCGTCGATGAGGGCCATGCTCGGGGACAGGTTCAAGAGGACGGACGAGTTCCTGCAGACGATGGGGGTGACGATCAGGCTCCTCAACGGCTTCAACCTTGGTGATCTGTTCCCGTCGTCGTGGCTCGCGAGCTTCATCACTGGCACGGCGAGGTTGGCCGAGGAGAACCACCGCAAGATGTTCGAACTCATGGACTACGCCATCAAGCAACACCAGGAAGGGAGGGACAGCGCCGGCACCGGCGAGGACCTGGTGGACGTGCTATTGAGGATCCAGAAGGAGGGTGGCCTGGAGGTGCCTCTTACCATGGGAATTATCAAAGCAGTTATTCGTGTAAGCACTCTGTTTCAGAATATGCTTCTTGTTGCTTCTACTACTTCTTATGGTCTGTTTCATAATACTTGTCCTTCACCGACTACTACTAGTTCACTAGATGTATGGGTTGTCTTTAACGGAACTAGGAGTAGTGATTTCGTGTTGTCAATGTTGAAATCTTTTTAACATTTACACTAGAAAAAAAATTCCAGTGTTCTGGCGCGACGAAATAAGAGCAACCTGATTATTTAACTCATGTCAAGAGGGAAACTTCCCCTAAGTTTAAATTGGCAAACTGCAGGATCTCTTCGGAGCCGGGAGCGATACGGCAACGACCACGCTCCAATGGGCCATGTCAGAACTCATGAGATACCCAAATGTGATGCGGAAAGCACAAGACGAAGTACGCGAAAAACTCCAAGGAAGATCAAAGGTGACCGAGGATGACTTGGCCAATCTCAAGTACCTCAAACTCGTCATCAAGGAAACAATGAGGCTGCATCCACCCGTCGCGTTGATCCCTAGGGAGACCATGGAGCCTTGCAAAGTTCTCGGGTACAACATTTCCAAGGGCACCAAAGTATTGGTCAATGTGTGGGCCATTGGTAGACACCCTAAGCACTGGGAAAACCCTGAAGAATTCAAGCCGGAGAGGTTCGAGTCTGGCATGGTTGATTTCAGAGGCACAAACTTTGAGTATATACCTTTCGGTGCGGGAAGGAGGATCTGCCCCGGAATGCTGTTTGCGCAAGCAAACATGGAGATTGTGCTCGCCACACTGCTCTACCACTTCGATTGGGAGCTCCCATATGGCGCGGGGTCAAATGAGGTGGACATGAGTGAGGAGATGGGCCTCAATGTCAAGCGAAAGAAGGACCTGTACCTCCACGCCGTGGCCTATGAACCGCCGGTTTGATTCGGACTTGTATTGATCTGTAGGTAATGAATTCCCATGTAGTATTCCTCTCTATTTGCGTTTTGTTAGACCTATACATTTGGTATTATTTTCCTCATTGTGTAAGGGGTTTCTTGCTTATTTTCTTTCCAAGATGAAAATGTGCTCCATAAAATACATGCTACATATTTCCAACAGTTGTTTAGGCCCTTGGGTTTTCAACCGCACGATGGAACTCGAGCTCTACGTCTCGATCTCCATCCCACTTATTATATGGGTTTCTTAGAGGGTGCCTTATAGGTCCCTCGATCCTCTCGTGTACTTGGAATGCCCGCGATCTCACTACATAGAAGCCTTGTTGCCGTCATGGAAAATCCATTACAAGACGACCGAGAGCTAATATACAACGCATATATTCTCCGCGCCAGATGGAAAATTGCCACGGAAATATATTACTCAACCATTAAGACAATACGGGAATAACCAAATAGGCCGACGGCAAAATGTCGGGGCCGTCGGCATAGCTTTATGGGCCGTCGGCCCAGTTTTGCCGTCGGCGTAGAATAAATAGGCCGACGGCCGCCGTCGGCATAAATAGCACCGTAACGGCAGAGCAACGGCGTCAAGTCTACGCCGACGGTTTTCAGACCTATGCCGCCGGCAAAGCCGTCGGCATAGCTATTTTTCTTTTTTTTTGCCACATTAATCTTAGAAAAATCATAACCAAATCATTTAAATTCAGAAAAATACATACAATATATCAAAATTTGCAGAAAAATAAGATCTATCTATATAAACTCAAATATTATATATTTTTATTCAAAAAATACATAAAAAATACAAATACTTTCGTATAACATATTTTTCATTTTTCGAGTGCAAAAACAGGGTGTTTTGTGAAGCAACCACCAAATGAAAGTTTCAAAATGATAATACCACATTTTACAAAAATACTAGACCATATTGAATGAACAATTTCCCAACCTAGAAATCTCAAACCTTTCCGTTCACCTCTCGTGAAAAAGACAAATTCCTGCCGAATCGGCAGGAAATGAGTTAGATTTGAACTACAGGTACATGATATGATGCTCATAATTTTTTGCAAAAATCATTTTTAGGTTCACAATATGATATTTCATAAGAGATCTAATGCAAGTTTAGTGAGGCTCAACCCCGAGCTAAGAATCTTCATGCCCCTCGATTTAGAAAGTTTGACGATAGTTTGAAATGGGCATAAAAAGTTCAAAAACGATTGAAATAATACAAAACCTTCGTGTGGTGTCATATTATATGACATAGTTGCATGTAAAAATACCATACTTGGTATATTCATTGAGTGTCAAAAAAACCTTCACAAAATGACCTATCTCAATCGAAGTTTTCTAGATTTCAGGTCAAATGACCAATGTTATTGATAGAATCGCGGTATAGCTTGCGATAATGTGTCCATATTGTGCACGGTAAATAATGTTGCAGGAGGAAGTTTTCCTTTTCGTTGCACCGAAAAGCTATTTTTTATTTTCCGAGTGCAAAAAAACGGGGTGTTTTTGTGAAGCAACCACTAAATGAAAGTTTCAAAATGATAATACCACATTTTTCAAAAATACTAGACCATATTGAATGGACAATTTCCCAACCTGGGAATCTCAAACCTTTCCGTTCACCTCTCGTAAAAAAGACAAATTCCTGCCGAATCAGAAGGAAATGAGTTAGATTTGAACTACAGGTACATGATATGATGCTCATAATTTTTTGCAAAAATTATTTTTAGGTTCACAATATGATACTTTATCAGAGATCTAATGCAAGTTTAGTGAGGCTCAACCCCGAGCTAAGAATCTTCATGCCCCTCGATTTAGAAAGTTTGACGATAGTTTCAAATGGGCATAAAAATTCAAAAACGATCGAAACAATACAAAACTTTTGCGTGGTGTTAGATTATATGACATAGTTTCATGGAAAAATACCAGACTTGGTATATTCATTGAGTCTCAAAAAAAACTTCACAAAATGACCTATCTCAATCGAGGTTTTCTGGATTTCAGGTCAAATGACCAATGTTATTGCTAGAATCGCGGTATAATTTGCGACAATGTCTCCATATTGTGCACGCATGTGTATCATGGGATGGTGAACAATGTTGCAAGAGGAAGTTTTCCTTTTTGTCGCACCGAAAAGGCATTTTTCATTTTCCGAGTGCAAAAAACGGGGTGTTTTTGTGAAGCAACCACCAAATAAAAGTTTCAAAATGATAATACCACATTTTTCAAAAATACTAGACCATATTGAATGGACAATTTCCCAACTTGTAAATCTCAAACCTTTACATTCACCTCTCATGAAAAAGACAAATTCCTAACGAATCGGCAAGAAATGAGTTAGATTTGAACTACAGGTACATGATATGATGCTCATGATTTTTTGCAAAAATCATTTTTAGCTTTACAATATGCTATTTAATCAGAGATCTAATACAAGTTTAGTGAGGTTCGGTCCCGAGCTAAGAATCTTCATGCCCCTTGATTTAGAAAGTTTGATGATAGTTTAAAATGGGCATAAAAAATTCAAAAACGATCGAAACAATGCAAAACCTTCGCGTGGTATCATACTACGTGACATAGTTGCATGAAAAATACAAAACTTGGTATATTCACTGTGTCTCAAAAAAACCTTCACAAAATGACCTATCTCAATCGAGGTTTTCTGTATTTCAGGTCAAATGACCAATATTATTGCTAGAATCGTGGTATAGTTTTGCGATAATGTGTCTATATTGTGCACATATGTGTATCATGTGATGGTGAACAATTTTGTAGGAGGAAGTTTTCCTTTTCGTCGCACCAAAAAGCCATTTTCTATTTTCTGAGCGCCAAAAACAGGGCGTTTTGTGAAGCAACCACCAAATGGCTAATTCAAAATGCTACCACCCCATTTTTCAAAAATACTAGACCACCTTACATGGACAATGTTTCAACTGGGGGAGCTCGAACCTTTCCGTCCACCCCTGGTGAAAAAGACAAATTCCTACCGAATTGATAGGTAGTGGGTCTGATTTGAACTACATGTACATTATCTGATGCTCATGATTTTTTACAAAAATAAATTTTAGACTCACAACATTATATTTTATTAGAGATCCACTTCAAGTTTTCTTTTTCGTCGCACAAATAAGCCATTTTCCTTTTTTTCCGAGTGCAAAAAGGGTGTTTCATGAATCCTAACATAGTTTCGGTTGTTCCAGTGTTAAAAAGATACGATACATAATTAAATCTATGATAGGGATGTCATATTTGGATTCTTATCATTTTTCTGATCGATTTGGATATATTATTTATCGAATTACGATTTACGGATTTGTAGTTGTCAATTATTCAATATTAAATGGAAAAAGTCAAAATAAATAAAAATTTGTTTTATTTTAATTTGAATTCAAGATTATTATTACTTATTCATTGTTGTTTACTTAAATAAATGTTTAAAAATTTAAAAATAAAGGCGCGTGATACAACCCTCTAAGGGTTAATAGGATTGATATGGTAATATTATCAGTAAGGTCTAGTTTCCTGATTGGAAGCTTATCTGGAAGAAACAGAGAAGTTAAGCGTGCTGGGGCTAGAGTAGTGCTAGGATGGATGACCGATGGGGAAGTTTGACCATTAGTATAATTTAACCGGACTCTAATTATACTTAGAGTTAAAAAATATGCTTGTGAGATTAATGAGTCAAATAATAAAAAAAATGCATGTGAGATTAATAATTCAAAAACAAAACCAAAAAATGGAAAAAATATTTAAAAAAATTGAAAACAGATAGGACGACGGCATTGCCGTCGGCGTAGCTCCAGCCAAACCCTCTAGGCCGACGGCAATGTCGTCGGCGTAGCTGCCGCCAGGTCAAACGGCCGTCAACCGTGTGATGTGGATCCCACATCCTTTACGTCGACGGTATCCTCTACGACGACGGAAAAACAGGCTATGCGCCGACGGTCATACGTCGACGACAACCGTCGGCGTAGGATACGCCGACGGGTCTGGCCGTCGGCGCCTGGCATGTTTCCTATAGTGAGAGTAATCCATCGCCGCTCAGCAAACTTGTCAGCCGAGCTTTCCATGGTAACCATACTAAGTAATACATACGTTATAGTACTAGAGTATGTGTTGGAGATATATCCAGAATACTAGAATACCAGTCATCGTAGGGGTACAAATTTTACTTACACTAGATGGAAAAACGCGCTTCGCCGCGCCGTCTACATTGCGTTTGGCAATATGTGGTAAGGCGTCGTGGACTAACATATGCTTGTCTGTTTTAGGGCATTTGGGTTTTTCATTTTTTGTTTATATGTTGCTCTTCAGCAAAACCAAAGTTTATCCACTCTTTGTCACACCCGTGAAATCCATGAAATCTTAACTGTTCAAAATATTTTTTGTGACGCTTTGTGGCACCATATGGAATTAGGTTAACAAATATTGCACACTACGCTATCTTAGGATGTTTTGCTAGCAACGACATGTAATAAGTAAAATGTATCAATTCAAGCTTTGCACGCCAACATGTGATTCATCTGATTTCTATCATTGTTAGTGTTTTATTGGTTCCCGTGGAGTCATAGCATTGATGAGAAATTTCTCAATGCAAGTCAAAAGATAAGCAAAACGAGCACATCTCAATGTAGTTATAGTATTTTTTTATTGCAAAACTTATATAGAAACCACTCCATTCTAATTTGATGTTATGATATTTACAATCCTGAAATCGTTTGAACCTGACTCTCATTAATGGTCACTATATTTTCACCCAAATGCGCTTATTTTGATTGTCTTTAGTTATACAACAATTAGTTCAGTTGGATATGAACATTAATTAGTTGCAGCTCGTATATGCTTATACAACAACACATAGAACTAAATGTAGAATAAGAGGACATGAAATATTTATTCAGAGCATGTTCATTGCTAGCAAACATTTGATACAATAATGGAGAAGTTAGCTACGCCATCAATCGATAAGTTTGTGCAGAATATAAGAAATGCCGATAAAAAATTATGCATGATAAAATAGCCCGCCTTCCGATAGTTCAAGATGCTGATAATTCAGAATACGAAATGGATATGAGCAAGCATAAGATGCTAGTTCTCAAATTCATTTGCCAACAATGTTTGTACTTATACAATAATCTATCCCAGAACACCAGTATTAACCGTTGATCGAATTTAGAGGGAATTGCCAACAGCAAGAAATAAGAAGTCAGACGGGTAAGGACAGCTCCATGTTGGTCCCTTCATTACAAAAGTATATGATGGAGATGCCTAAGTCCGGACGCCGGTTCAGCACGTGCATGGTTTATGACTCACAACGCGCAAGGTAGATGGTCATGTTCCTCTGCAGCCTCCCTAATTCGCCATGGAACTAACAGATGTATCTCATTCTTTCTCCTCCCTTTCCTCCACCATCTCAGGTAGTCACATCCAAGCGCCCACATGAGGAATTGGCGGCAGCAAGGATACCTGAGGGGCCTCACACCAAGAGAAAGAAGAGGTGGTGGTGAGAATGATATGGGAGAAGCACCCATATAAAATATAAAATGTCACGAAGCTTACAATTAGACAAAGACTATTACTTTACTTCTATAACTTCTATAAGACTTTAGTAGATTATATATGAAGACGCATAATATGAGCATTTTAATCATTCATGGATAGGAGATATTCAGAAAAGGCACCAATGCTTTTCTAAAATATAAGATTTATTCGCGGTGGAATAGAAGTTGCCAAAACAAATGGCAAAGTGTTCCAGAGCAGTGGCATGTAGCATAGAAAACATGAGGCGCATCTTATTTATGAAATTTAAACAAATGTTGTAGTACAAATAAAAGTAGAAATAACTTTGAAGGATCCCTAAGATAATATATCGTGCGCACTATAATATACTGGTTTTATAATAACATAAAGGTAACATACTCTCTCTACATATGAAGGTTTCAGTTTAGACATCTTGGTACTCCAATATCATTTTTTGATTGAAGAACTCAAGGTTCTCTTTGGAAAATTTAGGCCTTGATACACATTTCGGTTACCAAGATTCCACATCAATACTGAAACTGAAACATGAGGTGTTAGCTGATATATGACATTTAAATAAATTGTACAATACAACAGAAAATGGTCACGACTTGTAATGAGCCCTAAGATAATCGATTCTAGGAACTATAATAGAAAGGTAACATAATTTCTCATTTTGATTGAAGAACTCATGGTTCGCTTTCCATACTTGACACCTAGAACTAAAATTTACATTGACGCTAACATTCCACATTGACAATGAAACTGAAAACAACTTAACATTTCTCAAGCTATAGGACCTTTGTGCTGATACAGCCTTGGCACTTCATTGAAGATGTTAATGGGACAATTGTGCAATCAGACTCAAGGAAGAAAAACAATGATAATTAACCACAAGTACTCTGATTTTACATAAGCAAATTACTATTATATTTCAATTGCTTTGTGTGGTACACTGAAAATAACTTAACAAATCTAATAAAGTCATAGTACATCTGAGCTAATTTGGTCATGCACTTGACTGAAGATGTGCATGGGACAACTGTGCTATCAGACTCAATGAAGCAAAAAAACAATGATAACTAATTATGCATGTAGTACTCTGCTGATTTTGCAAAGGCAAATTCATCATATTATTGCTTCATGTGATCTCTATACAACTACAAAGGTGGAAAGAAAAAGCAATAAATTAGGACATCAAAATGCGTATAACTTCCTAACCAAGAACTGATTGCCTAATCATTGTTAATCATCTAATAGACCGGTGTTTATTTTGTTTTGTCATGAAATAGTACTCCCTCCGTCTGGGAATAAGTGACTTGTATTTGTCTAGATTCACATGTATCTAGACTTGTTTAAGTGTATAAATATATTCGAATCTAGATAAACACAAGCCGGTTATTCCTAGATAGAGAGAGTATAAATCATTAGAAAACGAATATCTCAATGGTTTACCTTTTCTAAATCCATGCCATGTCAATCAGTATAAAAATTTACTTTAGTGGATTGAATCATGTGGTGCGTCCCAGAAATAATTGCATACTAAGGACAGTATTACAGAACAAACTGCAGGCATGCAGTAGTACGCGAATCAAGGCCTAAACCACCTCTCAAATCAAAATCCCAGAGAACGATAGCTAGCAGGCCGGAAAGTCCAAGAAAAATTAGAACAACAAAGGGAGCGAACCTCGCAGACAGCAGCCGCCCAAACAATCAACGCCGAGCCAAGATCCGCCGAGGCAGGCATAATAAACAACACGAAGCACACCACCGCCAAGAAATCTAGCGCCGCCACCGAGAAATCCAACCGCGGTACAAATCCAGCAGAAAAATCCGCCCCAGTGGAACCAGGAAAGAAGAGCAGAATCCCGACAACGCCCCGGTCGAAGCAGCCGAGAAGACTAGAAAACAACTCCCACCACGTAATGTAAGAAGTACAGTTCGACCGATTCAGCAAGGAACTGACATGCACGACCCACAAATCACGGCCCACATGTCATCGAGAAAAAAACCACCGCAGCTTCCGTACATCGAACGCATGGCCAAGCGAAGCCACCGCATCACGCTCCCACCCACCAGCTCACCACGTTCGACAAGGAAAACAACATGTGGTCCACACGCACAGACAGAAAACAGGCAACGCGCTCGGGAAGTAGCCTCAAATCGCTCGCTCATCACCACGCTTAAGCTTTTAAGGAATGCTAATCTTGCAGCCAAACATTTCTCCGTAAAGACAGTTGCAAAATTAAAATCACGAGTATGATAAGAAGCACAAGTTAACAATCCTAAGCACTACCAATTTCACATGTGCAATGAAACAACCCAGGATGCAACAGTCGACCCTTCTACTTCAGTGGACTCAAATTAGTGAACCCTTCTCATTTGTCCATTTTGTGTAATAGACAACAGCAACAACTCTAGTAGGAAAAGAACTTCAAGTGAGCAACATAAGCAACAATTCGTACAAAAAAAATAAAGAGGACAAAATGGTTCACTTATTCTTGTTCTAAGGAGGAACGACATCAGAGGTTGGGCTCACTAAAACAAATATTTAAACCATAGCTAGCTGATAGACTCGACACATCTCACAAGAATCAAAGTAAAAAATATGCTTAGCATTAGGACCAATCCAAACCACGTAAGAAACAATTCCACAGGAAACAGACTCACGTAGATGCTTTTTAAATGTATAGCCCATTGCAACTGCAATCATAGGCCAACCGTCGGTGTGAGAAAAATGGTATCTACAAGGAAAAGATAACCAGCCAAGATCTGAAAAATAAAATAATACTCCATAATTTCTACTACATAGAAAATTTCTGACTGTCACATAATTGTGAAGTTTCTATTTTGATAATTACCATAAAAAAGCATGATACATTTTATTTAGTAGTTTTCCGTTTTGAAGGCTAGACAATTTTGGTGTTATGAGCTAAGAGAGGTGAGGTATATAGCAAGCAAAAAGAGTAGCTATAAAATTTGTTGTGTAAGTTATTTTCATCTCATGGAATCATGCTATCCATTATCATTATTTTTAGATAACTAGGCACAAACCTTAGATCTGTAGTACGCAGAATGCAAATATATATCCCCGCAAAAAAATGCAGATATATGGTGAGTTTGAGCATGCTTACATGGGTCCTTAATAGTCTGGTCACGAGGTTACTGAAGTAGCATGTAGCTCCGTTCTTCATGAGCTGCTGTAGTGGGGTTGAATGCGTAGCTAGTGTGCGTCGCCCGGTGTTTGGGCTGGAAGTACTGGCTGCAGATGATGGTCTCGCTGGTTCTGTTTGTCTGGCCACACACGTACGTCAGTGCATCCCCCACAACCTTTTCGTCTAGCTTCAAATTGTAGCGAATGTGCTGGTCTGCCTTAGCTGGAAGATCAACATGGGGTTGAGTAAATTTGAGATTGGAGATTATAGCCATCCTGATAAAGGAACATAAAACAGCCAATTCTGGTCAACACATGCTATATTCAAATAATTCCATGCCAAACTTAAAATCAGGTAATAACCTGCCCTTATTGTGTTAGCGTACATGAAAATGGCAGCATCCCCCATAAGCAACTGTCTAGATAAACTCACAGTGTTCAGAACTTCGAAATTCAGAGATGGACTCGTCTGAAAGAATGGCAATGTCATATGACACTAAACACACAATTCAGTAAACATGCATTTCAGTTCGATGCCACTATCTGCATCTACATTCACCCTAAAATATAAGTAACTATAGTATGTTGGTAGTTCATAGTTTAGGTGAAAGAAAGGCAAACTGATGTGATACTCCATCGCTGGACAAAACAGCCTATATACGGACTCATGGTTAGCTTCTATGAAAGCAAGAGATGGTTAGGGTCTAAATTCGAATAAGAATTAAGTACGGGCTTCATTAGAGTCAGTAGCTATGGTTAGTAAGAGGGATAGGGGGAGTCCACTAGGGGGTGCAAACAAGGTGGAGAGGGGCGAAGACATTAGCACGGTATGCCGTTGCTCTCCGCAGTCTCCTCGATCTGCTGCTCAGCGGCACCAACGATGTTGCTCTGCTTGGCAACACTCTCCTAGGTCTGCTCAACAATCGGACGCATGCCACCTGCCACCTCGATGTACCAGGACAGCACGATGCAGCGAGGGATGGTGCTCATGGCCTCGATTTGGACCACCCCGACAACCGCTCCAAGGTTCCGGCCAACCCCATGGCAACAAGGAAGAAGAGGGGAACATGGAAAGAACTCCAGATCAAGCACCACGGATACCAGGACGAGATCCACACCGAAGTTCCACCAACCAGAACTCCAACAACAGCCTCCACCTCGTCATCCACGGATAAGAACATAGGAGAAGGAATAAAACCCCAGCAACACAGTCCTCCCTTGCCCCCAACTGTTGGAGATATGCCCTAGAGGTAATAATAAATGTAGTTATTATTATATATCTTTGTGTTTATGATAAATGTTTACATTCATGCTATAATAGTATTAACAAGGAAACCATTAATACTTGTGTGATTTGTAAACTTAATTTGAAGTCCCTAGTATGGCCTCTATACTTCACTAGCTTGTTGGTTGATTGATGATGTGGTTTCTTTGTCATGAACATTGAGATGTTATCAACAACAAGATCATATCGTTAGGAGAATGATATGGTGGACATACTCCTATAGACAAGCGTAGCATAAAGATCAAGTCATTTCAATAGTTCAATTGCTATATGCTTTCTGATACATAGTAACCTAATTCCTTCGACCATGAGATCATGCATATTGCCTTTACTGGATGGATGCTTTGATGTCATCAAACACCACACCGTAACAGGGTGGCTATAAAAGTGGCATTGGGTGTTCGGAAAGTGTTGGTTGAAACACATGGATCAAGAGTGGGATTTGTCCATCCACATGACGGATAGATATTCTCTGGGCCCTCTCGGTGAAATGTCATCCAATTAGCTTGCAAGCATGTGACTTGGTCACAAGGGATCACATATCACGGGAGCGAGAAAGAGTACTTATCGATGCGAGGTTGAACTAGGTATGCGAGATACCAAGCGATCATGACCTCGGATAAGTAACATATCGTGAGACAAAGGGAAATTGGTATCGTATGTAAGTGGTTCATTCGATTGAAAAGTAATCGTAGAAATATGTGGGAGCCATATGAATTTCCAGATTCCTCTATTGGTTATTGTTCGAGAAGTGTCTCGATCATGTCCGCATAATTCACGAACCGTAGGGAGACACACTAAGGATTGACGTTGTTTGAGTAGTTATGGTATTATGAGAAAGAAACCGAATGTTGTTGAGTCTCGGATGGGATCCGGGATATCACGAGGTGATCCGGAATGGTCCGGAGAATAAGATTCATATAAGGAAAGTCCCATTTGGAGTTGGGGAATGGTTCCGTGTTTTCATCGAACATTCTAGAAGGTCCCGGAATGTCCGGCACTCCTGGGGGGAAGGTGTACATGAATGTGTCATTGCAAGATGGAATGATTTCATCATGTACTAAGTGTTCTCGCTGTCCAAAATAAAGGGTTTATTTAATTCCTAAATTGGAAAAGTCAAGCGCCATTTGATCAAACCGCTTTTGGAAGAAGGAGAAGTTGGAAACCGACTTGGGAGGAGTCCTCCTCCCCAAGCCGTGACCAGCCCTAGGCCGAGTTGGGAGGGACTCCTCCCTCCTGGCCGCCAGCCCTCCCACCTATAAAGGGAGGCAGGGCCTCCCCTCTAGAGACACAAGTTCCTATCCTCTAAACTAGAAACTAGACCTAGACCCGGTTTAGAGCTGTTTGGTTTAGAGCCTTCTAATTGGTTTAGAGCCCTTTAATTGGTGTGTCTAATTACTAGACCACTAATAGCCTCTCTCATAAGCTCCACCATACTACATTGCTTAAGCGAAGCCTGCAGGATCTCCCTCTACCTCCCGGTACCAGCCCGTTGTCTTTGCCGGAATCGCGAGGAGAGTGCTACAACCTCCATTTGCTGGAACAAGGGAGAGGAAGGTCTTCGTCAGTACGAACGTGTGACCATTGCGGGAGGCGCTCTTGAGGAACGCTGCGCGGAAGGATCGTCTCTGCGATCTTGAGATCGGAAGAAATGCGACTACATCACCCACGAGAATCTGCTCTCGTTAAACACTATCGAATCTTCGAGGGTGAGGTATTCCATCGACACGTTGCTACAATCTAGTAGATAGATCTTGGCTTGTTTGATTGTATGCGATAGAAAATTTTTGTTTTCCATGCTACGAACCCCTACAGTGGTATCAGAGCCGTGTCTATATGTAGATCAGTTGCACGAGTAGAACACAATGGTCATTGTGGGCGTTGATGCTTTTATTGTAGATTGCTTTTTGTGTACTTTGCATCTTGCGGTATGTTGGGATGAAGCGGCCGGGCTAACCTTACATGACATCGTTCATGAGACTTGCTCCACGCAACATGCAACTTGTATTGCATAAGTGGCTTTCGGTGCCTGTTTCTCCTAGCATAGTTAAGATCCAATTTACAACGGGTAATCAACAATGCTAGTATCAATGTTGTGGTTCTTGTTCGTAAGTTAGAGCGACACTTATGGAAAGCCCCAAACCACGTAAAATATGCAAAGAAAGTAGAAGCGTCTAACTTTGTTTTGCGGGGTGTCGATGATGTGATATGGCCATGATTGTGATTATATTTGATGTATGCAATGTTCCTTATTGTAAGTTGGCAACCGCGGGAATATATGGTTGTCTTTAATTTCTGTTAAGACCTGCGTGTCTATTCAAAATAGTTGTAATAGTTGAAGCTGGTGGGCGACAACCATGAAGCGTCATTGACCTTGATGCTATCTGGAGATGATGGAGATCATGTTCGTGCTTGAAGATGGAGATCGGAAGCACAAAGAAGAAAGGCCATATCATATCACATATTATGAATTGCATGTGATGTTAATCCTTTATGCATCTTGTATTGCTTAGTAGACGGCGGTAGCATTATAAGATGATCCCTCATGCACATAAATTTCAAGTTCTAAAGTGTTCACCCTTAGTATGCACCGTTGCCAAAGCTTGCTTCAAGCACCACGTGATGATCGGGTGTCTTTGATTCCATGGTGACTACAACGTAAGCAAGCCAGATTTGCTTATGCGGAAGCTAAGGTTTGTCTTGGTGAGCCTAGCATGTACGCACATGGCCTCGGGAACACGGATCGCGAAAGGCAAAGCATGAATCATATAGTAGATATGATGAACATGATGATTGTTCGCCATTGAAACTATATCAACTCTCGTGATGATCGGTGTTGATGTAGTGGATTTGGTTCGTGTGATCACTAAAACAATGTGAGGGATGTTGTTTTGAGGGAGTTCAACTAGTTTAATTTCATTAATTAATTTGAACTCAATTTGTCATAAACTTAGTCTAAACTATTGCAAATATGTTGTAGATCAATGGCAGCCCCTACCATCAATTTTAATGCGTTCCTAGAGAAAGAAAAGTTGAAAACAATGGAAGCAACTTCATGGATTGGTTCCGCAATTTGAGGATTGTCCTCACAGTGGTAATTTGACCTATGTGCTGGATGCACCGCTAGGTGACCCACTGCAGCTGATGCTACCGATGAAGTAAAGAATGTTTACCTCGCTCTAAGAATCAAGACTCCATAGTTCAGTGTGCTATCTTGTATGGTTTAGAATCGAGCTTCGTAAAAGGTTTGAAGAGTCGACCCATATGATATTGTCGAGGATCTCAAATTAATCTTTGAGACTCATGCGGCAATTGAAAGTTATGAAGCTTCAAAAGTTCTTTAACTGCAAGATGGAAGAGGGTAGCTCCGCCGGTGAGCATGTGCTTAAGATGTCCAGGCACGCAAATAAACTTCAAAGTTTGGGTATAGTGATTCCTAATACTTTGGGGTTTACCGCATCCTCCAATCACTACCACCAAGTTACAAGAACTTTGTGATGAACTACAACATGCGTAACATGAACAAAGAGTTGCCGTAACTATTTGCTATGTTAAAATCTGCAAGTGGAGATCAAGAAAGAGCACCAAGTGTTGATGGTCAATAAGACCACCAAATTCAAGAAAGGCAAGTCTAAGGAAGGACACTTCAAGAAGGGTGGTAAGAAAGTTACCATACCGAAAGAGGACCAAGGCTGGACCCAAGCCTGAAACTGAGTGCTTTTACTGCAAGGGAGAAGGTCACTGGAAGCGGAATTGCCCAAAGTACTTGGCAGATTTGAAGAACGGCAACATCAAGAAGAAAGGTATATCTGATATACATGTTATTGATGTGTATCTCACTAGTATTCGTAGTAGTGCCTGGGTATTTGATACTGGTTCGGTTGCTCATATTTGTAACTCGAAACAGGAGCTACAGAATAAACGGAAGCTAGTGAAGAACGAGGTGACGATGCGCGTGGGAAACGGATCAAAGGTTGATGTGATCGCGGTCGGCACACTACCTCTTCATCTACCATCGGGATTAGTTTTATACTTAAATAATTGTTATTTGGTGCTGCGTTGAGCATGAACATTATATCTGGATCTTGTTTATTGCAGACGGTTACTTGTTTAAATCCGAGAATAATGGTTGTTCGATTTATATGAGTAATATGTTTTATGCACATGCACCTTTGATAGATGGTCTATTCATATTGAATCTCGATAGTGGATATACACATATTAATAACATTGAGGCTAAACGTTTGAAATCAAGCGATAATTTGACCTATATGTGGCAATTGCCTTGGTCACATTGGAGTGAAGCGTATGAAGAAACTCCATTCCGATGGACTTCTTGAATCACTTGATTTTGAATCACTTGAAAGATGCGAAGCATGTCTGATGGGTAAAATGACTAAGACTCCATTTTCTGGTATGATGGAGCGAGCTATGACTTATTGGAAATCATACATACCGATGTGTGTGGTCCAATGAGTGTAGCATCGCAGTTGGTTATCGTTATGTTCTTACCTTCACGGATGACTTGAGTAGATATGGGTATATCTATTTCATGAAACATAAGTCCAAACTTTCGAGAAGTTTAAGGAGTTTCAAAGTGAGGTAGAGAATCAACGTAACAAGAAGATTAAATTTCTACGCTCGATCGTGGAGGTGAATATCTAAGTTACGAGTTTGGCGAGCATTTGAAGAAATGTGGAATACTTTCAGCTTGACACCGCCGAACACCACAACAGAATGGTGTGTTTGAAGGTCGTAATCGAAATGTCTTTGATATGGTTCGTTCTATGATGTCACTTACAGATTTGCCACTATCATTTTGGGGTTATGCATTAGAAACAGCCGCATTCACTTTAAATAGGGCACCGTCTAAATCCGTTGAAACGACACCGTATGAATTATGGTTTGGAATGAAACCTAAATTGTCGTTCCTTAAAGTTTGGGGATGCGAAGCCTATGTAAAGAAGTTACAAATGGACAAGCTTGAACCCAAAGCGGAAAATGCGTCTTCATAGGATACCAAGGAAACTATTGGGTATACCTTCTATCATAGATCCAAGGCAAAATCTTTGTTGCCAAGAATGGATCCTTTCTAGAGAAGGAATTTCTCTCGAAAGAAGTGACCGGAAGGAAAGTAGAACTCGACGAGGTTGTCGAACCTTCTCTCGAATTATGGTAGCGCAGCACCGAAGAAGTTCCTGTGGTGCACCAATAAGAGAGGAAGCTAGTGATGGTGATCATGAAACTTGGTTGAAGTTACAGAGCCTCGGAGGTCAACGAGAAATCGTACCACTCCAGATTGGTATGATTCCGTTATGAATGTCATGTTGGTGGACAACACCGATGACCCCGAGACATATGAGGAAGCAATGATGAGCCCAGATTCCAATAAATGGCAAGAAGCCATGAAATCCGAGATTGGATCCATGAACGAAAACCAAGTATGGACTTTGGTGGACTTACCGGATGGCCGGAAGGCTGTCGAGAACAAATGGATTTTCAAGAAGAAAACAGATGCTGATGGTAATGTTATGTCTATAAAGCTCGACTTGTCGCAAAAGGGTTTCGACAAATTCAAGGAGTTGACTACGATGAGACTTTCTCACCGTAGCAAGCTAAAGTCTGTGAGGATTATGTTAGCAATCGCTGCATATTATGATTATGAGATATGGCAGATGGATGTCAAAACAGCATTCCTCAATGGAGACATTGATGAAGAGTTGTATATGATGCAACCCAAAGGTTTTGTCGATCCTAAAGATGCTAACAAGGTATGCAAACTTCAACGGTCCATCTATGGATTGAAGCAAGCATCCCGAAGTTGGAATCAACGTTTTGATAAGGTAATCAAAAGTTTTGGTTTTATACAAACTTATGGAGAAGCTTGTATTTACAAGAAAGTGAGTGGGAGATCTGTAGCATTCTTAATACTGTATGTGGATGACATATTGTTGATTGGGAATGATGTAGACCTTCTTAATAGTGTCAAAGAGTATTTGAATAATAGTTTTTCAATGAAGGATCTTGGCGAAGCAGCTTACATATTAGGCATAAAGATTTATAGAGATAGATCGAAACGCCAAATATCATTGTCACAAAGTACATATTTGGACAAAGTTCTAAAGAGGTTTGGAATGGAAGATAGCAAGAAAGGGTTCTTGCCAATGTTGCCCAATATGACCTTGAGTAAAACTCAAAGTCCTACATCGGCATAAGATAGAGAAAAGATGAGTAAGACTCCTATGCCTCAGCCATAGGATCTCTAATGTATGCCATGCTATGTACTAGACCCGACATCGCATGTCGTTAGTCTAACTAGCAGATATCAAAGTGATCCAGAGTGGATCATTGGACAATGATCAAAAACATCCTTAAGTACTTGAGAAGAACTAAGGATATGGTTCTTTCTTATGGAGGTGATGAACATTTCGTTGTTAATGGTTACACCGATGCTAGTTGGAACACCGATCCGGATGATTCTAAATCACAACTGGATAATGATTTATTTTGAATGGTGCAGCAGCTAGCTGGAGGAGTGCAAAGCAAAGCGTTGTGGCGAGATCTTCAACTGAATCGGAATACATGGTTGCTTCGAGGCTTCACAAGAAGCGATATGGATGAAAGAGTTCATTACTGAGCTGGGCGTGGTTCCTAGTCGCTGGACCCAATGTCTATCTACTGTGATAACATGGGCGCCATAGCCAATGCGCAAGAACCAAGGTCACACAAGAAGTGAAGCATATCAAGCTTTTTCACGCTATTCGAGAACATATCCAGATGGGGATATAAAGATTTGCAAAGTACACAGATCTGAATGTGGCGGATCCGCTGACTAAACCTCTCCCAAGGGCAAAACATGACCAACACCAAACTGCCATGGGTGTTCGGTATATTACCATGTAATCTAGATTAGATGACTCTAGTGCAAGTGGGAGACTGTTGGAGATATGCCCTAGAGGTAATAATAAATGTAGTTATTATTATATATCTTTGTGTTTATGATAAATGTTTACATTCATGCTATAATAGTATTAACAAGGAAACCATTAATACTTGTGTGATTTGTAAACTTAATTTGAAGTCCCTAGTATGGCCTCTATACTTCACTAGCTTGTTGGTTGATTGATGATGTGGTTTCTTTGTCATGAACATTGAGATGTTATCAACAACAAGATCATATCGTTAGGAGAATGATATGGTGGACATACTCCTATAGACAAGCGTAGCATAAAGATCAAGTCATTTCAATAGTTCAATTGCTATATGCTTTCTGATACATAGTAACCTAATTCCTTCGACCATGAGATCATGCATATTGCCTTTACTGGATGGATGCTTTGATGTCATCAAACACCACACCGTAACAGGGTGGCTATAAAAGTGGCATTGGGTGTTCGGAAAGTGTTGGTTGAAACACATGGATCAAGAGTGGGATTTGTCCATCCACATGACGGATAGATATTCTCTGGGCCCTCTCGGTGAAATGTCATCCAATTAGCTTGCAAGCATGTGACTTGGTCACAAGGGATCACATATCACGGGAACGAGAAAAGAGTACTTATCAGTAACGAGGTTGAACTAGGTATGCAGAGATACCGACGATCATGACCTCGGATAAGTAACATATCGTGAGACAAAGGGAAATTGGTATCGTATGTAAGTGGTTCATTCGATTGAAAAGTAATCGTAGAAATATGTGGGAGCCATATGAATTTCCAGATTCCTCTATTGGTTATTGTTCGGAGAAGTGTCTCGATCATGTCCGCATAATTCACGAACCGTAGGGAGACACACTTAAGGATTCGACGTTGTTTGAGTAGTTATGGTATTATGAGAAAGAAACCGAATGTTGTTCGGAGTCTCGGATGGGATCCGGGATATCACGAGGTGATCCGGAATGGTCCGGAGAATAAGATTCATATAAGGAAAGTCCCATTTCGGAGTTGGGGAATGGTTCCGGTGTTTTCATCGGGAACATTCTAGAAGGTCCCGAATGTCCCAAGACTCCGGGGAAGGGGTACATGAATGTGTCATTGCAAGATGGAATGATTGCATCATGTACTAAGTGTTCTCGCTGTCCAAAATAAAGGGTTTATTTAATTCCTAAATTGAAAAGTCAAACCGCTGCCGTCAAACCGCCAGCTTTGAAAGAGGAGAAGTTGAAACCGACTTGGGGAGGAGTCCTCCTCCCAAGCCGGCGGCCAGCCCTAGGCGAGTTGGGGAGGACTCCCTCCCTGGCGCGCCAGCCCTCCCACCTATAAAGGGAGGGGCAGGGCCTCCCCTCTAGAGACACACAAGTTCCTATCCTCTAAACTAGAAACTAGACCTAGACCCCGGTTTAGAGCTGTTTCGGTTTAGAGCCTTCTAATTGGTTTAGAGCCCTTTAATTGGTGTGTCTAATTACTAGACCACTAATAGCCTCTCTCATAAGCTCCACCATACTCGCACCGGCTTAAGGCGAAGCCTGGGATCTCCCTCTACCTCCGTACCACGCCACAGGTCGCCGGAATCGCGAGGAGAGTGCTACAACCTCCGCTCACCGGAACAAGGGAGAGGAAGGTCTTCGCCGAAAATCGAACGGTGACCGATCAAGGGAGCGCCATGGAACGCTGGCGCCGAAGGATCGCTCACGCGATCTTGAGATCGGAAAGAGTACGACTACATCACCCACGAGAATCTGCTCTCGTTAAACACTTTGGAATCTTCGAGGGTGAGTTATTCCATCGACTCGTTGCTACAATCTAGTAGATAGATCTTGGCTTGTTTGATTGTATGCGATAGAAAATTTTTGTTTTCCATGCTACGAACCCCTACACCAACATCATGAGAGGAAACACCAGGTACATCACCAGTCCTTCCTCGCCCCCACCACCGTGTCCGCCAGCGGCGGAGAGGAGGGAGGCAAAGATCTGAATCAGGACCCGACGGTGCCGGGTCCATCCTCCTGGCGCGTCGTCGCCCACCCAAGCCACAGGACCGCAAGAAGCGAGCCAGGGGGCACCCTGCCCAAATCCGACAGCGGAGGAGCCAAGCTCTCCGGCCAGTCCTCCTTCATCGCCCCGCAAGCCTCCGAGCGCCGCCGGCCTCCTCCGTGAAGATGCAGGAAGGGGCGTGGTGAGGTGTTAGCCAGGGTAGGGTCGGGGTTGGCTCCGGCATGGACCTAGGCGATCGGGGGTTTCGGTGGGGTGGGGTGGGGTGCGGTTTGACCGGGGAAATGGAGATGAGATTGGAGTGCCCATGGCAGCTGCAACCGACATGCACCGGCAGGATCAGTTTAGCTCGCGCCGCAGCGACCAATTCATCGGCCTCTCTCTCTCCATCCCTCGACACCAGCGAGAGGCAACACAGCAGCTACGTGTTCAGAGCCCCACCTCCAGCGAGAACAAAAAAATAAGGTCCACAGGCAGAGACAAAATATCGCATGGCGCGTCTCAGGAGGCTTGAGAAGGCTTCCTGCAGCTCACGCTTAAGTCTATAAATAATTGCATGGTGTTGACCGGGCAACCAATCCATGTATGCCACCAACTATATTTCATTTTGCGAAAAATCAACCAATTTTCTTTTGCTTCCATACATGCTCCCTTCTCATTTCCTCACGGTTGGAAATATGTCCTAAAGTTAGTCATGTATGATGTAATTCCCAATATATTTATAAAGTTAAGTTGTCCTTGTATAAAATTTTGTATGTATAATTGATTATGTGATTTGGTTGTGGAACTATGTATTTGTATTATTCATACTAAGTTTTCCTTAGTTATTGAGGTCGTGATGGACACATAACTTAGACTAATGTGCAAGTTTGTTTATGATTCACTTGCCATCAGCATCGTGGTCCTAATCCGATTTACACTGGCTTGGCTAAAATGTTCAGCGAGGCGGACAGTCCTTAGACTTGAGGGGATCGCACGATCCGAGTTGTGGATCAACTAACTTAGGGTCTTCCAAACGTTGCTCCGCAGCTTGTCAGATATAAAGGTATATTTCGGATTAAATGTGAATCAAGATAAGTGACGTGGATAATCAAGATATGATTTGCCCCTCCATAATGGAGTGATATCCTCCAGGCCCTATCGAGTGATATGATTCGAAAGCATGGTCATATATGACTAAATTAAGTGTTAACCGAGGATTCCAACTAAGTATTGGTACAATGAATCACATAGGACATGGTGAGAAAAGAATTAAGCTATTAAATAGATGACAATAACTTGCTATAGCCTGACAAGGTATATTATGAGAAAAAAGAACTTGGACAAAGTCATATTGGAAAGATGCATCCTATGTCTTTGCGTCACTTGAAAGTTGGCACATTTTTCTACAAACCACTACCATCTATCGACATGAGTCCGGGTTCTTGTGGAAGTGAGTTGGACTCAGATTCATGACAGGATACTTGGAGGAGTAACTCTACTCGTGTCCAAGTGGTCATGAACCAACATGGTCACACACTTAAGGACATGATCCCATTTGGATTAGATCCATGTGGATGTTCAGAATATGGATTTGATGGGCCTTAAGCCTTGAACCCACCTAAGAAGGCTATATAGGTGGTGTGACGTGGAAAGATTCCTAGCCCTAGCAGCCGCCCTCTCCACTCCCAAATCGGGCAAGAATTGATCTAGTAGTCCTCGGTGCTCCTCCCATACATGTGTATATCATAGAGGCGTTGTAAGTGTGATGCTCACAAAGGAGTTCGTGGTATTGAAGGGTTGAAAATGGAACGGAAACGGACGAAAACATGCATTATCGTTTTTGTTTCCTCTTGTGTCGCCGGAATCGGAAACAACACAAAAAACTCCGAAAACGCGAAATCAAAATCATCGGAGATGGATATGAAAAGGATACGGAACTGATACAATACTAAAACGGACTTTTTTTGGAATATAATAGTGGCATAATATTATGATCTCTACACAAAAAGAAACATATAATAGATAAAGAATAGCTCACAACTATCGACACGACAATTGAACAAAAGTTAACACACATAAGTCAACACTTCGATAAACACATAAGTTCACATAAATAGTTTCACATAAACGCTAAGAAACTCACTTGATTAGTATGTAGCCTGCTTTCGCAAAAAAAAAAAAAATGTAGCCTGTACCAGTTGCATGTATTACACAGACCTTGTATATATTCTATGGCCCGACAAGAGCAAGGGAAATAACTGATGCAAGGTACTATTCCGTATAGATGGTTATATTTCCGGAAAGTTTCCATATTTTTTTATCTAGAATTTTCTTACAGTTTCCATTTCCGTCGGAAACTACTCCCTCATTTCCTTTTCCTTTTCCGTTTAGAATATTCCCTTTTCGTTCCTTTTTCGCAAAATGCCATTTACATTTACTTTTTAGCTCTCCGTTTACTTTTTTTCGAAAACAAACAGAAAGTTTCCTTACCGTTTTCAACCCTACTTAGTCCTACATCGATGGATATTGAGTTATGTGTAACGAGATACTATCTCTGCTGGCCTGAGGGGATGCCCTCCTTCTTTTCAATCTTAGCCTTGACACAATAGATCTTATATGAATCCATGACAACGAGAGTGATTGTCTTGAAATCACGAATATTGACAAAGATCTGCACATGTATGAGTGGACAAGGTGAAGGGTGAGGGTAGAATCCTCTTGGATGTTGTGATCCTTCATGGTGCAGCTGCCCACCAACAATTCATCGCCAAACATGAATATCTGTAGAGACCTGAAGGGACTAGTTGATTGTGTTGAATTTTAACCTTGATCATATAGATCATATTTCAATCCATGACCTCAAGAGTGATAGTCATGACATAAAAAATCTTGATGAGGATTTGCATATTTTGAACAACTGCATGAAGCATCAACATCTTAGACGAGAGACTTTAATTAAAGGACCCTGCCGAGCGTCCCTCAAGGATCCGAAGCCTCGATCCCCCCGGGTCTAGAACCGTTCAATTCTATTCTTCCTAACCGCTTGATCTGGATAGTCAGCGCATCCGTAACATCTCATAATCTCCTTTGACTTTTTGCTTCAATGCGCTCGCACAAGTATACCTAGAGCCGGTGAGCACCCATCTCGCCGGCAACAACGTTTCCGCCTTTCTCTTGCAGCATCAAAGGAAGCTCTGGAGCATGTCACCCAACCCTCACAGCAACATCGTCCGCCCAAAGGTAGCAACTCCGACCACCCAAAGGTAGCAGAACCGGCTGCAGCATGTAACAGAGCTGGTCGTCATAGGTAGCATAACCGTCCGTCGTATGTAGCAGAACAAGTCGGCGTTGACCATGATGGTAGCACCGCGACCGACCCTATGTAGCATCACCGGTGACCTTTGGTAGCAACACCGCTGGCCTTGGTTAGCACCCACGACGGCCGCTCGTAACATTGTCGGCCAGATTTTAGCACGACGCCGGTTTGTAGCAACGGCCGCTGCCACTTGTTGCAACCGCCGTCGTCGCGTGTAGCAGTCGCAGTTGTCGCCTGTAGCAACGACCGCCAACGCATGTAGCAGCAGTCGTCACCCCCATCGTAACTGCCGTCGCTGTGTGCAGCAAGCCCTCCCGCCCCTTATAGCAAGTCCGACGTCTGGTTGTAGCAACGACGAGTAGCCAATTTTAACATTCTTGTGCCTTGGTAGCAATGGAGCCACTGCTGACAGAAAAAACACACCTTGCCCTGGTAGAAAATCCGCTATGTGGTGTGAGGCGGCGCTGGGAACCATCAACGAGCACCAGTGGCGGCAGATGGATCTAGTTGTTGCCGTCGTGAGAAAAAGTTGAAGGGTAAGGGGAAAATTGAGGAGAGACGTGGGGCAGGATGACTCCGGCGAGGTGGAGCTATGATCAGGTAAGGAACAGCGGCGGCGAAGCGGTGGAAGATGAAGGCATGTGGGAGAAATCCATGGTTGTCTCTCCCCAAGGAAGAAGATAACAAGGAGAATGAGCGGTTTAGGATGACGTGATAAGGTGGGCTAGGTTAGTTTCTCTCCACACGGCAGAGCGCGTGTCACGCATTGGAGCCGGGGGGACGCGAGTCGCGCGATCCCCCAGAGGAATCGACATTTTCCTTCATTAAAGCCACAAAAGGTAAATGAAACAAATAGTAATAACTCCAAAGACAGTAGAACCAAACACAGAAACCTACATGTCAGGATGTTTAATGGTGATAGCAGTTTGTACTACACTTGGTAATAGATCTTTGTTCAGATCAGAACGGCTAGGAATATGTTTTTATTTACACTACCCCTGGCATAACAGGGAAACATCACGACTATCTTTGAGCTATGTTGCGATACCTTCATAGATGTAAAATAACGGTTTTGAGAAAAATCAATCTTTTTTCTTTTCAAAAAGGATGTTGAAACACCCGGCCACTGCACCACGAAATGATGCATACACCCTTAGAAGATCAAGTCTACCAAAAACTTTATAAATATTGTGAAAAGTTGCGTTGTGATTCCTTCATAGATGTAAAACGACGTTTTGAGAAAAATAAACTAGGGCAACAAATGTAAATGGGCGAAGCTTGGGTCGGCAGTGGGAGGACGTCATTCATTTCCTTAGTAGTACTCGCTCCGTTCCGAAATATATGTTTTAGGATTTTTGTAAAATGTATGTATCTAAACGTATTTTATTGTGTATGTTCGAAACAAATTAAGTGGTCTTATATAATAGAAGACGTCTAAATACATGTGTTTTAGAAAAAACTAAAACATCTTATATCCTGTAATGAGTAGGGTAGGATTGGACGCTGGATCCACTGTGACTCGCCGTCTAGGATCATGGGAGTAGGATCATAATTCTTGAGGTCAAAGTTTTTTTTGTCGGTTAAAAAATAATACCGGTGGTAACCTGAATTACCGGTTTTCAGAACTACCAGTAATAATGGTTGAAATACCGTAATTGTTGAAACCAGCTTACAGATTTGTCTACTATTATTTATCACAATTAACTAAATATTGACAAATTATTGATATAGCGGTAAATTTCGGTCGGTAATATTGTTTACAGGAAGAAGTGAGCCTTTTGCTCACTTGGCCATGAGAGTGGATGTACAACCCAGTCATCCAGGTTCAAATTCTTATGGAAACGAAAATTAAGTTCTTATCTATTATTATATACTAAAAACAATATAAGATTGTTTTTCGAGGCACCAGGTTGATCCACATAGCCTAAATTATTTTGATAGTTGGATTTAAAATGTATGGCTATGATTTAATTAGAGAACACATGTACGTAACGGAAAAGTACGTGACTGCGTCATGTTACGTGGCCGCATAGGTCCTTCTCACGTGGAAAAGCAACCTCCAATTCGAAAAAAAAAACAGCAACCTCCAAAAAGAAAAAAGAACTGATCGCTGTGCACGTTTCATGGATCTCCAAGTTAAGGCAAAGATGTAATTAGCGGATTAGTTACACAACCGTTATATTTGTGTAACCAATGTAACACGTTAGATCAACCACAATTTTCAAGTCGTTAAAAGCTCTCCGTAAAGCTTTCTGCGGGAACTTGGATCCATCACAAAGTACGTCCCAGATAATATACGGATCTGTTTCTGTTTTCCTCAAAGACAATCAACGAGTACATACATGGTCAGCCTATTCTAACAACCGGTCAGCAATACAATAAACGTAGGGTTTGGATATTTTACCTATCATTCTATTGCCAAAAATAAAAATAACTGTGTATGTTTTCTAAACTTTATACTTATTTTTCATAAACCTACACATATATCAGATACGGTACCTACACTCCTAAATGCATTGTATACAAGGAATGAGGCATGGACACTTGAGATATAGACTTTGGAGCTGAATTGATGTATCGACTAAAGAATTTCTTAGTACGAATATGAATATGATCGCAGCAGATAAGAAGGTAAAATTCTTTTTTATCTTTTGAAGGAAAAGAATGTACAATTCTTCAATGTGTATCAGTCGATACCATGTTTTATTGGTTCATAGGTCAATCCAACACATGCTTCTACTGGAAATAAATTGGGCGGAAAGCTTAAGTAGTCTAGAAAAAACCCACTCGACACATTGAAGACCTTCAAAGTTTGAAAGCACGATATCTCTCAATCATTGAAGAACAATCACCAATGAACAATCTAAAAATCACTTTTTCCTTACAGATACAACAATGAAGGAAGCTTTTGATAACTCGGCAAATTTTCTGGAGTAACTACTCTGAATTTGCTGATTGTAATACTTTCGGAGTCGAGAAATAATGGTGCACAATGCTCAGGTATGTAGACCATCCATACCCATGGGAAATTATGTCAATAAGTGATATTTATATTTTCCATTTGTTTATATGTGTAATTGCTACACAGTTGTACACACCAAAGAGCTGGAACCTAAATTTGTCGAACATGCACCCCCTCCCCCCCACCAACCCACCCAAGAGGATTTTGAAGAGCAAGTCACCCACTGAGTGGGAACCTAAAATATCGCAAGTCAAGATCCAAACCATGATTTTCCATCTAATAGAACTGTCCAGAAAGGAAACCAACACGGAAAATGGAAGCCACAAGAAACACTTTATGAGGAGTTCAGTGTGGCATCCATACAAGAGCACTAATTATGTAAGATGTATGTCTTCACTGTCGGCATGTTGTAATGAAGTACATACAAACCTAACAAAGTAGGTACATAAAATAAATGGTACGGGATGGCCTGTTTTTTCTTGGGGTCCTCATTCCATATTGGGGTTCTCAAAGTTAAGGGCAACTTCCCAAGATTAAAATGGTGGACAATTGGTCTAGCCATACATCTACTTAAGATTAAAATGGTAGACAATTGGTCTAGACATACATCTTATTTTAACGAGAGTAAAGCTTGAAGATTCAACAATTGAGAATTCCAAGGTGCTCCATAACGTGAACAATAATGCCTTGTGATGCATTCTGACTGTGTTCAGAGATCATCTATGTACACAACACATCGACCACTGAACCTAGGGATATGCTTGAGCACAAGAATATGGAACCCAAAGCTGGCCGCTGGCTACATACATGTGGGTACCATTTCCATTATATCATGATAGTTCCTAATTGATATATAGTTGCAAAAGCATATGATATTCAGCTGCTTGGTGGTGAGATAGTGCAACTGGGTTTCATGTTTGTGTCAGAAGGGATTGTGGCGAACCTTCCTTCATCATGGCAGTACTTTGTTAGTTGCATAAAACATACAAGGAAAGATATTACTACTAAGGATCTGATCACAAGCGTTTGTGTTGAAGGGAAGGCTAGAAGTACCCACCAATTAAGTACCTTTGGGATGAGCAATGTCAATGTCATTGAGAAGAAAACCAGTAGGAAATATTTTATCTCTATTGGGAACATACAATTTTCATTAGTGGCAATATTCTAATTAAAAATTCTTTAGCATTGATTAGGTACAAACAAAAACATCTACAAAGCAGTAGTACATGAGAAAACCGAAGGCTTGAGGATGTGGATGATAAATGATTGGTAAATTTCTTTTCTTAAATGGATCACTGTGCATATGGTATAAAGATCTACCGTTCAAGCCTAATTTATTTTATGAGGATGTGAAAATACCCAGATTAATCGACATATCGGTGCACAGGTTGTAGAGATGGGTAGGGTTGCATATGGCAATTGGTCTAGCAGGTGCACGGGTTACCGGTTAGTTTCATGGTGTCCTCACACCTCCAGGTTTGAATATTTAAACATTTTATTAAAAAACAAATTAATCAATATCTTTTGATATTTACCAAAATAGTTTTACAGTTTTAAATTATTTCCTAGAAACATCACATATACATATATATAATAAAGGTCTAGGACGTTGAATTTTATGAATAACCTCTAAATCATGTATTTTGCAACTAAAGGAGGTAAAAGGGAGAGAAAAATATATGCATAAGATAAAAATAATTACTTAATACTTTCACTTGCATTTATGAGGGACCAACATGCTATTTCGACATATTAAATAGGATGCCATCGCATTTGCGAGGGCCACCATGCTAGTTATTTGAAAAACAAAACTCGCTGTGGGGTCACAACCACCGCTTTCCTTTCAATAAAAAAGAATTGTTTATAGGTGGTAACCGGAATCACTGGTTTTCGGCGAGATACCAAAAATACTAGTCAAGAAAAAAAATACCATACTGAGATTACACCATCATCATCGTCACGTTGTGTTAACAAAAAGGGGTGTCCACCATAGAAGGAGGTACCGGTGGATGCCCCATGGCTAAATTATCAACCATTAGCCCATCCTTGGGCACGGATGTTCCATCCGAGCGGAGCTATTTGAGGGTGCACATTAACTTCCCAGAGATTATCTGCACTCTACATCCATCAAAGGCTAACTTGTTATTGGCAGGTCGATCAAAGTATTTGCGGTGGCCAGCGAGCTCTATCTTCAGACTTTGGATAGCTTCACCCTCGCCTTGTCATTTGTGTGGCTGATCCTATATATGGTTGACATGTCTCTAAACTGGCGCAAGATGTACAACATAAAGTGCAAGGTGAAGCCGATGAGAAGTATCATATTATGTTGGTGAAGGCTAACAAGCTCTCCATCCTCTGAAACGTCCCCATGTGCCTCATGGCATGTCACATTCGCTGCTGAAGTAGTACAACATGAGGCGGGTGGGAACATCGCAGAGGACGGCGAACTCGCTAGCCTTCTTCAGCAGAATGAGGATGCGCCTCCTCAGTGTGGCCTTGCTCTTTGTGTTCGCCCATGATCCACTGGATCTTCCCCTTCTCGCTCCTCTTACGAGCCATTGCTTTTGCTTTTTGGTGTGGAGAGAGAGAGAGGCCCTATTTATAGAAGAGAGATTTAACTTTTGAAGATCACGGTATATATGCTCCGGTATGCGGGGCAAATATTTAGAGATATGGATATTAATTTGTAGTTAGAGAAAACACAAAACGATTTCTTCATGTGTTATTTTTACTCCAAAAATCTTTAGAGATTCCAAAATGATAAGAGAGATATACTAGGCAAACCTTTAGAGAATGTTAAGAATATTAATTTTTAGATAGAGAGGATCCAAAAAAAATCCATCACATGTGTCTTTCATTACGAAATATTTTCCAACATGCACGCATGTATTTTGTGATAGGTATGAGAACAAAATTTTCCCCTCGCAACACATATTTATGAAGACAAAGAACACTTCACACATTTGGTGGGAAAGTAACTAATCTAAATAATTCATCCCTACACTAGGAATATGATCTTGAGTGCCGTCGATCACCGAACTTGTATCCAACAAGTAAATTTGTGGTTATCTGGTTCATCTTACTAAAAGCACACGCCAAACATTCACCGCCGATTCTTCAATGGCGTATGTCAACTGCAACGAGAACCTGCTGCCAAGATCACCTTGGACAGAAAGACAGGAAGCTAGAAACCTAGTGTAGTTTGTTACTGTCTCAGTTTTTTATTGTTTTCTTTTATGTCATCGCTTCCTGCTGTTGGAGCTGAAATTTTCCTTTTTTTTTGAAAAGAGTATATATTAATATTATAGGCATACCAATTACACCCGGACTCTGCAACAATGCATGCCCTATCAGCCCTACGGATGCACATAACCCAGAAAAAAATAAAAAAAATTACAAAAAAGAAAAGTCCCGCTACAGATAACTAATCCTCAAAGTAACGACACTGACACCATCAGAACAACACCAGTAGTCCTCCACTCCAATAACAACGCCTTCAAGAAGGAAATAGTGCTCAAACGCCTTCGTTGCCCGATCAAAGATCATAAGTTTTCACCCTGAAGAAAGTCCTTCCTCACAAAACAATGCCTTCAACAAGGTCATTGCCAAACACAACCAGTTAAGGCCAGACATTGGATTTTCACCCTGCAAGATAAGACCGGGAACTTCCCCTGTGTTGTCTTTCCACACCAACAGTCGCTGCAATGAGTCCCAGATCACGCAGCCAGTTCTCCGTCGCCACAAGAACAAAAATCACCATCGCTACCCTCAAATTTCCGCTTTCCTTATATTCTCCGCATCTGACTTTACCATGGCTCTAAGAATGGCACTTGGTGGGAACAAACAACGGAACTTCGCAACGCTCCCGCTGAAACCAAATGGCCAGAAAAACAAGGTGCACACGACTGAATACCTTTCGATCCAGCAATATCCAGACATGATACGCCCATGGGAGTTCGCCGGCGGAGCCTTTCGGAACCGCTTGCGGTGACCCAGCATACCACTGGATGTGTAGTACACTATAGTCGTTGACATGACATCCACAGAACACCGTTCCGTAAATATCACATCCCTCAGAGTGGTACAATAGAAACATTGCGGGTCCATATTACAAACATACACACATTATTATTATTACAATACCAGAAGTTTAAGACTTCCAAATGATTCAACTTACAAACCAAAATATAAGTGTTTCAGCGGAAGTTTCAAACTGAAAACTTAAACTCCAAATTGAGCTCAACAACTTATTGCTATACATTGTTCCTGTTGCTCGGCTCAAGTGGCTCCTAGAACTATAGTAATTATTCTGACTCTTGGTACTCTCCTCTGTAGACCATATCGTAGTCCTCCCCTTCTATGGCTCCATACAAATTGGGCTCTTCATAGAAGACCTCCTCTTGGCTCTCAGTTGCATACATTGGAGTATCTTCGGGATCCTCAGAGTCTAAGCAAGGGATCAAAGGAAAGGGTGAGTAACATCGTTACCCAGCATGTTCATTATATGCAAGGTGGAAAGTTTTATGCTCTATCTACCACCTCGGACTATAATTCCTTGGCACAATGCAGATTTTGTAAATCTTTCTTTAAAGATTGATTTTATTATGAAAATCTATGACCATCAGCCTTCATAGGTTGACCAGAACTTTCATGGAGTTCCTTTCCTACCGCGTTCGTAGCTCCTTCCCGGAACAGGGAGTAACAAGTTACAGTTCTTACACTCTGCAGAGGTGCGTTACTTTACCCATGAGAGATCAACTTCCTTGTTGCACAACTGGGCGTACTTTCCCGTCCATAATTCCATGATGTGGGGCCCAGTAGTTGGTCCAAGCCAATCACTGCCCTCTCCGCGACCTCATATGTCTGCACGATCCTTCGGGGCCAGCTCACCTCCGTTAATCCCCCTTTCGGGCAGGCTAAAACCCTGATGAGTCCCCGAAGACTCTATGACCTGGTGATGCCCGGACGAGTACCATTTAAATGGACTATATCCCTAAACACCATTAATAGATAATATAGACACCAAAAGTGTGGGGCATAAGGGTTCCCACCCATATGTTGGATCTGCACAATGAATCACAATGTCACGTTAATGTCGTCTTGCCTCCATACGAGAGGAAAAGGATACAGCTGACTTCTCCGTCCCATTCCAAATCTCATGGTTAACGCGTAATATACGGCGTTAGAATCACTGATGTCATGGTTATTAATCCCTAATTTACCATTATTGTTGCAGATAGAAACCTAAGTTCTATTGCTTCATTATATCATCACTTAGGATGATACCTAAGTTTTATTTATTTTGAGAAAATAATATTTTCTTTCTCTGGAATATAGATGATAACACACAATTTGCAAATACTTTGATAAAGACTCTTCAAAGGACATGAGCAAGTGATGAACTTGCCTTGTGATTGCAAGATAGTGAAGTCGGATGCTTGCACTGGACCTTGAACTTCTATGTCTACAAAACATCATTATTGCCCGGTAAGGACAATATTTAAAGAAGCAAAATGATTATGCAAAGTAATGTAATGCATTATTTATTTTTGTGTGTGTTCTCCCTATTATTTAAATTATAAAAATTCTTTTTAGTAGTAAAGAATTTATAAATATTAATTATTAATATTTATTGAATATTGTATTCTTTTAGTTTATTTTATTTTATTTGAATTTTATTTATTTAATAATTCCTTTAAGAATTATCATTTAAATACAAGAATGATATTAAATATTTATTTAGTATTTTTATAAAATACTATAATATTAATATATAATAAAAGTGATTTTTATTTTTATCATCTTTCATTAATTTTATAAAATTCCATAAGGAATATATATATTATAAAATTCTTGATAAAAATTATATGCCTAAAAATTTATTTCTTAATTTATTTAGATAGATTGGATTATTTTGAATCCAAAAAATATTTTATTTATAATTTTTGGATTTATATTTTATTTTCTAGAATTTATTTAAATTCAGGGGCATTTTGGTATTTTCTTAATTATTAAAACTTTCTTTGGGTGATTGGGCTGGCTTTGTTGGGCTTATTGGGCCGTTCTGGCCCAAGTGGGCAGAACCAAAAAGGCTCCTCGAAGGGTTGGCCCTCTCAGTCCACTTCCTTGCCATCTCTCTCGTCCCCTTCTCTCCTTCTTCTCTCTCGACCCCGTGGTCGCCGATGCCACTACCGGCCGATCCACGCCGTCGTGGTCCTCCCCGGCCACCGTCGTGATGCATGGTGTGGTTGTTGAACCCGCTCCTCCTTCCAGTCCATATCGATTTGGACTTGGGGCCCTCCTGTGGCCAGACTGGATCCGTTTCGAACCCTAGGGTTTGGGGTGGTGCTGGTGCTGCCGCCACCGCGCCCGTGGTGCTGTGGTGTTCGGAGGTTGTTGGGGTGGTTCCGTTCGCCCTCAAGCGTCGTTGTGGTCGCCGCCTCGGCTCGGTGCGGATTGCAGCGCCCCTTAGGGTGCTCCCTGTGCCGCTGTGCTCATCGACTCCTTTTGCTTCCTCTTCTCGACCACTGCTACAAACTCCAGTAAGTTGTTTGTTCTCACTCCTCGTTCCCTCTGTGCTATTCCATCCTGTCTTGTGTGTTTCTAGGGATACCCCAGATTAGGGTTCATCCCTCTGTTGATGTTATGTATGGTGAATTGGATCTAGTAGTGATGATCCTTGAGTATGATGCTTATGTGGATCACTGTCTATAGCTAATTTTTATGATGCTAGTGGCTTACCAGATTAATTCCATTGGTTAATTTGATCTGGTTTAAATATTAGTGTTACTGTAGAATCACTACTTGGAGAACCTTGTGATTTGAAAGTTCACTACTATCATTATTTGGTTATGGACAATGGTTTGTGAGTGATGTAGTCACTGTATCTGTAATTGTTGGCGATTCATATACATATTGATATTAATTGGTCTCTTATAGTGATGTTCTGTATATATATACTTGGAAATGATTCCTGGTAATTGGTACCAGGGAAATGATGATTAGTTGTCTGGTAGTTTATCTGTGAAAGCTAGATACTTAATTTGCTTGGTTTAGAATCTGCTCTTGTGACACCATCTTGAAATGGCACACAAGTCTAGGTTCTATTCCTAGGTTTGATTCTGTTAATGCTTAAGATTGAATTAAGACCAAAGATGAATTGGAAACTTCTTCTTTAAACAACAGTGCCTATGATGTTGGTTTGAGGCTTAGGAACTAGGTTCCTATCTTGTTGTTCCTCATAGATCTGTTCTGGTATTGATACCAGATACTTACTATGGACCCCCTTTGATAAAATGATTGGCGGGCTACTGGTTTTGCATGGATCCATAAGATTTATGGATTCTGGCGTGCTACTCTTTTAAGATATGTGCCCAGAATTCATAATCTTGACTATGATTATAATAGATTATAAGATTTGGCTTTTATATCTAGGATCAGTGATGTTGGTCTGAGATCCTGGTGTTACTTGTATGGTTTTCTTATGGCCATGACTTTAGTATTCAAAATCTTCTAGGATGGATTCATCTCACTTGGATGAATACTGAGAAGTTTAATATAAAGCAACACATGAATTCTTGTCTAGCTTAAATAGATAGATAATGTGATGGTTTTATACTACCCACCACAACAATTGAGTTGTTGAGGTTGCAACTAGTTGATCTTGTGGCCTGATCTTACTGGCTTGATCTGGTCCTTCTCCTGATGTTGTTCCTACTACTTACAGCTCTTGGAACTTGTCCTTAATCTAGATATCCACCTTCTGGTTCCTGGTAGCTTGGCCTTGACCTTTCTATCCACCTGATCCACCCCCTCCTTATGTCACCATCTTGGTGAGTACTGGGTTGATATGATGTGTGTTGTGGTTTTGATTTGGTTTGGTTGTGGCTAGACTGCTGATGCTTGATGTGTATAAGCAAGGATATGGTGTTGTGGTGCTTGCCCATGGTTGTTGAAAGGATACGGATGTCGCCTAGAGGGGGTGAATAGGCGATTAAAACTTTTCCTAGAGTGGCTCAACAAAGGCAGAATAAAACTAGTGTTTACTTTGTAAAGCACAACCTAGAACAACTAAGGTTTAACTCTCACATGACCAATCTGTGGATCACTCTTTGAACACCTTGGTCACCACTTGATCCTCTTCACTTACTTCTTCTCCAAACCTTGAAGCCAACATATGGTTCAAGCATTGCCTATGGACAATTCCTACAAGTACAACTTGATACAAGCATTAGTCCATATAGATTGTTATTAATTACCAAAACCACACATGGGGGCCCACATGTTCTTTCAATCTCCCCCATTTTGGTAATTGATGACAATCCATTTGGGAGGGTTTATATAAGGAATTTAACACATAAAATGGTAGCACCAATATCAAATACTACATAAGTATGTGATATCGGTACCACCACCATATATAGAGCAAACTCCCCCACAATCTATGCATGTGTGATGAACTTGAATTTCATTGCATATATTGCCAATCATTATCATTGGTGGAGTTTCCTCTATATATACCACATGCTAAGCAACAACAAAGATGCAAGAGCATGAAAGGCAAATGCTTAGAAACAAACTCAAGGCATAAACCATTTCTCTAAAACCCTCTAAAACTTCTCCCCCATTGGCATCGATTGCCGAAATGGGTGACAAGTTCTAGAAGGCCAATATAGTTATAAATCCCCAAACGGTGTGCATTCGCACATATCCAATGATGAATACTTGGGAGGAAGTAGAACTATATCGAGGACCCAAAGATTGCCAAAAGAAATAAAATAAAATAAGAATCAACAAATGATGTAAGCAATCACAAGATCCGACAAACCAATTGAAAGCAACAAAAGAGAAAAATAATGTTTTTAAATAATAAATGGAGAAGCTCCCCAAGATTTGTGCACAATTTAAAAATAAATGCATTAGAATACATAATGCACAAATATGGAATCCTTGCTCCCCCATAAACATTTAAGGCACAACGAATGAGAAAGAAGACAAATGAGCATTATTAAATGAATTAGATGAGCTCCCCAAAGATAATGCACCAATTATGATAATTGCATTTGGGAACAAAGTGCATAATCATGGAATCCTCACTCATCCAACTCCATTTTAACAATACAAGGCATGCGAGAACAAATATGATAAGCACAACGTGATGCTATTAATAAAATTAGGAAGCTCCCCAAGGTATGTGCAACATTAGGTTTTTTGTATGTGAATACAATGTGCACAACATGGAATCCTCACTTCCTCTATTTTACTTATAAAATAGCTTGTGCAAATGAGCAAATACCAAGGCATAAAATTTGCAAGAAACAAATGGTTGAGCAATAAGTAAGAGACAACATATTAGCGGGCTCAACCACAAGGATGTGTGAGATGCATGACAAAGCATATTATAATACTAGTACAAGGATGATCATTGCGTATCCACGTAGTCTTCAATGAATGATATTGCTTAGTATGACCATACAACACACACGAAATAAGGAAGATATCAAGAAAAAATTGAGTAACCTCTTTCATGTGTATAAGTTTCTAAGTAGACATTCTTGCAAAGATATTGATCCACAAAGAAACATGTACACACAAAGTAGATACTTAAAATCAATAGAGAAATATATCCAAAATGAATTCATGACAATTCCAATAAGATTTTTCTTGAAAGTATGGCCAAAAGGCTCAAATATCTTATTGTACATCGATGAGCTTCAACAACCAACACACCCCATACATTAAAACTATCACCAAGGGAAAAGGAGAAAGTTGGAATATATGGAGAAAGGCAACAAGTATCACAAGGAGAAATCAACTAGCAAAATTTCACTATTGCACATGAGAGAAGTTGAGGAAAAGATGGGCAATAAAATTGCTAGATTGACATATTTTGGATTGGTGGATCATATGCATGATTTTGTATAGTCCCAATTATATGCACTCATCTCAACTTATGCACATTTACAATAGAGAGTTCTTTTAATACCATGGCTAGAAATACAACAATAAATACAATAACAAGAATTCATGCCAAGATGCAACCTACAAAACGTTGGAAGTAAGATAAATATGCATGAGCAAGAGATACTTGTTACCGAGATATAATTGGTAGGATGTAGAGGATAGGAATTCGTTGATCATCCTACAACTTGCCTCAAATTTTCTTGTAAGCACTACTTCTTCAAAATCGAGAGACAAGCATCCAATATATCTCCAATGTACCTAAAACACAATTAAGTACAAAATGGTCCCCAAACTTATTGGGTCCAATGCAGTTAGTGCAACTACAATACATAGGAGAGACTCCACATAAATATGTGCATATTGATATGAAATTGAATTTCATGCACAACTTAGACGATGGGATTTGGTGGAGTTTCCCTATATATTGGATCAAAGAAAGCAAACATGCCATAATATAAACATGTAGTAAATATGCATGCACGAGGCTTTCAAGAAACAAAAAGGAGATACAATTTGAACAAAAGCACCAAGTAAACCGAGATGTCATGCACAAGAGTGAGACATGACAAATGGTGTCCAAATTGTATCAAAGAACCAATTCAACACATGAAAGATTCACAAGTTCAACAAATAAACTAGGCAAAATCCGAAGAGCAAAAGATATATAAGAACACAAATTCTCAAGGATTTATCTCATTCTAAAAATAGACAAAACATGAAACAAGGAATGAGACAAAACCAACTCCCAAAAGAGCAAGGTTCCAACAAGAAACCAAACTCCCCAAACTTTTCATGATGGCACAAAATACCAAAACGAAAAGATTGAGCTTCCAAGCATATAAAACATGATATGGAACAAAACAAGAAGCATAAAAGGATTGTTCTAGATAATATAGGAGATCTCACCCATAAGTAGTACGTTATATATAATTTTCTTTTGAATGCAAAATGTACACAAATGAGATCATCACTACTACCTATATTAATTAAAACACAAGAGGATACCAATAAAAAATAAAAGGATCCAAAAGTAGCAAGGAATAGATGGGAGCACACAATACATTTACTTGGCCATATATAGGAAAAGATTAAGCAAGGGCCAAAGTGAATATGATCAATAAATTCTACCATAAATTGGGCACTCATTGTCCAAGGACAAGAAATATTGGGAATAATTTTCCCAAGGTAGCTTGCATGGATATCCAAGATCATAGTCACAACAAGAAGCATATGAAAAAATATAAGAATTAAGCATGATACATCGAACAAGATTCTTGGTAGCTTCCAATAGTCACACAATCATAGTGATTAGAGTAACTTGAAGCAAATGGTTTCCATTAGGAGATAGATATCTAAATATGAGGAAACACATACCAAGAAACACTCTCACATACAAGATCCACAATATGAGCAATAAAGGCATTCAAGCAAAATGGAACTTGTATGAGCACATGTGTCACATAGGAGCTAGATAATTATCATGTCAATTCTAAGTGACACAACCTCAAATATTCACATTTTCTAGGATTTGTAATATGCACTAAGCATATGACTCCCCCATAATGTGATATTACCATAAATCCAACACGAGGCAAAAGGATACAACTAGAGATAATTAATGGATATTATAAAACATAAATTTCTCATGAGAATTATACCACATAGAGACTAGACAATAATCCAATATAGATACTAAGTGGTATTCCTCATGTATACACAATTTTAGGATTGTGGAATGCCCAAGCATAACACTCCCCCAAAATGGGATAATCCATTAATCTCTCACAAGAGCCAAATAAGATATAAAATACAATCAATTAAGGCTCCAATACAAGAAACACACATACATGGTGTGCCAATTAATAATATACAAATATACTTGATATCTCAAGATAATTAAGTGGAAAGCACAACATGTACAAAAGCATGAAAGATACAAAACCAGCACAAGCACAAGGGGCGAGTAACTTTCAATGTAATGAGTTGAGCATATATTACCGCAAGGAGGAACATTGGAAATATAATATAATCATGATAATACAAATGGCTTGTCTTGATAATAATAATTGATGAAGATCCCTCAATTCTTCATATTGTAGTCAAGACTCCAATGCCCTCCAAAACACACCTATTGATCAAGTTTTGGCTTGTTGGTCCCCAACCAAGTTGGGTCCTAAGAAGTTAGTCACAATAGGCTTGGCAACCAAAATGGATATTTTCTTGACACCACATTGGGCACCAACAAATTTGGCAAACACATTGCCAACCTCATCCTTACAAAGAGAATAAGCATCATCAATAATGATATGGTTGGATGAGGAGATACCGATAGTGCATGAGGAAGAAATATGCCCCTTCTCATGGCATATGTAGCAAGTTCTACTCTTGCCATCTTTCTTCTTAGGTGAAGCCACAACTCGAGGAAGAGCTCGAGTAGTCCTCTTAGGAAGAGGCCCATTAATGACTTGAGGTGGAGCTTGAGGCCTCTTCCCTTGTTGCTTCACGCTAAGAGGCTTTTTATTCAATGGGCAAGATCTAACATGGTGCCCTTCTTCCTTGCACTTGAAGCAAACAATGTTGGCCGGATTCTTGACTTGATCTTGGCCATTCTTCTTGTTGTCCTTGTGCTTCAACTTGATAATGGAATTGTTCTTGACATTGGAGTTGAATCCAAGGCCACTCTTGTCATTGGGGGATTTTTGCACACTCAAGATTTTGTTGAGTGTGACCTTCCCTTGATGACCCTTTTTCAAGTAATTCTTCAAAGAAGTGACTTGAGCCTTGAGCCTTTTGATTTCCTCTACATGGTTAGTTTCAACAAAAACACTAGAGGAAGTAGATGCTACATTGTTAGAGCAACAAGGCACGGAATGTAATTCATCACGAGATATATCATGGTTGTGAGAGGATGAACTACAAGGACTAGCACATGGCAATTTAACATTTGGAGTAGATATAGTGCTAATGTCCACATGAGGCCCACTAGATATTACCTTTGACATGATGGCCTCATGAGCCAACTTTAGCCTACCATGGGAAACTAGGAGATCCTCATGCGAGCTTGAGAGCTTAACATGGCTTTCTTCTAATTTCCCATAGTTGCTAGTAGCAAAGAAAGTTGAGCCTTTAGCTCAACATTCTCATTTAAAATAGATGCTTCAAAATAAATAGAGTTAGTAGAACAAGCATCATCATTATTAGCAAGAGGTGAGGGCAACTTGGCAAGCTCTTTTGAATACGAGGCTTTAAGTTGCTCATGTGACTCGGTGAGTTTGATGAGCTCACCCTTTATGACCCTAGAGCCATTTTTGAGGTGCTCAAAATCCTTAAGGAGTTTAGCATAAGCAACTTGAGTCTCATCATTTTTACTTTTGAGATCACTTGCCACCTGTCGTGGTGGTGGCACGGCAGATGCCATGGGTAGGCTAAAGTTTGGGGCCAATGGATGCTAGTGTGATCTGGGGAGGGAATATGTAGTTGATTCTACACACAGAAAGCTAACGCAAAGATCTTTATTTCTCCTTCCTTGGGCTACAAGTGCTCCTTGAGCTGTATACAAGGAGAAAGAGAGAACTTTACCAGCCTAACGGTACCAAGAATGAGTCGATCCCTTCCTTAGGGTCTAAGCCTCCCCTTATAAAGGAGAGCCCTGGGTTCTTCCAGGGCTAACGTGGCAAGCATATTCGAGGAATATGCTTGTCCCAATATAGTAGTTCGGCGCTCCTCTTTCCCTGTCGCCCTTCTCACTGCAGTAAGATTCCAGAGGGCCCCTACTGCTTGCCTTGGGCTCCAGAACTGTCACCTTCGTGACCTCCTTCTGCCCCTCTGTCGTTCTGCACATTTGTCTTTAGCTCTTGGCTCTGCTCAGATTCCACGACTAGGGTTTGACTTTGGGCTTCTCCTTCTCCTGCAAGCTTCGTATCATTCGGCCCTTCCTCGCGTAACTCGACCTGTCCTTCACCTGCATTAAGATCACTCGGGCCAACCCGGCCGGCTTACGCCGTATCTCGGCCGGGTAATGCCTTGCCATCACTACTGAGGTCCTGCCTTTCCTTATCTTGGCCGACCTTTACAAGACTCGGCCAGCTTAGAATATAACTCGGAAACTAGACGGGGAATAATCCTTTCGTCTTTCCCCGTCCTTACCCTATCCGGGGTTACCTCCCCAACATTAGTCCCCGAAGCTGATATGGTCCCGCCGATAACCTCGGCCGGGTCGTATCAGTTTCATGATACACATTATGCATTCTTTTCGAGTTATCTTCCGCCCGCTCGTGGTAACACCGTATTTACTAGTGCATGCCTCGTCCCACGTGTCATCCTCGTCATTGTTTCTCTAGTTTTTGTTCCTCTACAGTATTTATTGACAAGCTACAGTTACTGCCGCGCCTGTCGCGCCGTTGCTGCGACGCCTCGTGCGCCGTTCTCATTGGGGATCGTGAGCTCCTTGGTCAATTGTGTGGCCTTCGGTGCGGTTCTGCTCAGCGACGCGTGGTCTTGCTGCGCACACGATCCGCGCTGCCCACTGCCACACCCACGATCCCACTACCTTGCTTGCGGCTAGGCTATAAAGTGGGGGCGCGGCGTCGGGGATTCACTTTCCCCTTCTCGTTCGCCTACGCCCTTCTTCTTCCTCTCGCTCCCGCGCCCGCTCGCAGCTCCGCCGCCGTGCGTTCATCAGAACATCTGACGGTGAGGACTCCGCCACGTCGCTCCGTCTGCCTCCTCCGTGTTCGCTAGCTTTGGCGTCGTCGCCGGTGAGTTCTCTCCGGCTCCGTTGCCTAGGCCCTACCCTAGATTTCTCTGTCTAGGTTTCGTATTCGTGCGGCAGTTTCTCTGCTCCTCCGCCATCGTTCTCATTCAAAATTGCGACGGGGCCTCGTGGCTCTAAACATTCCTCCGCCTCCAGTTCTTCCTCCGTCGATTTTTCCGGCGAACCCATGTCTAGCTCTTTTAGTGGTGCCCTGGTAGAGGATGACGATGCTGGCTCTGGGCCTGAGCGAGGCTCGTGGCAAGGTTCCTCCGTTACCCGCCGCGAGATCGAATGGCTTATCTGAACTCGGAGGATTCCCGCCGAGGTCTCCTGTCGCTACTCCGCACGAGTCTTCTCCAGACATTAGGGAGGGCGAGTACGTAGTTTTTATGTCACATTTCGCACGCGGCTTTGGTCTCCCTCTTAGCGACTTTGCAAGAGAGTTTCTCGACTACTTCGGCCTTCAGCCGCATCATCTTCCCGCAAATGCCATCGCTTCTCTTTCTGCTTTTATCTCTGCATCGGAAGGATACTTCGGCCTATGGCCGTCTGTGCACGTCTGGTCGAAGTTCTTCCAGATTCGTTCTAATGTAGTCCCTGACAAGTCTCTGCACCCTTCCGAGAAACTGCTTACTCAATGCGGGGCAGCGTCCATCACACCTCGGAGGAAGTCCGTATTCCCTCGTGTCACCGGGTTAGAATCGTGCAAGAAGTGGCACAAATCCTTCTTTTATGTCAAGAACAGAGGGGCGGAGGACAAGATTCGGCTTCCTGCCTTCTCCATTGGTCTGCCTTCCAAGGTAAATTGGACTTACAATCCGAGGAGGAGTCACGTCTTGGCCGAGCTTTTCGAGACTCGGCTCAAGGAGCTGATCCGGGCCGGGTTACGCGGCGAGGACTTGATGGCTACCTTCATCAAGAGAATTTGCCCATTCCAAACGGACTCTGGTCATGCTACATGAGTGGTCCTCTTGACCCTAACCGAGTCTCGACCGTGGAGCTGGACAACTATCTTATCTATAAGCGTGTCCGAGCTATCTTCAAGACGGAGATGCCTGAGGATTGGGCTTGGGGATTGAAACCGTTCACCCGCGATCGTCCGCCTCCCGAAGTAAGTTTTAACCAATAACGCTCTGTTATCCAATTGCTTTTGTAACGGTTTTCGCTAATTTTCTTTTTTCTTGTCTTGCAGAGGTTCGCAGAGCAGAAGGATGAGGATGCCGAAGTTTTGTTGCTTCCGTGGCCTGCGGACCGAAGCACCCTGGATACTGGTGAGCTGGACTCGGAAGAGTTCGTCCCTAAGTCAGATCCTGCCCCGGCTCGAGATCGTGGCAAGACCTCGGCCCATGAGGAGGAATGTGATTCGGACGAGGTCCAAGTTCTTGAGGTAGTTGCCGCAATGCCTATTTCTTATGCATTTCCGGCTTCTACTTTCCCAGCTAATCCGGCCGGTCAGGTTCACGACGCCGAGCCTATTGCTTCCCGGCCCCCAGTTACCTCAGGGAAACGCGGGGCTCCTACTAGTGCCTCAGAGGCGGCCCCCAAGAAATGAATGAAGAAGTCTGCTCCGAATCCTCCCAGGCGCAAGACCATGCCTGGGGTCGCAGGGTAAGTTCATTTTGCTCGTATTTCTTGTTTCCCTCTTTCCGTTTTTCATCCTGACACCCTTTTTTCTTTCTTATTTTCGCAGTGCTCCGCTTTCCGTTAAGCCTGGTGGTCCTAGCATGACTAGCCGCCCGATTCGGCAGCCGTCTCCTCCGCCCGTTGAAGATACTAGGATTCCCAGTCCTGCTCATGCTGCGTCTCCTCCAGCTCCGCATCTGTCACCCCCTCATCACGATGCGCCTGATACTCGTGTCTCCGAGATTTCTACCGAACCTGTTGCCCCTCCATTGAATCCGAGCATATCCACCGAGCCACTTTCTACCTCGGTAGCTCCTACAGTAACCCCAGCCGCGGCCGTGGTCGTTAATACCCCGGCGTCCTCTGCGCCTGTGATCCCTCCTGCTCCTAAAGGCACTGTTCCCATTGCCGAGGTATCGGCTCCTGCTGGCGCCCCCTCTACAGTAAGAAAAACTGTTGCCACCAAGGCTTCCACTTCCTAAAAAGGTTTTGCCGGCTCCTCTCAGCCGAGTATTACTGATGTGCTGTGTAAAGGGATTGCTCCCGCCAAAGCCTCCGTTCCTCCGGCCGCCGGTACCCAGCTTGCTCTTCATAAGAGCCTTGCTGCCTCGGTAATTACACAGCACGTCCGGGGTAAAGTCCTTACTCGGACGGCCAGTGGGAACAGCCTCGGCTCGCTGGTGGAATATGCTCATAACTGGAATGCTGCTGATCAGCTCGAGGGCAATCCAATCGGTCGCTTCAACTTTTCCGACATCAAGACCGTTTGGATGAAGCTGCCAAGATCATTCTGGATAGCAACAAGATGAACGAGGTAATTGCTGCTTCTCGGGGTTTTGACTGATTCTCCATATGCTATTATATATACATTAGTCCCCGAAACTTGCAAACGAGTAATTTGTTATTCGCTTGGAAGTTTTTATAGTGCTCTACTTAACTCGACTTAATTTAGGGTTCGAGCCTATATCCGAGTAGATCTATCTTAAAATTTGCTTAAATTTTATCTAGCTGTTCTTTGAATGTCTAGCCACATAGGTCCGGGTTAAGCTTTTGCTTGACTCGAATCTACTTTTGGCTTTGAATATCCAGCCACCTAGATCTGGGTTAAGTTTTCGCTTAACTCGGATCTGTTTTGGCTTTGAATATCCAGCCACCTAGGTCCGGGTTAAGTTTTCGCTTGACTCGGATCTGTTTTGGCTCTGAATATCCAGCCACCTAGATCTGGGTTAAGTTTTCGCTTAACTCGAATCTACTTTTGGCTTTGAATATCCAGCCACCTAGATCTGGGTTAAGTTTTCGCTTAACTCGGATCTGTTTTGGCTTTGAATATCCAGCCACCTAGATCTGGGTTAAGTTTTTGCTTAACTCGGATCTGTTTTGGCTTTGAATATCCAGCCACCTAGGTTCGGGTTAAGTTTTCGCTTAACTCGGATCTGTTTTGGCTTTGAATATCCAGCCACCTAGATCTGGGTTAAGTTTTCGCTTAACTCGGATCTGTTTTGCTCAATATCCAGCCACCTAGATCCAGGTTAAGTTTTGGCTTAACTCGGATCTGTTTTGGCTTTGAATATCCACTCATCGCTTGTTCTATTGCTCAGTTGCACATGACCGTGATCGCCGAATTTCAAAGACTGCTTTTCGCACAGAAGTTGGAAGAAAATATGAAAAGTTCTTCCTGTGGTGAAAAAGGTGTAAGTCGATCATTTTCCTTGTCATCTCTGATATTGTCATTGTTTTGTCTGCGGGATGCCGGCTTACTTTGTGGGTTAACAGGTAACATCAATAATCTCAACATTCGTCTTGAAAAGAAAGTCAAGAACTTGGAAGGTTAGTTTTCCATTTACCTCATACTTTTCCATTTCTAAAACGTGCACTAAGTTTCTTTTACTTTGTTTGACTTTGGTAAAGCCGAGATACGAACCTTTGCGGCATCTCACCAAGATTGTACGCCCATGCCTGATGTGATGCTGCATTTTTTAGAACAAAGCGCTACCCACTCGGCACAGCTAAAGGAAAAGGATGATGAAATAGCTCGCCTAAGCGCCGAAGTGGAGGCCCTTAAGCTCTCTCAGAGGTCCGAATTAGAAAAGGTCGATCAGGAATTCTCTGAGGAGAAGAATCGGCTAGCTCTGGAGCTGCAGAAGAATAAAGAACTCCTCGAGGCTGCCGAACTAAAAATTTGTGGAATGAGCGAGGAAATCGCTTCTTTTGAGAAGAGCAAGATCATCTGGGCTAAAGACCTCCAGATAATGTTGAGTTATATTCATTGTAAGTTTCTTATCACAGCCGGATTATGTTTTTCTCTGTCTTTGCTGTCTCCTGACGCATTCGTGTTTTGCGCAGGTCATTTCCCAGAAGCTAAGCCTGTGAGCTCGAAAGCGGTTCTTGCAGCTCGTGCGCGCCGAGGTGTCCCTGTTGACATTGATTCGGAGTACTCGATGGAAGATTTCCTTGTCGCTGTCGGCGCTGCTGTTGGTCCGATGAAAATTATGGGCAGGGACTTGGTGCAGGCAGCTATCCGAGCCTACCATGTTCTCTCGTCAATACCTGGGACTCCTAATATCAGCGAGGTCGAATTGCTGGTGAAAAGATTAATGGCCTCGAAAAACAACTAAGTCTCCGGAGGGAATCAGCTGGGCGAAATGCTGATATGGCCCTCACCGTTATCATGTCATGGTACGAAGACATTTCTCTTGATATCCTGAGGAATTTGCGCACAGGTTCCCGTTGGGTTGAGGACCCCACCTTTGTTGCTCTTCGGCAAGCTCGCGCCTTCCAGCTCGTTGAGTATGCCGACGTGCATACCTGGAATGAAGGTCCGAGCTTTCTCCCGAACTCGGACGATGAGGTTGTGGTAGAGGATACATCAGACGATAACTCGGCTAAACAGGGTGAAGGTGCAGATGATTCGGCTTCCTCTGGTGACTCCAGTTCGAGCTCGGACGGCAACGGTGACGCGCGATCCTCCTCCAAAGGTACTGGGCATTCAACTGCGCAAACTGATGCCCCTCAGCAGCCTCCATCTTCAGCCGAAGTCGTACCTGGGTCTGTGGAAAGCGAGGCAACCTCGGCCGAGGTTCCACCTATCTCGGAGCATCCGGCTCCTAACACAACTATTGCCTCTCCAACAGAAAATCTTTAAGTTATTACTTGTCCCTGGTATGCCGGGCGTACGATGTCCGTGGAACACTTGTTTATTTCCTGTATGACCTGAATCTCCTTTTGCCGTACATTGCTGCGACATATAAGTTTGCAGTTATTATAACTTTGTTTAAGTGGGTTTCCATCCGAATTCTTGCTTTGGTAGCCTGCAGTTTTTTGTTGTTAGGATGTATCTTTGTCTTTGTTTTCTCGTGTTTTAGTCGAGTAATCTGGGTGTGAGCTTCGAACATCATACGGGGTTGATCTGTTCTTATTCTGAGTGCCGAAGTGTGATACCTTCTTTGTATCAAAGATCGACTGCCACTTTGGAACAATATATGGCAGTCCCCGAGTGACTGCCTGTTCCGCTGAAGTCTATTGTGTAAACTAAATTTCAGGAACAATATAAGACCACCGCCGAGGCGTTGCTCAGGGTGTCAAGTTTTGGTGCTCAACATAACACTGGGGCGGTATATGGTAGTTCTCTAGTCGCTGCTTTGAATGCCGAGGTTTAGTACTTAAAACGAAATTTCAATAACATATAGCAGTCCCCGAGTCACTGCTCTGGACGCCGAGGTTTCATACATAAGATGAAATTGAAATAACATATGGCAGTCCCCGAGTCACTGCTCTGGATGCCGAGGTTTAATACATAAGATGAAATTGAAATAACATATGGCAGTCCCCGAGTCACTGCTCTAGATGCCGAGGTTTAATACATCATTGGTCCTTGACCTTGAAATACTATGCTATGAGTAAAATGGACGAAGCAAAGCTACATTCCATGGCCGCTTCGTTTCTTCGCCAGCTTTGTCTGCCTTGTTCCTTCCAGGGGACTGAGCGTCGATTAGATAATAGGCATCGTTATGTAATGCTTTGCTCACGATGAATGGTCCCTCCCATGGAGGTGACAACAGTATGCATGGCCGCGTCGTTGCACCATCGGAGGACTAAATCTCTTTCTTTGAATACCCTTGATTCACCTTCTTGCTGTGATATCGTTGCAAGTTCTCTGATAAATAGCTGATCGTGATAGTGCCGCCTTCGGCTTCTTCTAGCAGGTCTACGATTCTTGCCGAGCTATTTCGCTTACCTCGAGGTTGTATATTGAGTAACTCTTGGCGAGTCATGTATTATGTCGGCTGAAGCACGGCCTCTACTCAGATACCGAAAGAATGGTGTGTACCATGTTGATCTATTCGAGTAGTCCCGAGGCTCCATAATACGGTGGGAGTTCCTCAATCCAACATCCTGCCGACCTTTGCAGTGGTTCAACAAGTCGTGGTTTTATTCCTGACAGTACTAGTCCATTAGACCTTTCCACTTGCCCGTTAGATGCTGGGTGAGCCACAGAGGCAACATCTAACCTTATGTGTTTTTCTCTACAAAACCTAGCGAAGGCTCCTTCTGCAAAGTTTGTGTCGTTATCCGTAATAACACTGTGTGGATAGCCTTATCTTAAAATAATATCTTTGAGGAATTTCACTGCTGTGGGCCCATCGCATTTTTTTATTGGTTTCACTTCAATCCATTTTGTGAACTTGTCCACCATAACCAATATGTGGGTCATTCCCCTCGGCCGACTTAAATGGTCCCACCATATCTAAGCCCCACAGAAAATGGCCAAGTGATGGGTATTGTTTTTAACTCGGCCGATGGCATATGTATCCTGGTTGCATATCTCTGACAACCATTGCATTTTTCAACCAACTCTTTGGCTTCTTTCAACGCCGTCGGCCAATAAAATCCATGCCTGAATGCTTTGGCTACCAAGGCACGAGATGAGGCATGGTGTCCACACTCTCCTTGATGTATATCTAGGAGGATCTCCTGGCCTTCTGCCGAACTCACACATTTCTGCAATACGCTTGTGACGCTTCTTTTATATAGCTCATTGTTTATGATCGATAGGCTTTCGCCTCCTTACGCTTGTCTTGCTAATACTTCATTGCTCGGTAACATCGCTGCCTTTTAAGGTAAGAGAATATGGGTTGCGCCCATAGCGGTGTGATTTTTTCTCGTGTGGTCTCACTGTCTATTTCCATGTTTTCTGCCGACATATCTACCTCGGCCTTCTCTATGATGGTGCTTACTTCTGCTGTCCTCCTCTTGGGGGATTCCGAGTTATATTGCTGGTCTACTTCCATCGGCACATTGTCTGCTGCCGAATTAGCCGGAATAAAGATAGATTCAGATTCTGGTGAAGGGATTATTGATGGTTTTCTGAGGTGTTCCAGGCAATACCCGTGGAATTGACCGGGTTGATCCGAGCTTTGACAACGTGTTCTGCATCATTTTCGCCCGAGGTATGTGGTGGAATTCACATCCTTCAAAGTATCCACTGATCTTTTGCACATGAAATCTGTATAAAGCCATATTAGCATCTAATGCATCCCAATTGCCTGAGACTTGCTGTACTACTAGGTCCGAGTCCCCATAGCATAAGATTCGGCGTATGCCGATCTCTTTTGCTACCATCAATCCATGGACTAGTGCTTCATACTTGGCTACGTTATTAGACGCGGCAAAATGTATTTGTAGCACATATTTCAGCTGATCTTTTTTAGGCGAGGTTAACACTATTCCTGCCCCCAAACCATGTCTTAGTTTGGAACCATCGAAATGCATCGTCCAATAATTTGGATCTGTAATGGTGGCTCATATCGCACTTCGCCCATCACGAAGAAGTCGGAGACTGATTGAGATTTGATTGCGTCTCTCCTATCAAATTGTGGAGCGTATGGCGACAATTCGATTGCCCATTTTGCTATTCGGCCACTTGCGTCTTTGTTGCTCAATATGTCGGCTTTGGGCGCCTCACAAATCACTTTGATGGGATGCTCTTCGAAGTAATGTTTAATCTTTTTCGCTGACATATATACTCCATAAGCCATCTTCTGATAATGTGGGTAATTCTGCTTTGAAGTGGATAACACCTCACTTAAATAATACACCGGCCTTTGTACCGACTTACCATCTTCGAGTCGTTCCACTACGACTACAACACTCACTACTCTGTTAGTGGCTGCTATGTAGAGTAGCATAGGCTCTTTTGACAATGGAGAAGCTAAGGCAGTACCGTGACCAACATCTTTTTCAATTCATGAAATGCACTGTCTGCTTGTGGAGTCCAAATGAACTTATCTGATTTCTTCATCAGTTGATAGAGTGGTAATGCTTTCTCTCCCAGCCGACATACAAATCGGCTGAGCGAGGCTAAACAACCTGTGAACTTTTGTACGTCATTTAGACACCTCGGCAACTCCATTCTTTCTACCGCCTTTATCTTGGTTGGGTTGGCCTCTATACCTCGGCTAGATACAAGAAAACCGAGTAATTTTCCTGCCGACACGCCAAACGTGCACTTGTCCGGATTAAGCTTCATTCGGAACCTTCTCAAGTTCGCGAAAGTCTGCCGTATATCCTCCAGTAACGTTTTGCTTTCCTTGGTTTTAATGACCACGTCATCTACATATACTTGTACGTTTTTTCCTATTTGATCGTGTAGACATTTTTGCATGCATCTCTGATATGTTGCTCCTGCATTTCGCAGGCCGAATGGCATTGTGCGATAGCAATAAGCCCCATAGGGGGTAATAAATGCAGTCTTTATTTGATCGGCCGGATTTAACGGTATCTGGTGAAACCAGAGTACGCGTCTACAAATGATAATAACTCACAACCAGCGGTCGAATCAATGACTTGGTCTATTCTAGGCAATGGAAAAGGATCTTTTGGACACGCCTTGTTCAGGTTCGTGTAATCGATACACATTCGCCATACAATGGCTACATTGGGATCATCTTCTTTTCTACCAGCACCGGATTCGACAACCAATCCGGGTACAGCACCTCCATGATGAACCCGGCTGCGAGGAGCCGAGCTATTTCATCTCCTATTATTTTTCTCCTGTCTTCGGCGAAGCGGCGGAGAGGCTGCTTCACCGGACTTGCTCCTGGCCTTACATTCAAAGAGTGCTCAGCCAACTCCCTCGGAACACCTTGCAGATCCTGAGCCGACCATGCAAATATGTCCCGATTCTCACGGAGGAAGTTGGTGAGCTTGCTTTCCTATTTAGCGTCCAGGCCTGCACCAATAGTAACAGTACGCTCCAGGAATTGCTCATCTATCTGAAACTTTTTCGTTTCTCTAGTCGGCTGAAAAGAGACACTGCCATGCGGGTTGGCTAGTGCCGGCATGTTCACCAGGCCGATCGAGCGAGGGCTGCTACCTCCTGAATCCTTCTTTTTCTCTTGCTATAACCAATGATTCGCCAAATTTGACCCGGATGCACACTCCATTGATTTCTTGTAATCCCCTGCTATAGTTATCACTCCTTGTGGTCCGGGTAGCTTCATTTTCAGATAACTTATATGACAACTGCCCATGAATTTGGCCAATGCTGGCCGTCCGAGTAGAGCATGATAACAACTCTCTAGATCCACCACTTCAAACTCTAAGTTTTCTGCTCTGCAGTTATCTCTTGTGCCGAATAATACATCCACTCGGACCTTACCAACGGGTTCACATGAAAGCCCTGGCACTATCCCATGGAAAGTGGTCTTCGTGGATTGCAACATGTTCTGCGATATTCCAAGTTTATGCATGGTATCTTTGTACATGATGTTGATACTGCTTCCATTGTCAATGAGTACTTTTGAGAATTTCACATTGATGCTCGGTCCAACAAATGTCGGATCCAACACGAGTGCATATGATCCGGGACTCGGCATTATCTTAGGATGATCCTTTATGCTCCAAGTTATCTCCTGATCCGACCAAGGCATATATCTTGGTACTGCCGGCATAACTGCATTCACCTCCATATGCCGGCACTACACGCTTTGCTTGTCTTGCTGTTCCGTTGTGAACACGCAATAGGATTGATGATGTTCTTCAGAATCATTGCGTCCGTATTCGCCGGATTTGTCCTTCCATCCTCGACTTGGTTCATCACTTGATGCATCGTCTCTCGATCCGAATTATCGTATCTCGGGAGGGGCGGTAACATCGCTTGTCGTGCATTTGCTCCAACAACCGTGGCTGATGTCTTTGATGTACTTGATGGGTGCCCGAATCGCTGGGTTCCCCATTGCATTTTTCATCCATGCACATTGGCGGGTGGTATGGTTGGCTAGCCTCGATGGGTTTGACGGTGAAATTTGCACGGCTGATCTAACATGGATTCAACGTACTTCGCCTCTCCGCCATCGCTTTTGTTCGGGGTCCACCGCCTTTTCCTTCATTTCTTGGTGTCCACCGTTGAGGACCATTCTTCGCCGCTGAGTTTCTTCGGATCGGCGGGCTTGCGCTATCGCTGCCACTTGGGCCGAATTATATCTATAATCCGCCTTTCCTCTTCTTCTTCCTCTGAAATCACCGCGCTTAGTTGACCCGCCAAATCTCTTGCATAATGGTCCTGTTGTTCATGATCCGCCGACATTAATTCTGCGTTGGGTCTCCTAATGTTTCGCCAGGTGGTCGGCATATCTCTTGCAGACGTTACAATACGCTGCCATAACGGCATCCTTGTGCGAACCAAGCTATGGCTCATGATTCTATGACTCCTTCACATGAGTTTCTCAGTTGCACCATAGAGTTAAAAACTCTATCTGTCTCATTCGCCTCGCTTGCACATGGCTAACTGCTGGCCTGTTTGGCCTCTTGTATGTGCTAGTAAAGTTGTCGACAAACATTTCTCAAAATCCAGCCAATGCAGTTGATACCGGCCGGTAGATTATTCAGCCACACCCTAGCTGGTCCTTCCAAAGATTTGTGGTACATACCGCATCGCCCATCGTGAAGTTCCCACCCGCTATTTTTACAGAAGGGCATAGTCAATCAACCAGTCTTGTGGTTTGGTACTCCCATTATATGTTTTCGTGCCTTGCTAGCTGAAAGTTCGCATGTGGCTCGCCCATGATACGTGGTCCAAAGCATGTCGGCCTGTGGACCCTGCTCTTCCAATAACTCGACCAGATAGCCGGTCTAGCTTCACTCTTGCATCATTTGACGGCAAATCTACGTAACTCTGCCTTTGTATTCCATAGTGGTTGTTTCCGCCATGGATCGCATATTCCATTTCAGAATAACCATCATTGTATCTCTCATTAATTTGATTGTATGAAGCTGGCCTCGCTTTCTTTCCGCCGGGTTCATGCCTCGATTATGCGGGTTGAGTGGCGCTTCTCCTTACTTCGACCGGGTATTGTTCTCATGATTGCCTCTCGGGTTCTCTTCGCCGAGATCTCCGCTGCCTCGCTTCCGCCATCTTTTTCCACACGGCCGTGGTTCCTCTCCCACTGCACCTCGGCTTGCATTGCCTCTGTTCTCATTTGCCTTTCCGGCCATTGCCAGATCATATGGGATAATCTGCTTGTTCCTCTTTCCCGAGGTTACTGCTTTGTCTCTTCGAGCATTATTTCCGGGTGAAGATGCTGCTGCCACGGACAAGGCAGGTGCTGCTCCTGCCGAATGAACCATTTGTGAGGCCCCGGTCTCCGGGTTTGCTCGAGCATTTTTCGCTTTTGCTGGTTCGCGATGCGCACCAGCTCGTTCACTTTTTCTTGCTGTTTCTGCCGGGCTTCGCCGGTCAACCCTTTTAACTCTAATGCTGCGGCATTTGCCGCTCTTAGGTTCTTGGCCGGGGTACTGTACCTCGGCAAACCCAAATCCTCTGATTCTGCTTTATCAGCATCATGCTCTTTGTTGATATCATCCATGAGGTTCTTCCCTCTCAACCTTAACTCGTCTACCCGCTTGGGTGCGACGTCAAGCTTATTAGCTTTGGCATATTCTCGCAGGTCCTGTTTAAGGACTCCCGCAAGGTCGACACCTTTTGGCCTCTACCAGCACCTTTGCCCGGTTTCTTCCAACTCTGCCCGAGTATTTGCGGATCAAGTCAAGATCGGTGCTACAAAGTAGTAAAGTGTTCTATGGTCGCTGAAGAATGTTCTTCGCCTTCCAGAGGTGGTCCTCTTACCCTTGGTGCCTTTGGGGTGGTGTCCCGCACCTCTGTCGGGTTGGTCGCAGCGGATTACCTCGGTGCGGCCCTCCTGGTGCGCCAGCACACCGGTAGCGGGTTCTTCGCTAGACCCGCAGCCGCTGCTCCATCAGACTGCGACCATTACCTCGACGCTCGCAGGATGTGCTCAAGGACGGCTCTCAGCGCAGAGGCGGCTCCTGCAACAACAACTTTGTGAGGATAAACACCGGAGATGTCGACGCCGACGTAGACCTCGTGCTCGCCGCCGATGAAGACGCCATTACGCTGGGAGTTTTCCGAAGCTCCTGCATTGTCACGACGAGTCACAGAGACCAAATCTCTGGACCAAGCCAGAAACCACGCGCTCGCCCGTCTTGATGAAGTTTCCCGTCCGGATCATAACTCCAGCTAGCACCGCTGCTGGCCCCATGGTGGGCGCCAACTGTCATGGTGGTGGCACGGCAGATGCCTTGGGTAGGATAAAGTTTGGGGCCAATGGATGCTAGTGGGATCTGGGGAGGGAAGATGTAGTTGATTCTACACGTAGCTAACGCAAAGATCTTTATTTCTCCTTCCTTGGGCTACAAGTGCTCCTTGAGCTATATACAAGGAGAAAGAGAGAACTTTACCAGCCTAACGGTACCAAGAATGAGTCGATCCCTTCCTTAGGGTCTAAGCCTCCCCTTATAAAGGAGAGCCCTGGGTTCTTCCAGGGCTAACGTGGCAAGCATATTCGAGGAATATGCTTGTCCCAATATAGTAGTTCGGCGCCCTCTTCCCTCGCCGCCTTCTCACTGCAGTAAGATTCCAGAGGGCCCTCCGCTTGCCTCGGCTCCGTAACTGTCACCTCCGTGACCTCCTTCCGCCTCCTGCGCTCGCACATTTGTCTTTAGCTCTTGGCTCGCCAGATTCCGCGACTAGGGTTTGACTTTGGGCTTCTCCTTCTCCTGCAAGCCAGATCATTCGGCCCTTCCTCGCGAACTCGGCCTGTCCTTCACCTGCATTAAGATCACTGGCTAACCTGCCGGCCACGCCAGATCTCGCCGGGTAATGCCTTGCCATCACTACTGAGGTCCTGCCTTTCCTTATCTCGGCCGACCTTTACAAGACTCGGCCAGCTTAGAATATAACTCGGAAACTGGACGGGGAATAATCCTTTCGTCTTTCCCCGTCCTTACCCTATCCGGGGTTACCTCCCAACACCACCTCAATTTGTTATTCTAACTTATCAATATGTTCTTTGATCTTAATAGCAAAGTCCAAGACTTCAACAAAGTTAGAGCAAGCAATACCATTTTTAACAAGGGCACGATAAACAAGCTCACCCTTTTCATATAAATCATCAATATAAAGCTCTTCTTCCACATTATCCACATCCTCCTCATCACAAGAGGTAATGGGTTCCAAAGTAGGAGTTACCTTAGAATCCCTAGCCATAGGGCATAGGTGGGTACCGGAAGAAGGTGAAGATGATATTGCATTTGTGGCTTCATTCAAAACCATGTCTTAGCCCATAGAATCTTCGGTTTCCTCTACATGGTTAGCAACACAAGCACTAGAGGAAATGCAAGCATTTTTATAATGGCAACAAGAGAACACAAGCATATCATCATGAGATTTATTCAAATCATTTCTACATGATATGCAAGGACTATTAACACAAGCATGTAAGGATTTTTGAGTGCTAGAAGTGTTAAGGTCCAAAGATAGATCATTGCAACTTGATAAAGGTGAAGGATCACACATAGTAAGCACACTATCCAAATTGCAATTTCTATCACCACTCACCATATCATTACCTTGTGAAAAATCACATGTTGGTGAAGTGGTAGAGGATGAGAACTCATCTCGACCGGAAGTGGAAGCAACACAATCATCCTCAATAATGTTGGACATAACATATTTATCTTGAAGTTTTGTCCATAACTCATGAGCGCTCCAAAAAGGAATGATTGAAGATGTAACTACATAGCTCAAAGCATTAACAAGCACATTAGAAGCTTGAGCATCGAGATATAAGTTTTTCTCATCCTCACAAGATAGATTTTTGAAATCCATAGGAGGAGAAAAACCTATATCTACAATACGCTCTAAATTTGGGTCCATGTCCCGAAAATGAATAAGCATATGAGTTTTCCAAATATCATAATTTGTGCCATCGAATATGAACATGTCATTGTGCACTAATCCCCTAGCCGACATCTTTACTCTCAAGATGGTGAAGCCTAAAATGAGAGACCGGGCTCTAATACCAATTGAAAGGATACGGATGTCGCCTAGAAGGGGGGGGGTGAATAGGCGATTAAAACTTTTCCTAGAGTGTCTCAACAAACGCGGAATAAAACTAGTGTTTACTTTGTAAAGCACAACCTAGAACAACTAAGGTACACCTATGTGCACCAACAACTTATGCTAAGCAATACAAGCAACAAAGTGATAGCAAGATATATATTACTTCAAGCATGGAGGCTATCACAATGTAAAGTGCATAAGTAAAGAGCTCGGGTATAGAGATAACCGAGGCACGCGGGGACAACGATATTTTACCGAGTTCCTCCCAACATGGAGTACGTCTCATTTGGAGAGGGGGTGGTATCAAACCACCAATGCCACAAAAGGCCTCCCTTATTCTCCGGTGAATCTCACCGCAATGGGATCGATCCATACTTCCACTATCGGTGCACTTGTCGGTGGCAAACCGGAACCTCTCATAAGGTTGGGGCACTTCTCCACAACTTAATTGGAGGCTCCCAACAAACGCCACCAAGGCCACAACCTGCAACACCAACAAACCTTCTAGGGTTCCAAGAACCCAAGAGTAAAAAGCTTCTCAACTTTCACTCACCAAATCCTCCGGGGAGAACTCAAACTGATGCACCAAATGCAATGGCAAGAACACAAGTAGTGCTCAAATCCTTCTCTCCCAAATTCCACCAAAGCTACAAAAGCTTGTGGGGGAATAAGAGAGGAATAACAAAGGAGGAAATCCACAAAAGACTCCAAGATCTAGATCCCAAGATGTTCCCCTCACTTAGAGGAGAGATGGATTGGTAGGATTGTAGATCTAGATCTCCTCTTTCAAATCCCTAAAGTATATGCAAGAATCAAGGGAGGAATTGAAGGGGGGTAGCAAGCTTCAAAAGGTCAACAATGGTGGGGGAAAACTTGCAAGAGAGCTGGGGAACCATTGGGGAAGAAGGGGCCCATAAATAGGTCCCTAGAAATCCAACCGTTAGGCCCAGGAATCGCCCGGTCAGGAGTCTCCGGACTGGGACCAGAGTCTCCGGTGTACCCAGGCCAAACAGGGACAATCTGGAGGACGTACTTGACGCGGTCCAGAGATTAGACCGGAGTCTCCGGTCTTACAAAAACTGGCAGAAAGACCAATACGAAAACATCCATAACTTTTGCATCCGGACTCCGATTTTGATGATCTTGGGCTCATTTTAAAGAGGACAATAAGCTCTACAAGATCATACAGAAAAAATAATAGTCCATCAAGGGAGTATAGAACTAAATGATGAAAGGTTTAACCTCTCTCAAAAAGACAAACCAGTAAAACCTCCAACATCGAAAACGTAGTAGAGAATGCATATGAAATCCGTTTTTGATGAACTAGAGCTTGTCATGGAGATTAAAACAAGATCTAAATCCTCACATGAGTAAGAACCAAATAATGGAAGGTTTTACCTATCTATAAAAGACAAACCGGTAAAACCTCCAAGATCAGAAACTCAATAAGATATAAAGGGGAAATCCGTTTTTGATGAACTAGGGCTTGTTATGAATATTACCACAAGCTCTAGAACCTCACATGGATAAGATCCAAATAACAACCAAGAAAGGATTATGCTAAGTATGCAAAGGTTTGAGCTCTCTCTGAACGATATGATCGAGTTACTCACTTGGGAGCCCCTCTTGATAGTACGGTTGTCTATCCTATAAACCGGTCTCCCCAACTAACACCACAAGACCGGTAAGAAAGAAACCCTATCAAGATCATACCTTTGCCTTGCGCATATTCCACTTGATTATGATTTAGACGGTCTTGTCCTTCTCAAGATGGAACACCTTTCTTGATTGCTCTTGTACGCACTTGCTTGATGAAGACTTGCAAGTTACTCTCCCATACAACATGGGGAAACCTTTACTTTGACCTTGTCTTCATCGATCCATGATCACCGAGGATGTCAAGCTTTAAGCATGAGATCTTCATAGGTTTAACTCTCACATGACTAATCTGTGGATCACTCTTTGAACACCTTGGTCACCACTTGATCCTCTTCACTTTCTTCTTCTCCAAACCTGGAAGCCAACATATGGTTCAAGCATTGCCTATGGACAATTCCTACAAGTACAACTTGATACAAGCATTAGTCCATATAGATTGTCATTAATTACCAAAACCACACATGGGGGCCCACATGTTCTTTCAGTTGTGTTGAGCTGTTTTGCTTGTGTGGACTGTTGTAGCTGTGTTGACAGCACACACCATGCATTTAGGTGTGTAAGATGCTTGTATGTCTGCTACACCCTTGTGGATATGCTCTGGAAAGGAAGTTACCTTTTTATATGTTTACCACTTATCTTCCTGGTGAAACTTGCCCCTCTTACTGCTTGAAATTATTTGACTTATGACTTATGGATTATGAAAGATTTAATTCTTTCATATTGGTGAAACTTGCCCCTAAAGATTTACTCAATGATGTAAAGTGGAACAGTGCATCTCACTGTCACTACTGAGAGTAAAAATATATATATTAACCCTTATTTTCTTTCTTTATGTTTATTCTTTGTTTTGCAGGTACAAGACTTGAAGATTTAGATTAGAATAGGTTTTCTTTTTGATAGAATAATTCCTTTGTAATATTTATTTTATTCTTTTGTAATCTTTATTTGATTCTTTTGTAATAAAAATTGTAATGTTACTCAATATGTAAATATTCCTCCTCTTATAATTTTCTATTGTAAAGATTCTTTATTAATTTTATAAGTTACATTTTTGTACCTTATTGATGAAAGAAATATTCATTTATTTAATTTTCAATTTACATAGAATTTCTGGTTACTATATATTGTTTCTTGATCAACTTCATAAGTTACATTCTGTAACTTATTCACTAAATAAATATATGAAATAAATGTTCATTTACTTGATTGTATTGTATTATTTAAAGTTTGAGTTATTAACTATTATTTCTTGATTAAATAATAATATTACTCAATCATAATCTTAATCTTTTTAAGAAAGAATATAAATCCAGGTCTCAAGTTTGAATTCAAATTCCTTTCCCCAAAACATATTAATCCATAAAGATCATGTCAAAGTTTATAACGATCATTCTTCAAGGCTATTCCTAAACTTAAAGAGTGAAAGAACCTTTGATCACTTTAAGTTTTTATTTGGCAAAAAATTTACCCATATTTTTACAGATGAATGCATGTATTTGCACAGATTCCTAAATCTACCCTTCGTTGGTTCCTAAATGCTGGGATGTTACACCGCCTCTCTAGACTAGATCAACGAGGGCAGATCAAGCAGATCTTCGTCTTCGTGCGAAAAGAAACCAAAGGACCACCACCTTTATTAGATCTGACACAACGATCCCCACACCGCCGACCGGTTTCCAGAGAACGGATCGAGCAGGCAAATAGGGTTAGAGAGCCGATCTAGGTCTTCCAATGGAATCCCTTCGCCGGAACCTCCTCCACCAAATCGCCACCCGCCCCACTTCGGTAGAGGCCGTCGCCTCCAGATCCGAGCTCCCACGAAGCCACCGCCGGCCGGAGCCACGTAGACGTCGATGGCGAGCGGGCCCCGTCCATCGTCGTCGTTCTCCTTCCTACCGCCGCGCTGGGACCGGGAGGCCAGATCCCCGCTGCCCCCATCACCGGCGCCGCACACTTAGGCCGGCGGACCTCTGGGGGCGACGAGGAGGGAGAAGGATGGAGGGGGAGGAGGTGGCGGCGGGGTTAGGGTTTGGCCCCCTTGGTCGCCAGGAGGGGGATCCCTTGTCCACTTCCCATATATGGTTTGTGTATTGAGAGGCACAGCTAGCAGTTTGGTTTGAGTCATGCATGATGAATTAATGTAAGGGTCTATGTGTATCCTGACACCCCATATGCAGATGGTAAGAATATAATATTTGTAGGCACCAAAAATTCTGTATGACACCAGCTCAAGCCCCTTCGTTCGCATGAGGGCATCACCGTGAGCCACAGCACTACAGGACGCGCGCGCTACGCCGAGGGCAAAAGACCGTCGGCGTAGGCCAAAATACCCTCGGCGTATGGTACGCCGAGGGCTGCCCTCGGCGTAGCCTCCTCGGCAAAGATCTCCCTCGGCGGAGCACACTCAAGCCGTCGACGTATCGAAATGCCGTCGGCGTATGCTATGCCGAGGGCTTTGTCGTCGGCGTAGCGGCCGTCGGCATAGCATAGCCTTTCGGCCGGTTGCAAAAACATTTTTTTTAAAAAAAATATTTTATTTTTATTTTTTTCTCAATTTTTTTATTCTTTGAATTGTTTCACTTGTTAATCTCCTACTTTGAACATTTTTAACACTAATTATACTTAATATTTGATTAAATTCCAGTCTTAGTCAAACTTCTTAGCAAGTCACCCATCCTAATACTACTCCAGCTTCAGCACGCTTAACTTTCTCGTTCCTTCAGAATCCGTTTCCGCAAAGTAATTCATACATTGGTGTCAATACTATGATATCAATCCTATTAACTCTTATATCATCATGTCACATGTTTTTTTTGAAATTACAAACAATTATTTAAGTAAATATTAATGAATAAGTAAAAATATTATTGAATTCAAATAAAAATATAATAATTTAATTTTTTTATATTTTTCTATTAAATATAGAATAATTAATATCTTTAAATCTGTAAATCAAAATTCAACAAATAATATGTCTAAATTGATCAGAAAAATGAGAGGAATCCAAATATGATATCCATATCAACTAATCACAAACCCTCCATTTTTGAATTAGCTATTTGGTGGTTGCTTTAGAAAATCCCCTTTTTGCGCTCGGATAATGAAAAATGCTTTTTTGGTGTGATGAAAAGGAAAACTTGCATTGGGTCTTTGATAAAATAGCATATTGTGAACCTAAAAATGATTTTTTTAAAAAAACATGAGCATCGGATCATGTACCAGTAGTTCATATCTGACCCACTTCCTACCGGTTCGGCAGGAATTTGTCTTTTTCACCAAAGGTGGACGGAAAGGTTTCGGATACCCCTATTGGGACATTGTCCATATAAGGTGGTATAGTATTTTTGTAAAATGTGGTGGTAGTATTTTGAATTATCCATTTGGTGGTTGCTTCACAAAACCGTCCGTTTTTTATGCTCAGAAAATAGAAAATGGCTTTTTGGTGCGACGAAAAGGAAAACTTCCTCCTGCAACATTTTTCGCCATCCCATGATGCATGTGTATGCATAATATGGGCACATTATCACAAACTATGCCTTGATTCTAGCCATAACATTGGTCATTTGACCCGAAAGCCAAGAAACCTCGAATGAGATAGGTCATTTTGTGAAGGTTTTTTTGAGACATAATCAATATATCAAGTTTGCTATTTTTCCTTATAACTATGTCACATAATATGACACCACGCGAAGGTTTTGATCGTTTTTGAATTTTTTATGCCCGTTTTAAACTATCGTCAAACTTTGTCGAACGGCGGACATAAAGATTCTTAGCTCGGGGCCGAGCCTCGCTAAACTTTCATTGGATCTTTGATAAAATAGCATATTGTGAACCTAAAAATGATTTTTGTAAAAAACATGAGCATCGGATCATGTACCTGTAGTTCATATCTGACCCACTTCGTGCAGATTCGGCAGGAATTTGTCTTTTTCACCAAAGGTGGACGGAAAGGTTTCGGATCCCCTTGTTGGGACATTGTCCATATAAGGTGGTATAGTATTTTTGTAAAATGTGGTGGTAGTATTTTGAATTAGCCATTTGGTGGTTGCTTCACAAAACCGTCCGTTTTTTATGCTCGGAAAATAGAAAATGGCTTTTTGGTGCGACTAAAAGAAAAACTTCCTCCTGCAACATTATTCGCCATCCCATGATGCATGTGTATCCATAATATGGGCACATTATCACAAACTATGCCTTGATTCTAGCCATAATATTGGTTATTTGACCCGAAAGCCAAGAAACCTCGAATGAGATAGGTCATTTTGTGAAGTTTTTTTTGAGACATAATCAATATATCAAGTTTGCTATTTTTACTTATAACTATGTCACATAATATGACACCACGCGAAGGTTTCACATTGTTTCGATCGTTTTTGAATTTTTTATGCCCGTTTTAAACTATCGTCAAGCTTTGTCAAACAACGGACATAAAGATTTTTAGCTCGGGGCCGAGCCTTGCTAAACTTGCATTGGATCTTTGATAAAATAGCATATTGTGAACCTAAAAATAATTTTTATAAAAAAACATGAGCATCGGATCATGTACTTGTAGTTCATATCTGACCCAGTTCCTACCGATTCGGCAGGAATTTGTCTTTTTCACCAAAGGTGGACGGAAAGGTTTCGGATCCCCCTGTTGGTACATTGTCCGTATAAGGTGGTATAGTATTTTTGTAAAATATGGTGGTAGTATTTTGAATTAGCCATTTGGTGGTTGCTTCACAAAACCGTCCGTTTTTTATGCTTGGAAAATGGGAAATGGCTGTTTGGTGCGACGAAAAGGAAAACTTCCTCCTGCAACATTGTTCGTCATCCCATGATGCATGTGTATGCATAATATGGGCACATTATCACAAACTATGCCTTGATTCTAGCCATAACATTGGTCATTTGACCCGAAAGCCAAGAAAAACCTCGAATGAGATAGGTCATTTTGTGAAGGTTTCTTTGAGACATAATCAATATACTAAGTTTGATATTTTTCCTTCTAACTATGTCACATAATATAACACCACACGAAGTTTTCGCATTGTTTCGATCGTTTTTGAATTTTTTATGCCCGTTTTAAACTATATATAATGTTTTATATTTTACTTAATTTTTACTTATAAATATGTAATATTTGAGAGAAGATAGATAGGTCTTATTTTTCTGCAAATTTTGATATATTATTTGTATTTTTCCGAATTAGAATGATTTAGTTATGATTTTTCAAAGTTTAATGAGATAAAATAAAAAATAGCTACACCGAGGGCAGCCGTCGGCGTCGGCGTAGCATAGAATATGCCGAGGGCAATTTTACGCCGACGGCTGCTTGGCGGGGCTGGCCTGGACGGTAGCTACGCCGACAGCCCTGACGTTTGGCCGTCGGCGTAGCGACCGGCCGTCGGCGTAGCTTTCCATTCCTGTAGTGCAGGATTGCAGCCTCGTAGAGGAATATATTGTACATATAACATTGTGTGCAAAGAAGTTCCCAAAAATTCTGAACCCAAGAAACAGAGAAGCAGACATCAGTAGTCCTCACCAGCAGTTTGCGCCTGATAATTAGTTAATTACCTAAAAGCGAGTGTTTATATCCAACCAGAGGAAATTCCTCACCAGTGGATGGGATGAGATGATCTGAGTTGTGTTCCCGTATCTCTCCTCGGCTCATTCTCTGCATGGTACTTGTATGGAAGATGAAACTCTTCTAGTTATCTCGTCATAATAGCTAATTCTAAGCCGACTCTGCCATTTTGCAAGGGAAATTATGTATTATCACAACTATTAGTAGGTTAGTCTTAATAAATAAAATAAAATTGCTAATCATTAAGAATTTTAACATAGTAAAATATGAAGTTCATGTATGCATTATATATGCATGAGCGTGCGGTAGGGACCGAACTATAGACCAGGGTGCTCGAGGTTGGACATGGGGTTTGACAAGTGTGCAGAGGTGGTGAAGAGCGAGTACCAGATTCAAGTTGGTGACTAGGTCTATCAGGATTAACACCAAGTGATGGATAAGAGTCGACCATGAGAAATCTGAGAAAGTGTTTTGAAAAGTTTAGAAAGTCAAAAGCTTAGAGATTACATGGCCATATATCCTATGATGTTCGATGCACATGGCAAAGTGCAGGTGACAGGATCTAGAAGGTGGATGGGTGATGTAGCTGCATGGCATGTGGAAGACTACCCAAAATGTTAATTTGGCTCAAGATAACACAAGAGCGATGGTGACATTCCTTCCAAGTTGGAAGCACTTTCACGCAGATCAGCGGTCGGTGCATGATGGTGTCGAATGAGAAGGGACTACAATTGCAGGTAGAGTCACATGGAGTCTGTGAGTAGTAGCGGGTTCATGGAAGGCAACCAAGTCCGGAGTATATGTAAGTTTGACGTCTAGACGAATTCAAGGTGGTAGAGAATTTTCTAAGGTAGAAGTTGTTGCGTTTGTGTCGAATATAGTATATACGTTGGGTTACGATTGGACTTGCATTGTATTATGCATGGATAGTGTACAAGTAGTATTGGATTTGGAAACTTGTAGCCTAAGCCTGCTATATAATGTAGGGGTGTCACACAATATAACCTATGATGACTTGAATGCAGCAAGCGCGCAGGGGGAGCTGTCGGCATGTGCCGGTGCCCATGGCGACTGTTGTTGCAGGATCAATGGAGAGGAGCACTCATAATCATGCCCCGCGGAGTAGGCGAGTTGGCCAAACCGTGTTAACAATAAGGTTTGGAATTGCAACTACATGAATGGAGGAATTGGTGATGGAGACGTTGATGATGACGACGATGATGATGATGGTGGTGATGAAACTGCAGTGGTTGATGATGAAGATCGATGCCCAATTCTCCAAGATCTAGGCAACGATGGAGATGAATGTCTTCTATGAGTTCTCCCTCCAAATCCCTTCCCGGGCGAGGTTTTTATGTTCTTTGGTGATGGGGATATGCCTACCGGGGTATACCCAGCAGGACGTTTCCGACTGGCCCAAGACTTGGCGAGTGGGCCTGCAAGACGGCGACTGGATTGAAGCCTAGCGAGGAACCAAGCGACTGGAAGCTGAAGGCCCAGGCGAGTAGATAGGCCTAGTCGGATTAGGTTAAACGAGTACCGAAGCTTTAACTGAATCGGTTGAGATATGTAAACCCTAGGGGAGGTGAGCCTATATAAACCTCAGCAGGCGTGTAGAGATACGCCCATCATACCCCCAAGCGACTCGCCGCCTAGCCGCCGAGCTCGCCCATTGTACCACATCCATAATACAATCTAGCAGGAGTAGGTCTTTACCCTCCGGGGGGCCGAACCTGGGTAAAACCCTGTGTCTCCGCCCTCATATCGCACCGCAGATGGCTGGCCGCCCTTGCCCCTCGTTCTACTACTCGCTGCCGATTGCAGCATCTGCCGTGACCATTCCCACGACAGTGGCGCCCACCGTGGGGCCTGGCCGGTCAGGCCGGTGTTCTGCGGCGAGATCCAATCTGCCCATCAACGAGACGGTCGCCACCGGCCGCATGATAGCGATCGGCAAGATGCTCCAAATCTTGCCGAGCAGCTACGTCCCGGCGACCCGTCACACGCGACAGCGTGATCCCGCCGGTCGGCACGATCAGCCTCTTCGTCGGCCTCACCGACGCCATCGCCTCGAGGACTCGCTCAGACCGCGAAGTCGCCGCCACGCGATCGCTCTCCGAGAGCCAGATCCGCACGATCCATCGCCGCCCGAGTACAATTCGGCCCACAACGACGTGGGCGAAAACTCAGCGGCCGCGGAAGACGCGGCCCTCAACGACGACGCCGACTCGGCGACCCCGGCGTCACTCGCCGGATCCATCACCGCGGCTTCACCCGCGGGCTCCATTACTCAGGTCTCCAACGTGGGAGACTTCGAGGACCCCTCCATCCTCGGGATCTTCGACCGACCGGTCGGAGAACTCCGCCGACCTCCGTGACGGAACCAGCCGCCACGCTGCGACCTACATGGCGACCGGCACCGATCCGCCGGAGGATCCATTCTCCACCCCAATCCCTCCTAACGCCACGGCGATGGAGGTCGAGGAACTCCGCTGGCAGCGAGGCGGCGCAAGGAGCAAGCCGAAGCGAAATTCCGCCTCGAGCAGGTGACGGCGCAGGAGCTATCGCGCTACCACCAACAGCGGATCAGGTCGCGCCTGAACCCCACCGTTCAGGGGCGCGCCCTGAACTTCGACGACGAAAACGACCCGGCCCGCGTGGCCGAGCGCGCGATCTGCGAGAACGCGCCACCAGGAGGAAGCGCCCGACCCCCGCCAGGGTCGACGGCGATGGGCGCCCCGCCTCCACCCAACCGCACACCCCCCAGGGACCAGCCGCGGATAGTCGTCTCCTCACGGGAGCGAGACGCAAACGGCCTCCCACTGTTCTCCACCCCTATGGACAACCTCGTGGCAGGCCGGGCAGCAGCCGACAGCATCGCGGCCACCGGCGACGGTGCCCTGCAGATCCAATACGTCAGGGCCCTGCTCGCAAAGGCCGTCGAGCAGCAAAGAGCGGGCGCCGACTCGCAAGGTCGAGTATACTCGCGTTCCTCGGGAAGCAGGGCGGCCTCGAGCGGCCGCCCAATGGCGGCAAACACACTCAACTGCCCACCACCGGAGCCACTGCAGCTCCAACACCGACCCGCGAACGCGGCACTCTCCACCAACGACCCTAGGCCGATGACCAACCTCATCGCCGCCAACGGTCAACCCATCGACGCCCGCACCCACATCATCAACAACCAAAGCTGGCGCGCACGCCAGCCCGACGACCTGCGACACACCCTAACCAATCGCCGCGACGGCGAGCCCATGGGGTCGCTCAGTCGACTCGGCCCCAAGTGCTTCGGACCAATGATCCGAGGCGAGAAGTACCCGCCAAACTTTAAGGCGCCGAAGGAGATAGAAAAGTACGACTCCTCGTACGACCCCGCCATCTGGCTCGACACATACCTCATGGCAATGGGGATCGCAGGCCACACCGACCTGCTAGCCGCCCGTTACCTCCCCCTGATGATGGAGGGGACGTGCAGGCAGTGGATCAACACCCTTCCTCAAGACAGTATAGACTCCTGGGAGGAGATGCGCGACGCTTTCGTCAGGCACTTCGAGTGCTCCTACAGCGCCACCACTATCGAGGACACAGGCGATGTGTCCAGGGACCCGCGAGTCGACCATAGCAATCGGGTCCAACGGTGGCAAGAACTCTGTACAACGCGGTCGGCATCCACCCGGACACCGCGATCCATTGCTTCAAGACCTCGTGCCGCTACGAGCCCCTGGTCGCCAAGCTCAAGCGACACTCTCGCACACTCGACAACATCCCCGACCTCCTCGAGATCGCCAAACGGTACGCGGAGGAAGATCCAAACCAGGAAACCGACGACGAGTCAGGAGGTCAACACCGCACGAGCGGCAACGACAGCGGACGACGGTCCGACCTGCGCTACAGCAACACTCGCCTCACCGGCAAGCGCCGCATCGACGGGCGAGTCGACTTCGTCGCCAACGCCGGGCATACGCAACGCGAGCCCAAGAGCTTCCGCCGCGACGGAGGACAACGCCGCGACAGCGACAACTACAAGGCCAAGCCAAGGTTCGACCCCGCGGCTCTCCTTAACCAACCATGTGCGTTTCATAGCAGGGAAGGAAAGCCCGCCACACACACCACCGCCGACTGCCACACCCTCAGGGAGATCGAGAAGGCACGACGAGCACGGGAGGACCCCGACAACGACCCGCCAAACGGCGGAAAATTCGGCAAAGTGGCCGGCTCGCTCCACACCTTCACGGGCTTCAACACGAAGCGCGAGAAGAAGGTCATCGCCCGCGCCGTCGCCGTCAACGCGGTGGCCCAGATGGACGTTCCCCAGTTCCTCAACTGGTCGGAGCAGCCCATCACCTGGAGTCGACAAGACCACTCGCCACGCATCGAGTACCCAGGTCGAGTCGCCCTGGTGGTCGCTAAGGTCGGCGACCACGGCTCCCCAAGACATTGATGGACGGCGGAAGCTCCATCAACATCCTGTACCTGGACACCTTCAGGCGGCTGCGGCTCCCGCAGTCGATGATCGAGACGACCCACACCACGTTCCACGGCATCGTCCCCGGTCGGAAGGCGTACCCGATCGGCAAGGTCACGCTGCCAGTCACCTTCGGCACACCAGCAAACTTCCGCACCGAGCGGATCGTCTTCGAGCTCGTGCCATTCGACAGCCCCTACCATTGCGTCCTGGGGCGCCAGGCGTTCGCCAAGTTCATGGCAGCGCCCCACTACGCGTACAACGCGATGAAGCTCCCCGGGCCGTGCGGCGTCATCACCATCAACGGCGACCCCGACATGGCCGCCGAGTGCGAGGCCAAAGGCGCCGAGCTCGCTGACGCCGTCATCGCGGCGGAGACCAACCACGCGGATGAACTCGCCAACACGCGAAAGGGTCAACGACGACCCCACCATACTCAAGAAGCCCAACTCGGAGGGCGCAAACACCTCAACCTTTGAGGCCACCACGCACACCCGTACCGTCGAGCTGGTCCTAGGCGACTCCAGCCAGACGGTGACGATCGGGACGGGCATGAGCCTGGCATAGGAAGGCGCGCTCATCGAGTTCCTCCGTGAGAACAGGGACATCTTCGCATGGAAGCCCTCTGACATGCCCGGTGTCCCCAGGGAGCTCGCTGAGCACAAGCTAAACACCGACCCCAAAGTGCGACCTGTCATAGCTGCGGCCCTTCAATGAAGAGCGCCGCCGAGCAATCGCCGAAGAGGTGCAGCGTCTACTCGCTGCAGGCTTCATCCGGCCAATCAAATACTCCAAGTGGCTGGCAAACCCAGTCCTGGTTGAGAAGAAAAACGGGACCTGGAGGATGTGTATCGACTACACAAACCTGAACAGTGCCTGCCCAAAGGAGCAGTTCGTCCTCCCGCGGATCGACCAGATAATCGATTCCACCGCGGGCTCGGAATCGCTGTGTTTCCTCGACGCCTATTCTGGTTACAACCAGATCAAAATGGCTGTCGAGGACGAGGAGAAGACGGCGTTCATCACGCCATTCGGAGCTTTCTGCTACACCGCCATGACCTTCGGCCTCAAGAACGCCGGGGCGACCTACCAGCGGTGCATGCAAGAATGCCTTGTGAGCCAAATTGGCCGCAACATCCACGTCTACATCGACGACGTGGTCGTAAAGTCCGCTCGCCAGGGCGACCTACTCGCCGACCTAGCGGAAACGTTCGCCAACTTGCGAAAATACAAGATAAAGCTCAACCCAGGCAAATGCACCTTCGGTGTACCCGCAGGACAGCCATCGGGCTATGTCGCTCCAAGCGGGATCGAGGCGAACCCCACCAAGATCGACACGATCGCCCGACTCGGCAAACCCGAGTGCCTGCGCGACGTTCAGAAGCTGGCTGGGCGAGTAGCGGCTCTCAGTCGCTTCATCCCCCGCTTGGGAGAAAAGGCAATGCCTCTATATCGCCTGATGCGCAAGAACCCCACATTCCAGTGGGACAAGGAGGCGGACGACGCGCTCCGCGACCTCAAGAAGGTGCTACTCGCCGCTACCGCCGCCCGCCTCGACAAAGAACCCATGCTAGTCTTCGCGGCTTCCAAGCGCCGTCATCGGATCATGGTCGTCGAGCGACCGGAGGAAGGAAAGTAGCGCCCAGTACATCGACCGGTCTACTACATCAGCGAGGTCCTCACCGAGTCGCGCCAGCGGTACCCGCAGTACCAGAAGCTGGTATACGCGGTCCTCAGGACACAGCGATGCCTGCCGCACTACTTCCAGGAGCACCCGATCACGGTCGTCTCCTCCGCACCGTTGCAGGACATCATCCGCAACCGTGAGGCGACCGGGCGAGTCACCAAGTGGGCCGTCGAGATCGGCGTCCACAACATCAAATACAAGCCACGAAGAGCAATCAAGTCGCAAGCCCTAGCAGACTTCATCGCTGACTGGGAAGAAGCCCAGCTGCCAGAGAAGCTGCCATACCTCCACTACTGGAGCCTGCACTTTGATGGCTCCAAGAACACGGACGGCGCAGGCGCAGGGATCGTGCTAACCTCTCCAAAGGGCGACAAGCTCCGCTATGTCCTCTGCCTGGACTTCACACCCTGCACAAACAACATGGCCGAGTACGAGGCCTTACTACACGGCATGAGGGCCGCCAGGGAGATGAATGTCAACCGCCTACGCTTCTACGGCGACTCCGACCTCGTCGCAGGACAAGTCGCTGGCACCTGCGACGCCGTCTCCCCCACCATGGCGGCGTACCGCCAAGCAGTGGACAATTTGGGCGGACACTTCACAGGCTACTCCGTCGAGTGGATCGATAGGCGGAAGAACGAGGAGGCCGACGCCCTCTCTCGCATAGGGTCGGCTCGACTCGCACCACCCACCGGCGTCTTCCTCGACACGATCACCAAGCCATCAGTCTCTCCCCCAAGGGAGATCGACATCGGAGTCCCGCTCCAACCAGAGGCAGCCCTGGTCGCACTCGTCAACGAGCCAGACGACTGGACCAAGCCCTACATCGCCTACCTGGAAGCCGGCACCTTGCCGGGATACGAGACGGAAGCTCGGATGATCGCCCGTCGATGCAAGTCCTACGCCATCATCGATGGTGAGCTCCACAAGCGCAGTGTCACCGGCGTGTTCCAACGCTGCGTCCAACCCGCCGAAGGACGCAAGATCCTCCACGACATCCACTCCGGTGACTGCGGCCACGCCGGGCGCTTCCCTCGTCGCCAGGCTATGCGACATGGCTTCTACTGGCCCACCGCACACGCCGACGCTGTCGACATTGTCTAGCAGTGCGCCGGGTGCCAGAAGTACGCCAACCAGACGCACATGCCGAGCTCAGCGCTCAAAACAATCCCCATCACCTGGCCATTCGCCGTATGGGGCATGGACATGGTGGGCCCCTTCAAGAAGGCTCCCTCCGGTTACACCCACCTCCTGGTCGCAGTTGACAAATTCACAAAGTGGGTGGAGGCCAAGCCAGTCCGGAAATGCGACGGGAAGACCGCCACGAAATTCCTACGCGAACTCATATATCGTTGTGGGTTCCCCAACAGCATCATCACGGACAACGGCACCAACTTCGCCAAAGGAGCCATGGCCGAATTCTGCGAAGAGCACCACATTCGGCTCGACCTTTCGCCCACCGGAATCCAACGGCCAGGCGGAACGGGCCAACCAAAGCATCCTCCACGGCCTGAAGCCGCGACTCCAAGTACCACTCGAGCGCACGGCCGGGTGCTGGGTCGAGGAGCTACCCTCCGTCATCTGGGGAATCCGCACCTCGGTCAACAGGTCGACGGGATTCACCCTCTTCTTCATGGTGTACGGCGCCGAGGCAGTCATTTCCACCGACCTTGAGCACGACTCGCCAAGGGTCGTCCACTACACGGAAGCCACGAACGAACTCGCACGACAGGATGGAGTCGATCAACTCGACGAGGCACGCGACCTAGCTCGCTCGCGCACCGCCATCTACCAACAAGGACTCCGTCGCTATCACAGCCGGCGGGTGAAAACTCGCACCTTCCAAGAAGGCGACCTGGTGCTGCGTCTCATCCAGGACAAGAAGGGCATGCACAAGCTTTCCCCTCCATGGGAGGGACCATTCGCCATCGGCCGTGTACTCGGCAACGACTCCTACTACCTCATCGACGTCCGCGGGGACGGCGAACTCGATGTCAAGCGACCATGGAATGTAAACCTCCTACGGAAGTTCTACGCCTAGAACCCCACATATGTACTCTCCAGTCGATATGAAATAAAAAGAAACGGTTACCGCAAATTGCGCCTACTCTCCGTGTCTTGTGCCACTCGCACTCGTAATAACAGCATCACGCTAACCGCAGAAGTCAACCTTTGGTACAGCGATCGGCACGGCTAAGTAGTGCGGTGCAAGAGCACTGAGCTACCTCAGGTCTTGCATCGTCCATGAAAAACGCCTAACCGGAGCCCCATTGGAGTCGCCTAGCTCGACTGGTTCTACGAACCAAGACTACTGCCTACGCTTCTTACAGCGACCACGATCCTCCGCATCCTCGACATAGCGACTCGAACGGCTAAGTACCACGCTCGGGGACTGCGGACCAGTTCACCTCGAGCGGTCCGGGAAAACGCCAAGTAGGAGAGCATGCCCAGGACTCGCCACGCGACTGACCCCACGGGCCAGGCAGGAGTGACGCGCCCAAACTAACGCGCCAAGTCCTCACTCACCCTCGAGTCGTGCCTGGAACAGCCAAGTACCACGCTCGGGGACTCGGCCACCTGACCTCGTTCGCGCACGGGAAAACGGCGAAATACAACGCGTTCAAGGGAGTCGCCTAGCGACTGGCTCTTCGAGTCCGGGCGAGTTGACCACAATAATAAAACACACAAAGACACCAAACACACCACATACGAGGTAAACCCCACAAAAGGACGGACGCGCTCGGGGACTCGTTCAAACAACAATCACAAACACTTGACAATTACCAAAATAGACACGACATCTCATTCGATAGCATGTTGCATTGTTTCGCATTACAAAATATGCCCGCATGGCAGAACTGCTGCTAACGCCACATGGCAAACTATCCTATTCTGCGCAGATTAGACGCGACTCGCCAACTCCCCGGCGATTGCGGATGAACGGCGTGACGGGTTCGACGGATCGTCGTCAGTTCACCCGCCATCGCCGCGGAAGGTTGCTCAACCTTGAGATCACAATGGCGGCTCGGGTCGCCGGACACAACGACCGTCTCTGATGCGGAGGAAGTCGCCATCGCCAAGACACGCTCGAGTACTTGGCGGCGGTCTTGCAACGAGGACCTCGGAAAGCTCCACCGCGCCAGTCGACGATGGGTAGCCACTCGTCACATCGTCGATGTCGAAGTCCTCGGGGAAGTGGGCAAGACCAAGGCTAAGCGTCGTCGCCGCCCCGCGCCGAAACGCCGACCGCGTCATGAACTCCACGACCGCGGGCGCCTTCTCCAAATACCTCCACACCTCAACGAGGTCGCTGGGAATCACTTCCGTGGGCGATATCTCCTGGAGGTAGGCACGGATGCACGTCTCCGACAACGTGGCCGAATCGACAAGCGTTCTCACACACTGCCGCGCGTCGAACGTGCTTGCTTCTTCCGCGCTGTCGATGATGCAACCAGCGAGTAGAAGACAATAATGAATACGACGGACACCACAAATGGCACAGCTACTGAAAGAGGCAGACGCGCTTACCAATCAACGGGCGGGCGAGGGTCGTGATGAAGCATTGAAGCGACGTATGGTCGTCCTGAAGCCCAGCAATAAGGACTTCCGACACTCTGCGATCCTCTTCGGCGCAACGGCCTTGGCCCATCGGCTGAGCTTGCTTCTTCCTTCGCCTCCCGCAGCTGGCGCTCGAGGTCGGCGATCTGTTGTTCGGCCGAACTCAAAGCCGACTGCGCCGCCGCCAATTCACTAGCGGGGACAAGCCCCTGGCGAGCTTCCTCTGCCTTCGCGGCAACAGCCCGAAGCCCTTCGTTCGCCTCCTGGACGATGGCTAGTTCCTTTTCCGCGCTGCCGCCAATCGGTCGGCCGATTCAAGCTGCAGACCCTGCACATCACTAAAAGGTCAATCAAAGAAACTCCTAAAGTGCCCACCCACTGAAATTCAGCGAGTACGCACTCGGGGACTGGCAATCAAAGAAACTCCTAAAGTGCCCACCCGCTGAAATTCAGCGAAAAGCGCACTCGGGACCAGTACTCAAAGGAATTCCTAAAGTGCCCACCCACTGAAATTCAGCAAGTGCGCACTCGGGGACTGGATGCGAAAAGCGAATAAAAGACACTAAAAGAATCAGGCCGCTGCAAAACACCGACCTGATCCTCGGGGACTGGATGTACCTGGATGGCTGCACCAAGCATGCCGTGGAGTTATGTCGCGTCCACGGACGCAAGGAGAGCTGGCGTATGCCCACGGCGCTGGTCGACTTCGGCCGGCGACTCTCGAGCGTGGCTCGGCGAAGTTCCACCGCCGCCGCTTTGGTCGTGAAGGGCGGAAGGTGGCGATAGAGGCACCCGCCCAAAAGAGGTCGGCTCGACCGTTCTAGGCAATGGGCGCCCTCGCCGTGGACGCGGCCGCCTCAGTCAGACCAGCAGCGGCCGCCGTGTCGTCAGAAATCGTGACGACGGCGTCACCCTTGGCCTTCTTGCCGCCATCCGCAGGGACGGCGACTTCGTCCGCCTTCCTCTTGCGGGAAGAATCCTCCTCGCTGACGACGGACGGCACCTTAGCCACGGTTGGATGGCCCATCTTCTTCACTCCGGTCCTGTACATTGATCATATAAGCAAGATAATTCAATGATTATGGGAGACAAAGGAAGGCGAGTGCACTCACTTGGCGACCGGAATGAAGCGCAGCCCCGTACGGAGGCCGGCTGGCTTCTCCAGCTCAGGGCCCAGTCGGCGGCTGAGCCCCATGTCCAGGACGTCGCGTGCCCAAGACACGGACGGATTCTTCGTCGTTGAAGCTACGACCGGAGCCTCTGTAACTTCTTCGACAGGAGCTTCCTGAGGCGGTAAGTCGCTGCGGGCCGGAGCCTTCCCCAGCCGGAGACCGGGCGAATGATCGAGGCATCAATGCCGGGGCACCTCGATGGTGGCCGTGTCCAGCCTTGGCCGTCATGGCCGGGGCGCTTGAACTGCTTGCCGAGTGTGGTGGCGAGGCCGGCCTCGTCGATTTCGTCTTCCTTCTTGGAGGGGCCTTCGCCTCCTTCTCTTTCTTATTCTTCTTTGACGGAGTAGCTTGGCGGCGCGAGGTCGTCTCCGGAAGTTCTTCTTCATCATCATGGCGCTCGAGGCTCTTGCTCGCCTAGAGCTCGCGCTGACGTTTCCCGCGGGTCTTGCGGGCCAGCGGGCCAGCTTCCTCCTCGGATTCGTCGTTGCTGTCGCCTTCGTCGCTCCTAGCGGGCGACCCGCCCATGTCTCGGACGGACGAGCTCGAATTCTCTTGGAACAGCTGCAACAAAGGAAAATTGAAGTTAGTATGACCGCGACTGCAAAAAGGATCGCGATCGCGAATGATAATGGGTGATTACCGTTAGCTGAGCGGCGCATGTATAGGGGGCGACCCCATCTTGAGCGTCCAAGTACACCGCTTGGGTGATTTTCTTCAGGGCCGCGGTGTAGTCATCGAGCCTCCACTCGGTCAAGCTAGCTTTTGTCGGGTCGTCCCGGCCGGTGTACTGGTACATGTAGTGCTCGCGCCTGGCCAGCGGGACGAGTCGCCGCCCGAGCCAGCAGTTGTACAAGTTTATCGTCTGGAGGCCCTTCTTCTTCAGACCGCGGATGGTCTGAAGCATCTCGTCGACAACCATCCGCTGGTTGCCGGGAAGCTTGCCGATTTGAAGGCGGCACGGCTCGGACCGTTCGGCGGAGTACCGCGGAATCGCCGTCTCGCCTTCCGGAGTCGCCTCGGCAACGTAGAACCACGACTTTTTCCAGTCGCTCGCTGCCTTGGCGGGCAGCATCAGGTCGAAGAATGAGGCCTTCGACTTCAGCTGGAAGGTTAGGCCACCCGCGGCGAGCATTGGGCCGCCCGCCTCCTCGCGGTTGATCCGTCCATGGAACAGATCTTGCCAAAGAGGGAAGTAGGGCCGACAGCCCAAGTAGCACTCGCAGAACGCCACAAAGATGGCGAGCTGCTCGATGCTATGGGGGCCCAGATCCGACGGCTGGATCCCGTAGTAGGAGCAGAAGCGCCGGAAGAATAGGGACGTGGGGAACCCTAGCCCCCGTTCGAGATGACTGGTGAAGCAGATGAACTCCCTCTCTCGCGGGTTTGGAGTCACCTCTCCGGCCGCGGGGATGCGCCAGCAGCCGGATTGCAGAATTCCGGCCTCCTCAAAGGAAGCCAGTTGCGCCCTAGTGCATTTCGATCTGCCCCAAGGTTCGATGGAGAGGGCCATGGCGGAAAGATTTGTGGGGGCTCGGAGGATTTCCGGTTGGCTGGGTCGCGGTGCGGAGGGAGGCGAAAGGTGCGCACAGTCGGAGGAAATGGTGAGACGGTGGTCCTCTGATCGCTAGCCATTCCTCTTATATAGCGGTTGCTACCCGCCAAATCAGGGAACCGTTACCGTGCGATGATTACGCCAAAAGTTACCGTTGGATTAACTCCAACGGCTAGTTTGACCATGTTTAACGGTCCAACTTCAGCCACTCGGCTCGCCGACCCAACCACTATGACAGTGTTTGACTTCGACTCGCCAAAGATGCGAGTAGTGTGATTAGTTTTTCCTTTATACAGGAGCCCGCCGTTGATTCGACTGGATGTCTACTCAGCAGCCGTATGCTCCGACTGCCAGCAGCCACCTACGCCAAATCGACGACGGCCTCGGGGACTACTGATGGGGATATGCCTACCGGGGTATACCTAGCAGGACGTTTCCGACTGGCCCAAGACTTGGCGAGTGGGCCTGCAAGACGGCGACTGGATTGAAGCCTAGAGAGGAACCAAGCGACTAGAAGCTGAAGGCCCAGGCGAGTAGATAGGCCCAGTCGGATTAGGTTAAACGAGTACCGAAGCTTTAACTGAATCGGTTGAGATATGTAAACCCTAGGGGAGGTGAGCCTATAAACCTCACGGGCGGTAGAGATACGTTCCATCATATCCCCAAGCGACTACAACCGAGCTCGCCCATTGTACCACATCCATAATACAATCTAGCAGAGTAGGTCTTTACCTCCGGGGCCAACCTGGGTAAAACCCTGTGTCTCCGCCCTCATCTCGCACCGCAGATGGCTGGCCGCCCTTGCCCCTCGTTCTACTACTCGCTGCCGATTGCAGCATCTGCCGTGACCATTCCCATGACATTTGGATTATATTTAGGTATAATCTCTGATCCGATTAGACAGTGTGAAAGTATTTGACGAGGCGGATCTGTAGAGGTATGGTATAGTCATACGGTATGGTCACCCCAACTTACCGGTGATCATTAAACCTTCAGAACCCCTTGTTCCATGTATTTTTCTCCTTGGATTTTGTCCCAGCCGCATTGATATTTGTAAGCAAGGCATTTATGGCTTTCAATCAGCATATTGTACCAAAAACTGATAGTTCTAATTGATTTGTCCATCAACCTACTTAAAATACGAAATTACTAATAGTACTAATGCAAAAGCACGAGGTAAAACATGATAGAAATGTAAGGTTCGCAGCATAGAAAACAAAATTTTTCCTACGATGGGAACTACGTACCAAGATCTATCTACTGGATACAAACAACGGGCGGATGTATATCCGTAGAGAACATACCCTTGAAGACCGACAAAGCTTAACGAGTTCAACTCGTGGTTGATGTAGACGATCTCTTGCCGATCTCAAGATCGAGAGGAAGTCCTAGCGCCGCAAATCAGCAGCGCATCCGTGCTCGCACACACGTTCGAGGCACCGAGCAACCTCCGCCTCCTCGATCCAGCGATGCAGCGGAAGCACAACTCTTTCTTGCCGAATAGCCACCGGGAACATGTATCTCGCTAGTCCGAGACCATGGGGAATAAATTCTAGAGGAGGAGAGACATCCTTCACGAGGAGGTGTGAGAGACAAGTGAGGAGTGGGGCTCCTTTTATAGGAGGAGGGGGGCACCCAAGGGGGTGGCCGCCGGCCATGGGGCTGCCCCCTCCCCTCCTTCATTCATGTGGGTGGACACTCCACTCACAAAATGCCCTTTAAATTTCCTCCACTCAAAAGTCCACTCAAATTCCCATTAAATTTCCACCAAATTTAATGCAAACTCTCATTAAATAAAACTCTTTTATTTTATTCAGAATTTTGTCAATTACTTTAATGACAAACATTCACAAATAACCCCTTGCTAGAATTCCATTTCACATGCATAACCACTTTATGCAATTTCACCCAAAAACCTGTTTTGGTATCTAGTGAAATAAATTCCTGCGCTTGTTTATTCTTTCGGCATGAAACATTTGCTCCAATTGGATGTCGGTGTCTCTTAAGTGTGTCACCATAAGGTTCGTGAATAATGCGGACATGATCGAGACCCCTCTCGGATCAATAATCAGAAGCGGGATCTGGAGACCCATACTGACTCCCACACATTCAACGATGACTTTCTTGTGATCGTCGGAACCTTTTACGCTAGTATCTTAATCCCTTTGTTTCACGATATATTACATGTCCGAGATTCGATCATCGGTATCTCCATACCTATTTTGATCTCGTTACCGACATGCACTCTTTTCTCGTTCCCGTGATATAACATTCTAGTGATCAAATCACTTGCTTGCAAGCTAATCAATGTGATATCACCGAGAGGGCCCAGAGTATATCTATACGTCATCGGGATGAACAAATTCCACTCTCGATCCATGAGCCTCAACATAACACTTTATTAGTTCTGAATCCATCTTTATAATCACCCTGTTATGGTGTGATGTTTGATGTTATCAAGAAACTCTTCCGGTGTTAGCGATTGACATGAGATCATGGTCTAAGGATTAGGATCACTTCGTAAGTTGTTATAGCAATATAAACTCAATGACTTTGATCGTAATGCTATACTTCGGATGAATGTTCATCACATCATTACACTAATATTGTGATCCCGTTATTAACAACATCCAATGTCCATGATCAGGAAACCTTGATCATCTTGTTAATCAACGAGCTAGTTTATGAGAGAGGCATAACTAGGAACTTTCTGTTTGTTTATTAAACACACATGTATTAACGTTTCCGTATTAATACAATTATAGCATGCAAAATAAACATCTATCATATACTTGGAATACACATAATAAACACTTTATTATTGCCTCTCAGGGCATATTCCCTTCAGTCTCCCACTTGCACTAGAGACAATAATCTAGTTACATAGTGATAAATCTAACACCCATTGAGTTCTGGTGTTGATCATGTTTTGCTCTAGGGAGAGTTTTAGTCAACGAATCTGCTACATTGAGATCCGTATGTACTTTACAAATCTTTATATCTCCATCCTTGACATGCTCGCGGATGGAGTGAAACCGGCGCTTAATATGCTTGGAATGCTTGTGAGACCTTGGCTCTTTGGCATTGGCAATGGCACCATTGTTGTCACAATAGATCACCATTGGTTCCAACGCGTTTGCCACCACTCCTAGTTCGGATATGAACTCCTTCATCCAAACTGCTTCGAGCCGCTCAAGCAGCAACATATCCGGCCTCCATTGTTGATCCCGCTACCACAGGTTATTTGGAGCTCCTCCAACTAACCGCTCCGCCATTCATGAGAAATATGTATCCGGATTGAGACTTAAAGTCATCCGGATCTGTGTCAAAGCTAGCGTCGAGCTCTTCTTCACCTCCGTATACAAGAAACATATCCTTAGTTCTTCGTAAGTACTTAAGGATATTCTTGACCGCTATCCAGTGTTCCGAACCTGGATCCGATTGGTACCTACTAGTCAAACTAATAGCATGTGCCACATCCAGTCTTGTACATAGCATGGCGTACATTATAGAGCCTATGCTGAAGCATAGGGACTTTGTCCATTATCTCTTTCTTCCGCCAAGTCGGACTTTGAGTCTTACTAAATGTCTTGCCTTGCAACATAGGTAAGAACCCTTCTTACTTCCGTCCATTTAAACTTCTTTAAAATCTTATCAAGGTATGTACTTTATGATAGCCTATTAGGCGCCTAGATCTATCTCTATAGATCTTTATGCCTAATATGTATGGCGCTCACCTAGGTCCTTCATTGAAAATTTCTTTGTTTAGATAACTTTTAACACTGTTTAAAAGATCTATATCATTTCCGATCAATAATATGTCATCCACATATAATATCAGAAATGCCACATTGCTCCCACTCACTTTCTTGTAAATACAAGCTTCTCCATAAGTTTGGACAAATCCAAACTCTTTGATCACCTCATCAAAGCGGAGATTCCAACTTCGTGATGCTTGCTTCAATCCATAGATGGATCGCTGAAGCATGCACACCTTGTTAGCATCCTTAGGATCGACAAAACCCTTTGGTTGTATCATATACAACTCTTCCTCAATATTACCATTGAGAAACGCGGTTTTTACATCCATCTGCCATATCTCATAATCGAAATATGCAGCAATTGCTAACATAATCCTAATCGACTTTAGCATCGCTACGGAGAAAATGTCTCATCGTAGTCAACTCCTTGAATTTGTCGAAACCCCTTTGCGACAAGTCGAGCTTTATAGACGGTCACATTACCATCAACATCAGTTTTCCTTTTGAAAATCCATTTGTTCTCCACGGCCTTTCGGTCGTGAGGTAATTCCACCAAGTTCCAAACTTGATTTTCATACATGGATTCCATCTCGGATTTCATGGCTTCTAACCATTTGTTGGAATCTGGGCTCATCATCGCTTCTTCATACGTCGCAGGGTCATCATTTTCATCAACCATGAAATTCATGACAGGATTTCCGTACAGCTCGGGAGTTGCACGCGTCCTGCTTGACCTGCGAGGTTCGGTAGTACTCTCTTTCGGAGTTTCATGATCATTATCATTAGTTCCCTCTTCAACAGGTGGAGCCAACTCCGAACAACTCGGCCAAGGCTACTCGCCATACTTTGAAGAGAAGGTTCAATAACCTCTTCGAGTTCTACCTTCCGACTACTCACACCTTTCGCGAGAAACTCTTTCTCTAGAAAGGATCCATTCTTGGCAACAAAAACCTTGCCCTCGGATCTGTGATAGAAGGAATACCCAATAGTTTCCTTAGGGTATCCTATGAAGACGCATTTTTCCGCTTTGGGTTCGAGTTTATCCGGTTGAAGTTTCTTCACATAAACATCGCATCCCCAAACTTTAAGAATGACAGCTTAGGTTTGTTTCCAAACCACAATTCATACTGTCTTTTCAGCGGATTTAGATGGTGCCGATTTAAAGTGAATGCAGCAGCTTTCTAGTGCATAACCCCAAAATGACAACGGCAAGTCCGTCGAGACATCATAGATCGAACCATATCTAATAAAGTACGATTACGACGTTCCGCCACACCATTTATTTGTGGTGTTAGGCCGGTGTGAGTTGTGAAACAATTCCACACTCTTTCATGTGAGTGCTAAACTCGTAACTTAGATACTCACCTCCACGGTCGGACAGTAGAAATTTGATCTTTCTATTACGATGATTTTCCACTTCATTCTGAAATTCCTTGAACTTTTCAAAGGTTTCAGACTTGTGTTTCATCAAGTAGATATAACCGTATCTACTCAAATCATCCATGAAAGTAACAAAATAACTATATCCACCTCGCGCCGACACACTCATTGGACCACATACATCAGAATGTATGATTTCCAATAAATCGCCTGTTCCATTGAACCGAAAACGGCGTTCTAGTCATCTTGCCCATAAGGCATGGCTCACATGTATCAAATGATTCAAAATCAAGTGATTCCAAAAGTCCATCCGAATGGAGCTTCTTCATGCTTAACGCCAATATGACCTAGACGGCAATTGCCACATATATGCGGATATATCATCATTTAGTTTAATCCTTTTAACATCAACATTATGAATATGTGTAACATTATCATCGAGATCTAATAGAAATAAACCATTCATCATCGGTGCATGACCATAAAAGATTTCATTCATATAAATGGAACAACCATTGTTCTCGGATTTAAATGAATAACCACTTCGCATCAAACACGATCCAGATACAATGTTCAGGCTCGGTCAGCACCAGATAACATTTATTCAAGTTTATAACTAATCCCGACGGCAAGTGGAGAGGCAGCGTTCCGACGGCGATCACATCAACGCTTGATCCATTGCCGACACGCATCTTGACCTCACCCCTTGCTAGCGGTCGCTTGTTCCGCAGCCCCTGATTCGAGTTACAAATATTATCAACTGAAACGGTATCAAATACCCAGGTGCTACAGCGAGCACTAGTCAAGTAAACATCAATAACAAGTATATCATATATACCTTTGTTTTCCTTGCCGCCTTCTTATGCACTAGGTACTTGGGGCGATTGCGCTAGTGGCCATCCCCTTACAATAGTAGCACTCGAATTAGACTTAGGTCCAACTCGGGTTTCTTTTCAGCGCTGACAATGTGCTTGCCGCCTTACTTCCTTCCATTTCCCTTCTTGTCTTTCTTGAAACCAGTGTTCCTACCGATCATCAACACTTGATGTTCCTTTTGATCTCCACTGCAGTTTTAAGCATTGACAGAAGCTCGGGGAGAGACTTCTTCATGCCTTGCATATTATACTTCATCACGAAGCTCTTATAGCTAGGTGGCAGATACTGCAGAACACGATGGATGCCTAAGTCAATGGGAATCGATATTCCCAAGGACACAAGCTTATCGGCGTAACCCGACATCTTGAGTACATGCTCACTAACGGAGCGGTGCTCTTCCATCATGCAACTAAAGAACTTTTCTGAAGCATTGTAGCTCTCTACAACAGCATGTGTGTCGAAAATCATTTTCAACTCACCCATTGTATCAAATGCATTGCCATTTTCGAAACGCTTTTGAAGTTCCGGCTCTAGCCCATACAATATGCCGCAATGAACTAAGTTGTGGTCCTCCTGACGAGTCTGATAGACATTCTTCTCCTCGTCAGGGGCATCATCTAAAGGTGGGGGGCCTAACGGCCCTTCTAGCACATATTCCTTTTGTGCAGCAGAGAGGAGAATCCTCAAATTCATGGCCCATTCGGTAAAGTTGCTACCGTTCGTTGCTAGTTTCTCTTTCTCCATGAACACATTGAAATTAAAAGCAGGTGGTGCCATCTACAACAGAATATGTAAAGTTTAGACTAAGTGTATGATAGATTGAGTTCAACTAATTCATATTACGAATGAACTCCCACTCAAAAACGACATCCCTCATGCCTTTTTGGTGATTACATGAATCAAATCCACTATACCAAGTCCGATCATCACGTGAGTCGGTATAGCTTCAAAGGCGAGCATCAAATGGGCATCATATCAACTATATGACTCATGCTTAACCTTTCGGTCCGTGTTCCGAGGCCATGTCTGTACATGCTAGGCTCGCCAAGTTAGAACCTTAGTATTCGCGTGTGTAACTGTTTTACACCCGAAATATGGTCGTGGATCCAAGAACACCCGATCATCACGTGATGTCTTGGAGCGACGAAACATAATCGGTGCATACTAAAGGAAGAACACATTCTTATCTTGATATTTAAATGAGGGATCATCTTATTATGCTAACAAAGCGCTAAACAAGCAATATAAGATGCTATCAAACATCATATGTTTATTAGTGAAATAATATGGTTCCCGCATATGATCTCTATCATGTGCACCGTGGTATGATCACTATCATACCTATATGTGTAAATCCAAGGTCTATGGAGTTTACACGCTATGTGTGTTGTAAGAGTATCATCTCATACTTCTACTTACAACACTACCATATCATAACACTAGCCCAGCAATAATCTAAACTAGACGCCTCTAATTTATCCATTGCAAGTTTTACGTGGCTTAGGGCTTTCGAGATAGAACCGTTCTTACCTACGAACATGAACCACAACAAGGATAATCAAATTGTTGACAACTCGCTTGCAAAATAGATATTGACTATAGTAGGAGAGACAGACACCCGCTAGCCACTTATGCAAACTAGTTGCATGTCCAGCGTGGAACAGGTCTCATGTGCGAGGACATGTAAAGTTTGTCCGGACCGCTTCATCCCACTATGCCACCAATATCCAAAATTACAACAAAGGAGCAACAACATGATCATCATCGCCCGCATACTCATATGTGTACTACCCGTGTAAAGTATCTACGCATAGATCCGGCTCTGATACCACTGTAAGGTTCGCAGCATAGAAAACAAAAAATTTCCAACGATGGGAACTACGTACCAAGATCTATCTACTGGATACAAACAACGGGCGGATGTATATCCGTAGAGAACATACCCTTGAAGACCGACAAAGCTTAACGAGTTCAACTCGTGGTTGATGTAGACGATCTCTTGCCGATCTCAAGATCGAGAGGAAGTCCTAGCGCCGCAAATCAGCAGCGCATCCGTGCTCGCACACACGTTCGAGGCACCGAGCAACATCCGCCTCCTCGCTCCAGCGATGCAGCGGAAGCACAACTCTTTCTTGCCGAATAGCCACCGGGAACATGTATCTCGCTAGTCCGAGACCATGGGAAATAAATTCTAGAGGGGGAGAGAGATCCTTCACGAGGAGGTGTGAGAGACAACTGAGGAGTGGGGATCCTTTTATAGGAGGAGGGGGGCACCCAAGGGGGTGGCCGCCGGCCATGGGGCTGCCCCCTCCCCTCCTTCATTTATGTGGGTGGACACTCCACTCACAAAATGCCCTTTAAATTTCCTCCACTCAAAAGTCCACTCAAATTCCCATTAAATTTCCACCAAATTTAATGCAAACTCTCATTAAATAAAACTCTTTTATTTTATTCAGAATTTTGTCAATTACTTTAATGACAAACATTCACAAATAACCCCTTCCTAGAATTCCATTTCACATGCATAACCACTTTATGCAATTTCACCCAAAAACCTGTTTCGGTATCTAGTGAAATAAATTCCTGCGCTTGTTTATTCTTTCGGCATGAAACATTTGCTCCAATTGGATGTCGGTGTCTCTTAAGTGTGTTACCATAAGGTTCGTGAATAATGCGGACATGATCGAGATGTTGGAATTATGCCCTAGAGGCAATAATAAAGATGTTATTATTATAATTCTTGTTCATGATAAAGTTTATATTCCATGCTAGAATTGTATTAAGCGGAAACATTAATACTTGTGTGGTTTGTGAACAACACCGTGTCCCTAGTACGCCTCTATGGACTAGCTCATTGATCAATGATGGTTAAGGTTTCCTAACCATAGACATGAGTTGTCAATTGATAATGAGATCATATCGTTGGACAGACCCAAACTAAGCGAAGCAATTAGATCGTGTCATCGTGTTCGTCTTTGCGAAGTTTTTCTTATGTCAAATATTGTATTCCTTAGACCATGAGATAATACAACTCCCTGGTATCGGAAGAAAGCTTTGAGGTCATCAAACGTCATCCTATGAGAGGGTGATCATAAAGGTGTCTCTCAGGTGATCGGAAAGTATCTGTTGGGTTGTATGTATCGAGATGGGATTTGTCCCTCCCAAGTCGGAGAGATATACTTCGGGCCCACTCGGTAATCGATATCAACACCGCTTGCAAGCATGTGGTTAAGGAGTTGATCACAAAGTGATATCGGATTACGGAACGAGTAAAGTACTTGCTGTGAACGAGATTGAACTAGGTATGACGATACCGACGATCGAATCTCGGGCAAGTAAAATATCGCGAGACGAAGGGAATATATATATGGGATTGATTGAATCCTGGCATCGTGGTTCATCCGATATGATCATCGATGAATGTGTGGGAGTCAATATGGGTGCCCAGACCCCGCTGTTGATTATTGATAGAAGATCATGTCTGCATATTCTCGAACCCGCAGGGTCACACACTTAACGTGTCTCGACGCTAGGATAGATTGGATAATTGGTTTATGAATTTTTGTTCGGAGTCTCGGATGGGATCCGGGATATCACGAGAGGTTGGAATGGTCCGAGAATAAGATTCATATAAGGCAAGCAGTTTTGGAGTTCGAATAGTTCCGGGTTAATCGGTATTGTAGGAAGCTTCTAGAACCTTCCGGAAGGGGCCAACGTGGTCCCACCTTTCGGAGGGGGCATGGGCCTATGAGGGAGTGTCCTGGCCGCATTGGGCCAGGGGGCACAAGGCCCCATAGGGCCCAGCCGATCCTAGAGAGTTTAAATCGTTTAAACTAGAGATAAGATAAGATAGGATTTCTAGATAAGGGAGAGTTTAAATTGTTTAAACTAGAGATAGGCTTGGAGGAGAGGCTAGGGCTGGCCGCACCCCCCCTCTATATATAGAGGGCTGGTGCGCCCCCTCTCACACACCTTACACCTTCCTCCAAACCCAGCCTTGCCGCCCTCCTCTCTCCCTCCCATTGTTTGCGCGAAGCCTCTGCAGAAATTCTCCACCAAATACACCACGCCGTGTTGTAGATCCAATCTATCTCTCCACCATACTTGCTGGTCCGAGGAAGGAGGAGACGCCGAGGTGCCGCACGTGCATCTCACGGAGGCACCGCCACTTGTGGTGCTAGATCGGATCGGATCGCGAGGAGGAGAAGCGAGTACTACATCACCCACGTTCCGACGAATGTTCATTGCAGCGAATCTTCAAGGGTATGAAGATCTAATCCAATCTCTCGTTGTTTGCATCTCCTAGATTAGATCTTGGCTTTCCTGTTCGCTCGTAGAAAATTTTGATTTACTATGATGCGAAACCCTTCAAAGGGTATCGAGCTAGATCTATGCGTAGATGTGATTCACGAGTAGAACGCAACATGGTTGTTGCGCGTTGATGTTTTCTGTTGCAAGCCTCTTGTTCGTGTTCTTCTTATGGCGGGATAGTGAGATTGAAGCGGTCCAGGGCAACCTTACGCGACGTCGTCATGAGACCGCTCCGCACTTGACGTGTGGCTTGTACCACACATGCGGCTGGTGGATGTCGGTTCTCTCACTATAGTTGTCATGGGATTAACACCGAGTTTGGCAACCATAATATCACCGTTGTGGCTTTCCGTAGGTAAGAATCGTTCTTAGCATCTACTCCCATGAGCCACGTAAAACATGCAACAACAAAGTAGAGGCGTCTAACTTGTTTTTGCAGGAGTGTTTTCTCGTGATATGGTATGGCCCAAGATGTGATGTGTATATTGTATGCGATGATCATGTTTTGTAATGTTTCACGACTTGCATGTCGATGAGTACACAACCGCAGGAGCCATATGGTTGTCTTTATAATTGTGTATGACCTGAGTCAACTTCTTATACGCCATGTAATAGCTTTACTTTATCGCTAAGTAGTTAGCAATAGTTGTAGTTGCTATTCGTGGTGGAGGCAATCATGGTGGAGTGATGGAGATCATGCCGGAATGCACAAGATGGAGATCATTGCGCGAAGATTGGCTATACCATGTCACATAAAGTTATATGCATGTGATGTTTATCCTTTTATGTATGTTATTATGCTTAGATCATGACGGTAGCATTATAAGATGATTCCTCACTTAAAGATCAAGATAAAACTGTTCTCCCATGTATGCACCGCTATGAAAGTTCGTCGTGTCCAAGCATCACGTGATGATCGGGTGCTATAGACTCTACGCCACATACAACGGGTGCAAGCCAGTTTTGCACACGCGAAATACTTGGTCTAACTTGACGAGCCTAGCATGTACATACATGGCCTCGGAACACAAGAACCGAAAGGTTAAGCATGAGTCATATGAATGATATGATCGACACTTCGTTGTCCACCATTGAAACCACATCTCTTCTCGTGATGATCGGATTAGGTGTGGTGAATTTGGATCATGTTCACTAAACAACTTGAGGGATGTTGAATTTAGTGGGAGTTCATATAGTAATTTGATTAAGTTGAACTATTTATCATGAACATAGTCTAAATTGTACTTGCAAATACTATAGATCACATGGCCAAGTCCAACTTCAACTTCAACGTTTTTGCTGAGAAAGAAAAGCTTAGAAACAATGGGTCTAACTTCACCAATCGGTTCCGCAATCTAAGAATCATTCTGTTCATGGACAAAAGGACTATGTCCTTGAGAAAGCGTTAGGTAACCCCTCACGCAATCGCTACGGCTGATGAGAAAGCCGCTTATCGTCAGCAAGAAAGATGATTATGGTGTGATTAAGAGCACCATGTTGTTTGCTATGGAACCGAACTTCAAAATCGTTTTGAAAACTATCCGGCCCTTTGAGATTCTCGAGGAGCTGAAAACCATGTTTCGACTCAGCCCGTTCTAAGAGATATGAGATCTCCGAGAAGTTCTTTAACTGCAAGATGGAGGAAGGAGTTCCGTTAGTGAGCACGCCATTAAGATGTCGGGCTACACTCAACGCCTTTGAGCAACTGGATGCAAGATTCCAGAGGAGCTCAAGATTGACAGGTTCTGCAATCACTCCTCCCAGCTACAAAAGTTTTGTAGTGACTCATAATCAGATTGGTTCCATCGATACGATCACCGAGCTCTTCGCAAAGTGAAGGCTGCGAGGTGGACATCAAAAGGATAATCATGTGTTGATGGTTAACAATCCCTCCTTTAAGAAAGGTAAGGTGCAAAGAACCCTTCAAGAAAGGAGGCTGACAAACGCGTTGCTCGCTGAGAAGAAGCTCAAGTCTGGACCCAAGCCGAAACCAGTGCTTCTATTGCAAGGACAAGGGTCACTGAAGCGAATCGTCCAAGTACTTAGCGGACAAGAAGGTGGCACCATCAAAGGTATATTTGATATACATGTTATTGATGTTTTCCTTACTAGCCCTCGCTAGTGCACGGGTATTTGATACTGGTTCGTTGCTAATATTTGTAACTCGAAACAGAGCTACGGAATAGACGGCGCTTTGCGAGGATGAGGTGACGATGCGCTGGCAACGGATCAAGAGTTGATGTGATGGCCGTCGCACGCCTCCTTAGTTTTACCTTCGGGTTAGTTTTAAACCTTAATAAATGTTATTATGTGCCTGCTGAGCATGAACATTATTTCTGGATCGTGTTTATTGCAAGACGGTTATTCATTTAAATCAGAGAATAATGGTTGTTCTATTTATATGAGTAACATCTTTTATGGTCATGCACCTCTTGTGAATGGTTTATTTCTTCTAAATCTCGAAAGGGATGAAACACACATCCATAACATTGAGGCTAAGAGATGCAAAGTAGATAGTGATAATACTACTTATTTGTGGCATCGCTGCTCAGGTCATATTGGTGTAAAGCGCATGAAGAAACTCCATTCTCATGGACTTTTGGAGTCTCTTGATTTTGAATCATTTGACACATGCGAACCATGCCTCATGGGCAAGATGATCAAAACCCCGTTCTCCGGTATGATGGAGCGAGCAACGGACTTGTTGGAAATCATACATACCGATGTATGCGGACCGATGAGTGTTTCGACGCGCGGTGGATATCGCTATTTTCTCACTTTTACCGATGACTTAAGTAGATATGGGTATATCTATTTAATGAAACATAAATCTGAAACGTTTGAAAAGTTCAAAGAATTTCAGAATGAAGTGGAGAACCATCGTAACAGAAAGATTAAGTTTCTACGATCCGATCGTGGGGGCGAATATGCATCTCAAAGCAAGTGGAATCGTTTCACAACTCACGCCACCCGGAACACCACAGCGCAATGGTGTGTCTGAACGCCGGAATCGAACCCTATTAGATATGGTCCGATCAATGATGTCTCTTACTGATCTGCCGTTATCATTTTGGGGTTATGCATTAGAAACCGCTGCATTCACTTTAAATAGGGCTCCATCTAAATCCGTTGAGACGACACCGTATGAACTGTGGTTTGGTGCTAAACCTAAGTTGTCGTTTCTTAAAGTTTGGGGATGCGAAGCTTACGTCAAGTAGTTGATGCCCGACAAGCTCGAACCCAAAGCGGAGAAATGCGTCTTCATAGGATACCCTAAGGAAACAATTGGGTATACCTTCTATCACAGAACCGAAGGCAAAGTGTTTGTCGCAAAGAACGGTTCCTTTCTTGAGAAGGAGTTTCTCTTGAAAGAAGTGAGTGGGAGGAAAGTAGAGCTAGACGAGGTTGTTGAACCTTCTCTTGAATTGGATAGTAGCGCAGCACCTGAAATTGTTCCAAAGGTCATCGCTACCAACAATAGAGGAAGCTAATGACAAGGATCATGAAGCTTTGGACGATGCTGCTACTGAACGTCGCAGGTCGACAAGGTCGCGTGCCCCTCCTGATTTGTACGGCAACCCTGTCTTGACTGTCTTGTTAGTAGAAGACAGCGAACCTACGAACTATGAGGAAGCGATGATGAGCCCAGACTCTGAGAAATGGCTAGAAGCCATGAAATCCGAATTGGGATCCATGAGCGAAAACCAAGTATGGACTTTGGTGGACCCTCCTAGCGAATCAAAGGCCGTTGAGTGCAAATGGATCTTCAAGAAGAAAACGGACGGATGGTAATGTTACCGTCTATAAAGCACGGCTTGTCGCGAAAGGTTTTGACAAGTTCAAGGTGTTGACTACGATGAGACTTTCTCTCCCGTAGCGATGTTTAAGTCTATTCGGATTTTATTAGCAATTGCTGCGTTTCATGATTATGAAATATGGCAAATGGATGTCAAGACTGCTTTCCTCAATGGCAACATTAATGAAGAGTTGTATATGATGCAACCCGAAGGTTTTGTCGATCCTAAGAATGCTGATAAAGTATGCAAACTTCAGCGTTCCATTTATGGACTGAAGCAAGCATCTCGGAGTTGGAACCTTCGTTTTGATCAAGTGATCAAGAGCTTTGGATTTGTTCCAAATTGCTACGAAGCTTGCATCTACAAGAAAGTGAGTGGGAGCTCGGTGACGCTTCGGTACTATATGTGGATGACATATTGATTATTGGAAATGACATCAACATGCTTAACGATGTGAAGAGTTATTTGAACAAGTGTTTTCAATGAAAGACCTAGGTGAAGCTGCTTATATATTGGGCATCAAGATCTATAGAGATAGACAAAGACGCTTGATAGCTTTAAGCCGCAGTACATACCTAGACAAAGTTCTAAAAGGTTCAGAATGGATAAGGCATTGAAAGGTTCAAAGGCCTATGTTGTCGTGGAATATATTCAAGAAGGCTCGGTGTCCAGCCACGGTAAATGATAGGGAAGCTATGAGCAAAGTGCCTTATGCCTCGCCATAGGTTCCATCATGTATGCCATCTTGTGTACTAGACCGGATGTGTCCAATGCTCTTAGTTTGACGAGCAGATATCAAAGTGATCCAGAGTGGAACATGGACAGCCGTGAAGAACATCCTAAGGTACCTAAATAGGACTAAAGAAATGTTCTTAGTCTATGGGGTGATGAACAGCGTCAGAAAAGGTTACGTCGATGCTAGTTTCGACACCGACAAGGATGATTGTAAATCTCGCATGTGATACGTGTATATTTTGAATGGAGGAGCTGTGAGCTGGAGAAGCTGCAAGCAAAGCGTGATCATGGATCTACAAGAGAAGCGGAATACATGGCTGCTGCAGAAGCGTCAAGTGAAGGAGTTTGGATCAGAAACTTCATCACTAAGCTTGGCGTGGTTCCAAGTGCATTGGACCCACTGGAGATATTGTGTGACAACACTGGCGCCATAGCACTCGCTAAGGAACCAAGATATCATCCAAAGACCAAGCATATCAACCGCAAGTTTCATATAATCCGAGATTATATAGTAGATGGAGATCTGAAGATCAGCAAAGTACATACAGATCTGAATGTCGCAGATCCATTGACTAAACCTCTTCCACGTGTAAAACATGATCAGCACCTCAGTGCCATGGGTGTGAGATTGTTGCCAGATGTAAACTAGATTATTGACTCTAGTGAAAGTGGGAGACTGTTGGAATTATGCCCTAGAGGCAATAATAAAGATGTTATTATTATAATTCTTGTTCATGATAAAGTTTATATTCCATGCTAGAATTGTATTAAGCGGAAACTTTAATACTTGTGTGGTTTGTGAACAACACCGTGTCCCTAGTACGCCTCTATGGACTAGCTCATTGATCAATGATGGTTAAGGTTTCCTAACCATAGACATGAGTTGTCAATTGAAAATGAGATCATATCGTTGGAGAATGATATGGTGGATAGACCCAAACTAAGCGAAGCATTTATATCGTGTCATCGTGTTCGTCTTTGCGAAGTTTTCCTTATGTCAAATATTGTATTCCTTAGACCATGAGATAATACAACTCCCTGGTAACGGAAGAAAGCTTTGAGGTCATCAAACGTCATCCTATGAGAGGGTGATCATAAAGGTGTCTCTCAGGTGATCGGAAAGTATCTGTTGGGTTGTATGTATCAAGATGGGATTTGTCCCTCCCAAGTCGGAGAGATATATTTCGGGCCCACTCGGTAATCGATATCAACACCGCTTGCAAGCATGTGGTTAAGGAGTTGATCACAAAGTGATATCGGATTACGGAACGAGTAAAGTACTTGCTGTGAACGACATTGAACTAGGTATGACGATACCGACGATCGAATCTCGGGCAAGTAAAATATCGCGAGACGAAGGGAATATATATATGGGATTGATTGAATCCTGGCATCGTGGTTCATCCGATATGATCATCGATGAATGTGTGGGAGTCAATATGGGTGCCTGCACCCGCTGTTGATTATTGATAGAAGATCATGTCTGATATTCTCGAACCCGCAGGTCACACACTTAACGTGTCTCGACGCTAGGATAGATTGGATAATTGGTTTATGAATTTTGTTCGAGTCTCGGATGGGATCCGGGATATCACGAAGGTTCTAATGGTCGGAGAATAAGATTCATATAAGGCAGTGCAGTTTTTGGAGTTCGGAATAGTTCCGGATTAATCGGTATTGTACCGGAAGCTTCTAGAACCTTCCGGAAGGGGGCCAACATGGTCCCACCTTTCGGGAGGGGGCATGGTCCTATGAGGGAGTGTCCTGGCCGCATTGGGCCAGGGGCACAAGGCCCCATAGGGCCCAGCCGATCCTAGAGAGTTTAAATCGTTTAAACTAGAGATAAGATAAGATAGGATTTCTAGATAAGGGAGAGTTTAAATTGTTTAAACTAGAGATAGGCTTGGAGGAGAGGCTAGGGCTGGCCGCACCCCCCCTCTATATATAGAGGGCTGGTGCGCCCCCTCTCACACACCTTACACCTTCCTCCAAACCCAGTTGCCCTGCTGCCCCTCCTCTCTCCCTCCCGACTGTTTGCAGGCGAAGCCCTGCTGCAGAAATTCTCCACCAAATACACCACGCCGTCGTGTTGTAGATCCAATCTATCTCTCCACCATACTTGCTGGTCCGAGGAAGGAGGAGACGTCGAGGTGCCGCACGTGTGCATCTCACGGAGGCACCGCCACTTGTGGTGCTAGATCGGATCGGATCGCGAGGAGGAGAAGCGAGTACGACTACATCACCCACGTTCCGACGAACGTTCCGCTGTGCGAATCTTCAAGGGTATGAAGATCTAATCCAATCTCTCTCGTTGTTTGCATCTCCTAGATTAGATCTTGGCTTTCCCTCTGTTCGCTTCCGTAGAAAATTTTGATTTACTATGCTGCGAAACCCTTCACGAGACCCCTCTCGGATCAATAATCAGAAGCGGGATCTGGAGACCCATACTGACTCCCACACATTCAACGATGACTTTCTTGTGATCGTCGGAACCTTTTACGCTAGTATCTTAATCCCTTTGTTTCACGATATATTACATGTCCGAGATTCGATCATCGGTATCTCCATACCTAGTTTGATCTCTAGATTCGACATGCACTCTTTTCTTGTTCCCGTGATATAACATTCTAGTGATCAAATCACTTGCTTGCAAGCTAATCAATGTGATATCACCGAGAGGGCCCAGAGTATATCTATTCGTCATCGAGATGAACAAATTCCACTCTCGATCCATGAGCCTCAACATAACACTTTATTAGTTCTGAATCCATCTTTATAATCAGCCTGTTACGGTGTGACGTTTGATGTTATCAAGAAACTCTTCTGGTGTTAGCGATTGACATGATCTCATGGTCTAAGGATTAGGATCACTTCGTAAGTTGTTATAGCAATATAAACTCAATGACTTTGATCGTAATGCTATACATCGGATGAATGTTCATCACATCATTACACTAATGTTGTGATCCCGTTATTAACAACATCCAATGTCCATGATCAGGAAACCTTGATCATCTTGTTAATCAAGGAGCTAGTTTATGAGAGAGGCATAACTAGGAACTTTCTGTTTGTTTATTAAACACACATGTATTAACGTTTCCGTATTAATACAATTATAGCATGCAAAATAAACATCTATCATATACTTGGAATACACATAATAAACACTTTATTATTGCCTCTCAGGGCATATTCCCTTCAAGAAAACACACTCATCAAGCAACCATATCGAACTTTGCAATGCCCGAAGACAAACCAGTCGGGTCTTTAAAATTGTTACCCGACTGGTTTGTCCTCGGGCATTGCAAAGTTCAAGTCACCATCCAAAACCATGCAAGGCCACGGCCCTGCCACATAGAATCGTCGCTGCATAGTGGTTCAGTGTAGCCGCCTCAACAAAGAATCATCGTCTGTGTCTGCTGGCTCGGCATCCGCCTCCCCTGAACGCCGAGCCACCCTTCCCATCCGTACTAAACTAGTCACACTGTGGTGGCTAAGAATACTCCACGGAAATACCTCGAAACAAGGTAGCGATGTGTCTGTTGCCGCCACCCGCTCCCGATGGAGCTTAGGTTTTCACCTGGAAGTCTTAGATCCACACACGTCGAACTGTATCATAAAATCTACAGCTATGCTAACAATAAGGAGAACAACGTCCTAAGGCGCATCAGACAAAGTCGGTGCAATGCATTCACCTGGAGATCGATTCGACCGTGAAGCGAGAGGAGCAACAAAAAGGGGAGCCTGGTCCTGCCGCCGACCACCGAGATGTGTCGTCGTGTCACCTCATGCCACGATAACCATGCCGCCACCGCCCAACACCCACAACCGGCCCGCACGGCCCATATCTGGCCTTGCCATGCCACCATGCCCTCCCGCCTTGGTCGCGCAGCACGCAGAACGCCCTCCCGCCGCTTGCCCGTAGATCCAGAACGTCACCGACCCGACACTCACCAGCAACTCACCGCCGTCATGCGCCTGGAAAGTGGAAACTCGAGGAGGAGCCTCGAGATGGGGAAAAAGCCCCGCCGTCACCTTCCACCTTCCTTTAGGCGCACGCGGCTTTGTCGGCATCCCTTCCGGCGGCGACAATAACGGGGAGGGAGTGGGAGTGGGGGCTACTGGCGGTGGCGGCTAGGGTTTCCCGTGTCGTCAGGATAAACAAGTATACAATGTCCGACATGGTCCCCTCTTCTCTTTTTTCCTTCACGAGCAGTGAGGTGCGTCCATGGTCCATGTCGCTAGGAAATAAGGTGGAATGTTACGTAAACATATACACTGCACGAAGAAGTGCGATGTTCAAATGGCTCTATCTCTATCTCAAGAAAAAATCGTAATTTGAGAAGCAGGGCTACAAGTACAATCTAACTGGAAGGTCCGCGAGAGGAAGAAAAAACAGATCGTGAAGATTTCCAGAAAAAAACGCGCACATACAATTCGAAACATCCCGTATATCTTGGCCCGAAATTCATGGATCCTTTCTGATCTCTCCAACACAGATCCGGAAAAGAAATTGCACGAAGCAGCAGGTCGGTAACACGGCGAGCCGCCTCTCTCGGTCATATAAATCTCCACGCCGATCAACCAAACCGCAAGCCAAGAAAAGGAACGATGGCGGCAGAGGATGATTGCTCTGGGTGTTGCCGCTCCTGCATGATCACCGCGGCCTTCTGCCTAATCCTCGCCGGGTTCCTCTGCATCGTCCTGGGGGACAGAGACCCGCTTTACTCCGCCGCCATCCGCTCCGTCTCCGGCCTCGACGAGGGCGACCTCGGCCGCCGCCCGGCCGACCTGAACCCGCTCTTCAACGTCACCCTCCGCGTCACAACCCGGAGCATCTTCAGCAGCGGCTGCACCCATCCGGGCGCGGTCATGGAGGTGACCTACGCCGGCGTCAAGCTCGCCACCACGGCGGTTCAGCCGTTCTGCGCCAGGCCCAGGAAGGCCAAGGATGTCGCCGTGGAGGCACGGGGCATGGCGGTGCAGGTCCCCGGGTTGCTCGCCGGAGACGCGCGACGGGGCCTCAGGGTGTTCGACGTCGACGTCACCATGCCTGGGACCACCAGAGCCATCACCGTGGAAAGCTGGTATCGTGCGTGGGGCCTCTACTTAGAAGGGAATTAGAGATTGCACAACACTAATTGGGCCGGCTGCTTATGTATATATAGACGGACACATGTATAGTTACAGGTACAACCCTGATCAAACATGGGGACCTATACCTAGTACAATATGTTACTCAACACCCACCGCAGTCGAAGGGTCGGCACCGACACATAGACTGGAGCGAAACTCAGGAAAAGTCGTAGACGGCAATTCCTTCGTCATGATATCGGCAAACTGCCGAGACGTCGGTACGTGAAGAACTCGAACGTGACCGAGGGCAACTTGCTCACGAACAAAGTGGATGTCCAACTCGATGTGCTTGGTGCGCCGATGATGAACGGGGTTGGCGGAGAGGTAGACAGCCGACACGTTATCGCAGAAGACCACCGTAGCCTTGTCAACGGGACAAGAGAGCTCGGAGAGAAGCTGGCGAAGCCACGTGCACTCGGCCACGGCGTTAGCCACGGCGCGGTACTCGGCCTCGGCACTGGAGTGAGACACGGTGGGCTGCCTCTTGGAGGACCAAGAGACGAGCGACGAGCCGAGGTAGACACAGTAGCCGCTTGTGGAGCGCCGCGTGTCCGGGCAGCCCGCCCAATCCGCGTTCGAGTAGGCGACGAGGTCGGTCGACGTCGAGGGCGAGGCATGCAGCGACAGGCCGTAGCCCATGGTGCCACAGATGTAGCGGAGAATCCGCTTCACCGCGGCCCAATGGGCATCCCGAGGAGCATGCATGTGCAAGCACACCTGCTGCACAGCGTACTGGAGCTCCGGACGTGTCAACGTAAGTACTGGAGGGCGCCTACGATGGAGCGGTAGAACGACGCGTCGAAGGCCAGCGACCCATCACTGGCCGAAAGCTTGGCCTTCGTGTCGACAGGAGTAGGCGCAGGGTTGCAGTTAAGCATCCCTGCACGCTCGAGAAGCTCGCGGGCGTACTTCTGCTGATGAAGAAAGAACCCGTCCGCACGCCGGACAACCTCGATGCTGAGGAAGTAGTGGAGTGGGCCGAGGTCCTTCAACGCGAACTCAACGCGAAGACTATCGGTGAGCTGTCGAAGAAGACCAGCGGTGGACGCCATCAAGATGATGTCGTTGACGTACAACAGCAGGTAGGCCATGTCGTTGCCGGTCTGGTAGACGAACAGCAACGCATCGGAACGCTTGGAGCGGAAGCCGAGCTGATGCAGAAACACGGCGATGCGCTGGTACCAGGCGCGGGGCGCCTGCTTCAGTCCATACAAGGACCGAGAAAGCAAGCACACGTCATCGGGGCGCTCGGCGTCGACGAAGCCGACGGGCTGCTGACAGTATACCTGCTCCGACAGATGGCCATGGAGGAAGGCGTTGGAGACGTCCATCTGATGCACCGGCTACGCGCGAGAAGCGGCGAGGTGCAACACCGTACGGATCGTGCCCGGTTTGACAACCGGGGCAAACGTATCCGTGAAGTCGACACCAGCGCGTTGCCGAAAACCACGCACGACCCAGCGTGCCTTGTAGCGCTCGAGAGTACCATCGGAGCCGAGCTTGTGCTTGAAGACCCATTTGCCGGTGATGACATTAGCACGAGGGGGCCGGGGAACCAGCTCCCAGGTCCGGTTACGTTGCAGCGCATCATACTCCTCCTGCATGGCAGCGCGCCAATGCGGGTCACGCAAGGCGGCGCAAGCCGAGGTGGGCACCGGCAAGGCGGAGGAAGTGGACGGCGCACTCGACAGTGGGTAGGACGCCTCCCCCTCGCTGGACGAAGACACCCCGCCGTCATGCGGCATGACACTATTCCCGCTGGCCCGAAGCGACGCGGGCGACGGAACGCCGTGCGACGCATTGATCGGGCGGGTATACGTAAACGGCCGCCGATTTCGCATGTGCTCGGGTGAGCATGGGCGCAGGAGCCACAGCGACGGGCGGCGAGACGGGGGCCGAGGCGGCCGATGAAGCGGGTGACGAAGAGGCAGTCGGGCTGGTCGACGGCGCCGGAGGCGTCGCTGGAGGGGGCGACGGGGGCGACGGGGGCGCCGCGGGACCAGGCGAGCAGCCTTGAGGGGGGCTGGGCCGCCAAGCCGTCGCGCTGGTCCGCCACAGAGAGGCCAGCGAGCGCCGGGGGCGTCATTGGAGGCGTCGCCAAGAGTCCCTGCTGAAACGGAAAAACCAACTCGTCAAAGTACATGTGCCGGGAGGTGAGGACGCGATGTGAGACCGGGTCATAGCAGCGGTAGCCCTTGGTGTTGGCGGGGTAGCCTAGAAACACACAAGGGAGATAGCGGGGCGCAAGCTTGTCTTGTAGGCCAGTGTTAGGATAACACTTGCAGCCGAAGACGCGGAGGTCATCATAGGCGGGCGGCGCACCGTAGAGGAGGTGATGCGGCGTGTAAGACCAACGCACATGACACGGGCGGATGTTGACGAGGAGAGTCGCCATGGCAAGAGCATCCGGCCAGAACCGTGGGGGCATGTGTGCGTGGAACATAAGGGTGCGGACACAGTCGTTGAGGGTACGAAGCATCCGTTCAGCACGACCGTTCTGTGGGGAAGTGTAGGGACACGTGAGGCGGAAGATGGCGCCATGAGCGGCGAGAAGTGAGCGAATAGTGATGTTGTCGAACTCTTTGCCGTTGTCAGTTTGTAAGGCGTGAATGGGGCGACCGAACTGAGTGGAAACGAAGGAGAAAAATGCGGTGAGGGTGGCGGCAACGTCGGATTTAGGACGAAGAGGAAAAGTCCATACAAAATGAGAGTGATCATCCAAAATCACGAGATAATAATTGTAACCAGAATTACTTGGAACAGGCGAGGTCCAAACATCACTATGAATAAGTTGAAACAGAAAAGACGCGACTGCGGAGGAGGAACTAAACGGGAGGCGAACATGTTTGCCTAGACGACATGTTTCACAAGAGTGGGCATCCGTTTTATTACAGGTAAAGGTAAAGCCTTGCATTATTTGACGCAGAGCGGCGGAGCTAGGATGGCCGAGGCGAGCGTGCCAGAGATTGACACCGGTGGAGAGGGCGAGTGGGCTGCTGGCGGTGGTGGAGGCCGAACCAATAGGGTACAGATCGCCAGGGCTGTCACATCGGTGGAGGAGCATCCGAGTACGACCATCCTTGACAGAGAAACCAAAGGCGTCAAATTCCACAGTCACAGAATTATCACGACAGAAAGATTTAACGGAAACAAGATTTTTAATCAAGGCATAAGAAACAAGAACGTTATTTAGAGAGAGAGGAGTGGAACTGGAAGGAAAAGAGACGGAACCGGTGTGAGTAATGGGGAGATGAATGACCGTTGCCAACGATGATGCGAGAGGAGGTGGAGGAGGGTGTAGAAGAAGAGAGGTTACCGGGGTGCGCGGCCATATGCGCGGAGGAGCCGGTGTCCATGAACCAGTCGCCACCGCCACCATACGCCCCAGCGGTGGGGGCGCTCTGGAGGGCGGTCAGGAGCGCGGGGTCCCACGAGGCCGAGCTTGGGGGGAGGGGGCGTAGGCCAGGGAGGAGTAGGGCGCGGCACCGTAGCCTGGGGCGGCGGCGTAGCTCGGCGTGACTGCGGGTTGGGGCGCCGCGTAGAAGGCCTGGTGGGTGGCCGTACGCGGCCCCATGATGCCCGGGTAGGGAGCACGCGGCAGGGGCATGGAGTAGGCATGGACGACCCCGGTCCACGGATTGTGACCCACGAGCTACGGCGGAGTGGGGGCGGTGTGCTGAGGTGGACGAGGCGCGGGGGCGGTGGCGTTGGCGCCACCATTGCCACCGCCGTTGCCACCACCGCCACGGCGACGACGCCCGCGGCGACCATCGCCGGTGGCGGGGGGAGGGGGCGGCTGGGTGTAGAAGCCCGGAGGCGGACCCATGGGGCGAGGCGCGAAGGCGGGAGCGGGGACACGAGGCGCGGGTGCCGGGGCGCCGCGTGAGAGACCGGCGACGAAGGCGGTGTGGGCCCCCCGAGCCCGGAGATGCTTGAGGCGGCGCTCCTCAAGGCGCAGGTAGGCAACGGCCTGCTCGAAGGAGGGCGTGGTGAGGAGCGTGAGGTTGGAGGCAGCGTTGCTGAGATCCTCGCCATGACCTGCCGACAGGGTGGAGAGCATGATCTTGTCGTCGATCGGAAACTCCAAGTCGCGAAGCTTGTCGGAGAGGCTCTTCAGCTTGAGGACGTACTCGTCGAGAGAGTGGTCGTTCTGGTGGGTGCCGAAGAACTCCTGCTGGAGGAAGGTGACCCGCTGGATCTTGTTGTCGGTGAAGAGGCCGGTGATTTTCTCCCAAACCGTGTGCGCGGTGTCGCCGTCCCGGACGACGGTGCGGAAGATGTCGTTGGAGACGGTCTGGTAAAACCAGCGGATGATGGTGGCGTCGATCGCGAGCGACTCGGGGTCATGCGGCATGGCAAGGAGGTCGATGGTGCCGTCGACGTGATCGAGGAGATCATACTCGCGGAAGAGCAGCCCGAAGTACGTCTTCCACAGGAAGAAGTTGGCAACGGTGGTGGAGAGCGTCACCGGCACGCGCTCGGCGATAGGGATGTCGCGGATGACGACGACGGAGGGGCCGGCGAAGGGGTTGCTGCTACTGGAGCGGGAGGAGTTGAAGGGATCGGAGGGGCCGGAGGAGGAGAAACCGGCCATGGCGGAAGCGGTGGTGGTGGTGGTGGGAGGCGAAAGCGGTGGGCGGCGGCTAGGGTTGGGGGAAGAGGAGCGGCGGCGCCGTGGAGGAGGCGGCGGCTATGGAGAGGAGCCGGCGGCTAAGGGGAGGGGCCGGCGGCGCCCTAGGGTAGGGAGGGGGCGGCGGCTAGGTCAGGGACCAGAGGGGCTCTGATACCATGTAGAAGGGAATTGGAGATTGCACAACACCAATTGAGCCGGCTGCTCATGTATATATAGACGAACACATGTACAATTATAGGTACAACTCTGACAAAACACGGGGACCTATACCTAGTACAATATATTACTCAACACTCCATGTTGGGGATGATGGCGCCGCCTTGGGAGCTCCGTGTGATGTTTCTGACGTTGACACCGTCATGGCCGTGCCCAGCGGCAAGGACGGCGGCGGTACGAGTTAATGATCATCAGACCTGTGCCAAAAAAATTCCATCTTTGTTTAGATCAGAATGGCTAGGAATGTTCTGTTATTTACACTGCCCCTGGCATAACAGGGAAACATTAGCTATATCTCGCCATTCCTTCATAGATGTAAAACTAGGGTTTTGAGAAAAATCAATCAATTTTTCTTTTCAAAAAGGATGTTGAAACCTATCCGCCTCTGCACCGAAATGTTGCATACACCCCTTAGAAAATCTAGTATCTACCAAAGAAATTATAAATATTGTGAAAAGTTGTAAAGTCATACTATTCATCAATAGTCCTACAGATCCGTCTATTTCCATTCTTTTCGAATCAACAAGGCGTCTCGCCATTATGTTGAACAAGGCTGACGAGCTCGCCGTCATGTGCGGCGTCTCTGCCTTCCTCATGGCATACCACATCCGGTGACGACATGGTACGACATAAGGCAGGTGGGAACATCGTACATGCCGACGAGCTCGTCACCCTTCTTCAGCGGAATTAGGATGGTGCATCCTTAGCGTGGCCTTGCTCTTCGTGTTGCCCATGATCCACCGGATCTTCAACCTCCCCTTCGCGCTCCCATTACGAGCCATTGCTTTTGCTTCTTAGTGTGTGATGAGAGAAAGAGAGAGAGTAGGGCCCTATTTATAGGAGAGAGATGTTTGGATGGTCATAACTTGTGTACAAATATTTGATTTTTGCAGATCGGTGTATATATGCTCAAATATGGAGGGAAAATATTTAGAGATATGGATATTTAGATATAGCAAACCCAAAAGATTTCGTCATGTGTGTTTTTCAGTCCGAAAGTCTGTAGAGATCCCAAAATGATAGAGAAAATATGCCAGGCAAATCTTTAGAGAATGTTTAGAATATTATTTTTTCGATAGAGAAGATCCAAAAAGATTTTATCACTCGTGCCTATTTATAGGAGAGAGATGTTTGGATGGTCATAACTTCTGTACAAATATTTATTTTTTGAAGATCGGTGTATATATGCTCATATATAGAGGAAAAATATTTAGAGATATGGATATTAATTTTTAGATAGAGCAAACCCAAAAGGATTTCGTCATGTGTGTTTTTTAGTCCGAAAGTCTTTAGAGATCCCAAAATGATACTAGTAGGCAAATCTTTAGAGAATGTTTAGAATATTAATTTTTTAGATAGAGAAGATCCAAAAAGATTTTATCATTCGTGTCTTTCATTACAAATTATTTTCCAACGTGCACGTATGTATTTTTTTTCCATAGGTATCAGAGCAAAAATTCACCCTCGCATTGTCATGGGCCACAGTGACCCGTTGTACTCCATTGCCATCTCTCCAGCCTCGACGAGGACGACTTTGGCCGCCGCCCGACTGATCTGAATCCGCTCTTCAACATCACCCTCTGCATCGGCATCTTCATGCTCCAGTAGTAGGTGAGCAGGCCAGGACTACGCCGAATATAAGGACAATGTGCCACGCATAGTCGGCGTGCACAATCGCCGTATATGCCGACACGTTGAACCTCTTCTTGAACGCCAATTATACGATGATGGCGACAGTGCCTCTAGTGAGGTTGCTGAATCCTTGCATGGCTAAGAGAGCGACTATCAACACCGACATACTCAGACATGATGGTCGCCGAAAGCGGGTAGTCAATGCTGATGCTGATGCCGAGCCAGAAGCGGAAGATGAAGATCATGGCCATGACCCTGTTGGCGTTGGACCCAAATGATATGTCAGAGGTGACGCCATTTTCCATGGCGGCACCACATCCCTACAGACTGTACATATACGGCCCAGTTCTTTTCCTACCCAGCTTTCTGGAAAAGCCAGTTTAAAAAATTTGCGAGGTTTTTAAATTTATTTAGATTTAATTATTTTAAAAGCGTCACAAATTTTTTAGATGAGATTCTTCAGGAAGTTGGAGGAGAGCGGCTTCTCAAAGAAGCTCCCAAAAAAACTGGGCTACATCTGGTTGGGGGCCCTGGTTTTAGGGGATTGGGGCGGCCGCCCTCCTTCTTCCTCCCTCAGGGCCGGTCCCGAGTTGTTCCAACTGAAACATAGGCATCCATCATGCCACATACCATATTATTTTCCATGTGTCCTGGAACAAGTTGGATGAGGGGGTTCACAGAGGTTGTTGGTGACCGCATGTGGCCACTTGACTTGAACATGGGAGAAAGGAGAATTTTTTTGGAAATGAATGCTTTACTACTTAATAGTAAGTTTACACCTGGCCTCTGCATAGATAAGATGCACACAGCCGATCAACCACGCAACTCGAGTCCAAAGCAAAAGTATCAGAATTACAAATAATGGTAAAAAAACAAAGTCCTCCAATCGCGATATGTCGGATCTATTCGTAAATCACGATGCCATCCATGTTGGGAGAAGATATCCATCACCATGTCCTCCATCGCGCACAGCCCTACGCAAACAAGTCGCGGAACTCCATACGTTGAAGAGTGGTCCATGATCGTAGGATCGTCGTGGCTCGGTAGAGAAAGAGTTTCCAATAAATGTTTGACATCAAGTTTATATCAAGAAAAGATCAAGTTGCAAAAAGTTGTGATTAAGGGACGTTGTTAGCGATATTGATATAAGGTGTTGTACGTGTCATGCACTCCTCATGTAATCTCTCCCTCCTATACGTTTTTTCCTTTTCTCTCTTATACTCCCTTCTTCTCGAAATAGAAGTCTTAGTTGAATCAAGATACTATTTAGTATATAGTTTCATCCAAAAATTTAAAAAAACTGAGACATCTATTTCGAGACAGGGGGGTACTCACGATAGTGTAGTCTCCACGTTGGTTACGATCTATTAGCGATCTCCCTGATCAGATAAGGATCCTCTCGATCTCTTCCTAATGTATCGTCCACACAAGGGGCTTTTCCTTGCCATATTAACACGTAACGCGAGACTAGAAATGAGTCTTCGCTTCTGCCTACGATAATTCACGAAGAAGAGTAGTGATATAAGTACAAATCCATATTTTCTGACAAGTGCAATGCAGGGAGAAAATGTGAGTATGGTACAATTACATCTTTCAGCAATGACACATAAGTGTCCTGTATCATATTAGAAGAGTTGTTGCCAACCGCCAAAATCAACCACCAGTAGAATTGTTGGAGCAATCTCCGCCCAGACATGCCGCATTGCCATAGGGTCTGTCAAAGAATGTCTCAGTATTTAACATGACCTCTAAGCATCCAAAAAAAGCTACCATGGAAATCAATCTTCACCAAGCATAAACAATACACTAAACAATGTTTGTCACTTGCATACGACTACAATATTTTCTCTGCAACTGAAAAGCGCTAATGTGTAATTGGGGACATTTCAAGGTAAGTCACTTCCTTAGCTGAGAAAACAAGCATGAAAACCAAGAAACCTTAACCGGCTATATTTGAGTCTGATGCCCTCGAGCCCTGGAGTGCTTTCAGGTTCAGTTCGCGATCTCAACCATGTGACCATCGCTTGTTAATCATATATCCACGCCTCCACTTTGCATGTTTCTTTGCAAAACTGTAAATAGTGCGTATGGGCGCTCACGTTTCGTGCTGGAGATTTACTATTTTTCTTTTTTGAGGAATATTCAAATCATATACAAATATATTCATACATATATATAGTAGTACCCAAATCTACATGCACTCTGAAATTGAAGATACTGTCCGAGCTAGCATCACCCACACATATATATCATGTACAGTGCATATATTTCCAATCACTAGGAAACATTAGTTTCCATGGCATGCATATCCATTAAGTACATGTTAGAGCATCCCTAAACTAGTAGTGCACTAAAAGTTCAAAACAGCTGACCTAAAAGGTTATAGGGCACACAATCAGGTGTTGGTTTTTTGGTAGCCCGATATTAGGGCGGCTGCCGTATAATAGGGTGCTGCAGCCATGCGGCTTCCTCTGTTGTTGCATATTTGCAACATATTCAATCAAAAATGGATACCAAAATTAAATTTAAAAGTGAAATAAACAAGTTCACCAAATACTTCATCAAATCAACAACAAAGACATAGAGTTTCACATCACAATCAACAAGTTCTACAAGATATATCTAGTTCCCTTGGCCTCTATCGGAGGTGTAGTAATCAAACAACACCATCTACAAAACATACAATCATTTGTCAACTATCTTAATTTAATCACAAAACAAAAATGAATTTTTTTGAGCCATTTGAACATAATGACAGACACCTTGCGTGCGGCTGGCAGGAGGTGGCTGCAGCCACTGCGAAGGAGACGACGTCGCGGTGGCTCTACAGGCCGGTGATCGTCGGGGGAGACCTCTGAGAGGCGGAAACGACCGGCCTTGAGGCAAAATCGACCGACGGCGAGGTGGAATCGACCTCCTAAGCAGCGGCACCGACGGACGGTGTTGGGGCCTGATTCACACTGGATAGAGGGTGGCGGCCATGAGTTCTAGGGGGAGGGATGAGCTTGTGCATGGTTGGTTGCAGGTAGCGAGCTTTAATTTCGGGTGGCGGTGGTCGGCGGCAACCAAATCGCGGTGGCGGGATGCGCGCGTGAAACTTCAGCCAAGCGGTTGGTGGGGCGCGCACGGGTTCGAGATGGTTTGTGGCAGCGAGCGGCTGCCACTAGTAGAAAAAAAGGGTCTTCGATTCGATCTAGAGTCTAACACTAGTCCCGATTTGTTCCGGGTCGGGACTAGTATGAGCTCTAGTCCCGGTTCGTACCGTTTTCGATGGCTAGGAGCCCGAGAAAACTCTAGTCCCGGGTCGTTTTGGACCTTTAGTCTCGGGTCGTGATACGGCCCGGGACTAAAGGGGTTCGGGCACCGGCAACACCCTTTAGTCACGGGTCGTGATACGGCCCGGGACTAAAGGGTGCGGGCCCCGGGAGGAAAACTTAAATTGGCTATAACTTTTGCGTACGATATAGGAAAAAAATGTACAACCTATCAAAATGTGTGGAAAAAAATTGTGAGTTTGATTTCAACAGCCTTAGGCTGTTTTAGATTATTTTAGATTTTTAAAATTCGAAAAGAAAAAAAGTTATTTAAAAAATTAATTTTTTTGCAATTTTATTTATTCCATATTTGGATTCCTCACATTTTTCTGATAATTATGGATATATTATTTGTCGAATTTCGATTTACAGATTTAAAGGATTATTTATGCCATATTAAATGAATAAATGTCAAAAAAGAAATAAAATATTATTTTATTTGGTTTTTTACTTTCATTGGATTAAAATATTATTATTACTTATATATTGTTGTTTACTAAAATAGTTGTTTGTAATTTCAAAAAATAAAGATGTATGGCATATTGATATGGGCTAATAGGATAGATATTGTAGTGTTGACAACAAGATACAAATGGGCTTCGCGCGAGGACATCCTGATGGAACAGAGAAGTTAAGCGTGCTGAGGGTGGAGTAGTGCTAGGATGAGTGACCGACTGGAAAGTTTATCGTAAGTGTAATTTGACCTAAGATTAGATATAGTTAGCACTAAAAATGTTCCAAGTGAGAGGATTACGAGTCAAACAATTCAAAAGTTTAAGAAAAAAAATGAAAAAAATAAAAAAAATAAAAAAAATATTTGAAAAAAGTTTAGTCCAGGGCCGTATTACGACCCAGGACTAAAGGTCCTTCGCCCCCTGCTATAAAAAAAGGCCATGCGGTGACCTCTAGTCCCGGATTGTAACAAACCGGGACTAGAGATGGGGCCTTTAGTCTCGATTTCGCAGTCCCGGGTGCAAAATCGGGACTAAAGGCCCTTATAAACCGGGACTATAGGCCCTTTTTCTACTAGTGTGTCGCAAATATGCGGCAGGAGGGGTCATTTTTTTTGGGCTTGTCCAAAAAATATTTAGGGCACTTGGTGTTCACTGGAGACATGCTTTTAGCTTTATGTGCCCTATATGGGCAGCAAGCAAATATAGAGCTGCCACTGGAGATGTTCTTAGGATTCCGCCCTATTCATTTTTCTAGCATACTCCCAGGCCTGCTAATTAATAGGCTTGACATCTAACGCTAGTGCAGGGGTGGCAGCAGCTGGTAGCCTCGCCATATCAAGTACTACGAACGATACTGGATCGTTCCTACTCTTTCTTGGATCATCGTTGTTTGGCGGCGCTTCATTGCTTGGACCTGGTGCCGGCTTCGCTCGTACTTCCTTGGCCTTTCCGTATAGGTACGCGTACAGACCGATGAAAACAAGTGCACTGCCCATCAAGCTGCCATAAAACAATGAAATTATACAACATGTTATTTATGGAATAGACAAACTATACATATATATAATGATAAAAGAATTAAACAAACATGCAACATCAAACTATCATCTTCGATCTTGTGAGGATATGGTGTTTAATTGCTTACTAACCTCCCAACCGTGAGGGATTCTCCGAGTAGCAGTGTTCCTAGAATAATGGTGAAGACAGTCGACAAGGCACTGAACATGGGTGGGAAAACGGGGCCCCTCTTTTCGACGGCATACAGATTTAACCAGTACTTGGCCGCTGTGCCCAACGCAGCCTACAGTTGGAAATCATGTCCTTGACTGTCAACATACTACATATACATTGCATATTCATTTCAACTGTGAGTCGACAAATTCCGCAAACAAATGCTCAAGATATTTAAAAGTCATCATGAAAGTAATGTTTCTACAGTTGTCAATAGTGTAGGAAGTACTCTTGACAGGTTAACGTTTAACTTATTCGTCTCAACAAATGTCTTTTAACTAGTAAGATCACATAGACGTAGGCAGGTAGAATAAGGTTTGAATTCTGGCAATGTTTCATTCTACAGTTCCAAGTTTGTATATAGCTATAGGCATATATATCAAGTGAATATTAAACTATCATGCTTGTCGTCCTACCTTCTATTTCTGCTTTACAAAAGAAAAAATAGCTTGCAGTTATACACAGTAGATATTATATTGTTCACATGATAGTGAAGGGTAACTCATTCTCAGAATCTTTGCAGAAAAATACATTATGTAGTAGACTTACCGAGTATACAATTGTGAGTAGTCGAATATCCCATCCAATTTGCCAGGAGAGTTTGTCCCTTTTCATAATTATTCCAACGAAAGATGTTTGTAGACCACCTAGAACGCAGGTCAGCACCGATGACCAATGTTTCCATGGGTATACACTCAAAACTTTTACCTGAATTATTAACATTTACGCATGATTACCAGTCAAGTATATACATTATAAGGCAAAGGAAAACAAGAATAAAACAGTGATATGCTTCCTAACTGTACCTGTATAGGGTACCAAAGAGCGTTGCTTATGCAAGTTCCCAACAGGAGCAAGGTGCCCCTCAAATGGTGCCTTCCGGCAGTTCCATTAGAAGTGATGCCCTTTATTAATGGGGTCAGGACAATGATTTCTTTCCCATTATACAAGCTGATCAGAAGTGCCCCGCCAAAGCAGACTAGAGCTCCAATAACCTTTGCACTGCCCTGCTTGGATTTGAGGCGCAGGTTTTCCATGCTGAATAAAAAAAGATGTGATTTGTATGAATTTGAGTCACAATGTATGGAGAATTCAACCATTGGGAGAACTACTCCGAGAAATGAGTTGTTTGTAGAATATCCAGATATAGCAGCATCACAGATTTCTTCCAGTTGTAAAAATAGAGGAACAGGTTGTTTACCTGAGCAATATTGAGAGTACAAAGGTGAATAATGGTGTCAAGCTGGAGAAGATCACCGCATAGGAGGCCTTTGTGTCCCGTAGCCCATAGTAGTAGAGAGCCATTGGCACAGAGTAACTGCAGAAATTGAAGGCATCACTATCAGTAGATTGCACGTATTTCCTTTAACATTTACTCAAACAAAACCATAGTAGGTAACTATATGGCATTGAACACTCGATCTATCGGATGATGAAACCATAAAATTGATTAGACAGAACGTACGTACCCGACAAAAGCGTTGACGAAGAGCCAAAGAAGAGCCTTCTTACCCAATTCGTTCCACTTCCCGCTGCACATATATGATTTGGATTTTTTTCAATCAGTACAGATGCTACATACTCTAGATCGGTTTCTGCATGTATAGAATGGTACTAAAATGAATGGGCTGACCTTTCGAGAATTAGAGCAAATGGGAAGGTGAAAATTGCTCCGAGAATGCTTCGGTAGCATAGCAAGGAGAAAACAAACATCCCGCCGTCGACTGCTACCTTTCCTAGAAGAATTGTTCCGGTGTTGAAGACCTCGGCAAGAACCACGCAGAGAGCTGGTTTCCATCCGCCGCCTCCTGTGTAACGATTTCAGGCACGGTATTAGTAGGCCGTATGTATCTCTCTGAATCTGAAGCGAACTAAATTCAGCATCTAAACCCACCCAGGTGAGAACTGATACGTAGATGCATCTCTCGGATCATGGTCGATCTAGAGAACAGATCAGCAATGAAGTTGGTGTGTACCTTTGGTGTGGCTGATGTCCTCGACGGCCGTATGATCTCCGGTGGCGGCACGGAGGGATGGGGTTCGAAGGGCGCCGGCGGCGAGAGAAGTAGAGGAGATCGGCGGCGAGGAAACGGTGGTTAGCACGGAGGGCATGGCTTGAAGGACCTGAGCGCGAGTCGGCCGTCGCAAGCGCAGCAATTGGTTGGTTGCAGGGGGGCGGGGCGCAGCCTTTTGAAGGAAGAATCGGAGTAGAAAGCTCTACATAGGTAGAGACGTGCTGGTGTGTGTACATGCAAGTCGCGCGGTTGGTTTGTTTAGCCGACTCAAATGCCTGCATGCATGAATTGGGCTAGCTAAAATCTTGGCTAATTCGTTGGCAGCAGCATGCAACATGGATGATCGGAATCGGAATTTTTGGCAGGAAAACGAGAGGAGCGGTCTGTGTTCTGCACTGCACGGAACGAAAGATGGAGCAGCCAATAGTGAAAGACAGGATCCGGGCAAGCAGTTGATGTTGAAATCAAAATACATGCGCTAATCGAGGAAGTGCAAACCAACTCGCGGAGGGAACGCACTATGTCGTTCGACCGCAGTCATTAGGGTCGTTTTTTTCCTAGCGAGTTCTAAGGGTCGCCAAACTGCCGCCGCCGCGTCGATCTCCTGGGCCGCTCGCCAAGTCGTGATCCATCACGTACTACTACCAGGAGGTTCCATTTAACAATGGCCGTTGGATACACCTCAAATGGACCGTTCCGAAAGTTTTCAAGTGCACAAGAATTGCTCCTTGATTAGACCTACGCCACAGTAGGCAAAGGCCCTTGTTATTTTTTCTGCATCTTTTGAAAGTTTAGTTAGAGCATCTCCACTCGTCCATCCTAAGGGCTCCCAAAGGCTTATTGGGGTGTCGGTGCCAAAATGGACGTCCAGCCAACCCCCACACCCCTCCCTCAATTTGGTTTTGGCGCCGACGTGGCCTAATTAGTTATCCGGCGCCCCAGGCCCAACCCAACTAACACGGGCTAGTAGAGCCGCCGGATGGATGAGAAAAAGTTGTGGGTCTGTCCTAGCAGTAAGAGAGACGGCTCGTCTCCCGAGCGGCGCCGCGTCCCGTCGAAGGCCACGGGTGGTGAAATTGCTTATCACCGAGTTCTCCCGCCATGCACTTCCTGCATTTTCCACCGCTCTCGCTCGGTCTTTCCGCCTTTTTCTCACTATATGTTGGTGCATCGGCCATCGCCATTTCATATCTACATTCTCACACCATGTCCACACCTCACACCCTCTCCCGCTATATCTAGGGCGATGGCGGGAGGTGCTATTAAACGGGCACCATTCCTTCACACAACCCTAGCCCCTCCCTCCCGCAATCTTATCGTCGAAACCTAGCCGAATCCCCGCCGCCGATCGAGCATTTTCCAGAAGATGGGTCCTTTGCCAACGGCTTTGGGCGGCGTTGCCTGCTCGTCCATGAGGACCCCTAGTGGCATCCCGACAACCACCATGGGTGGACAATCTTCTTTGAACAGCAGCGCACGGACCGCATCATCGGCTACGACGGTGTCGACCCGCCGCCAGAGAACAACAATCTCAATGGCTGCCGGCAGTGGTCGAGCGCCCCAGGGCGCACAGTCGCCTGGGTGCTCGACCACATAACCGTCAGGAACCACCCGACGATGCCACCGCCGCAATCGAATTAAGTCCCGCTATGGGATCCAGGCTTGGGCTCTGCGCCGGAATTGACCTCCTCCTCTCACTATGACGCCCAACTAGATGACCTGGAGGAGTACCATCAGCATGTTCGTCGACTTGGTGGTTGTGGCCGCCAGTAGTTACGTCCTTTTCTATTTGTTTAAATTATGTGTAAACATGTCTGAACTACCTATGAAATCATCGTTATTTTCGTATTTAATGAATTTGCCAATTGGCCGCATAGGAAAACAGCAACACCTTTGTTCCTCCCGTGTCATCCCCGCTCGGGCGGCATCGGAGGCCAAACCCTAGCCGTCGTCGGGGGTCGGCCCTCCCTCCCCTGCCTCCATGATGGCTAGCACGGTTGACGTGGAGCCTGTTGGGAACCCAAAGAGCAAGGTGTGAAGCAGCACAACAACAAGTCTTCTCTCTGTAAGAAACCGAGGTTATCGAACCAGTAGGAGGAAGGAAACGTCACACAGGTGTTGCTAGCAACGTGGAGACCTGCACAACACAAACTCAAGACTTTGCCCAAACTAACAGTGAGGTTGTCAATCTCACCGGTTGCTGTAAAAAAGGATTAAACGTATGGTGTGGAAGGTAATGATTTGCAGCAAGTAAACAAGTAACAGTGGAAGATGTATAAATGGTAAAGATTGGACCGGGGTCCATAGTTCACTAGAGGTGCTATCCTTAGATAAACAACATGGCATGAAGGGTAAACAAATTACAGCAGGGCAATTGATGGCGAATCGAGCAAGGCATAACAATGCAATACTAGTCAGAAAGATCCTATGAGATTCGGTTGGGCAATACAACAATATACATAGACCGCCATCCAACTGCATCTATGACTAGAAGTACACCTTCAGATTATCATTCGAACCCCCTCCAGTATTAAGTTGCAACCAACAGACAACTGCTTTAAGCAAAGTGTGTAAGTTAAAAAGTCCACATGTTCCATGAACAAGAGACCATTGTTTTCTCCCTAGTGGCAACAGCACATCTACAACCGAAGAGATTTCTGTCACTTCCCTTGGAAACTAGAGGCATGAACCCACTATCGAGCATAAATACCCCCTCTTGGAGTCACTAGGAACTACTCGGACAAGATAGCTACTAACAACAGAGAGCATGCAAGATCACAAACAACACAGACATGATAGAATCATAAAGACAAAACCATTAACCAATCCAACATAATAATCTCAATATCCATCGTATCCCCTCAAACACAACATGCATGATTACAAACAGATTAGATCTTGATCATGAACGGAGCTCACAAGATCTATACATGAAAGCACAAGGAGGAGATACAGCCATCTAGCTACTACATGGACCCATAGTCCAAGGTGGAACTACTCACGCATCATACCGGAGAGAAGGCGTCCGGGATGATCTCCCCTCCTGCAGGGTGCCGGGAAGAACTTCAGATCCCCCGATCTTGGGACGACGGTGGCGGCGGCTACAGAAGGTTTCGTGGAATATTGATCGGGTAATTATAGTTTCTGCATCGGGGGCTTCTTATAGGCGAAGGGGGAGGCCGAGGAGGCGGCCAGGGGGCCACACCCTGCCTAGGAGCGGGCCCACCCCTGGCCGCGCCTAGGGGGTTTGGCCGCCCTGGCACGCTTCTCCGTCTCCCCTCTAGACTTCTTGTTCCCCACGAAAAGTTATTGACTTTGACTTTTGTCCCGTCCAATTCCGAGAATATTGATTTTCTGCCTTTCTGGAACCAAAAACAGAAGAAAACAGGCAACTGACACTGTGGCAACTTGTTAATAGGTTAGTTCCAGAAAAGATATAAAAACACCTCAAAGAAAGATAAAGCAAAGTAGATACTAAAAAAGCATGGAACATCAAAAATTATAGATATGTTTCCGACGTATCAAGCATCCCCAAGCTTAACTCCTGCTCGTCCCCGAGTAGGTAAGTGATAAAAAGAATAATTTTTGAGATGACATGCACCTTCACAATGAAGATCTAACCATTTGCAAGCATTGAAAGCTGGGATCAAATAACTCTAAACATGTGCATGAAATATGGAGTTCTAACAATAGGACATAGTAACTATGCATGCAACATGAAAGTCTACAAACAAAGATCATGAATAACATGCATTGAAAAATGTTTGTTCGTTTCACATACAGAAAACATAGCAAAGTGGCAATCAGCTTGTCCCTCATAGAGTAGCGAATAGATGCATAGGACACCTTCAAAGTTCACAAGGGTGACTAGAAACAAATAGCACAAGAACAAGTAATATCACAATATGCATCAATCAATAAGCTTTGGGACACTGCACATAGGATGGAAACTATGCTCTCTTAATGGTGCCTAAAGGTAGAAGGTGGAGACTCAATAATGGTAGAAGAAAGGCCTTTCATAAAGGAAGCAGGGATTTCAAGTTTCAAAAAGAGCTTCCAAAAATTATGGTACTTGTTAGCTTTTAGCCCTCATTGCCCCTATCATAAGCATATTGAAGTGATTAAGGTTAAAGTGAACTAACTATGGAGTATATTCTTGACAAAGTATAAGTTGGCAATCGCAAGTCCCTTGAATACGTGGGCCACACCTGATGCTACTCAATTTCAGTCACGTGTATAGTCATCTTTCCTATTTAACACATGTTGGGGTGGTTGCTCAAGGAATGCCTTGAAGTGCTTCTTGACTTTTGGCTCAACTTGCAGCTGTGGCTCGGGTTGTTTTGGTGCAAAATGGGCCTTCACTTCGGCCCGGGAGATCTCCGCGCTTTCCTCATCAGTCCGATGATAAGCTAACTTGGGAGGAGACGGCGGTACTCTTGGGAGGGGATCTTGTCATTTTCAGCGTCGGGTCTCCCTCGATGTAGCGGTGTTATTCTTCCGCTTTCTTCCCTTTGATTTAGTGGGCGGAGGCAGAGGCACCGAAGATGGAGATGTTGTCGCGATGTGATCCCTCTCAGGAAGGGGTGGACTATTGTTTCTCGGTGGATACGATGGACTCGGAGGTGATGGTGGCCTTGGAGGTGATGGATTGCTTCTCGGAGGAGAAGATTGCCTTGGCGCCCAGCCTGGAAACACGATGTGCTGTTTTTTCCAAAGAATGATCCCACCCTCCACTTCTCCCAGTGTTTGCTCCCCTTCGCCTGCAGGGATGTCAAGCTCAAGTGATCGACATGTCACTTCAACTTCATCCACACCGACACGAGCATAGTCAGCTGGAATCTGACTTCCATGGTAGGTCGCTTCCGGTGGACAAGGTAAAGCAAAGCCGAGAGCCACCTTCATAAAAATGTTCTTCAATGTGACATGTAGCTCACAAGCTGTCCTTGCCTCGACTTCATCCACGGGGTAGCGAACCATCGTTGCACCGGTCGTATCATCTATCACCGGTGCATTATTCTCCATCAGAATTAAATTATTAGCTTGTACCTCCGTGGAAGCCACGCTGCTTCTCCGCTGAGATGGGCCCATCGGACTGTCTAATGCAGGATCTTGTTGTCGGGCCAGTACTCTAAGTTCATTAATATGCTCCTGCTGCAGCTTGAACATGGCTTGAAATTCCTCGTTCCTTTTTTCAACCGCCTCCAACCGCGCTGCCTCCTCCGCCTTCTGCCGGTTCGTTTTTCTGGATCGGCTTCTATAAGTGTCGATGTCATCGGGAAACACTGTCTTCCATGGAACAGATGGGCCAAAGCCTCGAGTTCATCCGACTTTTTCAGGATTCCCAAGGGCATATGTCAGCTCATCGTTCTCTCTATCGGGAATGAACTTTCCATCTTTTCTCAGTTGTATCACTTTAACAAGTTCATCTTTGGGTTTAGTACTGGCCTTCTTTGTAACAATAATCTCCCCGGTTTCAGTGTCATACGACCCCCCATGCCCAAGGAGCCAATTTTTTGACCTCGCGGGCCACTGATTTGTAGCTGGCATGACCCCTTTTTGACGCATTTCTTTCTCGGTTTTTGCCCACTTAGGCGCGGCCGTCTTGTAGCCACCTATCCCTATAGTATGGTGATATTTATTTTTGGCCACATTTAACTTATTCTTTTCTGACTTGGTCGTAGCTGCTTCTGATTCCTTGTATTTCACAAATGGGGCCCAGTTATCCAAGCTTCTCCAATAGATGATGAATGGCGAGTCGGCCTTCTTGGCAAAGTTGTTGTGCAATCTTTTGTTCCAGTTTTTAAACTGTCCGCCCATCTTATTAAGGGCCCACTTTCTGACTTTCAACCTTAATGCCTCATTGAGGTCACGAGTGTCTAATTCAGGCAGAGAGAAGTGTGGCATGAGTGAATTCCAAAGACCCTCTTTGGCTCTGTCATCGACAAAAGTTTCTCCATCTCGATCAATTTTCTTTCCTGGCTTATTCCACTTCTGAGTGGTGATCGGGATGGCGTCCCTGACTATCGCTCCGCATTGGTATACAAATACACTTGCTGCCTCTTTCGGCTCCAAAGGTTCTCCGAACTCAAACACTAGATCAATAGTGAAACGCGCACCATCGGCCAACTTTTTGGTCAGGCCTCGTTTCCTTGCAGAAGATTCGCCCGATGCGGAGGTCTAAGAGAAGAAATAGTCGTTCGTACACACACACACACACATATATATATATATATATGAATCAACTAATGCATCTACTAGCTTGTGATCAGCAGAGGTTTATATACCTCGCCGGTCTTTGCTATGGTGTCTCCACTGTCAGTTCCACCGTTGTCTCCACCAAAGAATTCATCATAGTTGTCTCTTCCGTCGGCTTCATCCAAGTTGAGGTATTGGGAGCCATCATCATCTCCATCGTCGCCTGCTCCATCGTAATGGTAACCTCCTGTACCCTCATATATCATGTTGTACATGATGTGCTCTTCGTTGTCTCCACTGTCAATAACTTAACTAATACAAAATAAAGATAAAACCATTTTGCTTAATGCGATAAAATAAAGGATGATAAAGTAATTCAGCTTAAACAATGCGATAAAGAAAGATAAAGTACCAATTAAACAACAATACATCTTGAATAATCCAGCTAGTACAACAATAAAGTACCAATTAAACAACAATACATCTCGAATAAAAGATGGTACCCTATTACACATCTAGCTCGCTCGAAGACGTTGAGCCCCGGCTACTGAGCCGCAGGAGGTGTGCACCCAAAGAGTAGGAACCATCACTGGATAATATCTCGGGTAAGGTGCCTGAAGAAGCTGGCAGGTATTGGCGACCCGGATTTCTAAAATGTAGATGTAGCGTCGGATATGCTCGTCCTCCTCCCTGACACAACGCTGTACCACCTCGTCGGGGGCCGGCTCCCTCTACACCGCCACCACAGAAGATCCGGGTCGACGACGACACCCAGATTCCTCACCAGACTACGTCCCCCGGTTGGTAGCACCTCCCAGTGCCAGCCCGGTGGAGCCCAGTACCATGGATGCCCGGCGACACTGTCTAGTAGTGCTCCATTGTTCACGCCGAGTGAACGAGGATGAGGAATCGGCAAAATTCTCTAAACACTAAAATTAAACCTATATACTTTAACCATGACCAAAATAAATAGTATCAACCAAAATAAACTATATTAAACACTAACTAAATCACAATATCAAAATTACACTAACTAAACTATATTAACACTAATAGCACTAACAAAATTACACAACAAAATACACTAATAACACTAAATACACCAAATACACTAATAACAAAATACACTAACAAATTCCACCAAATACTACACTAACAAATTCCACCAAATACACTAATTAAACACTAACTACATGGACAGAGAGGGGCGGCGCCACGGGTGCGGGAGGCTCACTTGGGCGATGGTGCGGGCGACGCGACGGAGGAGAGGCCAGGACGGGCGGGGCGCGATGGGCGGCGGTGGGCGCAGGCAGCGAGCGGCGCAGGAGGCCAGCGAGCGGGCGGTGGGCGGCATCGGAGGCACATGGCGGCTACATGTGATTTGGACTAACGGGCGGCGCTGGGGATCGCGAGGAGGAACATAGACACATGCTGTAGTTCGCTGCTCGAACCGGGGCACACGGGGTGGGTATTTATACCCACCCCCCTTCAGCCCCGGTTGGTAGTACAAACCGGAACTAAAGGGTGACCTTTAGCCCCGGTTTGTACTACCAACCGGGGCTAAAAATTTCGGCGCAAGTGTTTCAAGACTTTTCTTTAACCCCGTTGGTAAACTGAACCGGCTAAAGGTCCTTTTTTCAAACCTTTTTAAAAACAAAAAAAGGATTGTGGGTTTAGGGTTTAGGAAAATTAATTATTATATATCAAAATTTGCAGAAATAAAAATTACATCTACTCTGTTATATGGATGTAAATAAAATAATTGTTCCCAGATTTAAATTGTTCAGACTTTTTTGAATTTTTATGCCTGTTTTGAATTTTTTGCCGTTTCGAACTTTGGTCAAAACGGCGTGCGTGAAGATAGGAGATGAGAATGTTAGAACTTGCATTGGATCTCTTAAGAAACAACATATTGTGAGTCTAATAATGATTTTTTTTAAAAATCACGGGCGTTAGATCATGTACCTGTAGTTCAAACCGGACCCACTTCCTACCGCTTCGGCAGACATTTGTCTTTTTCACCCGGGAAGGACAGAAAGGTTTGAGATCCCCCAGTTGGGAGATAGTTCATGTAAGGTGGTCTAGTATTTTAAAAAAATGGGATGGTAGCATTCAGAATCGCATTTTGGTGGTCGCTTCACAAACGAATTCGCCTTTTTCGCTCGGAAAATGGAAAATGTCTTTTCCAGGCGACGAAAATAAAAACTTCCTCCTGCAACATTGTTCGCCATCCCAATATACACATGCATGCATAATATGAGCACCGTATCACAAACTATGTCACGATTCAACACATAACATCCGTCTCTTCGACCGAAAGCCATGAAACCTCAAACATGATAGGTCAATTTGTAAAGGTTTTTTCGAGACATAATCAGTATACCAAGTTTGATATTATTCCTTGCAACTATGTCACATAATATCACACCACGCGAAGGATTTACATTGTTCGGACCTTTTTTGAATTTTTTATGCCCGTTTTGAATTTTTTGCCGTTTCGAACTTAGGTCAAAACGGCGTGCGTGAAGATAGGGGATGAGAATGTTAAAACTTGCATTAGATCTCTGAATAAACAACATATTGTGAGTCTAAAAATGATTTTTTTAAAAAATCACGGGCGTTAGATCATGTACCTGTAGTTCAAACTAGACCCACTTCCTACCGCTTCTGCAGCCATTTTTTTTTCTTTCGGGAAGGACAGAAAGGTTTGAGATCCCACGGTTGGGATATAGTTCATGTAAGGTGGTCTAGTATTTTAGAAAAATGGGATGGTATCATTTTGTAACTGAATTTTGGTGGCTGCTTCACAAAACGACCTGTCTTTTTGCGCTCGGAAAATGGAAAATGGCTTTTCCGAGCGACGAAAAGGAAAACTTCCTCCTACAACATTGTTCTCCATCCCAATATACACATGCATGCACAATATGGGCACCGTATCACAAACTATGCCGCGATTCAACACATAACATCGCTCTCTTGGACTGAAAGCCATGAAACCTCGAACATGATAGGTCATTTTGTAAAGGTTTTTTCGAGACATAATCAGTATACCAAGTTTGATATTTTTCCTTGCAACTATGTAACATATCACACCACGTAAAGGATTTACATTATTCAGACCTTTTTTGAATTTTTATGCCCGTTTTGAATTTTTTGCCGTTTTGAACTTAGGTCAAAACGACGTGCGTGAAGATAGGGGATGAGAATGTTAGAACATGCATTGGATCTCTGAAGAAACAATATATTGTGGGTCTAATAATGATTTTTTCAAAAAATCACGGGCGTTAGATCATGTACCTGTAGTTCAAACTGGACCCACTTTCTACCGCTTCGGCATACATTTGTCTTTTTTCACCCGGGAAGGACAGAAAGGTTTGAGATCCCACGGTTGGTATATAGTTCATGTAAGCTGGTCTAGTATTTTATAAAAATGGGATGGTAGCATTCTGTAACTGCATTTTGGTGGCTACTTCACAAAACGACCCGTCTTTTTGCGCTCAGAAAATGGAAAATGGCTTTTCCGAGCAACGAAAAGGAAAACTTCCTTCTGCAACATTGTTCTCCATCCCAATATACACATGCATGCAAAATATGGGCACCGTATCACAAACTATGCCGCGATTCAACACACAAACATGCTTGTTTCGAATTTTTCCCGCCATATCCAAACCGCTTCCCGCCATGTTTTCCCGCCCTTTCCCTCTGAACGGTGCTTTTAGTCCCGGTTGTTGCCACTAACCGGTACTAAAGATATTTCCCGCCATATCTCTCCGCTTACCGCCATGTTTTCCCGTCCTTTCCCTCTGAACGGTGCTTTTAGTCCCGGTTGTAGCCACTAACCAGGACTAAATATATTTCCCGCCATTTCCCGCCGCTCCCCGCCATGTTTTACCGCTCTTTCCATCTATATATAGGCCGACCACGCCATGGCTATCCATACATCCACACCTTCCTCTCTCACAACAATGGACATTGCCTACTAGGCCACTCTGACCCTCGAGGAGACCAAGGCACTGTTCGCCTCCAACTACCCTTGCCCGCCAGTTACCGTCACCGCTCACCGGATGTCGAGCAATCGGAGGGGTTCCTATCCCTCCTGTGCCTCAAGGCTCCGCCCGACAGGCGGCCATCACGAACCACTTCTATCACGAGCTCACGCTAGAGCAATAGATGGATCCCAGTGGGTTCCCGACAACTACGACACCTGGAATGCCTTCTTCGCTAACCGGCAGGAAAGGGAGCTCGCCAAGTACGAGGGTGATGGCCCGCCCCCGGTGAACCACAATGAAGCCGGCCGGTGTCTGTGGTGGGCGAACCGTACTATCATCAGCGTGATGCACTACATCGCCGTGGGAGACCATCCTCGCCTGCGGTGCCTACAAGTCCACCCGCCACAGAGCCACAAGAAGGCTCCTCCCCCGTCCGGCAGTAGCGGCATCGTCTTCCAGGAGACTCCTCCCCCGCCCGCTGTGAATCCGAGGCCGGAGTGACAGGTGCCCCCGGTATATGCCATGGCTGGGCTGAGGATCCCCGGAGTGTCAGGTGACGATGACGATGATGATGGTGATGACGATGACGAAGAAGACCTTGAAGCTGCGTACTATAGGACTAGGCATGATTATGACTAAAGGGGTGGCTTTAGTCCTCAGTGTTAGCTAGTCCCGGTTTTTAATATTAATAAATGTCTTGAGTGTTACCTAGTCTAGTGTTTTGGTACCTGCCTACATCAATCTCAGAAATTCCTATTTGTCCCGGTTTGTACCGGTTTTTAATATTAATAAATGACAATGATGATGAAAAATAGGATTAATTCACAAAAGGTTTAATACATTATTACATCACCAATATCCACATCTAGTGTTTTGGTTCTCTTCTAGTCCGTAACCATGGAGCATCTTCCTTATTTAGCGGTATGCTTGGGTCAACTTTCACTTTGAATGGCGGAATTTCATGAAATTTGTCATAATCTTCTGACATGTCTGTCCTGTCCTCAACTCCCACCATGTTTCTTTTTCCTGAAAGAACTATGTGGCGCTTTGGCTCATCGTATGATATTGTATTCTTTTGCTTATCTTTCCTTTTTCTCGGTCTAGTAGACATGTCCTTCACATAGAAAACTTGAGCCACATCATTGGCCAGGACGAATGGTTCGTCTCCGTACGCAAGATTATTGAGATCCACTGTTGTCATTCCGTACTGCTGGTCTACCGTTACCCCACCTCCTGTCATCTTGACCCATTTGTATCGAAACAATGGGACCTTGAAATTAGGACCATAGTCAAGTTCCCATATGTCCTCTATGTAACCATAATATGTGTCCTTTTGCCATTCTCGTCCGTTGCATCAAATCAGACACCACTGTTTTGGTTGGTGCTCTTTTTATCTTGGGCGTGCGTGTAAAATATATTCCCATTTATCTCGTACCCTTGGAAAGTCAATATAGTTGAAGATGGAGACCTGGCCAACAAGTACAACTGATCTCCAACACTGGTGTCATCCATGAGATGTGTCTGCAACCAAGTGCCGAAAGTCTTCATGTGTTCATCTCTAATCAACCTGTCAGACTACCCCGGGTAGTTCAAGCGTAGAATATTCTTGTGTACCTCGATATATGGAGCCACCAAGGTGGAACTTTGTAGAATTGTATAGTGTGCTTTAGTGAAAGAATGTCCGTCCATACATATCTTTGCTTTCTTTCCTAGCGTGCCTTTTCCACTAAGTCTTCCCTCATGCCGTGATTCAGGTACACCAATCGGCTTAAGGTCAGGAATAAAGTCAACACAAAACTCAATGACCTTCTTTGTTCCATAGATCTTGGAGATGCTTCCTTCTGGCCTCGCACGGTTATGGACATATTTCTTTAAGACTCCCATGAATCTCTCAAAGGGGAACATATTGTGTAGAAATAAAAGACCGAGAATGGTAATCTCTTCGACTAGGTGAACTAGAAGGTGCGTCATTATGTTGAAGAAGTATGGTGGGAACACCAACTCAAAGCTGACAAGACACTGGACCATATCTTTCTGTAACCCTGGTAGACTTTCTAGATCAATTACCTTCTGAGAAATTGCATTGAGGAACGAACATAGCTTCACAATGGGTACTCTAACATTTTCCTGCAGAAGCCCCCTCAAAGCAACCAGAAGCAACTGTGTCATAAGGACGTGGCAGTCATGAGACTTCAGGTTCTGGAATTTTTTCTCTGCCATATTTATTATTCCCTTTATATTGGACGAGAAGCCAGAAGGGACCTTGATACTACTCAGGCATTCAAAAAATATTTCCTTCTCTTCCTTGGTAAGAGCGTAGCTGGCAGTACCTTGAAACAGCTCTAGATGCCTGCCTTCTCGGTCTTTCATATGTTGTTGGTCTTGCCGTGCTTCTGGTGTATCTTTATTCTTTCCATACACGCCCAAGAAGCCTAGCAGTATCATGCAAACATTCTTCGTCAGGTGCATCACGTCGATTGCAGAGTGGACCTCTAAGACTTTCCAATAGGATAGCTCCCAAAATATAGATTTCTTCTTCCACATGGGTGTGTTTCCGCCAGCGTCCTTCAGAACGGACTGTCCGCTAGGACCCTTTACAAAGATTACTTTTAAATCCTTCAGCATATAAAATACAGCATCACCAGTACGACGGACAAGCTTACTCCGGTGATCTGCTTCACCATTGAAATGCTTGCCTTTCCTTCTTAGGGAATGCGAGTGGGCGGAAGAACATGACGATTCCCTAGGTACACATTCTTCTTGCACTTATCCAAATAAATACTTTCAGTGTCATATAAACAGTGTGTGCATGCATTGTATCCCTTGTTTGTCTGTCCTGAAATGTTACTAAGAGCAGGCCAATCATTGATGGTTATGAACAACAATGCTAGTAGGTTAAATTCCTCACTTTTGTGCTCATCACACACACGTACACCTTGTCCGTGCCACGGCTGTAAAAGTTCTTCAACTAATGTCCTTAGGTACACATCAATGTCATTGTCGGGTTGCTTCAGGACTTGGATGAGCACTGACATCATAATGAACTTCCGCTTCATGCACAACCAAGGAGGAAGGTTATAAATACACAAAGTCACAGGCCATGTGCTATGACTGCAGCTCTGCTCTCCAAAGGAATTCATGCCATCCGTACTTAGACCAAACCATAAGTTTCTTGTGTCACCTGCAAAGTTCGGGCACTTTCTCTCAATTTTTCTCCATTGCGACCCATCAACGGGGTGTCTCAACATCTCGTCTTTCTTACGGTCTTCTTTGTGCCATCGCAACAATTTGGCATGCTCTTCGTTTCTGAACAAACGTTTCAGCTGTGGTATTATAGGAGCATACCACATCACTTGGCGGAACCTCTTCCGGGCGCCCCTCAACATCACCAGGTCATCTTGTCGATCTTATACATGCAAAGGCATACCGCATGCATCCAAATTCTCGTACTACTCACCGCGGTAGAGGATGCATCATTAATGCATGCATGTATCTTCAGATATCTCTATTCCTAGAGGCGTATAACCTTCTTTGTTTCATAATCAAGTGGCAGTTCGTTATCCTTTGGAAGCAGCTTCTTCATTATCTTCAACAACTTTTCAAATCCCTTGTCAGGCACACCAACCTCTGCCTTTGATTGCAACAATTCCAGTGTGTTGGCTAGGTTTTTGTGGCCATCTTCGCAATTCGGGTACAACAATTTGTTATGATCCTCTAACATCTGCTCAAATTTCAACCTCTCCCTTTCTCTATCACATTCTCCCTTTGCATCAGCAATGGCCCGACCAAAATCATCATCTGGCTCATATGATGCACGTTCTTCTGCTTCTTCATCATTGTCTTCCATTGTAGTACCACCATATTCAGGGGACATAGTATAGTTGGCATCATTCTCTTCATCTTCGTTGTCTTCCATCATAACCCCTCTTTCTCCGTGCTTGGTCCAACAACTATAGCCAGACATGAAACCGGACCGAAACAAATGGCCATGAAGGACTCTTGAGGAAGAGTATTCCTTCTGATTCGGACACTCACCACATGGACAACACATAAAACAATTCCGCTTGTTTGCCTCTGCCACAACAAGAAAAGAACGCACGCCTTTAATGAACTCGTCAGAGATTCGGTCAGCGTACATCCATTGCCGTCTCATCTGCATTATATAAGTTCATCAAAAAAATCATGATGCTAAGAGTATTACTAGTCTAAAAATAAAAGAACACATAATATACATCAAACAACTATGTACTGATTTAAAAACTTTCTACTACATCTTTAGTCCCGGTTGGACACACCAACCGGGACTAAAGGTGCATGCAGTCAGATTTGACTGAGCCCATTTAGTCCCGAATGGTGTCTCAAACCGGGACTAAAGGACACTCCATCGGGACTAAAAGTGGGTGACGACACTATATGTCGTGAGTGGAGACACTAGGCCAGTGAGTGGCGACACTATGACAGGGGTGAGTGTCGACATTATGTCGTGAGTGTCGACACTATGTTGTGCTGCTTAATCTATAAATAGGCTTCCTTGTGAACTATCAACTGCATGGAAGATCGTGTGCGAGACCAGGGACACCACTATGGCGGAGCTTCTCGAAGATGTCTTAGGACCTCGTCCTAAGACATCTTCGAGGAGCTCGCGTAGAGGCACTCCCTAATATGTGAAATTAGTTAGCTCCACCAGCATACTGATTTAGCTAGAAAAGATATGAACTGAAATATGGTGTGCGAGAGCAGGGACACCACTACGACAGAGCTTCTCGAAGATGTCTTAGGATGCCTCGTCCTCAGACATCTCCGAGGAGCTCGCCATAGAGGCAGTCCCTAATTTAATTTGGTAGCTCCTCGGCATGTTCATGTTTTTGTTCTTTCTTGTTTAACTGGTCGATGTTTAACTAAAATTCTAGGGCGCCACTATATATATGTGTGCCTTCATAGTTTTGGTATTTATTTTTGTTCCAATGGATTTTGTAACGACAGGTAGAAGAAAGTAGAATATTTTGTTGCTCAACGGTGACATGATGCACTGTGAACTGTCTGAATTTCAAGACAACGTTTCAAACCAAGATATGTAGATAGGATGAACTCATGTATCTATGTGCTTCAATGAATCAAATGAATTTCGAGAACTATATGTGCCAAATTAACCAGATATAAAGAGATAGAATCCACACAAATCTATCCATTTCTAGAGCATGAAATGAGCTAAAACAAGCAATGAAAGATGAAACGATGAAGTTGCTAACCTCTTAGGACCCTTGATAGATGTGGGGCCAAAAAATCTTCACAAATCTTGAGAAAAATTGGGAAGAACTCGAGCTTGAGGGGAGAAATTTGAGAGAGATGCTTGTGTGAGCTTGAAATGGCTCGAGATGGGAAGGGGAAGAAGATATAGTCGGGGGCTTTAGTCCCGGTTTGAGAAACAAACCGGGCCTAAAGGTCCAGACATCTGCTCTTTTCTAGCGCCAGACCCTTTATCCCCGGTTTGTTAAATGAACCGGGACTAAAGGTCCCATACGAACCGGGGCTAATGTCTTACGGGGCTGCGGTAATTTAGTTGGGACCAGGGCATTAGTCCCGGTTTGTACCAGAACCGGGACTAATGCTCTGGACCAAAGGACCGTTCTCTACTAGTGGTATGTTAGCTAACTTTCGTTAATTCAACACTTTTTGATTTGAGCAACAGAAGATGTTCGAAAAAATCGGTTTCTACCAGCTGGTCTATTTTGACAAATTTCTGCCATTATTTGCATTTGCTTCTTATTGATTCCTTTTTGAGTTCTCTTTAGGTGAATTGAGATTTTTGAATGAGTTGCTATAGTAGCTTGTGTTTTTAGTGAAAAGCCTTGCTGTTTCAAAGCTTTGCCGGTGGTCTAATATCTTTTGAATAAGCTAATGTTGCTAATGAAGATTGTGTGAAGTTTCGTATGAATGAAAAATTTCAGGCATAGAGAGAGAATGATGTAATGAGATGAAGAATGGACAAAAGCTCAAGATTGGGGATGCCACCATGGTGTCACCCCAAGAAATATCCAAGAGTTACAAGCGTCAAAGCTTGGGAATGCCCAAGGTATCCCCTTCTTCATCAATAAAAAGCTCAGGTCTGTCTAGACACTTCGTTTTTATTGTTTCATGCACAGTTGTGTTGTTCTTGGAGCGTCTTAGTTTTCGTTTTCTTTGCTTAGTTGTTTAGTTTGCTTAAATAAAGTAGTTTGGACCCCCGTTCTCGCTATGTTGTTTTGCAAATAAGTTTGCTTGGTGTTGGAAAGGAGTAGTAAGTTCTTGCTTGAAGTGCAAGAGGAGCTTGCATTGACTGTGACTTAGACTTTAGAATGACATGCTAGGTGTTGTTTTAGCATTATGCTTAGTGATCATTGCTGTAGCATGTCTTGTTCCAAACAATTGGGATTGCTTATTGTGCCTTGAAGAAATTATGTGTTGTTTTAACATGAAAAAGCATAGTATTGTGGTATTCTCCTTTGATGCTTTGCTTGGGTTGACTTGGCACATGCTTACACCATGTTATGACTCACAAGTCACCATAGCCTCTATGATCATTTAGTCCTTGACTTGTGGTACCACTCTTTGCTTTGATTAGTATGCTTTGTTGCTCTACATGATTATGGCCATTATGCTCTCTTAGTTGGTTGCTCCCAGTCTTTTGCTAGACTTCACTTGTATGAGTAAGTTCTACTCATGCTTCCAACTCCCAAGAAACCAAGTTATTCCAAAGTGTCCACTATAAACTCCTATGCATGGTGTGTTACACCATTCCAAGTATATTCTTGTTTTCAGCTACCTTCCAATTAAAAATTATTTTGTTATGTGAAAACTTAGTGATTAAAGCCCTCACGAACTTGATGGCACACTTTATTCTTTGCCCCTAATAAACTTGAACCATTGTGACAACTTTGTTGTATATGCTTGCACTTATAAGTTGGAATTAGCAGAACCGTGATGTCACGGGGAACGTTTTCAACATTGCACTTGTACTTTGTACTCAGTTGATATCATGCTCTTTTGTCTATGGATGTCACCAGTGTGAAATAAAGAGGGAACTTTTAAGTCCATGGAGTTTGCATCCTGTGTTAGAGAAACACCTGGGCCGCTAGCCTAAGCCATGCCTAATCATGGTGGAAACTTGCAGCATCACCATAGTGAGCTATCTATGAAGCATCCTCAATAAAAAGTTATGCATATGGTAAATAAAAAGATTGCTGAGATGCTTATTGTCTTCTTGCCTTGTCATTTTGGTTATGGGAAAGCTCATGTACCATGTGCAAGGGGTACCCCGTTGGCGGTTCTCAATGATATGAAAATACTTATAATGACAAGAACTTACCTGGGCCCAAAGTCGAGTATGCATGAGGTGTGGCCCTCGTATTCAAGGGACTTGAGATTGCCAACTTATACTTCGTCAAGCATATACTCCACCTTTGCCACTTTAACCTTAACCACTTCAAGATGCTTATGATAGGGGCAATGAGGGCTGAAAGCTTACAAGTACCATAATTTTTGGAAGCTCTTTTTGAAACTTGTAATCCCTACTTCCTTTACAAAAAAGGCCTTTCTTCCACCACAATTGAGTCTCCACCTTCTACCTTTAGGCACCATTAAGAGAGCATAGTTGTCATTCTGTGGTGCAGTGTTCCAAAGCTTATTAATTGATGCATATTGTGATATTACTTGTTCTTGTGCTATTTGTTTCTAGTCATCCTTGTGAACTTTGAAGGTGTCCTATGCATCTATTTGCGACTCTGTGAGGGACAAGATGATTGCCACTATGCAATGTTTTCTGTATGTGAAACAAACAAATGTTTCAATGCATGTTATTCATGATCTTTGTTTGTAGCTTGCCATGTTGCATGAATAGTTACTATGTCCTATTGTTAGAACTCCATTCTTTCATGCACATGTTTACAGTTCTTTGATCCCAGCTTTCAATGCTTGCAAATGGTTGGATCTTTATAGTGAGGGTGCATGTTCACCTAAAAAATTATTCTGTTTATCACTTACCTACTCGAGGACGAGCAGGAGTTAAGCTTGGGGATGTTGATACGTCAGAAACGTATGTATAATTTTTTATGATCCATGCTTGTTTAGTATCTACTTTGCTTTACTTGTCTACACTTTGAGGTGATTTTTACATGTTTACTGGTACTAACCTATTAACAAGTTGCAACAGTGTCAGATGATTGTTTTCTGCTGTTTTTGGTTTCAGAAAAGTTAGTAAAGAAATATTCTCGGAATTGGACGGGACAAATGTCAAAGTCAATTACTTTTTGTGGGGAACAAGAAGTCCAGAGGGGATTCAGAGGGGCCACACCCCCTCCCCCAGGCGCGGCCACAGGCTAGGGTGTGGGGCCCCTGGCCACCTCCTCGGCCTCCCCCTTCGCCTATAAGAAGCCCCCGATGCAGAAACCCTAAGCACCCGATCAAATATCCACGAAACCGCATGTAGCCGCCGCCAACATTGTCCCTAGATCAGGGGGGATATGAAGTTCTTCCCGGCACCCTGCCGGAGGGAAGATCATCCCGGAGGCCTTCTCTCTGGTATGATGCGTGAATAGTTCCACCTTAGACTATGGGTCCATGTAGTATCTAGATGGTTGTATCTCCTCCTTGTGCTTTCATGTATAGATCCTGTGAGCTCCGTTCATGATCAAGATCTAATCTATTTGTAATCATGCATGTTGTGTTTGCGGAGATCCGATGGATATTGAGATTATTATGTTGGATTGGTTAATGGTTTTGTCTTTATGATTCTATCATCTCTATGTTGTTTGTGATCTTGCATGCTCTCCGTTGTTAGTAGCTATCTTGGCCAAGTAGTTGCTAGTGACTCCAAGAGGGAGTATTTATGCTCAATAGTGGGTTCATGCCTCTAGTTTCCAAGGGAAGTGACAATAATCTCTTCGGTTGTAGATGTGCTACTGCTACTAGGGAGAAAACAACGGTCTCTTGTTCATGGAACATGTGGACTGTTTACCTTACACACTTTGCTTAAAGCAGTTGTTTGTTGCTTGCAACTTAATACTGGAGGGGGTTTCGGATGATAACATGAAGGTGGACTTCTAGTCATAGATGCAGTTGGATGGCGGTCTATGTATCTTGTTGTATTGCCCAATCGAATCTCATAGGATCTTTCTGACTAGTAATTGCATTGTTATGCCTTGCTCAGTTCCTGTCAATTGCCCTGCTGTAATTTGTTTATACTTCATGCCATGTTGTTTATCTAAGGAGAGCACCTCTAATGAACTATGGACCCCGGTCCAATCTTTACCATTGATACATCTTCCACTGTTACTTGTTTACTTGCTGCAAACCATTACCTTCCACACCATACTTTTAATCCTTTGTTACAGAACACCAGTGAGCTTGACAACCTCACGGATTCGTTGAGGCAAAGTCTTGAATTTGTGTTGTGCAGGTCTCCACGTTGCCAGCAACACCTGTGTGACGTTTCCTTCTTCCTACTGGTTCGATAACCTCGGTTTCTTACTAAGGGAAACTTGCTGCTGTGCTGCTTCATACCTTGCTCTTGGGGTTTCCAACGAAGCGTCCCACGACAAGTGGTGGGCTCTATAAGGGAATTCCTTCCTGGAGAGGGAGACCGTTGCCATCAACACCATTATCAAGCTAGGCTTCATCGGGATCATCATCATCCACACCATCATCTCCACCAGCACCATCAACACCACTCCATCCCGTTGTAACAATTGTGTTGGATATGGCTTTAGTTCATTAGGGGAAACCTTCCCGGTGTTAATTACTATTGTAGTTGATGCTTGTGAGTGGAACCATTGGATTATTGTTTATGTTCAGATTGTTATCCATTACCATATCATCTTTAATCTTTATCCATATGATGTCCCGTGAGTAGTTCTTTGTGTTCTTGAGGACATTGGGAGAAGTCATGTTATTAGTAGTGAATCTGTGTTGAGTTATTATTCAATGGTTTAGTATTTAAGTTGTGGTGCTATTCTTCTAGTGGTGTCATGTGAACATCGACTACATGATACTTCACCATTTATGGGCCTAGGGGAATGCATTGTGTCTTTGGATACTAATCGTGGGGTTGCCAGAGTGACAGAAACCTGAACCCCCGTTAGGACACCTTTGCACAAGGGAGTGTAGGATCTCAGAGTTTAAGGCCGTGGTTAGATTTATATCTTAGTTACTTTCCTGTAGTTACGGATGTTTGCAGGGGGTTTAATAACAAATATGTATTAGTCCAAGTAAGGTCGGTATGTTAGCACAGGTTCACCCACACAACACTTACAACACCAGAGAAGAGTATTCAGCTATTTGAAGCGAAAGCACTTGACAGAATTCCCATGTGTCCTCGATAACGTTTGGTCCTTATAAGTATTTCCACCGTCTTGTCCTTTGCTAAGAAAGGATTGGGCCACTTGCTCCGTTTGTTCATTTCCCTTGTTACATGCTCTTTATTTTGTTGCCTTACTAGAAAACCCCTAAAAATCCGTTTGCTAAGTATTCACAGGGATTTCCTGCACCACACCACTGTTCAGCACCTTATGCTCCTCGTTGGGATTGACACTCCTATTTATCGAAAGTACTGCGATACACCCCCTATACTTGTGGGTCATCAAGACTATTTCCTGGCACCGTTGCCGGGGAGTGAAGCGTTACTGAAGAGTGGAACTAGTAAAGGAAACTTTTACTGTGAGTATTGCTTTTGTTGTTGTTTGTTGCTTTGTTTCCAATATGGATAACCCACTTGGTTTTCTGTTTGGGAGAACTACTACCACTGCTAGGGTAGTAGATGAACCACCACCTGTTGAGATAGATCCTTTTAAGATACCTACAAGTATTGTTGATCGTGTTATGGATAATTATTATTTTGGGGATGGAACTATCCATCGTGGTGATCATGTGCTTTTTATCCATGAATTATGCGGGTTGTTTAAGTGTGCAGGTATCAAAACTGAACAGGTGAAGAAGAAGTTATTCTCCATATCCTTGAAAGGGAGAGCTGAAGAATGGTATAAGCTGTTGAAGAATGGACAATCCATGGAATGGAGGAGATGTCATCTCTCTTTTACTCTAAGTTTTATCCTCCTAGTGAAATTCATAAGGATAGAAATCTTATATATAACTTTGGCCTCTTGATGGAGAAAGTACATCTCAAGCTTGGGGGAGATTGAAGTTACTAATGCTTAAATGTCATATTCATGAACTCCCTAACAATATTATTCTCAATAACTTTTATGCTAGGCTTTCTCTTCATGATAAAGATTTACTAGATGCTTCTTGTGCTGGATCATTCACACGCATTAAGGAAGAAGATAAATGGGATTTACTAGACAGTATTCAAGAGAACACTGAAGCTTGGGAGAATGAAAAAGGAAGAAAGTCAGGTATAAACTATGATTATGAATGCATTAAATCCTTTATGGGAACTGATGGCTTCCGTGATATTAGTAATAAGTTTTGTCTTGATTCCCAAAGTATTGCCAACTGTTTTAAGGCCTTTGCCTTTTACATAGAAATTCCCAAGAAGAAGTGGAATAAGTACCATGCACCTTATAAAGATGTTGTTAGTCATGTTCCTGTTAGAAGTACTAAAGTTTGTGCTATCATATTGTGCCTGAACCTTATGTTGAGAAAATACCTTTCCCAGCTAAGGTAAAGGAGTATTCTATGATTATTAGTGCAAATAACAAAGGTACAATGAAAACTGTGGAGCTTGGTGAGCAAATTAATGATGAACCTATGGTAGTTATTGTGAAAGACACTGACACTAGAAATATAGAGGATGAGCACATTGTCTTCTGTGAAGACGCTTCTAATATTATCTCTCATCCTAGTAAAGCTAGAAAAGCTAGTGTTCCTTTGCTCTCTGTTAAAATTGGTGATCATTGCTATTATGGTTTGTGTGACATTGGTGTTAGTTCTAGTGTTATTCCTTATGATCTTTACAAGGAAATTATGCATGAGATTGGTCCTTGTGAGCTTGAGGACATTGATGTGGTTATACACCTTGCTAATAAGGAAACCATTTGCCCCATAGGCATTGTAAGAGATGTGGAGGTTCTCTGCGGTAAGATTAAGTATCCTGTTGATTTTCTAGTGCTTAATTCAGCAGCTAGCAAAACTTGTCTTATCATTTTTGGTAGACCTTTATTGAACACTTGTGGAGCTATTATTTATTGTAAGAAGGAAAACGTTTTAACTAAGTTTGATGGAGATTCTTATGAGTTTAACTTTTCCAAATTTGCTAAATCTCCTTGTGAAAATAGCTTGCCTAATAAAGATTTCAGGATGGAACAACTTGCTTCTATTGATCCAGTCTATGACCTTGGACCTCTTTTTAATGACTATGAGTATGCTCATTCTAATGATAAAGTTGTTACCAGTGAAAGTTATATTGTCAACTTTATTCAAAGTGCTACTGAAAGTTATTTTGAGAGAGGGAAACATGGTTTTATGCGTTTTAATAATGTTAAGTTTCCCCGTTTTATGTTGAAAGCTTTGAAGTTGCATCTGTTTTGTCGTCCTATGCTAGTGGCTTTTTGTTTGAACAATTCGTTTTCTCATGATACTCCCATGCATAGGAAATGGGTTAGACTCAAATGTGTTGGTTATTTGCTTCTTGATGCTCACTTTCACGTCAAATATATATCCCCTTTGTGAGCATCTTTGAATGTTTCAAGACTAACTTAAAGGCATTAAAGAAAAGTACTTGTTGGGAGATAACCCAAGATTTTTGTCGAGTCTTGGAAGTTATTACCTCAGTAATAACCGCTCCTTATCTTTTTGTTTGTTTTGGTTTTTGTGTCAAGTTCAACTACTTTTGTGAGGTAGTGGAGTTGTGAAAAGTGGCTGTTCTGGGACTAATTTTTGTGCTAGATTGTAAAAATTCGTGACAGAGCTCAGTACTTCGGATGGAGCTGTATTTTTCCGAGCTTGTTCTAACTCCAGGTTGATACCCAACTTTCATTAGTTCTGCACTTTTTGATTTGAGCAACAGAAGGTAGATACGTTTTGGACGGTAGATATGTTCATGCTATTGACAACAACTAACCGTTGAGTAGCAAAGTTGGCGGTTCTCCAGGCTCGACAAACTGTTGGCGGTTCTCTATGATATTCATGTATTTACAATGACAAGAACTTATAGGTAGCCAAAGTTGAGTAGCATGCGGTGAGGCCCTCGTACTCAAGGGACTTGGGATTTCCAGTTTATGGTCTGTCAAGCATATGATTCAGAGTGGTCCTCACTTTCACCTTAACTATATTAAGATGCCTATGATAGGGGAAATGCAAGCTCAAAGCTAATGAGTACCTTCCTTTCATCATTTGGAAGCCTTTCAAACTTTTCAAAACCTTTTCATAACCTTGTTGAGTCACCACTTATTCTATGAGCACCTTCTTGAGAGCATAGTTGTCATTCTTGTGTTCGATCCAAAACTTGGTTAATTATGTCATGACTTTGATGCTTGTATCTCTGATATCTTTATCTCTAGTATTCACTTGAACTTCAGAGGTGCCTTGACATTTATATTGTGCTCTTCAAACAAAGGCAAGCGAGATACCGCTCTACCATACCTTACTATGAGCATTGCAATGTTGCTTATGTTTATGTTGCATGCTGCTTATTATTATTGAGTTGGTTTGTCTTCATGGCTTGCAATGACTATTGAGTAGACTTAGTTGCATACCCTTTATTATGAATAGATTAAGCATCTACTCATGTGCAGAGAATATTTACATCATATGAAGCAAATGTGTTCGTGAAAGTTCTTTTATCGCACTCAGTTTTCAACTGAATTTCTTGAGGACAAGCAATAAGCTAAGCCTGGGGGGAGTTGATACGTCCAAAACGTATCTACTTTCTCGAACACTTTGCTATTTGTTTCTCCTCTAAACTTATGTGATTTGGATACAACTAACACAGACTGGCGCTATTTTCAGCAGAATTACCTTGATGTCTAGTTTTTCTGCAGAAAATCTACTATCAGGAAAAATCCCGGAAAATATGCCAAAAATTATATTTCACCAGAAGATCCATAAAGCCAGAAGACGAGACGGAGAAGGGGCCTGGGGGGACCACACCCCTGCCAGGCGCGGGCCCGACACTAGCCGCGCCTAGGGGGTGCAACCACCCCAGGCACCCCCTCTTCCTCGCTCTGCGCCTATAAGTTGCCTTTCGACCTAAAAACCGAGGGGGGTTCGATAGTTTTCCAGAAAGAGTACCGCTACACCACCGCCACCAGAAACCAAGATTCGGATCCATAAACTCCGTTCTGGCACCCTGCCGAGACGGGGGATTTGGAGAGGATCATCGCCATCGTCATCACCAACGCATATCCATCAACCACCGATGTTTCCCTCATCCAGGAGTGAGTAATCCCTCGCTGTAGGCTTGGGGATCGTAGGGATTGGATGAGTTCTATCATGTAATCGAATATGATTGTTAGGGCATAGTGTCCAGTATCTCTATTAGTGATATTTGAATTTGTTGCAACTTGTTGTGCTTAATGCTTGTCACTAGGGCCCGAGTGCCATGATATCAGATCTGAACTTATTATTGAATCGTTATGATAGTATTGTTTGTGATCTTATCTGCAAGTTGTGTACACATATCATTGTCCGGATCCAAAGGCCCCAAAGTGACAATAATTGGGACAACCGGAGGGGATGGCTGTGGTGTGAGGATCACATGTGTTCATCGAGTGTTAATGCTTTGCTCCGGTGCTCTATTAAAAGGAGCACCTTAATTGACAGTAGTTCCCTAGAGGCCCTGCTGCCACGGGATGGCTGGACAGAAGATGTTGTGCAAGTTCTCATTGCGAGCACGTATGACTATATTTGGAGCACATGCCTAGATTGTTTAGTACTTGGATGCTTGTTATTATTTATCTGCAATGCCCTAGATCTTGAAGTTACATGTTTAGACTCGTCCACGCAACGCTCGTCCATCTATCCATATGCCTACCGCACTCGAATCCTACTGTTACCGTTATTGTTACTATTGCTCTTGTTCTACTGTTACTGTTGCTATTGCTACTACCAAACTGTTGCTACTGATAAACTTCTATGAGCAAGAACTATTTCCAGGTGCAGCTGAACTGACAATTCAGTTGTTAAGGCTTGCAAGTATTCTTTGGCTCCCCTTGTGTAGAATAAATAAATTGGGTAATACTACCCTTGAAGACTGTTGTCATCCCCTACACTTGTGGGTCATCAAGACTATTTTCTAGCGCCGTTGTCGGGGAGCATAGCTTTATTTGTAAGTTCACTTGGACCTATTATTATTCACTGCTACTCTTTTCATCATGGGGAAGTCTCGTGATGGAAAGTTCCCTATTTTACCATCCACTACAACAAGAGGGACAGTCCTAAACACCTCTGCTGCTCTTGATTCACCGCCTGTTATAAGTAAGCTTGTTACACCACCACCACATACTCATGCTACACACACTACTACTACTGCTGAGTCTGAAACTGCTTTTGATACTCATGATGTTACTTCTACTGTGCTTGATGCGAGTGGTTCATTAGGTCCTTTTTTACATGCTACTATGGCTAGCCAAGGAAATACCAAAACTCGTAGTGAAGACACTGTTACACCTGTTAGCTCACCTGAGTCTAGTGAGAGTTATGATATTAATGATGGTTACATTGAGTTTACTGATGATTTTGTTGAAGAGTGTCGAAACACACATGGTAATAGTGCTATTAAGAGTCTCCTTGCTAGACGTACTATTATGCCTAAACTGTCCTCTAATCCTAAGTTTGCCACCTCTCCCATAGATATTAAAGATAAAGATTATGATTTCTCTCTTGATTTGTCCTATTTAGATATTGTTGAGAAAGAACCTTTCCGTGGGACTGAAAATGAGAGTGGTGTGGCTCATATGAATGAGCTTTCTACTATGAGTGCTTTATTCTCTGATGATTTTAAGATGTGCAAGTACTTTGTTACTAAGATCTTCCCTTTTTCACTAAAAGGAGAAGCTAGAGCTTGGTTTAATAGATTACCTCTTGGTTCCATTGATAGCCCTGATTGTTTGATTACTTCTTTCTTCCATAAATATTTTCCTCCTAGTGCTAGACATGCTGCTTTGTAGAGACTTTTTGATTTTAAATAGGGAGAAAAAGAGAAATTGCCTGATTCATGAACAAGGTTCTGTGCCTTGATTCATGCACATCCTGGATGTCCATTACCTAAAAATGAGCTTCTTGATATTTATTATAATGGACTAACTAATGATTCTAGGACATACCTAGATAGCTTTGCTGATTGTGTTTTCAGGAAAACAACTCCTACAGATGCTGAAGAATTAATGGCTAAAATAAGCAAGAATTATGATGATTGGACTTCAATTGAGCTAAATACACCTGAGCCTATTACTCCTGAACCAGTTCCAATACCAACACCAAAGAAGAGAGGATTAATTACATTAAATGATGAAGTGATGAAGGAAGCTAAGAAATGTCTAAAGGAGAAAAGTATTAGAGCTGAAGATGTGAAGAACCTACCTCCTATAGAAGAATTATGCAAGCCAATTCCTCACACATCCACTATTGAGGTACACTCTCTCCAACACTTTGATGAAGGTGATATTCCTTATGGTAAGCCTCCCGATCAATGTTTAGAGGAACTTGACATTTTTATTGTGAATCAAGGTAATTTTAATAAACAAGTTCATAATCATTTATTGGAAAACTCCAGAGCAATTGAAGAGTTGAAAGATATTGTGGAAAGAACATCAAATGATATTAAAATGCTTTGTAAACACTTTCAAATGGTTCAAACCCAACTTGATAAACTTGCTAAGGTGCAAAAGGATATGCTAGTTAATGCCTCAGGAGTTAAACATGCTTATGGAATTAGAACTAGGAGTGGTATGGCTACTCAAGATCCTTTATATCCTGAAGGACACCCTAAAAGAATTGAGCAGGATTCCCAACAAGTAGATAGTGGTAGTCCTTGTAAGAGAAAGAAAAAGAAACATAGAATAGTTGAGGAACCACTTGAACCTGCTGTAGATCCTAATAGTATATCTGTCTCTGATGCTGAAACTAAGAGTGATAATGATAAAAATGATGATCCTGATAATGAAGAAGTTGAGGAAGAACCTGAGGAGCACACTAAGAACACTAGGTACACTAAGGAAGATTTTATTTCTAATAAACATGGTAAAGAGAGAGAACCTTGGGTGCAGAAACTTATGCATTTCCAGGTAAAAACATAAGTCAAAGGAGGAAGAACACCACAACAAGTTTTGTGAGTGGATGAAGCCTTTATTCTTGCAAATTCCTTTGACTGAAGCTATTAAGTTGCCTCCTTATTCAAAGTATATGAAGGATATTGTCTCTAATAAAAGGAAGATTCCTAATGAGGAGATTTCTACTTTGCTTGCTAATTACTCCTTCAATGGTAAGGTTCCAAAGAAACTTGGTGATCCAGGTATACCAACTATTCCTTGCTCTATTAAGAATAATTATGTTAGACTGCTTTATGTGATTTGGGAGCTGGAGTTAGTGTTATGCCTTTTTCTCTCTATAAGAGACTCCAGCTAGAAAAGTTGATACCAATTGATATGTCTTTGCAAATGGCTGATAAGTCGACTACTATTCCTGTTGGTATATGTGAGGATGTTCCTGTTCAAGTGTCTCATAATTGCTTGGTTTTAACTGATTTTGTTGTGCTTGAAATGCCTGAAGATGATAATATGTCTATTATTCTTGGGAGACCTTTTCTTAATACTGCAGGTGCTATCATTAATTGTAATCAAGGAAAAGTAACTTTCAATATTAATGACAAAGAGCATACTGTCTATTTCCCCAAGAAGGTTGCTAAAATTTATTGCTTGAATTCCATTGAAAATATTGAGAGCATCAAGGTTGGAGAAATATATTGTCCCATTCCATAAGAGAATTTTGAAACTATTATGATTGGGACCATTGCTATCAAGCTTGAGGTAACATAATCACTTGTTGGAATACAAAGTTTTGTGTCATATAAGATTGTTTTGGTAACAAGACTTGATCAACCTTGTTAACAAAAGGATTTTAATGAACAAAATAATGTTTTCACTGTGGTTATACTTGCTTTCTTTTACTTTTCTCCTTCCTAGTCTTTGCTTTTTCTCTTGCTAGCTAGTTGTTTGCTTGTTAGAGTGTCTTAGAGCTGCTGTAGTTTGGTTTTTGTTTGCTTTTGCTTCTTCCAAAAAACTGTTTCTGCGAGAAAATCAATTTTCATACCCTGAAAATTGGCCAAAAAAAAGTTTCCTGAAAAATTCCAGAAAATTCAAAATAAAATTTTCCTCGAAAAAAGGGGTAGAGGGACACCTGGAGTGACCCAGGGGCCACCCTAGGCCACCACACCCATGGTAGGCGTGGCCTACCTAGGGGTGGTGCCTAGGGGGGTCTGTCCCACCTGGGCCCCTCCAGGCTGCCTCCTCAAAGCCACCTTCTGTCTCTCTCCCGAAAAACACCGGAAAACTTTCTCTAGTTCGAGTTCTTGTTGTTCTTGCTTTCGATTTTCGATCTCCTTGTTCAGCCTATCTTAAGTGCTGATTTTTGGAGGGATTGCTCCTTGGTATGTGCCTCCTCCACTTGTCCAATTAGATTTGTGATTGGTAGATTGTATCTTGAGTATTTTGCTGCTATAGGTGTCAGGTAGTGTGAGCTTTCATGCTTGTTCTATGCTTAGAAACTTTATTTTGATGAATGTGTAACCCTCTAGCAAGTTCCTATAGTAGTTGCTCATCATTTATCAACCTAGAAATCACTTGGTTTGATGTTTGTCTAAAAATTTCAGCAAGGAAGATGAGTGCTTATCCACTGAATCAATATGAATTGATGGTACCTGAGCCAATGAAAGTTCCTTGTGAGGAAGGAGTCTTCCCTTCCATATATCCATGCCAAGAATTTATGAGAACTACGGGAATCCTCCAGGATTTCCAAACTATGATTACCAATGCGGGGTTGGAACACTTTGCTGAAGGTGAACCATTTCAATATGTTAAGCTAACCATGGATTCTGTGCAGGACTTTCGGTTACTTGGTCTTCATCTCACCCCATGGTCCATTACAAAATATACAACATACCTGTGGACGTTCCTTTTGCTGATTTCTGTGCAGCAATTGGAGTACCTCAATGGGGATCTTGTGAGAAGATCAAGGAGAGGCCCAAGTATCTTATGGATTTATATGCTGAGATTTGCCAAGGTTTTGATTTCTCAAAGGAGAGTGGTAAAATTCGGAACATTCAGTTCCCAACCATTAGATATTTTGCCTATTTCATTACCAAGTGCGTTCTTGCTAGAAAGGTTAGTAGGAAGTTATCTTATTTTGATCTAGATTTTATCGCAACTGCTTTGAATAGGAATAGATTTTATAGCTTGGGTGCTTTGATAGCTTACCATCTCACCACCAACCGCGAGAAGGGTGGAATTTGTGGAGGTCTCATTGCTTCTAGGTTGCTAGCTTTCCACGGTTTAGAGACTCACCATTCTGATTATCGGTTCCCCATAGAGAGGCTTGATCTTGAGTCCATGATTCATCATGGTTTTGTTTCTTTGGGAGCTCATGTGAGAAGTTTACCGTTTGAATTATCTTTTGCCAAGCATGGTTGGAGAGGAGGTAGGACTGAGAAAATAGTTTATTTGCATGCACCTGCTTTGTTTAATTTTGATAACAGGCAAGGATGGTCGCTCACGGAGGAGGAGGTTGACACATATGTGGTGGAGCTCTCCCAGCAAGAGGAGAATGTTGGAGAGGATGCCGAACATGATTCGGTTCAGCCCTCCAACCTGGGAGAGTCTTCATACCAGCATCCCTCATTTGACTGGGGCGCGTCTTCTTCTTCATCGCAAGCGCCTGACTACGATCATTCCTATGATGACCCACCAACTTGGGGTTACTACCCGCGCTATTGAGCCCCTCTTAGGCCAAAAGCCTAAGCTTGGGGGAGGTATACCGACATCACACTCACATATATATATATCATGTTTCGTCGGTTCTTTGTATATCCGTTGTTTCGCTTTATTTTTGGTTTTTGTTACTTCTTTCTCAAAAACACAAAAATACCAAAAATATTTTCGTTGTTTCTCTTGGTTTGTTTCTTTGCTTTTTGGTTTTGGTTTGCCTTAAAAGAAAAAATCCAAAAAGATTTTGCTTTGTTTGTTTCTTTTGGTTTGCTTTTGCTTTGTTTGCTTTTGCTTTGTTTGTTTTTGCTTTGTTTGTTTTCTTTAAAAAAATCGAAAACACCAAAAATATTTGTTGTTCTTCTTTGGTTTTGTGAGTTCTTTCCAGGGTTCAACCGTCCTCGGTGGATTTTGGTTTCATGTTATCATTCAAGTCACACAAGTGAAGAGCAATAATGAAGATTAAGACAACTCGAGGAGTGGTAAGAGGCTGGTAACGAACTCTTTTTGTTTTCATTTTTGTACATATACTCATCATTGTGAGCATGCTTAGCCTGTTTGTGTAAGGAGTATGTCATTATGGATGCTTAGTAGTTCTTGCTTACATGTGATTAGCTCCAGCTTGCTAATAGTTTGTAGCATGTCATATGAATGTTTGCTTGCATTTTTTTATTCATACTTTGGTATGACATTGTGGTATCCTCCTCTGACTGTTCATATGAATCGACTTGGCACATGTTCACGCATGCACATGACTAAACAATAGTCAGTAAGCCTCGATGATTTATTTTGCCTCAGAGTTCTTATATCACTTTCATGCCATAATTAGTTTTGTTTTGTTGCAAGCATGATTATGACAGTTATTGCTCTCTCGTTTGTTGCTCTCTCTCTTTTGCTAGCCTTCACTTGCACTGAGTATGTGCTCTACCTGTGCTTCCAACTCCCCGAAACCAATATTGCCAGCTGTGTCTACCTTACCTACCTATTAGCATCATTTGCTACTTCAGTGCATATTATATTTGCCGTGTTTTCTTCCAAAATAAAATGTTTGTCTGTTTTGCGAAAGTTAGTTAGTAAAGCTCTCACAAACTTGATGGCACACTTTATTCGTTGCACTTAATAATTATGAACCATTGTGACCTATCCATGAAAGTTATATGCTTGCAAATTATATGCTGGGAGTCAGTAGAACCGTGCTGTCACGGGGAACGCTTTCAACACATTTTGGATATTTATATCCAGTTGATACCTTTCTCTTTTGTTTGCGGATGTCGTTGATGTGCAATAAAAGGGGAGCTTGTGAGTTTATGGATTCTATACATTGTGTTAGAGAAATGCCTGGTTCGCTACCCTAAGCCATGCCTAATCATGGTGGAAACTTGCAGCATCACCATAATGAGCATTTATGAAGCATCCTCAATCAAAATCTATGCACATAGTAAATAAAAAGATCGCTGAGATTCTCATTGTCTGCTTGCCTTGTCATTTTGATCACGGGATAGCTCCTGTATCATGTGAAAGGGGTACCCTGTTGGCGGTTCTCTATGATATGCATGTATTTACAATGACAAGAACTTACAGGTAACCAAAGTTGAGTAGCATGCGGTGTGACCCTCGTACTCAAGGGACTTGGGATTTCTAGTTTATGGTCTGTCAAGCATATGATTCAGAGTGGACCTCACTTTCACCTTAACCATATGAAGATGCCTATGATAGGGGCAATGAGAGCTCAAAGCTAATGAGTACCTTCCTTTCAGCATTTGGAAGCCTTTCAAACTTTTCAAAACCTTTTCATAACCTTGTTTAGTCACCACTTATTCTATGAGCACCTTCTTGAGAGCATAGTTGACACTCTTGTGTTTGTTCCAAAACTTGGTTAATTATGTCATGACTTTGATGCTTGTATCTCCGATATCTTTATCTCTAGTCTTCACTTCAACTTCAGAGGTGCCTTGACATTTATATTGTGCTCTTTAAACAAAGGCAAGCGAGATACCGCTCTATCATACCTTACTATGATCATTGCAATGTTGCTTATGTTTATGTTCCATGCTGCTTATTATTATTGAGTTGGTTTGTCTTCATGGCTTGTAATGACTATTGAGTAGACTTAGTTGCATACCCTTTATTATGAATAGTTTAAGCATCTACTCATGTGCTGAGAATATTTACATCATATGAAGCAAATGTGTTCGTGAAAGTTCTTTTATCACACTCAGTTTTCAACTGAATTGCTTGAGGACAAGCAATAAGCTAAGCTTGGGGGGAGTTGATACGTCCAAAACGTATCTACTTTCTCGAACACTTTCCTATTGTTTCTCCTATAAACTTATGTGATTTGGATACAACTAACACGGACTGACGCTGTTTTCAACAGAATTACCTTGGTGTCTAGTTTTTGTGCAGAAAATCAACTATCAGGAAAAATCCCGGAAAATATGCCAAAAATTATATTTCACCAGAAGATCCACAGAGCCAGAAGACGAAACGGAGAAGGAGCCTGAGGGGCCCACACCCCTGCCAGCGCGGGCCCACCACTAGCCGCGCCTAGGGGGTGCAGCCACTCCAGGAACCCCCTCTGCCTCCCTCAGCGCCTATAAGTTGCCTTTTGACCTAAAAACCGAGGGGGGGTTCGATAGTTTTCCAGAAAGAGTTCCGCTATGCCGCCGCCACCAGAAACCAAGATTTGGATCCAGAAACTCCGTTCTGGCACCCTGGCGGGACGGGGGATTTGGAGAGGATCATCGCCATCGTCATCACCAACGCATCTCCATCAACCACCGATGTTTCCCTCATCCATGAGTGAGTAATCCCCTGCTGTAGGCTTGGGGATCGTAGGGATTGGATGAGTTCTATCATGTAATCGAATATAATTGTGAGGGCATAGTGCCTAGTATCTCTATTAGTGCTATTTGACTTTGTTGCAACTTGTTGGCTTAATGCTTGTCACTAGGGCCCGAGTGCCATGATCTCAGATCTGAACTTATTATTGAATCGTTATGATAGTATTGTTTGTGATCTTATCTGTAAGTTGTGTACACATATCATTGTCCGGATCCAAAGGCCCCAAAGTGACAATAATTGGGACAACCGGAGGGGATGGCTGTGGTGTGAGGATCACATGTGTTCATCGAGTGTTAATGCTTTGCTCCGGTGCTCTATTAAAAGGAGCACCTTAATTGACAGTAGTTCCCTAGAGGCCCTGCTGCCACGGGATGGCTGGACAGAAGATGTTGTGCAAGTTCTCATTGCGAGCACGTATGACTATATTTGGAGCACATGCCTAGATTGTTTAGTACTTGGATGCTTGTTATTATTTATCTGCAATGCCCTAGATCTTGAAGTTACATGTTTAGACTCGTCCATGCAACGCCCGTCCATCCATCCCTATGCCTTCCGCACTCGAATCATATTGTTACCGTTACTATTACTATTACTCTTGTTCTACTGTTACTGTTGTTGTTGCTTTGCTGTTGCTACTACCAAACTATTGCTACTGATAAACTTCTGTGAGCAAGAACTAGGGGTGGAATCGAGCCGAGCCGAGCCGGATCGTGGCTCGGCTCGTCAAAGCTTGCAAAAATCGAGTCGAGCCTGAGCTCGGCTTGGTGCAGGAAAACAACTGTAAAAAAGGCTCGTGGCTCGGCTCGCGAGGCTCGTGGCTCGTTCGAACGGCTCGACGAGCCGGCCACCTTACCCCCGAAAATATCCCATCCCCGCGGCTCGTCCCCGTCGGCCCGTCCCCGTGCCTCTCGCAGCGACTCTCTCCCTCTCAATTTCTCACGCCAGAATAGTCCCCGTCCCTGTCGTCCTCCCCGTCGCCCGCCAGGATGCCAGCAAGGTTGGCTGCCGCCACCAAGGTCCGACACGCCGGCGCTCGGCTGCCTCCTCTCCTCCTTGTTCCTTCAATCCCCGTGCGCCCGCACCCTCCTACCTCCAGCTAGGGTTAGGGTTAGCGGCAGCGGGGGCGCCGGGCGGCGCTAGGCCGCCAGCACTCCGGCCGCCACACGGGCCTCACGCCACCTCCTCCAGTCCTCCCAGCACGAACGACTGCAGCGGCAGCCGGCAGCTCAGCAGCTCAGGTTCAGGCGTTCAGCCTTCAGGTCAGTCACGCACGCATACAACAGAGGACCCCTAATTCTCAGTTTGTTTTACTTTGTATTCTTAGTAGGACCACTAATTCTCAGTTTGTTTTACACGATACGATATGGGCAGCGGCTGTGTACTCTACAAATTTTAGTCTGCAGCGGAGTTTGTATGATTAGGCTCTAGCGACTCTGTATTTTGTACAATCTTGTTCTTTTTAGTGATAATATCTGGGCAGTACCATTATTGTGATAATATCTAGTTGTAAGAAATACAATTTTGTTTCTTTTTTGGGCAGTACCATTGTTGTGATAAAATCTTGTTTCTTTCTAATTCTAGTCTTGTCAGTAACATTGTGACTGTGTAAAATTGTGAAGGATAGAGAAAATGCAAGCGGGGTGGGAGAGTGAAGTATCGCAAGCACGTCTAATGAAGCCGCAAGGGCAGGGAAAGAGGCATGCATACAATAAGGCAATGCAATCGCGGACTGCAGCTATGCTCGGCATATCTTCAACTATACATGCATCGTCGCAACCAGTAGTACCTAATTTGTCGCAGCCGGCAGCAACCAATTCGCCTCCACAAATGGTAATTTTGTTTCACCTTTTTGTAATTGAACCCGCAACATACATCTGATCTGAAGAATGGCAAATTTTTTAATTTCATCGAGCTTTCGAGCCGGCTTGCAAGCTTCACCGAGCTGGCTTGTCGAGCCTCGAGCCTGAATAGCAAGGTTTAGGCTTGGCTTGACCATCCTTCAAGCCGATTCGAGCCCGAGCCGAGCCTTGTCGAGCCCGAGCCGAGCCTCGAGCCTCGAGCTGCATGTCCACCCCTAGCAAGAACTATTTCCAGGTGCAGCTGAACTGACAATTCAGTTGTTAAGGCTTGCAAGTATTTTTTGGCTCCCCTTGTGTCGAATCAATAAATTGGGTATACTATCCGCGAAGACTGTTGCGATCCCCTACACTTGTGGGTCATCAACCTGCTGGTCTGCTTTGATAGATTTCTGCCATCATTTGCATTTGCCTCTTACAGAAGCCTTTGTTTTGATGGGTTTTTCAATTGAAGTGTGAACTTAAAGGTTTATTATTTTTGCTTACACTAATGTTGTCATTGAGTTTGTGCAAGTGTTTGTATGAAGGAAATTTTCAGGAGAAGGAGAAAAGGAATCTGCAGAGTTCGTCGTTGAATAGGTAAAAGTGGTGAAAACAGAAGGTTCGTGAAAATTCAGTCTCTTTATATTTTTGATGTTTTAATACGCAAGGAAGACTACGAGATGGTACAGAGGAGGAAACAGAGTCCGGGGGTGGACAAACCCACCCCAGGCGCTGGCCCAGCCTGGCCGTGCCTGGAAGGGGTGTGCCATTCTCGAACTCCGTCTCCGCCTTGTTTCCATGTCAGTACCTTCCTTATGCATTGAAACTTCGTGATATATAACCCCCCGGATCCCCCGAGGTTCATGCATCGTGTTCTCTTCGTGTTTTCGTTTCGATCTGTTTCTGTCAGGAAATCTTCTCAAGTTTAGAGCACCATGGCCTCCGCCAACGACAAGGGCAAGAAGCCCGGGGAAGTAGATCCTCAAGATCTCAAGGAGGAGATTCTTGTTGGGTATGAAGGTGACATGGAGGAGGACAAGCATCCGGAAACCCGCGCTACCATCACAAGCATTGGATTGGTGGCATGACCTACCAAGCTTAGGAGAACAGCACAGATTTCTATAGGAGGGAGAACTCCGCGTCATATCCTCGCTCCACGCACACTTCCTCCTCGTACCACTTTTTCTAATCATGTAGGGAAGGAATACTCTAAGAAGGAAGAATGGAGAAAGAATAACAAGGACTGGGATCCTCGGTCCGAGTTGATCATGAGCTGCATTGAGCATAATTCGGAGTTGATTCGTACTCTAACCTTCGATATGGAGGATTTGAAGAAACTTATTGAAGAGCTTATCAAGAGAACACCATCACCACCCAAGGAGTAATTCATCATCAAGTTTGGCATCCCCTTGGCTTGTTCCAAGCTTGGGGAAGTGTCGCGGTATCACCACCATTATCTTTCATATTTTACCTTTTTAGTGGATTCATATCTTTGGTAGGGAAGTTATCTTATAGTTTGGTTTGCATGTGGAAGTATCTCTCCTTTAGTTGATTATCTATGTATCCCTTGGTGTGAGTGCCTTTATTGAATATTAATGAGAAGCCTCATCTTTTACTCTTTGCACTTCTTATTTTAGTTTGCAATCTCTATTATATGATGGATCTTGTTGATCAGTATTGGCATCACTTTGGGAGCATCAAGTAACTCTAAATTGGTTTTGGCAAACCAAGATCTGGTCAATAGAAACACTTTTTGAGGTTTGAAAGAAAAAGATAGAAAGCTTACAGGTATTTTGTATCATTTGTTTTATTTCTTGTTGGCTCATAAGCTTAGTATTCTTTATTTAAGTTCTTTTGTGTTTTCAAGGAAGATTGCATGTTTGACTTTATTACTTGTATGTTTGCTTGTTTCTTTCAACTCTCTTGCTTGATACCAGCCTTGCAAGCCAAAAACATGTTTTGAGAAGGCATACTTCTCATGTTTCCAATCCCTGTGAACCCAAGCTTTGCCATTTGTGTCCACTATATCTACCTAGTAGCAGTATTGCTATTCCAAGCAAATTCTCAAGCTTCATCTATCTTTCGTATTAAAAAGTATTTTCTTATGTGAAAACTAGTTAGTAAAGCTCTCACGAACTTGATGGCACACCTTATTTTCTTGCCCCTAATAGACTTGAATCATTGTGAACATCGAAGTTGTATATGCTTGCATCTATATGTTGGAATTAGCATAACTGTGCTGTCACGGGGAACGCTTTCAACATTGCACTTGTACTCTGTACACCGTTGATATTGTGCTCTTTTGTCTGTGGATGTCACCGGTGTGAAATAAAAAGGGAGCTTGTAAGTCCATGGAGTTTGTATTTTGTGTTAGAGAAACGCCTAGGTCGCTAGCCTAAGCCATGCCTAATCATGGTGGAAACTTGCAGCATCAGCATAGTGAGCTATCTATGAATCATCCTCAATAAAAAGCTATGCACATAGTAAATAAAAAGATCGCTGAGATGCTCACTGTCTGCTTGCCTTGTCATTTTGGTTATGGGAAAGCTCTTGTACCATGTGCATGATATGCAAGTACTTACAATGAAAAGAACTTACCGGTAACTGAAGTTGAGTAGCATGAGGAGTGTCCCTCATATTCAAGGGACATGAGATTGCCAACTTATATTTTTTCAAGCATATACTCCATCCTTGTTCACTTTAACCTTAATCATCTCAAGATGCCTATGATAGGGGCAATGAGGGCTCAAAGCTAGTAAGTACCATAATCTTTTGGAAGCTCTTTATGACTTGTAATCCCTGCTTCCCTCTAAGAAGGGACCTTTCTCCCACTTCCAAGTTGAGTCAGTAAACATATTTCCTCTCTATCTCCAGCAAACATTTGAGTTGTTGTGTTTCAAGCATTCATATGGTGATTTATTCAATCATGTTCTTTATCTTCCTTGTGTGCACAAAACTCTTATATATTGAGTATTACTTTGAAAGCCTTCACTTGTGAAAAACCTTTTTGAGCAAAGAATGCTCCTGTTTTGAAACTTATACCAAAAGCTTTTCGTGAAACTATTTGCCAGGTGTTCTCTAACCAAGAACAAAGTTTGCCAATTCCAATTATGATTTATCTTTATGCATCCCTATTGTGACTGCTGTACTTGGTTGCAAGCTAAGTTATATAATGGTGAGTTGCTTTCTTCTATGAGTTGTGCAATGGTAAGTGTGATGCTTCTTGTTCATATTCTTTTATTGACACTTCACTCCATAAACCTGTGGACATGTTTACTGAGTTCAATTTTCGCTTGGGGACAAGTGAACGTCTAAGCTTGGGGGAGTTGATACGCCCAATTTGCATCACCATTCTATATTATAATTTACCTCTATTCATTGATATATGTCTTATTATGAGGTATTACTTATGGCGTTTCATCTATTTATGCATGTTGGATGATTCTTGGAGGATGAACTGCCGGAGTCTGGATTCTGATGGAAAAGAAGGCGTTTCGGTGCAATTTCGCGAAGATCATAAAAATACCAGAAAAATATGGGAAAATATTATTTTTCCAGAAGATTGAGGAAGCCAGAAGGAGGAGCGAAGAGGGTCCGCAGGGGGCCCACACCCCTAGGCACGGGTCCCCCTAGGCTGTGCCTAGGGCAGGTGTGGCCCACCTGGCCGGCTCCCGACTCCGCCCCTTCGCCTATATCTTCCCTACGAAACCCTAAGGCTGGGAGAGCGACCATAGATAGATTTCCGCCGCCTCTAGGGGCGGAAAACACCGAGAGAGAAAGATCTCTTCGGCAGACAGATTTCTGCCGAGGGAATTCCTTCCCGGAGAGGGGAGATCGTCGCCATCAACACCATCATCAAGCTAGGCTTCATCGGGATCATCATCATCATCCACACCATCATCTCCACCAACACCATCATCACCACTCCATCCCGCTGTAACAATTGTGTTGGATATTGCTTTAGTTCATTAGGAGAAACCTTCCCGGTGTTAATTACTATTGTAGTTGATGCTTGTGAGTGGAACCATTGGATTATTGTTTATGTTCAGATTGTTATCTATTACCATATCATCTTTGATCTTGATCCATATGATGTCTCGTGATTAGTTCGTTGTGTTCTTGAGGACATGGGAGAAGTCATGTTGTTAGTAGTGAATCTGTGTTGAGTTATTATTCAATGGTTTAGTATTTAAGTTGTGGTGCTATTCTTCTAGTGGTGTCATGTGAACGTCGACTACATGATACTTCACCATTTATGGGCTTAGGGGAATGCATTGTGTATTTGGATACTAATCGTGGGGTTACCGGAGTGACAGAAACCTGAACCCCCGTTAGGACACCTTTTGCACAAGGGAGTGTAGGATCTCAGAGTTTAAGGATGTGGTTAGATTTATATCTTAATTACTTTCCTGTAGTTACGGATGTTTGCAGGGGGTTTAATCACAAGTATGTATTAGTCCAAGTAAGGTCGGTATGTTAGCACAGGTTCACCAAGACAACACTTACAACACCAGAGAAGAGTGTTCAGCTATTTGAAGCGAAAGCACTTGACAGAATTCCCATGTGTCCTCGAGAACGTTTGGTCCTTATAAGTATTTCCACCGGCTTGTCCTTTGCTAAGAAAGGATTGGGCCACTTGCTCCGTTTGTTCGTTGCCTTTGTTACTTGCTCTTTGTTTTGTTGCCTCATCAGAAAACCCCTAAAAATCCGTTTGCTAAGTATTCACAGGGATTTCCTGCTTCACACCACTGTTCAGCACCTTATGCTCCTCGTTGGGATCGACACTCCTATTTATCGAAAGTACTGCGATACACCCCCTATACTTGTGGGTCATCAGCGTCGTCATGGCGCTACCCGTGTTTCCCCTCCTCGAACACCAGGGTAAACCCTAGACCTAACTGAAGGATCGGGCCGCGGCGGCATAGCTGTGTCATTCCCTCCTTGGGGGCGTCGCCTTGGTGGTTCCTAGAGTCCTCGATGCGCTAGTTGGAGTCTGGCCTTGGCTGCCGCCTAGAGCTTGGGCTTCCAGGGTGCTATGTACACCGATGATGGCGCTTCCTCGTCGACGCCTCCTCCAGTCGGGCTCGGTCCCGCCATTCGCTAGCCAACTCTTAGGCGCTATGGGCGAACGATGCATTGGTTTGTGCCTTCCTTGAGTTGGATCGGTCTTGTGTAGTTCCTTTCTCCGGTTGTGACGTGGCCTAGAAGCTCGGTGTTTCATCCCCTCACCATGCTTGGTTGGAGATGGTTCAAGGAGAGTCTTTGTCGTGTGGTTGGTGTGGTTGTGTTGTAGCCGTGTGGCGTTGTGTTTATATCATGTAGCCTTTTGACATTGTTTCGGCCATCTTGGCATCTTCTTCTATGAATCTGATATACCTCCCAGGGTGTATCCTTGTAAAAAAATTGTTAATATTTCTGCATGTACAACATTGCACAGAGGCACATCGTCGATGGAGGGATCACCACGTTTGGTCCCGACGGCTAGGTCAAATTGAAGTGATGCTTCGGTGTCTCGTGGGAATTAGTTGATCGCTGACGTCAGCTGACAAAGATTTACCTTACACTACAGGAATGGCGAGGAGCGCCGACGGCCAGCCGCTACGTCGATGGCCAAAGGTTAGGGCCGTCGACGTAGGACCGGGCTAGGCCAGCCCCCTTCACTAGCCCTCGACGTAGCCTCGCTGTCGGCGTAGGAATCCCTACGCCAACGGCTACCCTCGGCGTAGGTCGCAGACACGTGGAATTTGCCGGCCACGATGGGACGGACCCCTAACGGCACCTTTCACCAACGGTTGCTACGCCGACGGGCGCGCTCTGGCCGTCGGCATTGCCCTACACCGACGGCCGCGACGTAGCGTACGCCGAGGGTTTTCCTGGCTACGCCGACGACTTTTAGCCCTCGGTGTACCACGCGCTTCCTGTAGTGTTAACCGTTTGGCAGGACCCAATATAAACCTTGCATTGTGATTATAGCGATCCTTGGTTGTTGGACACAATAAATTTGCATATTGTTGGTTACCAAAAATTCGGACACACATGAGGGTGGAAGCAGTGGACCTCAGGGCTATGATTTTTTCAATGTTTGACGATTGTATATAACGGTCCAGGTCTTCCAATGTTTGATGTCCAAATTAGTAACGACCGCCAACTTCAATTTAAATACACTGGTGGAAACATCCCTATAGGTCCCGGTTGGTACGGGGCTTTAGTCCCGGTTGCCCAACCGGGACGGGGCAATCGGGACTAAAGCTCTAACCTTTAGTCCCGGTTGCCCCACCAACCGGGACTAAAGGGTGCACACGTGGCAGCGGCAGAGGGAGAGGGGGGGTGGGGCATTAGTCCCGGTTCGTAACACGAACCAGGACTAATAACCTTCGCCAGCGAGATTTGGCATTTCTTCGCCAGTAGAATTCATTTTGGCACATTTTGTTGTGGCAGCATTTTCGCCACTTTTTGTGCCGTGGCAGAGAATTCATTTAGGTTGTTTTATTGTTTATTTAGTGATTTGCACTTATCAATGAAGGAACCTTATATTACATCATGATGACAATATTATATTCAATACAGGGATCGAGTTCATGCACTACATACAAAAGTTGCTATTCGATGCTACCGGTCAATTCCTTCAAAGTTGCTATTTTTACAATTCCTATTGTCTATACACAGCCGAGTAGTATTCCCCTTTTGGGTCTAGGACTTCTGCATCCAAGAATCCCGCCAATTCCTCCTGAATTGCTCGTACGCGATCCTTTGGCAGAAGACTGTCCCGTAGATGTTCGATCTGATTTAAAAAAGGAGTCAGCCTATATGAATGAAACTAAACACAATTTGATTGTAATTAAAAACTATAGAAATTGTTTACGTACGTGGAGTTGCTCTAAATTTCTGCCCTTCTCATCGCACGTCTGCCGGATGAACTCGCAAACATAGTATCCACATAGATTGTTACCTGGCCCTGTGTCAGGCACTTTACGATAACAGAGTTCAATCAAAATAATAATCAAGCATGATAATAATTGTATCAAAACTAGAATCAAAGAGATGCGCGGATATAGCTAGTGGTGCTTACATCTAGTGCTTCAAATGTAAGCTCCTCTTTCCAAACACCCCTAGCCTTGTTGGTGAACCGTTTCCAAGCTACGCCCGGCGAAAAACGAATAAAATAAGTTATTAAGTACTTGATATCATAAAATTCACGAACGTTGCCGATATAGTGTCGTAATGATTAGAATTACCGCTGGATAAGTATCTGCATGTCCTTCCACGTCTCAAGGGGTTTATGTTTCGAGTCCATGACTAGTACACGCCCTTTGTCAAGTTGAATGATTAACAGAATATAGTGATAGCTGCAAATGCATAACTAATCAATTATATACTTAACATCGAGTAAGCGAAATAGAAAGTGTATACAAGACAATAACACTCACTCGAAGTTGTAAGGAAATAGTATTTCCCTTTTGGTTTCTTGAAACCTTAAGGCGTGTACTATATTATCCTCAGTATCCTGGGGGTTTGTTTTGAGATTAGCTTGATGAACCCAATATGGGTCAATGAAGCCAATGTCATAGATTTGTCCTCTGCTACATTCGAGAATCTTTATTCTGCATATTACAGTATGATTATATACATGCAATAAACAAGGTGAGATAGCTGGAGACTAAATTAATTACAGAATTAGTACTTACGCACAATAGGCATCGATGATCGATTTGTCCAAGGCGTCTTGATTGAATAATTGAAATAGTTCATCAAATTCAATGGATATCATGTCATCCATATCTTTCCCATAATGCTTTTTTGTAACCTTCAGCACTATCCAGTTAGCCCCGGCCCTTGTGGCATGCATGTACCAGTTATGCAATCTTCGCATTTTTGTTGAAAGATTGTTTACCTCCTCAGGTTTGACGAGAGGTTTGTCGTACTAGTATTTGTATGCTACTTCACTCACGGGGAAGAACTCTAACTGGGATAAGTACTGGGCAATACTCATACCTTGAGCAGCGGCTTCTCCAGACAGTAACTACCGGATCATACGCTCTTCGCCCCATATTTGCTCGACACCACATTGGTTTGGGAAATCACCTTGAGAGGGGCGCAAGTCTGTTTTGCTTGTTCTCCGCTGGGCAACAGATTTTCGCTTGCATCAAGATCGCTCTTGAGGCTTTTTGTGCCGCATGTGACTTGAGAATAGAACGCTCATAGTCTGACAGCTTTGGCTCGGGTTGATGAAGAGTCTTTAGCATTTTCAACACTTTGGCTTTTTCTTCTTTGGTGCTGGGGAACTCGCTCTTCGGCCGCCTCCACTTACAAAAACGCTGTCGTTTCCATCAACGATCGCCGCAGTCTCCTCTTCAAGATACCATAAGCACTCTTGGGAGGAAACTTTGGTACTTTTGGAAGAGGCTCTTGTTTACGTTTCGGCGATCGCTTACCACGAGGCACAGTAGCGGTACGCTTACGCTTTTGACCCTTAGGCGCCGACGATGGCTCCTGCGGCGATGGCTGCGCCGGAGATTGGTGAGGCGACGGAGCCGGGTGAGGCGACGGCAGCGTCGACCTCCGGAGACGGGTGAGGCGGCGAAGATGGCCTTGGCGTGTGATTTCAAGCACGATACATTCCTTCGCCATAGAATGGTGACGCTTTTTGCCTCCCAGACAGATCACATCCCTTCACCGCAGGGTAGTGAAGATCCAAAACTTCAAAGGTGGGCATGATTTCATCCACGCCGACAACAGCGTAGCCCTCTGGAACCGAACGACAATGGTAAGTTGGTGTGGGTCCAATTGGTAAGGCATAGCCGACCGCCACCTTCATTGATATGTTCACAACTTTGACATGTAGCTCGCAGTGTGTCATCTCTGTGATATCATCCACTGGGTAGCCAACAGGAGCCATCGTCGGCATCATCGCCATCGCCATTGTCATCACCGACCTCGGTGGAAGCCACATCGCTTTTCGATTATTCGATAGGCGGTAGCATCGAATGCAGCAGTCTGCTGAGATGGGCCGGTAGTACTTTGCTCTTTAAGTGCGTTAATTTCATCTTGTTGTTGCTTGAATCGTTCTTCAATTAAACGCATTCGCTCTTTCTGACTATTTGCTTCAACTTCCACCCTGTCCTTTCTCCTCTGACGGCTTCTATCAGGATATTCCTTCCTCTCTTCGGGAAACCCAGTCCTCCATGGTTGGGAGCCTCTTGTGCCTCGTGTTCGTCCATCATGTTCCTTATTTCCAAGGGCGGGTGTGAGCTCATCATTCTCTCTATCGGGAATGAAGTCCCCATCTTTAATAGCTTTGTCGCTTTTCTCATCCTCTCGATTGGCAAGGGGTCTTCTTTATGTCGATGTTATATATACACCTCCTTCCGAGTCCAACATGCCCCATGCCCGTAAAACCAATTCCTTGCATGTTCTACCCAATCGCCATCTGCCTCGGGTGATCTTTTTAGCACGCAGTTCATTCTCAAGTTTCTCCCACTTAGGAATGCCAGTCCTGTAGCCACCTTGCCCCATAGTATGGTGATACTTCTTGTTAGCAGCATTCAGCTTATTCGTTTCAGACATTTTCTTAGCTTTTTCTGATTTCTTGTATTCCACAAACTCAGCCCAGAATGGTTTTATCTTCTCAAACTGAATATTCTTGAAATCGGGAGTATTCTTTTTCACGACATAGTCAAGGTGCAATCTTTTCTTCTAGTTGGTGAAACACTGGGCCATCTTCTTCAAAGCCCACTCCCTGACCTTAGCCTCCATGGCTCTCCCATGTTGTAAGGCGTCCTCAACTGGGTCCTCCGCATTTGGATCCAGCTCTATCTTCGGTAGTTTGAAATTAACCATGAGCCTCTTCCATAGTAAATCTTTGGCGTGGTTAGGGACAAATAAACATGTTCCCTCTTCATCCGCATTAGCAGGCCTATTCCAATTTCTAATGGTGATCGGGATTAAGTCCCTAACGATTACTCCGCATTGTGCCACAAATTTGGTTGCGACAACTTCAGGAGCTGTCTGTTTGCCGTCTTCAGCGGCATCTTCGATCCTGAACCTCTCATGGTCTTGCAACTTTTTGGTTGGGCCTCGTCTGCTCTTTTCAGTAGATTCCTTCGATCTAGAGGGCTAAAAGAAGAAAGATCGTCGTTACTATTTCTATATAGATAGCAGATGATTAATTAATGAATTGATTTATATTACATGCACCTCGCCGGAGCGGTCGTCTTCTCGATTACACAAGGCATCGCCTTCTCTCATGGAAGGCAACACCTTCAACCTCAAACAAGTTGTCTATTCCGGTAAAAAGAGGATCACCCTCACTGGAGTTGTTCAGAAACGTTGATACGTCTAAATTATCTTCCCCATGGATCACACCTTGGATCAACTCTTCCTTTTCTTCGTCTCTGACATGTGGGTCCATATTTTCTGCATAGGTGGAAAAACGAATAAGTCAAAGCGGCTAAAGGAGAAAGTTAAGGAGAAACCCTAATATATACATACACAATAATAAAAATGAAGAGAACCCCTAAACCCTAAACCTAGCTACAAAAAGGAAATCGTGTAGTAGATAGGTAACTCTAGCTAAAATCAACTAAAATTAATATTCCGGAGTTCCGAGGGGTGTAAAACCTAGTTCGGAGAAACCTCGGATGCATATGAGAGGGGAACATGAGTATAAGGCTACAAAAGGGAAACTATCCAGCAGATAGTTAACACTAGATACTAACAAAATACCATATTGGAATCGATTTAAGAGGGTTCGGAATGCCCTGGCGAAGGCACATCGTCGAACCCACATGCACCTAAGGGGTATTAATGATTCCTTATCTAAGATAGGGCTTTTAAGTTGCTTGACAATGTGACATCTGATCTCATCTCATCACGTTCTCCTGTCATACTAGATTCTCTGCATCTGATACATCATCTGGATGGACCAGAACTGACAGCTATGCATGGCTAAGCAGACACAGATACAAGCTCTAGCAGTGTACACAAGCCAAACCTAGTTATGCTAGGAGCAATGGATCAGGTAATATAAGCTCAAGGGAGTATGCAATAGATAGGATACTCTATCTATCGATAAAGACCACAGTAGAATCGTATGCATCATGGCAAGAATTGAAATGCTTTCGAAATCATAGGATTATATCATGGTGGGGCTATGCTTACCTTTGCCTGTTGATAGAAGATAAATAGATCTTCGGAAGCCTTGTACTTGACTTGATTATAGTTGGTCAAGTATTGTTCGTCGATCTTCTATGGTCTTGATCTCGGTCTTCGATCTCGATCTCGATATCGTATTCTACCGAGAAGAACCAAATCACCGGAAAGAAAGGGAAACAATCAACACATGGCATCGATGCAATGCTCAAGCAATGATAATGATACGACAAGTTAATGTGCATTGGAATGTAACCCTAAAGCATGCTCGACAAGTTAATCGGGGTTCCGAGGGGCGCAAACCCTAACTCAAGGAACTCCGGAATCACCTGTTAGGGTTACTAGGGTGTTCTAATTAAACTTGTCATTTAAGTTGTTGAACAATGCATGATTATAGCATAGATAGATAGTTCTCATTTTTCTGAACATTTTGGTATATTATTTGTATTTTTCTGAATTACAGATTAAAAGTTATTGAATTTACAAGTTTTATTCAAATTCTGAAATTATTAAATCAAATGTTTAAACCTTTTGCACCATAGTAACAACTAGCCATACTGGCTGACAGGTGGGGCCGGGAGCCACCTCAGCATCCACGCAAGCAAAGGGGAAACAGGGTCATCTGTCACCAGAGAAGGAGCTAGCCCTAGAGGCTGACTGGTGGGACCAGGGCCACGCGGATGCCACCTAGACGCCACGTTGGGCTCGCCGGAGACACGTCAGACGGCGATGGTAGGCAGCGGAGGAGAGCAAGCGGGGCTGCGGGACTTGGCGTGCTGGAATCAGTGCATCCAGGCGGACTCAAAATTGGCGGCGCCGCCCTCTGTTGGTTGCCGGAGCAGGTGGTACAACGACGGCCGAGGGCGGCGAACAGGATCTAACGACGCAGGCATGAACTACAGCGAGAGGGGAAGGAAGGAGGCATCCAGAAGGCTCGCTTGCTCACCCTGAGCACGTGAGGTTGGTCGGAGAGAGCGCGGGAGGTCGAGGTTGAGCGAATCGATGCCAGCGAGCACGGCCGTTGAGAAGACGAGTCGGGCGACGAAACGCGCCTGACGGAGGGCGGCTTTGGCGGATGGAATGCTGGAAGCTCGGGCGGCTGACGGCGTCAGGCGGCGACTAGGGCGCTTCTGCGTCGGAATGGCGAGCTCGGGCAACACTGGCCGCGGCGGTTGTGCGCGTGTCGGTGAAGCAGAGAAGTGTGGAGAAGGGAAGAAGAAGAAGAGGCGTGCGCAGTTATAACCAAAGGACCTTTAGTCCCGGTTGGTGGCTCCAACCGGGACTAAAGGGTTATACGTTCCGGTTGGAGCCACCAACCGGGACGTATACTCCAATATTTTCAGCAGACCAAGGGTTGGCGCGCAGGGGGTCTTTAGTCCCGGTTGGTGGTTCCAACCGGGACATATTCCCCTGTTTTTAAAAAATTTCAGGTATTTTCTATTCCCGCCTTATTGTTTATTTTGGGGTTAAAATTTGTATTGTTTTTTAAATGATAACTAATTTGGAATTTAGAAAAACTTTAAACATAAAAAGTGTTTGGATTTGAATAAATAATTCAAAACCATTTTCTATTTTAAAAAATAATTAATGTAACCATTTAAAATATGAACCATTTACAATTAAAAATGAATTAACTTATATTTTTTTAATATCAATTTGGAATTTAGAAAAACTTTAAACATAAGAAGTCTATGGATTTGAATAAATAATCCAAAACCATTTTCTATTTTTAAAAAATAATTAATGTAACCTTTTAAAATGAATTAACTTATATTTTTGAATATTAATTTGGAATTTAGAAAAACTTTAAACGTAAAAAGTGTTTGGATTTGAATAAATAATTCAAAACCATTTTCTGTTTTAACAAATAATTAATGTAACCATTTAAAATATGAACCATTTATAATTAAAAATGAATTAACTTATATTTTTTTAATATCAATTTGGAATTTAGAAAAACTTTAAACATAAGAAGTGTATGGATTTGAATAAATAATCCCAAACCATTTTCTATTTTTAAAAATAATTAATGTAACCTTTTAAAATGAATTAACTTATATTTTTGAATATTAATTTGGAATTTAGAAAAACTTTAAACATAAAAAGTGTTTGGATTTGAATAAATAATTCAAAACCATTTTCTGTTTTAAAAAATAATTAATGTAACCATTTAAAATATGAACCATTTACAATTTAAAATTAATTAACTTATATTTTTTTAATATCAATTTGGAATTTAGAAAAACTTTAAACATAAAAAATGTTTGGATTTGAATAAGTAATTCAAAACCATTTTCTGCTTTTTAATGGGGAAAAAAGGACGGAAAATAATGGGCGGAAAGAAAATTTGATTAGGATAGAACTGGAATTAAAGTAAATAACACAACTAACACAAAGTTACATAGAAGAACTAAAAATTAAGATACATGGCCAGATTAAGCCACAATCGGCTGAACTTGTTTTGCAATGTTGGAATAATTCAGTCATGCTCCTGCCTACACCTGTAATACTCGCCACTGTAGTCGCCGATTGGCCATGCCATCGTCGCTATCGTCGTCGGGGTCGCCGTAGTTGAACCTTGAAGGTTGAGTACGAGTGGGCTGGACTTGAGGGTAGCGCAGGCGGGGGCTAGAGTCGGCGGCCGTGTCGTAGGCCATGACGCTTTGGAGAGTCCGGCCGCGCCACCACAGCCGACGGCCGGCCTCGTTGAAGTTCGGAGGAGGTGGGCCCTCCTCCTCGTGCCTGGCGAGTGCCCTCTCACGCTGATCCACGAAGAAGGCTTCCCAAGTCGGGAAATAGTCGGGATGCCATCTGGGATTCCTCCGCTGCTCCGGCGTGAGCTCGAAGTAGTAGTGGTTCGTGATGGCCATCCGACGCGCCACACCAAGAGGGGAGGAGAACTGACGCCAAAGATCCAAGCCGACGGGGACAAGAGTTCGACGGGCAGGGGTAGTTCGAGGCGCAAAGCGCCTCCGCCTCCCTGGGAGTTAGTGCTACGGTGGAAGCCATGGGAAAGAGTGATGAGGTTGCAGATATGAGTCTAGAGATGTGCAATGACAATGGAGGCCAACCCTACATATATATATAGTGAAGAATCAAGGGAAGAATCGAGGGAAGAATCAAGGCGGAAAAATGGCGGGAAGAAAAATGGTAGGAAAAATGGCGTGTCGACATTATGTCGTGCGGCGTGTACCTTGTCCCGGATGGTGTCACCAACCAGGACTAAAGATGAACCTTTAGTCCCGGTTGAAGAAACCACATATTGGGAGTCTAAAAATGATTTTTTCAAAAAATCACGGGCGATAGATCATGTACCTGTAGTACAAACCGGACCCACTTTCTGCCGATTCGGCAGACATTTGTCCTTTCAACTATGTAACAAAATATGACACCACGCGAAGGATTTTCATTGTTCGGATTTTTTTTGAATTTATTATGCCCGTTTTGAATTATCTGAATTTCTAACTATGGTGAAACCGGTGTGCATGAAGATAGGGGACGAGCATCGTTAGAACTTGCATTGGATCTCTGAAGAAACCACATATTGCGAGTCTAAAAATATTTTCCGCCATTTCCCACCTCTTCCCGCCAAGTTTTCCCGCCCTTTCCTTTCTACTAGAGCTTTTAGTCCCGGATGTAGCCACTAACCAGGACTAAAGATATTTCCCGCCATTTCCCAAAGCTTCACGCCAAGTTTTCCCGCCCTTTCCCTCTATATTTAGGGTGATCGTGTCATGGCTATCCACACATCCACACCTTCCTCTCTTAGAACAATGGACAACGCCATCGGGCCATTCTCGACCTCGAGGAGACCGAGGCCAGGCGCCCAACTACCCTTGTCCGGGCTACCGCCGCCCGGCTGGATCTTTGGCGCTAGAGGGGTTCCTGTCCCTCCTGTCCCTCAAGGTTCTGCACGCCAGGCGGCCATCACAAACCACTTCTACCACGAGCTCACGCCGGAGCAGCGGATGGATCCCCAGTGGGATCCCGACAACTACGACACCTGGAATGCCTTCTTCGCTAATAGGCGAGAAAGGGAGCTCGCCAGGTACGAGGGTGATGGCCCGCCACCGGTGAACCACAACGAAGCCGGCCATCGTCTGTGGTGGGCGAACCGTACTATCATAAGAGTGATGCGCTACATCGCCGGGAGAGACCATCCTCGCCTACAGTGCCCACGAGTCCACCCGCCACAGGCCCCACACTGTCCCGCCTACGGTGCCTCCAACTACATCGCCGGGGGAGACCATCCTCGCCTACGGTGCCCACGAGTCCACCCGCCACAGGCCCCACACTGTCCCGGCGGTAGCAGCATCGTCTTCCAGGAGACCCCTCTCCCGCCCGCCATGAATCCGAGGCTGGAATGGCCCCTGGTATATGCCATGGATGGGCTGAGGATCCCCGGAGTGGCAGGTGACGATGACGATGATGAAGACCCTGAAGCTGCATACTATAGGACTAGGCATGATTATGACTAAAGGGGGCGGCTTTAGTCCTAAGTGTTAGCTAGTCCCGGTTTGTCCCGGTTTTTAATATTAATAAATGTCTTGAGTGTTACCTAATAAATAGAGGGAAATGCCTATATAAAGAGAGGGTTCATCTTTAGTCCCGGTTGGAGAAACCAACCATGATCAAGGGATTAAGGCGAGTGGGCCAGCAACACTAATAATAGGGGTGAGTGTCGATATTATGTCGCGGCTAGGTACCTTGTCCCGGATGGTGTCACCAACCGACTAAAGATGAACCTTAGTCCCGGTTGGAGACACCAACCGGGACTAAAGATGAGTCAGCACTAATAATAGGGGTGAGTGTCAACATTATGTCGTGAGTGTCGACATTATGCCGAGCTTCTTGTACTATAAATAGGCATCCTTGTGAGTCCAGTCCTCCAGCCAGTTTGAGGCATCTCCAAGATGGTTTTAGAGAGCAGGGACACCACTACGCCAGCCAGGAGATGCTGACGAGCCTGGGCCTCCGCATCTCCGAGAAACTGGTCATAGAGGCACTCCCTAATATGTGAAATTAGTTAGCTCCGAGGCATATTGATATAGTTAGTGAAGTTACAAGCTGCAAGATGGTTTTCGAGAGCAGGGACACCACTGCGGCCAGTTTTAGGGAGATGCCGACGGATCCCAGTCCTCCGGCATCTCCGAGAAACTGGTCATAGAGGCACTCCCTAATATGTGAAATTAGTTAGCTCTGAGGCGTATTGATCTAGTTAGAGAAGTTACAAGATGCAAGATGGTTTTCGAGAGCAGGGACACCACTATGACCAGTTTCAGGAGATGTCGCCGGATCCCAGTCCTCCGGCATCTCCAAGAAACTGGTCATAGAGGCACTCCCGGTCCAACCACAAAACGGGACTAACACTCAAGACATTTATTAATATTAAAAACTGAGACTACAAAACCGCGAAAGATATCCTTCGGTCAAGCCACAAACCGCGAAAGACATGAACTAGAGTTACATAATATGAGCATGAACTTCTTGGCATATGTCATTCCTTATGACCGCTTCAGACGTAACCATGGAGCATCTTCTTTACTTAACGGAATGCTTGGGTCAGTTTTCACTGTGAAGGGCGGAATTTCATCAAACTTATTATAATCTTCTGACATGTCTGTCTTGTCCTCGATTCCCACGATGTTTCTTTTCCCTGAAAGAACTATGTGACGCTTTGGCTCATCATATGATGTATTCGTTTGCATATTTTTTCTTTTTTTCGGTCTGGAGGACATGTCCTTCACATAGAAAACCTGAGACACATCATTGGCTAGGACGAATGGTTCATCTCTATAACCAAGATTGTTGAGTTCCACTGTTGTCATTCCGTACAACTGGTCTATCTTTACCCCTTCCCCATTCAGGTTGACCCATTTGCAGCGAAACAAAGGGACCTTAAAAGAGACTCCATAGTCTAGTTCCCATATCTCCTCTATGTAACCATAATATGTGTCCTTTTGTCCATTCTCGTCTATTGCATCAAAGCGGACACCACTATTTTGGTTGGTGCTCTTTTATCTTGGGCGATCGTAGAATGTATTCCCATTTATTTCATTCTTGGAAATTCAATACAGAGAAGATGGTGATGCGCCAACAAGTATAGCTGATCTCCAACAGTGGTGTCATTCAAGAGATGTGTCCGCATCCAACCACCGAAGACTTCATGTGTTCATCTCAGAATCCATGATTTAGGCTTCCCGGTTTTTGGAGCGTATAATATTCTTGTGTTCCTCGATATGAGCTGCCAAGGTGGAATTATGTAGAACTGTAGTGTGCTTTAGTGAAAGAATCCCGTCCCTACATATCATTGCTTTCTTTCCCAGCGTTTTTTCCACTTAGTCTTCCCTCATGCCGAGTCAAACACCAATTGGCTTAAGGTCGAATAAAGTCAACACAAAACTCAATGACCTCCTATGTTCCATATCCCATGGAGATGCTTCCTTCTGGTCTAGCACGGTTATGAACATATTTCTTTAAGACTCCCATGAACCTCTCAAAGGGGAACATATTGTGCAGAAATACCGGACAGAGAATGGCAATCTCTTCCACTAGATGAACCAAGAGATGCGTCATAATATTGAAGAAGGATGGTGGGAACACCAATTCAAAACCAACAAGACATTGTACCACATCCTTCTGTAACCTTGGCAGAATATCTAGATTGATTACCTTCTGAGATATTGCATTGAGGAATGAACACAGCTTCACAATGGGTACTTTCGAACATTTTCCTAGAAGCCCCTCAATGCAATCGGAAGCAATCATTCATAATCACGTGATACCATGAGACTTCAGGTTTTGGAACTTTTCTCCGCCATATTTATTATCCCTTTATATTAGATGAGAAGCCCGACGGCACCTTGATACCGTAAAGGACTTCAAAAGATTTCCTTCTCTGCTTTGGTAAGAGCATAGCTGCACGACTTAAGTGACGCCTTTATCCGCCTTTGTTATGTGTATGCATGTTCTTTGGGTCTTTCATAATTTGTTGGTCCTGCTTCGTGTATCTTTTGTCTTCCCATACACGCCTAGGAATCCTAGCAGGTTCACGCAGAGATTCTTCGTCACGTGCATCACGTCGATTGAAGAGCGGACACGCAGGACTTTCCAATATGGCAGCTCCCAAAATATAGAATTCTTCTTCTACATGGGTGCGTGTCCTCAGAGCGACGCCGTTCGAACTGATTGACCGCCGACCCTTTCCAAAGATTACTTCTATGTCTTTGACCATACCAAATACATCATCACCGCAGGAGTTCAGGCTTCTTCCGTGATCCGCCTCACCTTTGAAATGCTTGCCTTTCTTTCTTACGGATGATTGGTCGGAAGAAATCGCCGATTCGCCAGTACACAACCTTCTTGCATTTATGCAAATATGTACCTTCGGTCTTATCTAAACAGTGGGTGCATGCCTTATATCCCTTGTTTGTCTGTCCTGAAAGGTTACTAAGAGCAGGCCAATCATTGATGGTTACGAATAACAACCCTTGTAGATCAAATGGCTCGCTTGTTCTCATCCCACGACGTACACCTGGTTTTCCCCACAACCGTAAGAGTTCTTCAACTAATGGCCTAAGGTACACATCAATGTCGTTGTTCGTTGCTTCGGGCCTTGGATGAGCATCGCATCATAATGAACTTACGCTTCATGCACAACCAAGGAGGCAGGTTGTAGATACATAGAGTCACGGGTCAGTGCCGATCGCAACTCGCTGCTCCCAAAAGGATTCATGCCATCTGTACTTAGACCAAACCATAAGTTCCTTGCCACCGCAAAGTCCAGGAAGTCTCTCTCGATTTTTCTCCACGTGACCCATCGCCAGGTGTCTCAACTTCCCGCCTTTCTTATGGTCTTCTTTGTGCCATCGCAACAACCCGGCATGCTCTTTGTTTCTCGAACATGCTTCAACCTTGGTATTATAGGAGCATACCACATAACCTTAGCAGAACCCTCTTCCGGAGGGGCTCTCCTCAACATCACCAGGTCATCTCGTCTGATCTTATACCGCAACGCATTGCATACCGGCATTTATCTAAATTCTCATACTCCTTACATGGTAGAGGATGCAACATTAATGCATGCATGTATATTTTGCACATCTAATCCCAGAGGATGAGAGTCTTCTTTGCTTCAGAGGTACTCTCGAAGTTCGTTATGTTTTGGAAACTTCGCTTCATTATTTTCAGCATCTTTTCAAATGAGGAGTCGGTTAGACCACACTCGCCTTCCATCGCAACAATTCCAGGTGGTACCGAGCTTTGTGCCATCTTCACAATTTGGGTACAACAATTTCTTGTGATCTTCTAACATGCCCTCTAACTTCAACTTCTCATTTTCTGTTTCACAGTCTCGCTTTGCATCAGAAATGACCCTACCAAGTTCATCAGCCGGCTCATCTGATGCCCGTTCTTCACCTCTTTCCTCTCCATTGTCTTCCATTGCGGTATCAACAGATTCGGGAAACATATGATGATAGTTGTTATCATCATCTTCTTCTTCACCATCTTCCATCATAACCCCTCTTTCCCGTGCTTGGTCCAGCAATTATAGTTGGGCATGAAACCTTTCATAATCAGGGTGGCGAATGATTTTCGAGGAAGAGTACTCCTTGTTGTTCCGACATTGAACACATGGACAACGATAAATCCATTCTCTTTGTTTGTCGAGCCACATCGATAAATTTATCCACGCCTTTGATATACCCGGCCACGCGCCGGTCACCGTACATCCATTCCCGACCGTTCATCTGCATCATATAAGTAAGTTTATCAAAAAACAGGACATCATAAATAGTGAAATAACCAATTCACACCGACACATGAATTGTATCAATGACCTAGAAAAGATAAGATTGCTAACCTCGATCGAGGGAAATAAAGAGGAGAAAACTCAAGTGCGTCTCGGACACCTTCTATATTTTTGTTCTATGAGAAATTCAACGGGATTATTCACTCAAACATTTCAACAAACACCTTCAATGCATGCATGAGAAAAAACTAGCACACCCCCTCACACCTTCCACCATTCGAAAAAACAGAGTGGAGGCAGAGGGGGCTGGGGCGTTGCATTTATAGAGGGCAGGGGTTTTAGTCCGGTTGAGCCAGCAACCGGGACTAAAGGTGCTACGCCACGTGGCTGTGTGGCTACCTTTAGTCCCGGTTGGTGGCTCCAACCGACGATTCCCTTACCAACGACGCATGCCCTGGCCCGTGCCCGCTCCAACTGGACGCAGCAAGATTAGTCCCGGTTGGTGGCGCAACCGGGACAAATGCTCTGAGGGGTCGCGAACGGATAGCCCTTTTTCCACTAGTGATAGGAGAAAATTCCGGACTTTACCCCCTAGTTTGATAATTTTGACACTAATTATCTCATTTAACAATTTTTTGTTCGTATTACCCCATTTAGTAGAAGTTTTACCAATTTTTACCCTCCCTAAAATTTTACACGTGATTTATCATGTGGGTTTTGTCAGGTAATTTTCCTCCAAATTTTTCTTGTACTCAAAGAAACCTTAAATCCAAAAAACTTCTATCCATAACCACTATCTTGTGAAAATAATCACGACACCCATTATGACACGACGCATGTCAGTGTCGGTGTGTCTGGGTTGAGTTTTATTTCATCACTGATAGGTATATAATCACATATACTAGTCACATGATCTTGATACCCGCAAGAAATACGAAGAAATATGCACGCACGTTTGTGTAAGCGGTAAATTTTACTAGCTACTCGTAGTAGATTTTAATTGAGCCAGCAAGTTTGTTCTTGTTGTTGTAGTTGGCCAAATGCATCGTTTCAACATTTAAAAAGAAATTCATTTGGTCTCGGATCATTGCTTCCGTCGTTGAAATCGCTAGCGATCACCTTGACAAGTCCCCTATCATTGACTGCTCTATAAAAATAATATGTATGTGCATAAACAGTTGTGTGTAAAAATCGAGCTAATCAGTCATCGCACGATCTAGGCGTGGAAAAAATCTGATAGTAGAAAACAAAGGACATCGCATGGCATGTGTACGGTGTACCTGACATAGGGATCCAACTAGTAAAGGGCTCTTGGATTTTTAAAATGGGGTAAAAACTGACAAAATTTTCTCTAAATGGGGTAACATGGATAAAAAATTGTTAAGTGGGGTAATTGGTGTCAAAATACGAAACTATTGGGTAAAATCTGGAATTTACTCTTTAAATAGTAAAGATATATTGTATGATCTTCAAATATTGAGTCAATGACTCATTTATATTTATTTTGCCATTTCAATTCTATCCCAAACTTGAAAATAAGCAACAACCATGTACAAATTCATCGCACCCTCCTCGATGTGCTAATTCTAGATCACCAAGTAGAGAGAAACCTCGGTGTCTTTGACATTCTAACAAAAAGTTCTCAGTTCCCACTTTTACATATACATGAATACAAACACAAATATTTTAAATCTACCCTCGTCAAGACCTAAACCTACAGATCTGACGTTAAACATGGTGCTACTAATGACGGAGAACGACATTCGACCATGACTCCTATAAATTCTGCTTATTTAGACATTAAAGGACAAAAGAAATATGAATGACACGATTGTATCAAGAAATAACCAACCACTACCTACTAACCGTTACTTTTCTGTATTCAACTCTCTACGTTTTAATATGTTTTAGCTTCTTTATGAAACAAATGTATTTAGACGTCTAGTGTATTAGTGTATAGGTTCGGAGCAAAATAAGTGAACCTACACATATAAAACGTCTAGATACATGTATTTAGAAAAACTAAATCATCTTATATTTTAGAACAGAGGGAATACTTGTTTATGACATGAAAGATGAAAAGAAACATGAATGAAACATTGTATCAAGCAACAACCAACCAGTACCTAGCTACTACAAACGATGGAGAAAGCGCACGCAGCCATTGCGACAATAAACACCGAGACACATGCCTAGTCGTGTACTACCGCTTAGGCGGAAAAATGACGGCATGGGACATGGCCACTATAAACGTCGAGAGAGACCTAATCCCCACACTCGTGCTTAGGCAGCAAGATGATAGAGACAACATTAAACATGGTGTTGTTGAATATAAATATACTGTCTAGCCCCTTTACATCACATCGGTCTTTTGTAATAATTGACTAGTGTATAAATCATTTATGGTATTAGAGCCAAAAGATCTTGAGTTCAAGACCCTACTCACAGTATTAAAAAAAAGATTCTGCGGCCTATTCCTATCCCACACTAAGAACTAAAATAGTTTAGACGTAAAAAAGAGTGTTGAATATAAATATACGGCCTAGCAGTTTCCATCAGATCGGTCTTTTTGGATAATTGTGCATAAATCCTTTAGGTGCTACTAATGATGGAGAATAACATTCTACCATTACTCCTATATGTTCTACTCCCACCAGTCGGGTTTATTAGGCATCTAAGGATGTACATTATGACCTAAGGCAGAAGGGGATTGTGAGAGAAAATTGACACTAACCGTCTTTAGTTATCTTTTTAACCGGAACGTTTGATATGGAGGCCAACCATCAAGATAAAGCCCAGTTTAGAGCAAGTACAATAAGGGGCTTATAGCCCACCAACATGGCACTTTTGTCTAGATGAAGGAGAGAGATATAAAAAATGAGAGGAGTGGACTCTCATGCAAGAGCCCACCTCTACATGTGCTCCTAGATGAATGCAATTAATATGAAGAAAGAAATAGAGAGAAGAATATAAAATACAACAATCTAATAGTCAATCTTAGAGCCAACACTATTGTATGAATGACTATATATGATGGCTACAGATGATATGGCAGCTTTTTCTAGCCATCAGCTGGCTATATTATTGAACATGCTCTTACGCCAGCTAAGTTATGTTTTCATATGTCACTGTTAAAATCGTTGGCCAATAACTATGGATGATAAATCGCATGCAATGGCCAGTTTTGATTAGCGCAGAACGGAGGCGAGCAATTGTAGGAAGGAGAGGGAGTGGCTATTGGTGCTACTTAATGCTAATCCGAGTCTAATGAACGGAATTTTTTGATTTTATTAGAAGAATAATAAACCTGAATGGAGGGAGTACCTGTTTTTACAATGAGAAAAAAAGTAACATGAATGACATAATCTATACGGAAACAACTATCCACTACCTATTAAATCTGGTCATAGTGGGGAGTATCATATGCTACTATCATACATGTATATACTATTCCTATAATGCATAGTATCATCTAGTAATATCTTAGTCGTCTCTATTTAATTTTAAATTTGTAGAATCTTACCGCAAATTAGTACTCCCTCTGTCCTAAAATACCCTGCATTCTGGGTTTACTCAAGGTCAAACTTTGTAAAGTTTGACCAAACATATTAAAAAAATTATGTATATCTATAATACAACTTAAGCATCATTAGAATCGTCATAAGATATATTTTCATAATATATACATTCGGTGTTATAGATGTTTATAGTTTTTTCTATATATTCTACCAAACTTTATAAAGTTTGACTTTGACTAAATTCAGAATGCAGGGTATTTTAGGACAGAGGGAATATACAAGATCTATTTTCATTAAATAATCTAGTTTTATGTGTTATGATACGGTATCATAATCATAATGATATGCCATATCAGCTTTTTTGCTAACTTGCATTCATGATACTACTTACTAGGACTATGACCAGCGTAATGATGTACTGCCTATGTCTTCTAGGAATGATGCGTGTTGTATTAGGAGTACCTCTTTTGACATTAATTAAGGCTGAAAAGAAACAGGAACAAGGCGTTGTATCAAGAAACAACCAACCAATGAGGGAGAACGACAGTCTACTATTACTCCGCTGGGACATGTATCAAGAAACGTCACTCCGTCATGATGATTGTTTTGCTGGAACGTGCTCGGTCACTCGGTCTTCTCTACGTGTAAATTCAGTCCAACAATATGGGAAAGTTGTGAATGAACCCTGTTCGCCATGATCATTGTTTTGCTGGAACGCGCTCTGTCACTCCATCTTCTCTATATGTGTAAATTCATTCCAACAACATGGAAAAAGTTATGAATGAAGCCCATTCGCCATGATCATTGTTTTGCTGAAATGCGTTCCCTCACTCCGTCTTCTCTATGTGTAAATTCAGTCCAACAATACGGGAAACTTGTGAATGAACCCTATGACACCACACTCCAACTAATTTTTCATTTTTTTCTAATACTAAATCAAGAAAAAAAACTACAAGAAATATGAGTGTAGTTTAAGATTATACAATGTCATAAACAGATTTTCAGAAGGAAAACTTTTAGGATGAGGCCTATAAAAAAAGTAACAAGTGGTAGCAAACATAGTGCGATAGCAGTATTCCAAATAACACAACTTATAAACCTAAATTTTCACATGTCAATATAACTTTTGCACTGGAATGTGTAGATAGCTCTTTTTCCAAAATCCGCTTAGGAAACCTCTCCCCAACGCCCAACAAACAATACTGCTGCAATATCCTCTCGCACAGCAGTATTGTTGAGCTGTCGTTCTCCAGCATTCAATTTTTTTTTGCTAGTACGGCACGTATCGTGTGGTATCCAGCCAGCTAACGTGAGGGAGGGCGCATGCATGAATCGATGCCAACGATTTGCAGCGCTACCATTGCCCTATAAGATGGGGAACTGCTCTGCTAATTTTTGCCATCCACTGCCATACGGTTTAAGGTCTCTCTCTCTCTCTCTCACTCACTCTATCTCTCCACCGTGGTTTTGCAACGGCTGCAAATTTAGATTCTTCACCCACTCTCCTGGTCACTATAGGAATATATTTTGTCACTGGTAAATTCAGCATACATCACCGTACGTTGTTCAGTTTGCATTTTGTGCGTCCTTTCCATTTTGATGAATTTTAGAATTCACATATGACCCCTCCAGCTTATCTTAACATTCATCGTTTGTTTGGTTGGTCAGGGTCGTCTGCTCCACAACCCCACATTTTTACCTGAATGGATCCAACAATTCTTCCCGCTGCATGTTCCACTATAGCAGTTATATTTCTCACTATGATTATCATCAAGATTATTGCAAGAAAATTTGCATTTTCGGCAAGGGAAAGGGCATCACGTCAGCCGCCTGTGGCCGGCGGTGCTTTCCTTCTAGGGGCTTTGCCTACACTTCTGAGCAAGGGCCTCCAGCCAATACTCCATGACCTACATACAGAGTTGGGTAGTGTGTTCACAATAAGCATATTTGTCCTGAAGAAGGTCACTTTCTTGGTAGGACCAGAGGTCACGGCTCATTTCTTTCAAGCCCCACACTCGGAGATATGCCAACCGGATATGTATAAGTTCACTGTTCCCATCTTTGGCAAAGGAGTTTTGCTCGATGCGGATTTCGCCACCAGCAACAAGCAGATACGCCTCGCTCGGGATGCACTCAAGAGGGAAGAGCTGAAAAACTACATTGAACCAATGGTTCGTGAAGTGAAGGTAAGCAACAACACATAGATTCGTATGTGCCTACGGCCACAAACAGACCCACACGCTCCTTAATAAAAGTGTACAAAATAACCTCTAATTTCCAAAAAAATATATATATAATTATTTCCGCAGTTACATAGATGCTCACTATCTGCCTATAAAATTTTGTGAAGAAATGACTTTAATTTTATTCTACTAAAAAATATATACTCCCGCCGATCCATATTAATTGACTTTGATTTGTTAAAATTTGAATGAATCTATATTCTAAATAGTGTCTATATTTATTTAAATCTAAACAAATTTGAGTCAATTAATATGGGCGGGAGGGAGTAGGTGAATTTATACTAGATGTCCTGTTTGCTATTTTCACACATATGTATTTTTTTGTGGAGAGCATACTAAATATATTTAATTTATTAGTAAAAGTTTATATACAAATAAAACTTAGTAGGTACTAGGAAAACATCTTGATTTATGTGTCGGGTTTTACTCTTTGAAAACTTCAGCCTCCATGGAGCCGGAGATCCAAACCATCGCATGTCATGTTCTTATTATTAGTATTATAGTTTGTTGTGATTATTACCATTATTAGTAGTAGTATTATTACTATTCATACTCCCTTGAGTATATGTTGGAATAGTTTAATTAACACGAAGAGAGAAGAAATCCTATGGGCTCCTTTTTTGGAGGAATACAGTTCTCAATATTAATAACTATAAAACTATATTTTTCTAGACTGTAAAATCGTATTTTCTTGCAATCATAGTTTGACATATTCCCCACACATAATTTAAAGGTTAACACAATAAAACTATTTTTTATGTTAAATATAAATCAAGACATCTACCATTTTTCTTCAATAATTCTGGTAACTAGATGCACGATACTCAAAATTAGTTTTTGGACTTGCAAAAGTTTATATAATTATGTTATGTGCAGTAGCAGTTTAGTAATGGCTAGATGGATGTGTGGTTTATGCATGATGTTACACTACTATTATAATACATACAAGTTTGTATGTGAGCTGGCAGGTCGTTTATTTGTACATAATATTAGATTGGTACACTGAATTAATAAAAATGTCTATAGATATACTGAACTAATTATATGTGATATTTCATCACCGGGTTAATAGACCCTCGTATCAAGAGGTAGTTAAGTTCACCAATAGATCCCTGTATGCACTGGGTAGAAAAACAAGGTCCACTAAACAAAATGGCACGATGGCCCTTAAATATGGTTACAAAGATTAGTTAGTTCAATGGCTAGATGAAGTTTACCAACAGATAATTTGTGCGAAATAATAGAAAACACATAAGGAAAAATTGATGTTCTTCAAATAATCCAAATTAATTTAAGCCTATTATATGGTAGAAAGTTATATATAGGGCGACTTAATTTAAGTCAAGTTAAGGTTTATGGACAGTGTACGTATGTTATGGGAGTAGTTCCCATAAAGCCACCAGTTTTATAACCGAATTTACAAATGGTACCACTTTCTGTTTTCATGACAAAAACCACCAAATTTTGACGAAAATTGTTACTGTTTCGTAAATTTTGTCATGAAAAGTGGTACCATTTTGGTGCCAAATCTGGTGGTATTTTGTCAAGAAAATGAAATTGGTATCATTTGGTAATTTGGCTACAAATGTGGTGGTTTTATGCTAACAACTCCATGTTACGCCCGTGGCCTCTTGGGCTGGGATTGAAGAATAAGTTAATTTGTTAAATTTTATTCTCAAGATCGCCAGTCTCTTGAATTGATTTCCAAGGATAAAGTATGTTAATTAACTTTAACTATGTCACTGAGATGTACGTGTCAGTTCATGTTCTTTCCTGTGTGACGATTTTTTTTTCTTTACTTTGAAGGACCAGCGATGTTACATTTCCATATCTTATTATTTCGCTTGTCGTAGCTATAGCCAGTCTTGTTAAATGCACTGAGTTATCTATCACTGAACTCAAATATACGAGCTCAATATAGTGTAATTAGCAGTAAACAAAAAAATCCTTGTTAGTTGTACATTCTAGAACAATTTTTGCATGAGTGTTCGACTAATAATTTAATGAAGAATACAAAACAAGCTGGCCACTTTAAACTATATACATAAATGGAAAACTGAAGTCTACAATATAACATCATGTATGAGCTAGCGAGTGGCTTATCTTTGATGACGCCCATTTCCATTTTGTAGGACTACTTCGCAAAATGGGGGCAAGATGGCATAGTTGATCTAAAGCATGAACTTGGGCAGGTACTCATGCTAATCGCTGCCCGATGCTTGCTTGGCAAAGAGGTCCGTGAGAATATGTTCTCTGAAGTCTCTGCGCTCCTACATGCTCTTTTTGAAAATGGCGCACAATTGATTACGCTTCTATGCCCATATCTCCCAATTCCATCCCACCAGCGACGTGATGAAGCACGCGCTAAGTTGGGAAAAATATTCCATGAGATAGTAAAATCACGCAAAATATCAGGACAAGTTGAGGATGATGTGCTACAAAAAATTATAGACTCAAAATGCATGGAGAATGGCCGCTCCATGAATGAGAATGAGATCACTGGGATACTCATTGCCATGTTGTTTGCTGGGCAACATACAAGCTCGAGCGCTAGCTCCTGGATGGGAGCTTGTTTGCTAAGCCATGAACAGTTCTTAGCAGCTGCTATAGAAGAGCAAAAGAAACTCATTGGACTCCATGGAGAGCACATAGATGAAAACATCTTGATGGAGATGGTAAACTTACAGTGTTGCATCAAAGAGGCAATAAGGATGCACTCTCCATCAGCATTGATAATCCGCCACGTTAAGAAGAACTTTATTGTACAAACTAGAGAAGGTTGCTATTATGAAATACCCAAAGGGCAAACCGTGGTGACTTCCGTAGCGGTTGGAAACAAGCTACCACACATTTATAAAGATCCTCATATATATGATCCTTATCGCTTTGGTCCAGGGAGAGAGGAGGACAAAGTCGGTGGCAAATTTGCATACACATCATTTGGTGGTGGAAGGCATGCTTGCCCGGGAGAATATTATGCGTTCTTACAGATAAAAGTGATATGGAGTTTCTTGTTAAGGAACTTTGAATTTAAAATGATTTCTCCTTTCCCTCAGGAAGAATTTGATAAATTCCTGCCTGGGCCTAAAGGGAAGATGATGGTCAGTTACAAGAAACGACTATTGCTAGCTAGCACATGATTGTATAAGTTGAGTGGACATTGGAGAACTCAGTTAATGATATAGTGAGTATAATCATGTGTTTGTTGGTGTGTGGGGGGTGAGTGAGAGAAGGTGCAAATGTTAAAGTCTGGATCTGATTATGTAAGTAGTCGTATTGCGACTTATCCTTTATTATAACATATTCATTAAACGGTTCATCTACACGTGGGCTAGTTTTTAGACACATTGATGTTAAAAATCTTTGATTAGGTTTTGATAATGCAGTTTGTAAATATATTTTATTTGACTAAATTTGAATTCACCTTATGCTTTTCCGCTTGTTAAGTTATTGACCACTCACTACCTTTGTTCTCGTATTCACCATTTTTCCAAATGTCACTCGGTTGTTTCCAAATTCCTGTATGTAGTTGGTGAATGCAACGATACAAAGAACCATGGACTTGGCAATAAGGGCTACCAAATCTGTCAAGGAATCAATGGCTAAAATCCTATTATTTTTCATATGTATGCTTGTGCAAGATACTCCCTCCGTTTCAAAATATAAGATGTTTTAGGTTTGTAAAGAAAATAAATCTATACTTCTTTTAGTATGTAGATTCATTTCAAAGTTGAATGAACTTATATACTAAAACAAGTCTAGATTTATTTTCTTCACAAACCTAAAACGTCTTATATTTTGAAACGGAGGGAGTAAAACTATTTATGCCCCATAGAAATTAGAAATGTATTTGGTTGGTCAAGCTCGTATCTCCACAACGCTACATTTTTACCTTAATGGATTCAACAATTCTTCCCGCTGCATGTTCCACTACAGCAGTTTTATTTCTCACTATGATTGTCACCAAGATTATTGAAAGGAAAATTGCTTTCCTGGCATGGGAAATGACGTCGCCAGCCGCCTGTGGCTGGCGGTGCTTTTCTTCTAGGGGCCTTGCCTACACTTTTGACCAAGGGTCTGCAGCCAATACTCCATGACCTACATACAGAGCAGGGTAGTGTGTTCACAATAAACATATTTGGTCTGAAGAAGGTCACTTTCTTGGTTGGACCAGAGGTCATGGCTTATTTCTTTCAAAGCGCACACACAGAAATCTGCCAATCGGATATGTATAAGTTCGGGCTTATAGCTCTCATGCGACGTCTTTACGTGGAATTGGAAGGAATACTACATCGTTGCAAAGAATAGCTCGCATGCGACGCTTCTGAAGCGGCAAATAGCTCCCGTGCGACACTTCCACTTAACCTCACGAGACCGTCAACGAATTCGAATCAGCTGAGCAGAGTAGGACCCACAGCCTCTCCATGTCACGGCGAAACCCACATGATGTTCACCTCATATCGTGGGACCCATGCTGTGGTAGAAGAGAGCCGTTGGCCCGATCCGTCCCCGCACCCGAGCCCTCCCGCCACCGTTCCAGCATCTCATCCTCTTCCCTTTTCTTCTTCGGCGAGCAAGTGCGGCAACGCCGACGAGGGATGTCGAGCTCTGCTTCTGCCTCCCTCCGCTCATGGCCTCGGTATGGTGCGGTGCCGATGACGAGGTGCCCCGATTTCCCCCCGTACCGCGCCCCTGAAGTGGCTTGTCACAGCCACCGATAAGAACGGCAACATTGGCGGGAATTTGTGAAGTGTGAGAGCAAGCCCGAGCCGGGGAAGGTGAGATCTGAGTGTTCCGAGCGCCAATTTCTCGCTTTCCTTTCGAAATTTCATGCATTTCATCGAATTTGGGATTTAGGGTTCATCTCTGCGATTTTAGGAACTGCCAAAATGTGGGCATTTTGAGTGGCTTGATGAGTACATCGAGCGAATTGGGGTGGAGGTAGCATCCCGGGAGCTCGAAAACCCGTCCGTGGTGGAGCAATTGGGATCTGGCAACCCCATTTCCGCTGGTACTACGGTGGATGCGGAAGTGAAGGCCAAACTAAAGAAGATGAACAAGCAGCTAAGGCAAATCATTAGTGTAATTTCTCTCGGATTTGAAGAAGCAGTACAATCTGATGGCCGTTTTTTTATTTTTGTGTAATTTCTCTCGGATTTGTTTATCTCCTGATCATTAGTCAATAGATAGCGCAATCAGTGTTCGAGTGATGCTTTGTTATCGTAGAACCTGCGGAGATGGATGTAATGGTCTATGACTTGAATAAAAATGCAATTCGGGCAAATTTTGAGCTGCTCTGTTTTCGAAATCAGTGTTCCTTCAGTTTTGTCAGTGTTCCTTCAGTTTCATCAGTGTGCATGGGAGGGGGAGGGGTTGAAAAGTTAAAAAAAAATTGACGAAGAGTGATTGAAAAAGGCCAGGCCCAAATAGAACTTAGCCAGGCCCAATAGTAACTACTTGTAGATTAGGCAAAAAATAGTACTCACGTTAGAATCTAACTAGGGACATGTGGATTGCAGATACTCGTGCTCAGGTCGCAATCTTTTATTTTTTGCGAAAGTAAATATATAAATGAATGCCAAGGGCATCCATTTAACTAACAAGCCGAGCACTTTAACTTGGACGCCCCTTTAACTTATATAAATATGTAAATGTGTTGTTTGAAAATGAACCATGTGTTGCATGTGTTGTTTGAAAATAATCAACCATCATAACGTTAACTTATTCTTCCTTTTGAGCTTTTCTAATTTCACTCTTTTTATAAATATTGCATGAGTATTATATGAGAACTTTTTTTGTGTCTTTTGTTTTATGCACTTGTTGTTTTGGGTGTTTTGACAAATGACAATATAATAAAACACAAGTCAATCACATAGATAATGGGATAACATTACATATATTAGATAACATTACAATAAAACACAAGGGGTACAATATAGAGAGGGGCCCCACATTACATAAACCCTAAGGGAAACTAATCCTAAGGGCCCGACGCCTAAACCCTGGGCTAAACCCTAACCCTAGCTACTACGTGGGTTTAGCCCGGCTGCCGGCCAACCTCGCCGCCGAGAGGCTGCCCTACTCCATCGGCGGGCGGTGCCGCCGCCCTCTCCCGTTCCTCCCGTCGTCTCTGCTCCTCCTGGAAGGCCTAGCGAGCTGCCTCCCGTCGGTCCTCCACCTCCCGTTTCTGCCTTTTCTTCAGGACGTGTGCAGCCTTCTTCTCCTCCCACTTCGCGGCAACAGCCAGCTCCTTCGCCTCCTGCTCCTCCGCCGCCTTCCAATACTCGTCAGAGGGGCCAGAGTCGGGGAGGTTGCCGCCGCCGCTGGGGAGGGGGTTGTGGACGAAGTGTCCCTCCTTGTTTCCACTCCGCCTCGGGCGCGTGGGCGCCTCCATCTCCCAGACCTGCCTGCGGTCCGGGTGATTGTCCTCGTCGCTGACTTCGGATTCCGAAGGGAAGCGGGGGGGGTCGCCATGGTCGCCGGAGAGGTGTTTTTTGGGGCTGGGAGGAGGCAAAGGGACACTGGCTCGAGGTTGAAGATGAGGAGGCAAAGACGTTTTGCCTATTTATTAAGGGCTCAGCTTGAAGGGCGGTGTGGGAATCCTGCGTTGGCGCAGCCGCGTGCGTTGCGTGTAGGCAACGAGCGTAGCCGCGTGCGTGATCAATACGGTCAGTGCAAAAAAAAATTGCTAGGATGCGACGTGACCCCGCCCTGCACCGTCGCCCCCTGCATGCATGCATGCATTAATGGGAAAGAGAGAAAAAACGTTCAAGGTAGTTGTTCATTGGCAGTGAAAAATAAAAGAGAAAATAGAATTTGGCATTGATTTACTCGGTAATAAATGCAGGAATCTATTACCAAGATAGTTGTCACACGACATGCAACAAACTCGTTCGTTTTTACACACCGCATGCAACAAACTTACACATGAAAACTCAACGGGTGAGAAGAAAAATCTTGGAAGTAATTAGAGAGATGTCAATTGGAGCAATCAATGCATATATAAGCCTATAATCCGGAATAGAGGGAGTATGAAACTAAGTTTAAAAACAAAATACTAGATCCTTTTTATACGATGAACCCGTTCTAAATATCTACCAGACCATGTAAAGGCCAGGCGCATGAATGCCTCGCGTGTGGTTTTCTAGCCTATGATGGCCGCCTTCTAGCTGGCGACTGGCGTGAGCTTGGGCTCAGGGCCGACTCTATATTTTTGGGGGCCCTTGCGCAAAGTCGATAAATAGGTCCCTAATAACAATATATATATATATATATATATACTATAACTAGATATATAGACGATATATGTATCAATTCGACCAATTCTCAGTTGTAATCTAGTTATAACTCATTAAATTCTCATTTACAATCTAGTTGCAACTCATGTGTAACTCCCACATTACACGAATCACGAAGTATATCCAATGATGTGAGAGGCGATTGAAACCTAACTAAAAATCAGTCACCCGATTTCTAGCAAATTGTCAAACACTAAAGCATTGTGATATTTAGATAAAAAAATAAAAATGGTAGAAAAACATAACAAGTATTCTTGCCTTTGTTTATTATTGTTGACATAAACACTACTTTTTGTTAGAAAAAACTTATTTAAAACACCTCTTTGTGAATCAATAAGCTTCTCTCTTTTTTTTCTTCTTTTTCGCAGCACCCGAGAATTGCTTCCCAGCGTAACACCTATCAAAGATAAATGTGATGAAATTTACATCAAATTGTAATCTTAAAAATTATAATCCTAATTGAGGGATTAATTAGAAGGATTACTGGATTAGACGCAAGGATTAAGAATAAATTACTGGATATGAGTAGGGATTAAGAATGGATTAAGAATAAATTAAGACGTAAACTTACAATGGGCAGAAGAGCAGATGAAACCGTCGCGAATCGCGAGCAGACCAAGGATTGATATCCTCTAGAATTCACGTCACGGCGAGAGAGTAAGAGACGAGTCGACTGGCGAGCACACGAGTCGACGACCAAGGATTAAGAATTCACGTCGAGGCCACCAGCTACCGTGACGGGTGACGACGCAACCTGGACGCGACCTCGCGTCAATCGGGATTCCGAAATCCAGATCGATCTCCTTGCCAAGTCGCGACCAAGGCCTGCTCGACTGCTCGCAAAGTCACGATCATGACCCGGGCACCAGGAGTTGGGTTGCCGGCTGCTTTCTTCAATTAAGCGTATAAATTTTTTTGGGCCCCCCTCTGGTCTGGGCCTTTGGCCATCGCACAACTCTGCCATGGGCCAGAGCCGGGCCTGCTTGGGCTTTTGACTTTTCTCTCGGCTGCTGTGCACTACTCTTCTTCTCTCCTTTCATGTCGGCAATAACTCGGCACCGGCGGTGGACGCAGGCTCGCGGCCTTCCTTACCCGTTGCTCTTCTTATACTTTGGCTTTACAGTAGACTCTTTTCACGTGCTTCTTCTTATATGCTTCTTCTCATCTACAACATGGCCCCTTCCTACTCGAACTTTTCCCTCGACGACACTCTCCCCCTAGCCTTCGGGCGACTCAGCGTCGCCCCAGCTGAGCTGACATGGGGACAGCAGCCCAAGCACGCGGAGTACTGGGCGCAGTTCGACAAGTACGTCGCCAACAGTTTCGTGGACTCTTCTTCGGACAAAGAAGAGGAGGACGAGGCTTCAGACAACAACGACAATGACGAGTCCACTGCGGAGACCTGCCCCCTCGACGTCGTCATAGGGGTCTACTGGGACGACCCTCCCTTCGACGAGGACGAGGAGGACCCTCCTGTCGACGATTCTAAAGAGGACTACGACTTCGGAGAGGCCCTGGATGACTCGGAGTAGGAAAGCGTCGCCTGCGAGGAGCTGGACGTGGACAAGGATCAGGACCGTTGCTTCGGCTTCGCATGTTGCTCGACGTATATGCTAGGTTGTTTCTTACATGTTGCAGTTAGAAACTTCGGCATGCTACTTAGGTTTCTCACCTTCTGTCATATCAATGTTCCATCTTCTAATGTATCATGTGTTAATGTTCCGTCTTTTACTTCAATGATGAAGTATTGTGACGTCCCTTTTTTGTTCTTACGCCTAGCCTACCTGCACTTATTGCCCATCAAAAGGTTTGGACATCAAACGTCATGCATGGTTAATCTTCTTGCTAGCTATAAGTGTCATGCATGACACTATACCAGATTAACAGTGAGCACATTTTAGTTATGCATGTACACCTCCTATGTTGTTAGAATGTGTGAAATTGAGTCACTTCTCACCACGCGTGCACCCTGAGAAGTAAAGCTTTTCCTCCGTTTTGGCATCATCTTCTACATCGTGACTCGTGACTCCTAATACTTTTTCACGGCAATTGCACATCTGATAACAGGATCGGTCTCTGTCTATGAGATGGGTAAGCAAAGTACCAAACGCCATATGCTGTGGCTGTGCATGCATGCATGGGAGGTTTTCCGCGCGCCGTGTAAAGAATACGGTCGTTCAATTTTGTACGAGTAATATAGCCAGTGAAGCTCTGTCGCACCAAACGATCTCACGTGTTATTAAGGTCGTAAATTATTTTATGAACCAAAAGCTGGAATAGCTCAGTTGGCCAGAGCGTGTGGCTGTTAACCACAAGGTCGGAGGTTCGAGCCCTCCTTCTAGCGATTTTAGTTTTTTTTAACTCCTTTGGCAAACACTAGCTCGGCAGTTAATTTTTGAGTAACCCGCCTCTGAGGCAAAAAAAAAAAATATTGCACTGTAATTAAATTAAACCTTTTACAGTTTACATAAGTTTCTCCCGATTCAACACTTTTTTAGACGATTTTACCCTCACACCAAATAGTAAATTATCCACCAATACCACACATAAGTTTTATTAATTCTTTTTTCCATTCGAATCAAGCAAAAAGAAAATTATTAATAGACATAATTAGCGCCGTCATCAAAACTAATCTAGGGTACGCCATCTCACGCACTCGTACGGCGCCGCCGCCGTCGATGGCTCATATTTCAACGTTCCTCCACCTCTGTCACCACCACCGAACGTATTTGCCATGCTGCAATCAGCCGGTAGAAGCCATGCACATGGATCAATGTCGTCCGGTTTCAATTTACACATGCAGACATATAAGATTGATCCAATGCACTCGGCCGGCTTATCTCTCCTCTTGTGCATGCACATGGAACAACGTCCTCGATCGGGTATTCAGGTTTCAATTCTAGACACGAGTCATCGGATGGATCCACTGAGAATTAAGACTTGCCTCATGCACACGGACGGACAGCCAAAGCCAGGTAATTGCACATGAACTTTGATTTGACGACACTGCCTATTTTTTTACAGATAATCCAGGTACATACACTACAAGCATATCTTCTATTGCAAAGTTTCAGGTTTTCTCAAAACTCAAAGTTTCAGATTTGTACCGTACTCGACAACGGGTTTCAATCTGTGGAACTTCCCAGCAGCATTATAGTGTAAGATCTAAGATGTGCATATGTATCTATATGCAAGAAAACCATTACATTGCAAAATCTATGTCGTGAAATTTCAGCATTAAATTGTAGTGTACAAGAGAATTATGCTTATAATTTTTAATTAAAAGAGAGTCATTGGCCAAACTTGCCTAAGCGCCTAGCGGGTAGGAGGAAAACAATTGGTTTACATTAATCACAATATATACTCCAATTTCACCAGAGCAGATTTTCTGGACAAAAATTACTTGATTTCTCTTCTGAACGCAGGTATAGCATTACTACCTATCCCGGCCGCATCCTTTGAGCAGGTGAACGAGAATCTTTTATGATATCACAAATACCAAATGTCTCGCATAAGTGTAAAATATATAAGAAACTAGTACTCCCTTCAATCCATATTAGTTGACTTGGATTTGTCAAAATTTGGATGAACCTATATACGAAATAGGGTTAGATTCATCCAAATTTAGACAAATTTGAGTCAACTAATATGGGTCTGAGGGAGTATTAGTAATAGGTCAATAATTGCTTTCATAACATTATCTTTGCCATTGTGTCTTTTTTACCTTAGAGAATTGTTGACGCATAGTCAATTTATAAATGGAGTCTGTTAGCTTAACATGCCAACATGTAATTCATTTATGAATATATTTTGTTTATATTAGATCAACAGGACTGAGTCGTCTGGTGCCGGAAGCCCGCGCTTTGGTCGTTCCCGATGGGAGAACATCACCAGTTCATGTCACCAAGACGAACGAGATGATGAGCCCATGACCGTCCAACTACAAGCTCCCCATGGATCGAGCACCCCAACAACCAGGAGCGCTCCAGTGGCACCACGTCGAGCGCACCGCGACTGAGGCGACCTCCACCGCGGCCAGATCGTGCATTCAAGCGACCAGATCGAACTCCTGGAAAACGATCCACTGACCAGCCAACGGCAGGCTCCCTGGTGGCACGATATAGAGGAGGAGACGGCTCCATGTTAGGATTCAGGGAGATTAAGAGCTGAGAGATGCATCTGGGGAAATCTTTCCATGAAGAAATAATGAAGAGGGAGGAATGGTGATGTGAAGGTGCTATAGATAAATCACCCATCCCATTTTATTGTTGGGACCTGTCTCCCTACCTATATATAATCTGTTTTTTAGTAGACGATTTGGTCGAGAAGAAGCTTTATTTATGCCTTAAAAAAATCTAAAAATTTATCCCTGCTAATCTCAATTTTTGGTCCACCACTGGTCACAGTTAATTTTCATTTTCTTTCTTAAAGTGTGCGACATTTCTACTACGAGAGATTGATTTTATGTTCATTAAAGAATAATTATCATTTTGAGATGAAGAATTCTGTGAGGTCGCCGACACAAAAGCCTCTAACTGGACGGTGTCATCCTATCCAAGGTTTTCGGGAAACAATGTGTACAACTTTTTTATATAAGTCAATTTGAGGTGCTCTTGGTTTGGATTGCTACGGCTATGCACAGTCATTTTGACTGCATCCATGAAACATCATTTGACAAAATTGGAAAAAATATAGGAGCCAACCGGCTGCTGTTTCAGAGACTAATCTATTATGTAAGAAACTAGGTCTAAATTTTTTGGTCATAGTACCGAACGGTCATTTGTGTTACTCCCTTCGAGCTATATTAATTGACTTAAATTTGTATGGGTCAGAGAAAATATTTGATTTAATGTGATGTCGTAGCAACGCACGGACTTTGTGCTAGTGATAACCAATGTTTAAGGAGTGATGAAGGTATGACCAACTAGTCACATCAAAAGAAAATAAAAAGGGGAGCACTAGGGATCAGCCGATCCTTGACTTTTGATCCGACTGGTCCGTTGTCCTAGGATGCAACGAGATCATCCGATCTCCAATATTATGCATGTGTAGGTTTGGCTGTTAGCTTTGATTAATATTCCCTTAACTCCTTCCAATAAAATAGCCAATATATCCAAAATAATCCCATAATTTTAGGATATTATGAGTTGTTTCCAACTAATAAAATGTGTCACAAATGAAAACAGACCGGGCTTCTTCCACCCCTCCCCCCCTCTCCGGCGCCACCAGGGGAAAACCCCAGATCCCTGCCGACCAGCCCCACCCTCCCACCTCCTCCCTCCCCCCCTACCTCGTCGCCGCCATGGGGCACGGCCAGACAAAGCATGGTCATCGCCGGCAATGGCGGGAAATCCTCCTTCCTTGTGCGCATTTGCGTGGGTGCGGTGCTGGCCGAGCACCCTGGCGGGATGGCTCATCCAAGCATAGCGGCAGGCGTGGTGACTGCTGCGTGGAGGACGACATGTCGTCCTCCAGCGGTCTGCGACGGAGGTTGTACCCAGGGCGCCTTGACGACCTTGGGAGCATACATAATTGTCGGCGTACTAAGGGCATCTCCACCGGGACTACCCAACGGTCCGAGCGCGTCCAAACTCGTCTGTGCGGACGCGCGAGACATGCGCGGTGCCCCAGCGGTACCACCCATCCGGACTGACGCACCCCGGACCGACCCATCTGTGACCCAGATCTGATGCATGGATGGGTATGCTCGGACAGACACGGACACAGGCTGACCCAAATGCAGGCGCACATGGGCCTTCTTCTTTTGGGCTGGCCTGTCTGTTTTCGTCCGTTTGGGTCGTGCTGCTGTGCGTGGCTGGCCGGACAGGCCGGACCACGACCCAAATGCGTCGGTGACTCGATCCAAACGGACAGAATCGGACCGTTTGGGTCGTCCGTTTGCGTCTCCCCGGTGGAGATGCCCTAAGACAGAGCTACCGATGAGAAGCGCAGCTGGGAGGTTGGGGACAAGCTCCTGGAGCTCTCCTCATCAACATGTGCAGTCAAAATGTTGGGGACGAGATTTTTAGGAATAGACAAAGTTATATTCCTCTGGGGCCAAAGTCCACAATATATAGTACAGGTACAGGGCAAATATGCAGGAAGCCCCCTAACATATGGGAGAAATACAATATACAGATATATACATCTAACACCCCCCCCCCCCTCAAACTCATGGTGGATCCACAACACTGAGTTTGGAGAGTAAGAAAGCATGCTGTGCTCGGGTCTGTGCCTTCGTAAATAAATCCGCCAACTGTAAATCTAAAGGCACATACTGAAGCGCAACAACCTGAGCCTGCACCTGAGCACGTGTATAGAAAGCATCAACACCAATATGCTTGGTAAGCTCATGCTTGATCGGATCACGTGCAACACTAATAGCACCTGTACTGTCAGACAAAACCAGAGTGGGTGTGGTAATAGAGACCCCAAAATCCGCAAGTAACCACCGTAACCAGGTCACCTTAGCAGTCAACAAGGCCATAGCACGCAACTCAGCCTCAACACTCAAATGGGAAACCTCTGTCTATTTCTTCGTCTTCTAAGCAATGAGCGAACCACCAAGAAACATACAGTAAGCAAAAAGTGAACAACGATCCGAAGGATCACTCGCCCACGTAGCGTCCGAATAGCACTGGAGCTGGAGGGAGCTGAAACGAGGAAAGAAAAGGCGACGAGTGATCGTACCACGAAGATAACGAAGAACACGGAGAAGATGACTATAGTGAACAGTGGTAGGAGCAGAAACAAACTGACTCGGAATATGAACAGAATAAGAGATGTCAGGACGAGTAACAGCAAGATAAACTAGACTCCCAACAAGATGAAGATAACGCGTCGGATCAGAAAGAGGATCACCATCAGTAGGTTGAAGCTGAACATTAAGTTCCATAAGGGTCTCAACAGTGCGCTCATCCCCAAGAGCAGCACGAGCAAGAAGATCCTGAATATACTTTTCCTGAGAGATGTAAAAGCCATCAGAAGTGGAGGAAACCTCAATCCCAAGAAAGTACCGAAGAGGACCAAGATCAGTTATAAGAAACTGATCACGAAGACAAGCCGTAACAAAGGCGATATACTCAAGATCATCACCAGTAATGATCATATCATCAACATAGAGAAGAAGAAGAGTGCGTCCACGAGGAGAAGTGTGAACAAACAGTGCTGGATCATGAGCACTAGGGAAGAAACCAGCAGCAGTCACTACAGAAGCAAAGCGCTCAAACCAGGCACGAGTGGCCTGTTTGAGGTCATAAAGAGACCGTCGAAGACGACAAACCATCCCCTCGGGAACAGAATACCCAGGAGGAGGCTGCATATAAACCTCCTCACTCAACTCACCATTGAGAAAGGCGTTCTGAACATCAAGCTGGGACACGTAATGACGTGTGAGCGAAGCAACAATAAGAAAATGCATACGGTGGTCATATGAGCCATAGGAGCAAAGGTCTCATCATAGTCACGATCATGCTTCTGCTGAAAACCACGAGCCACAAGACGCGCTTTATAGCGCTCAAGAGATCCATCAGAGCGGGTTTTAATCTTATAGACCCACTTACACGTGATAGGACGAATACCGGGAGGGGGAGAAACAAGATACCAGGTGCCAGTGCGCTCAAGCGCAGCAATCTCCTCAGCCATGGCCAGCTGCCATTCAGCATGATGCTCATCATCCCGATAAAAAGTCGGCTCGGAGGCAACAGAAAGACCATACTAACTAGGAGAGTAATGATTGGAGGCACGACGCTGACGAACAGGACGAGTAGAGGGAAGCTCGTCAGAGGAAGACGACTCAGGAGACGACGATGAAGAAGAAGGAATAGCAGAGGAAGACTCCGGAGAACGAGGAGAACTAGGAGAACTAGACGGAACAGAGGAGGACGATGTAGAAGAAGAGACATCAGGGGGAGGAGATCCTGAAGAAGACACAATAGGAGTAGAAAGAGTAGACAGAGGGGGTGTGTCAGGAAAAAGAAGAAACGAGATATCTTCCACCGGGTAGGTACCAGCAGTGGGACGAGGATAGAAAGGACGCGTCTCATCAAAAGTAACATCACGAGAGATACGCATCCGACGACCAACGGGGTCCCAACAGCGATAGCCCTTATGCTCATCACTGTATCCAAGAAAAACACACTCAACAGACTAAGCGGTCAGTTTGGTGCGTTCGCGAGGAGCAAGGAGAACATAGCAAACACAACCAAACAAGCGAAGCATGGAATAGTCTGGAGACTGTCCAGATAGGCGCTCAAGAGGGATGCCACCCTGCAGAGCGGCAGAAGGCTGAATATTGATGAGGTAAGCCGACGTAGCGACAGCCTCAGCCCAGAAATGCGGCGGAAGAGAAGAAGCAATCATCATGGCACGAGTGTTCTCAAGAAGATGGCGATGCTTACGCTCAGCAACGCCATTCTAAGCATGTGCGCCAACACAGGAGAACCGAGCAAGGGTGCCCTGCTCAGCAAGAACACCTCGCAACATCTAGGATATATACTCACTAGCAGAATTAGCACGAAACACATGAATGGGGGTAGAATATTGAGTACGGACCATGGCCGCAAAACGCTGATATATGGAGAGCACTTCACTACGAGAGCGCATAAAATACAACCAAGTGTACCGAGAGAAATCATCGATGAATAAAATATAGTAGCGATGAACTAAAGACCCATCTCCTGAGACAGACCCCAGAAGACCACGATGAACTAAAGACGACATACGCGAGTCACAAAGGTGACCAACACGATGATGCCACTGCTGAAAGGAGCTGGTAGGCAGGCGACCGGAGAAGAACTGGCAGATGAAGTGGCAGCGGAGGGAACACGAAGCCAGTCTAACTCCCAAAGTCCTGAAGAGTCACGGCTGCGAGGGCCAGCTCCAACCGGGGCCTGCATGCGATGGTCCTGGACAACACAAGAATCAGCATCAAGAATGACGCGATAACCAGAGTCGGTAAGCTGGCTAGCAGAGAACAGATTCATCTTAAGAAGAGGGACATGAGAGATATCAGGAACAGAAAAAAAAGAAGTAGAAAGAGTGCCCCGACTAGAAACAGGAAGAGAGGTACCATCAGCTGTAAAAACACAGACAGGAGAAGGGAGAGAACGAAGAGCGGACAGAAAATAAGACTCAGAGGTCATATGAAAGGAAGCTCCAGAATCCAGATACCGTGGGGACGTACCTGACTATGTAGAAGGTGGTGGTCGCGCGATTGCAAGAATCGATCCGCAGAACCAGCGGTGCACCGAAGAAGAGCACATGTAGCAGGCAGCAAGACTCTGATAATGTCCTGATCGGAGAGAGCAACTGCTGAAGATCCAGAAGGAGCCGAATGCCCACGAGCCTGGTGTTGCTGGCGGGATCGTGTATAACAAGTGGCCCAAGTGTGGCCATCCTTGTTACAAGAAGAGCGATGACGAAGAGAACCACGGCGACCGACCATGAGAGCCGGTGCCGACTGCCCTCAAGCTGCCGATCGACTCTAATCTGAAGCTATTTACTCTTGACCTAGTTATATTCCTCTGGGGCCAAAGGCCACAATATATAGTACAGGTACAGGGCAAATATGCAGGAAGCCCCCTAACATATGGGAGAAATACAATATACAGATATATACATCTAACAGAGATGTCGGCATTGCCTTCAGCGCAACTGGGATGTTGGGGACGAGCTGTCGGCGTTGCCTCCAGAGCTGCTGGGAGGTTGGGGCGAGCTCCCGGAGATGAAGGCATTGCCTCTGGAGCTGCTGCGAGGTTGGGGGCGAGCTCCCAAAGCTGTCGGGAGGTTGAGGAGAGTTGATAGAGATGTCGGTGTTTCCTCCGGAGTTTCTTGGAAGTTAGGGCGAGCTACCGGAGCTGCCGGGAGGTTGGGGAAGAGCTGACAAGGTGGCAGTGTTGCTTCTAGAGCTGTTGGGAGGTTGGGGCGAGCCCCCAGAGATGCCGGGAGTTTAGCGGCGAGCTGCAAGAGGTTGCACGCGAGTGGATCGATTCCCGTGGATTCATTCCGGCGAGCTCGGCAGCTGGATGCGTGTGGACCTGCTGGCGCACACGCACCAATCAATTCCCGCGAGCGTACACTTGTGTGAAGTGCGGGATCAATTTTGGAAAGATCAGGAGGATGGATTGTGTGGACGCGGTGCTGGGACGATGATCCCGATGATGGATTCAAATTTTAACTTTTGGGTTTCCGACATGTCTAGGGGGTATTTGTGTACAATTGTCTATATTTGGGGCTGTCGGAAAAACTCTAGAATGTCTTATATTTTAAACAGGAGGGAGTACTCTTTAGGTCACAATAAGGTAAAAAAATCACCTCCAGTGGATGATGTAAACCCTCTCTCTCCTAAATTTTTTTGGTCGGGCCCTAAAAAAATTCCCCCCTCGTGTTGTATACTTGGGTCAGCCCTCCGGTTGCCAAATATTTTTTGCAGCCATGCACGAGGGCAGCCTAGCCGCCTCCCTGAAAATTTAGTCCCCCATTCCACCGGCGTAATTCCGGCCAATTCTGGCGACTACCGCCGCGTGCGCTCCGCCTCCACCAACCCCCACACACGCTCGAAAATTCTGACTGATTCCCGCTTGACTTGGCAGTTGCCGCTTCATGGGAGGTTGCTGCCGAGGTGAAACCTCCATAGCCACACGAGCAAGGTCGCACCCTCCGGTGGGCGCAACCACATGAGGTCTAGGACGCGCGTCAGGTTGTCGGAGTCTCGTCGAGGAGGCTCATGAGGAGCCGGCCGAGGCAGGGGCAAGGCTGCGATGGGTGGAGCCGCACATGAGGAAGGCCGTGACGGGAGCCCCCCGTCGGCGCCGAGGGCCACGACGCGCATCGGAGGTGGTGGTTGCATGTCCCCGACTACTATGGAGAGCTATGCTGGGAGTCCACTAGCACGAGCATCGTCGTGTTCTAGCGTCAACAGAGGCCGCTGAAGTCGTTTGTCCGGCGGATCTCTAGGGATTCTATCCGTTTTCGTGTTCGTTTATTTTTTTCATATCAGTATCTTCCGATCTACGGTTGTCATCATTGACGATAGTTGCTGCTGTAGTGTGCTGGTCATTTGCGGTCTTAGCACGACGACTTTACGGCTGTCTACTACAACAAGCTCTATTGCGCAAACTTTGCCCAACTCCGATGATTAGGGATGGAGGGACGAGGATGGCGCGGCGCCTCGGCTCGCACTAGTGTTTGTAGTCGTTGCTAGGCGGTCCAATAAACTTTTATAATTTTTAGATCTTTTTAGATGATTATTAATAGATTGTGGGGTATTATCCAAATCCTGATAGTTTAGGGGAATAATAAATAGATTAATTTCTCCTTTTTCTTTTTGAGAATTCCCTAACCTCTCTCCTATGATCCCACATAGTATGGACAATGAGTCTTCGTAGTTTTTTTGGGGGGGTGGATCCTCATGTCTGGGCCCAACATAACACCAAAGGTAAACGAAGAACGAGCCCAGCCCCATCGGCAAATACCGGTGGACAACTCACAAGAGCGCAACCCACTACTGACTTTCCCTGCATTCACAAAGAAACTCGACGAGGTTTCAAAAAACAAAAAACTCGACCGAGCAACACCGCCGCGCCAGGACGGCGCCGGAACCGGCGGCCGCTCCGTGCTCCTCAGCACGCCGAGGCGATCCAAGCGCTGCAGTATTAGGTTCCCGGCGGCGCCCCCTCGCCCGGATACTCCGCGACGGTCTTCAGCGCGGGGCTTACCGGCGCCGTTGCCCTCTTCGCCGAGCAGCTCCACGCGCCCTTCGACGCCGGGCCTTGCTGCGCCGTGAGTGACGAGTTTCTGCTTGGCTGCATCCCAGGCTGTGTCGTACGTGCTTTGGGATTGTGTTCTCGGTGGTCGACTTGTAAGCGTTCTCACTCCACACCTCGCTTACACTGATAAATTAACGGAGGCTTGCGATTTTGGAAAATTACTACTTCGAACTCGGATACTAATCAGAGTCGATGGTCTGAAGAATCCGGTAACTAGTTCAGCATAGTTTTGGATTGCAGGCATACGCATTAGGATGATGGCAGACTACATGTTACTGCATCATGTGCCTTACAGCTGTTTGATGAAATGCTTAAGCTTGATCCGATGATTATCCACGTGCTTTCTTCCATCATTGGTCTACCTATTCTGATTTGGGTACTTGCATTTCCCGCTTGGTGGAACACATGGCTGTACTTGTGGCTAATGTGCATGGTTTCAGTGCTAAATAATGCGCCTTATTCAGTTTCTGTTTGCCACATACTGCCAATTGCCTGTACATCAGTAGTGCAAGTCATCTGATGTATAAGACATTGTTTGATGTGCACGGCTTATGTATGATATATGTATGCTCTGGCTACTTGTTCGTTGCAGCGTTACTAGTGGGTATACAAAGAACAATATTTGTTTCTTTTGCAGATTTTGCCATCTGAGTTTTCCCTTGTGGATATTTGGATGCCTATGATTGAGTAAATCATGCGGGGAAAGATTTGGACCAGATTGTCTCCCTTACTTTCCAAGCGTTATGTCTCTACCTGTCGGAACTCCCCAGTGTCTCCATCTTCGTCGTGCTCTGTGATACAGCCATGGCTTTTCGTTGGACTGGGTAACCCCGGTGAGAAGTACCAATCCACCAGACACAATGTAATTTCTACTTTCTCATCTTTCGTCTGAAATTCCGTGGCTCAGCTTTATTCTCAAATTCGTTTTGCCTTGCAGGTTGGGTTTGATATGATAGATGCATTTGCAGAGGCTCAGGGCATATCTATGACCACACTTCACTTCAAAGCACTATTTGGTGAAGGTTGGGCTCCATCCTTATGCCCCCATAAAGGACGTTTCTCTTTATTTTTTGATTAATGGATACTCTGTTTTCAAACTGCAAGGGGTTGAATTGAATGTTCTGTCCTTTCCATTGATGCAGGGATGATTGATGGTGTCCCCGTTTTGCTTGCCAAGCCTCAAACGTACATAAATCTCAGCGGTGAATCTGTATGTAGCACGTCTGGAAGATTTTTGAACTTTAATATCTGATTTTTCCTTGTTATACTTTTTTCATGTCGTGCAATTCATTTTAACTGGATTGACTGTGCATTGTAACAGCTTGTTAAATTCTTGTGATGCTGACATCCCTCTCTTTTTAATCTAAACTTCAGGCTGGTCCACTTGCTGCCTATTATAAACTTCCACTTCACCGTGTCCTAGTGGTAAGCGTTTATATGTTCTAATGTTCCTTGTAGCTACATTATATGGCAATCTGACTTCTCTTGTTTACGAGTTCCAGGCATACGATGACACAGACCTGCCATGCGGAGTTCTTCGTTTACAACCTAAAGGAGGATATGGGCGTCACAATGGGTTAGTAAACCTTACTGTAATGTGCCTTGTGAATTTTTTATCTGTGTGTCAAAAGTTCACAATGGGAAAACCATGTATACCTGTGTTTTGTTTAAATACATAAACAGAAAAGTGGCATGTCTGCAACTTCTCAGTTTTAAATGGCAGGCCGTTGTCTTGGTCCTCTGATCTAATCGGTTACTATGTGCTTAGGTGACCTATCTCAGTGACCTGGTAAACATTTTGGTGCTTACTTTTGATGAAGCAGAGACGGCACAACTTCTCTTCTCTTCTGTAGATAATTAGTACTTGCATATCTCGTTTGTAGTTGTATTTCTGCATGCACCTTTTTGTTCATTTCATCATGTCGCCATGATCGTTTTAGTTTCTTTTACTTGTTTCCACCTTCTGTTTTACATAGTCTGTGAAGCCTAGTCAGTAATCAAAAATAATCTTCAGAACAGTACACTATTTAATAGGTGCGATAGAGTGTCCCCTCTTTGAATTTGTTTTTTGTGTATAGCACATACCGTTAGTTCGTCAGATCCATCTGATGTCTGTAGATAAGGGCTTCGTTTTATCTTGACATGAAACATTTACCTTGTTAGTTTATCAGGTTGAAGAATGTGATCTACAATTTTCGCAAGAACCGAGAATTTGGTCGATTAAGGATTGGTATGTTCGACAGCTGCAAGATTCAGATTCCCTTTTCTCTTTTTTGGACCAGAATTATAGTTTGGCTTATGTAGGAATAGGACGTCCACCTGGTCAGATGGATCCCAAAGCGTTTGTGCTTCAGAAGTTCAATAAGACTGGCCGTGAACGGGTAAAAGATCTCCATTGCTTTTCCCCTGCAGTTCTAGTTTAATGTTATGCTTATTTTCAATATATCTAATTTTAATTGTGATTTAGTTTTTAATGAATTATGTTAGAACACATTCATTTGTAGTATGGTTGGATGACCCTGTTTATTCGCTGGGACATATAACCAAAATAGTAATGAGTCCAACACCCTTGAGTATATGCAAGTTCTATGTTTACTCTCTCTTAAATACTGGCAAATATTTGCAATGCCTCCTGCAGGCAAACACCTTATCATTACTGGCAATAGTCCCAATTATGATTATTTTTTTAACAAGTAGGGAATTTTTTTGAATCAACAACATTTTACAGAAACAAGCGTGAACTGGGGCACACTAGTAGCATCAGAAACTTTTCTGTTTAGACATGATACATGGCCCTGACCTAAACATCTAAAAAGTGAAGTCCTACTCTGTAGCTTTAGAGCTAGTTTAGCCTGATGATGAGCCTAAGTTGAGGTTCCTGGAGACGTGAAAACCCTTGCTTGCATCGAAGAAGGAGCTTGCTGCGATGGCAGCAAGTTGAGGTCTTATCGTCCAGTGACCTGGGACAGCCAGGATATCCTGAGAGGCAGCAGCAGCAGCCAAAGTAGTCTTGTCTGTGAGGATGGATGCACCCAGAATCTGCAGAATTTCATCAAGCATTACAGCAGGCCAAAGGCAGGTGGAGAGATGGCCGTGATGTAGAGTTGTCTGCAGGCCCTGCTTCCTTCGATCTGTAAGAGAACACCAACCGTGGCCCCATGACAAGTAATTTGGATAGGAGGTAGTAAGATGTTTTCGGAAGAAGCTACAGGGTGATCAGAAGCAGCAATTGCCTGATGTACCAGGTGTGGCCAAACCATGGGGCCTTCTAGAAGTGGCCTAGGAATAGTAAGTGCATGTCATCTTCAGTTAATATGATTATGACTCGGTAGTACAATGAGAGTATTTTCTAGGACGAGTAAACTTTGTTATGTGGTTTTTGGATGATCAATAATCTAGGCACGCATAGTTTAAGATGTAAATAGCGTCACTGGCTGGAGGAGTGTTTCCCAGAGCCTGAAAGATACCTTAAAGAAGCACTTACGAGTTCCATGCACACTTGTCGAATCACGATAAATAAATTTCTTTTTCGATGACAGCCTGACGCTTATTCCTTTTCTGTGAACCTAGATCGATTCGGCGATAAAAGAGGGCACCGACATCCTGAAGCTGGTGGTCACCAAGGGTCTGACGGAGGCGGCAAGACTGTCAAATGTAGAGCAGAAGTATAAGCACCTGGTGTCACATGACGAGCAGTTCTAAAGACGGCTATGGACCACGCTGGATTGCCCGGGAAAATTGTCATGAATCAATACTGTTGCATGACTTGTGTGAGTGACTCAATGGCGATACAAGTCTGAAGCTTCACAGTCAAGCTCAAGGCTCTGTTAGGTGCTTCTAAGATTCAGCTGATTTTTAGTAGTGCCAAAGAAAAGAAGATTCAGCCTATGGCCTCTCATTTAGACGAACCCAGATTCAGCTGATCTTATAACATGGTCATCCTGTATTAACATGATTTTTTTTACTAGTGTATTAACATGAATTGAGGTTGTTGTTTCTTTGTGTTTGAGAAAATGAACTGGCAATGTGATTTTTTAGGGGAATGAACTGACGGGTAGAGCGGCAATTCCCCCGTAGCCGGGTCTCGCATGGCGGGCTCCAGCTTCGTCCACGTCTCCGTGCACGGTGACCACGGCAGGCGACAAAGGGAATGCTCCAGGCCAACTCGATCGGCGGTCGGCACCGTGGCCGAGCCTTCCATCTGGCCCGGGCCGCTTCACCTGGCGCCACCACCTGCCCCTCCTTCGCCGCTGCAAACGCAACGGACATCCTTGTCTCTTCCCCGACTGCACCGCCTGGAATTCTAGCTGATCACGGCAGGATCAGTCGGCACCGCATTGGCTTCCCGCCAGCGATCGGCGACTACAAATAGAGAGCCGTACCTCGCAGCTCAACGCGGCAGCTTCGTCACCCCGATCGATCCAGGAGAAGAGCGGCTGAAGCTAGCTGCCACGCGCGACAATGGAGGCCGCCGTCGCGTACCTCCTGCTCCTGCCCCCGCTCCTCACCTGCACCGTGCTCCTCCTCCTGCTCATGCTGCTCCTCCCCGCCTTCAAACCATCCAAGACGACCAGAACGGCCGCTCGCCTGCCGCTGCCACCGTCCCCGCCGGCCGTCCCGGTCATCGGCCCGCTCCTGTGGCTCTGGCGCGCGCGCTCCCGCCTCGAGCCGGCGATCCGGGACCTGCACCGCCGCCACGGACCCATCCTCACCCTCGGTTTCCTCTCCCCGCGCCCGGCCATCTTCGTCTCCGGCCGGGCCGTCGCACACCGCGCGCTCGTCCAGCGCGGGCCGGCCTTCGCCAGCCGCCCGCCGGCCATCGCGCCCTTCGTCATCCTCACCTCCGCCCAGCGCACCGTCAGCTCCGCGCCCTACGGCCCGCTCTGGCGCTCCCTCCGCCGCAACCTCGCGTCCGGCGTCCTCCACCCTCACCGCGTGTCGTGCACTTTCGCTCCGGCACGCCGCTGGGCGCTCGCGCTCCTCGCCTCCGACCTCGAGGCGGAGTCGTCGAGGAGCCAGGGAGGGGTGGTGACCGTGGTAGAGTCCCTCCAGTTCGCCATGTTCTCGCTGCTCACGTACATGTGCTTCGGGCAGAGGCTGCCCGCCGGCCGCGTGCGCGCGATCGAGGCCGTGCAGCGGGAGCTCTTCTCGTCCTACATCGGCTTCCAGGTGTTCGCGTTCTTCCCGGCGCTCACCACGCGGCTGTTCCGGCGGCGGTGGCGGAGGGTTCTGTCCATCCGTCGCAGGCAGGAGGAGCTGTTCCTGCCGCTGATCAGCGCACGAAGAGAACTAGCCAGCGGCGTGGCCGGTAATGGCGAAGACCACGGCAGCCTCGCGTACTGCTACGTCGACACGCTCCTCGCGCACCAGCTGCCCAAGGAGGAGGTAGACGATGCGGGCGGCGAGCGCGCGCTCACCGACGCCGAGATGGTGAGCCTCTGCACGGAGTTCCTCACGGCCAGCGTCGACACCACGGTGACCGCGCTGCAGTGGATCATGGCGAACCTCGTCCGTCAGCCGGAGATCCAGGCGAGGCTCCGGGACGAGATCGACACGGCGATCGGCAACTCCGGCAAGGACGAGGCCGTCGCCGAGGAGGACCTGTCGAGCATGCCGTACCTGAAGGCGGTGGTCCTGGAGGGGCTACGGCGCCACCCGCCGGCGCACTTCCTGCTGTCGCACGCCGCCGCCTCAGCGTCGGAGGACGCGTCGCTGGACGGGCTCCGCGTGCCGGCGGCCACGTCGGTGAACTTCTCGGTGGCGGACGTGTCGCTGGACGAGGAGGTGTGGAGCGAGCCGGAGGAGTTCAGGCCGGAGAGGTTCCTGGACGGCGGGGAGGGCGCCGGGGTGGACCTCACGGGGAGCCGGGAGATCAGGATGATGCCGTTCGGGGCCGGCCGGAGGATCTGCCCCGGCATGGCGCTCGCGATGCTGCACCTCGAGCACTTCGTGGCCAACCTCGTGAGGGCGTTTGAGTGGTCCGCTGCCACGGAGGGCGTTGATCTGGCTGAGAGGCCCGAGTTCACCGTGACCATGGAACGGCCGCTGCGCGCGCGGGTGGTGCCCAGGCGCCGCCGGCTTGTTCGGCCAGTCTGATCATGTGCAATGGTTTAGATTAACACACACGCACCGGTACTATGACCTTGTACGCACGTCCCAACAAACACTGATACGTGGTGTATGATATCATCGACGTATAATGTATTCAACCTGTTACTTGATGTACTTATTCTGGAGAGAAAACATGGTATACTTCTAACTTTTTAATTTTTATAGAGTCAAACTATTTTAGACATTAACCAAGTTTACATAAAAATGTAATAATTTTTTTTTTTGCGAAACTGATTTGTATTACTCAGAAAAGTCAGAAATTACAATCGTTACTACATATGCTTAGTAGACCATCAGAGCCAGACCCAAGCCATACAGCCGTGCGAGCATTAGTTCTAGCATTAGTTCTAGCAAAATTTTCTAGCATTAGTTCTAGCAAATGACTACTAATATTCTGACTTCTCCTAACATGAGTAATATAAGACTGGCGAACCTTCATCATGGACTTGATCTCTTCTATCACCGTAAAATGAACCTGATCTCTTCTATCACCGTAAAATGAACCGACCGATCTATCTCTCTATTTTTCAAAACATTAACAATCTCCAAACAATCAACTTCAATAAGCAAAGGATGATTGCTCCAATGCAACGCCAAGGATATACCTTCATGTAGTGCTTTTAGTTCAGCTCCAAGTGCGTCCTTGCATGAGAACAGCTGACGATACGAAGATAAAATTAAATCCCCGCCGTGATCTCGGAGGACTATACCCACATCCGCGGCCCCATCATTATCAAAAGAACCATCGGTATCTAGTTTGAGCCAACCAACTTGTGGTAGAGTCCATCCTGCCGCCACAACGGGAGTTGCGAGACTATGCATATGCTGCTCATCAGGGTCTAAGATAAATTTTCCTTTCAAAATATCCTCAAATGAGTGGTGTTTTATTTGCATAATAGACTCTAAGTAGCTCATCAAGAAGCGCCTAGAAACCTCTACAGGCGGTAGGAGTTTACCATGCACTACTTCATTGCGTACGTACCATATCCGCCAAAGAGTCATCAATACCTTGTTAACCATCATGCTAGACAAAATGCTCAGAAAATTCAGAAGCCATTCCGAACCTGTGTTGATGACGGAGTCCCGCCCTAGTAGTTGCCACATCTCCGCCATAAAGTCCCAAAGGAGTCTCGCCGTGTCACACTTGAAGAATGGGTGAAAATTATCCTCAGGTTCCATGCCGTATACATGACAACGATCTGATGGTTCCAGATGCCGAATGAATTTGTTCCTCCAGTTTGGTAAAGAATCAGTGGCAAGTCGCCGGGCAAAGTGCTGGACTTTAGGAGGAACAATTGACTTCCATATAAGCTTCCAAAGTTTTCGAGACCCATCAGGTGCCGAGCTGGAAGATTCGACCATTGGCCTCCAAGTTTCCTCCATTGCCAAGGAATAGGCACTATGCACAGTAAATAGGCCATGCCTAGTTCGGGCCCAAGAAAGCAGATCTTCATGTAGTCTCGCAGAAGGAACTATCTTTAGTATTTCAGAAATATCTAAGCCAATAAAGTATTGATTTAAGAGATCAATCTTCCAAGCACCATGTTGATCTATTAGCTCAGAGACAAACCGAAGGCGACATCTCTTTTTTGGCGATACAGGTCTAAAGGAATAAGGCCTAGGTATCCATGCGTCTCTCCATATCCGAATAAACTGATCATTACCTATTAAACCCTTCTTTAGTAATTCCAAACCGTGGGAGATAGCTTTCCAAGATGAAGATGCATTACCAGTAAAGACTGTATCTTCTAGTCTCCCATTAGGATAGTACTTGGCTTTAAGCACACATGCATAAAGGCTATTAGGCTTAGTGATTAGCCTCCAAGCTTTCCTAGCAAGTAGAGCCTGATTGAACATTTAGAAGTCACGAAAACCGATACCACCTTGGTTCTTTGGTCTTTGCATTTTCTCCCATGAACGCCAATGAGTTTTTCTTTTACCATCCTTCGATCCCCAATAAAATTTTCTTACCAACTTGGTTAGGTCATCACAGATAGAGAAAGGTAATTTAAAAACACCCATAATATAAACTGACAAGGATTGGGCTACTGCCTTAATAAAAACCTTCCTTCCGGCCTGAGCTAGATGACCATCTTCCCACAGAACCAGCCTTTTAGTAAGTTGTGCCCGAAGGTTCTGAAGTTTCCCTCTCGACATACGACCATCAGGTGTGGGGAGACCCAAATACTTCTCATTAAAGGTATGGTTAACGACTTGAAGGGCCAGCCGATTGTCCTCTTGTACCACAACAGTACATGATTCAACAAAGAGCAATGAACACTTAGCTGGGTTGACAAGCTGGCCAGTTGATAATGCATATACATCCAAAACATGCTTAACCGTGGCCGCTTGTTCAGTATTGGCTTTAAAAAACATCAATATATCATCGCACGTCGACACACTTTAATTGGAGATATCACATTCTCATCATTTCCTTTATTTAAGAGAGCGGATAAACCGCCAGCAACAAAAAGGAATAAGAACGGAGATAAAGGGTCACCTTGCCGTAGCCCACGCGACGGTGCAAATAAATCCAAGAGGGTTCCATTAAATTTTATGGAATACCTCACCGATGTTACACATGACATTATCCAATCAACGAAATGGTGAGAGAAACCCAACTTTTACATCACTTGCCTAAAAAATGACCAATCAACCCGATCATATGCCTTAGAAAGATCAAGCTTATAAGCACAAAAACTCTTTATTGGATCCTTTTCTTGTTTGATATGGTGAAAACGTTCGAAGGCCGGTAAATCATTATAAGTTATCATCCTCCCAGGAACAAAGGCACTTTGGAACGGTGAAATAATATCATCAAGTAGAGGCCTTAATCTATTCACCAAGCACTTAGAAACAACTTTATAGACCACATTGCATAGACTAATTGGACGATAGTCAGCAAGTTTTAGAATTTGACACTTTAGGAATTAAAACAATGGAGATAGTATTAGCTCCTTCCGGCATTATACCTGTTTGGAAAAATTTCTGAACCGCAACAACAACCTTCTCCTTTAAAGTTCCCCAATTACGTTGAAAGAAGCTCGCTGGAAAACCATCTGGCCTAGGTGCCTTTAAGGGTCCAATTTGAAATAGAGCATCTGATATTTCCCTCTCGGTAAATTTAGCACAAAGCACTTCATTGGCCTCCTCCGAAATACAGCTATTGCATAGATCAACAACAGGTTTCGGGTCCAAGCTAGTATCGACAAATAATCATGTGCTGAAAATATACATTATCATGTAGTATCTAATAATTCCAATTCTGTGGCATATTTGTATCCATCTATATGAATATATAAGTTTGACTCTCCAAGAAATCTATAAGTGCACTCTTTTATGGACGAAGCGAGTATGTTACATGTTCTCATGTTTTTGATAGCCCAGTGTCTATCATTTTGGCAACTCTCTCGATTTATTTTATATTTCATGCATGTTAGATCGATTTGTCACTTTTTTGCGTGTTGATTTATATACATTGTAAATTTCATGTAATGAAATATGAAACAATCAAATGCTCATATGTCATCATATAATTGGAAGAAAAATTGAAGTATAATGAATTGAAAAACAATCGAATAAACTCTCTCATATATCATGGGTAGTTAAAGTTAATCAAGAAAACACGTGAATAAGATAACACATCTTGTACAGTAAAAAAGAATTACATTAATGAGATTATGTCTTAGCTAAAAGATGATAAATCTCTTATGTATATTTCTCTCCTGATTTTAACTTAGCAACTATCCTATATGATATTGCTAAGGTAACAACATATGTACCGTAAAATTAGGACATATTGGTTTTTTATTTATTCTATGTCATTTAGAGAATAGGAAAATATAGTGTATGATAGATCATCTTTTGAGATATGGTTGATAATTAATTTTTAGCATACTCCGAAATGGAATTTACAAAAGCTCATCATCCAACTCAATGTATTGCCCTTTTCAGACCAAAATTTACTGTTTTCCCAAAATCTATCAAGAAAACATGTGGGCAAGGCAAGACATGTCTTATCTTCTCTTATTAAGAGATTGTGTCTTAGTTAAGAAAAAATGTAACATGTTTTTTTGGTTTCTTTCTCTTTTAATTAAGTAGTTAACCTATGTGTCATTCAATCTAAGATAACATCATTTACATGTCTTAATGGGGTCAACATAAATATTATGCATTCTAAATCAGAAAATTTGGAATTTAGGGTTAGGAGTTTTATTTATCATGGGCTTGGTTTTAAATAGTCTATATCAGTTGCTCTCTATAGGACACTACAACTTTCTTATAACGCCGAATTAGATGACTTGAGGGATGCCGCTATTTGTTATAGTGCACTATCTTTTTAGTTGGTCACGAGGGAAAGCGAGCATTTTATTACTCAGTTGTGCGCTTACAATCGGACAACACTTATTGTGCTACACATAGTGGTATATGGCGCAATAATTTTCCAGACCTTTCACATCTTTATTTTGGTCTTGGATTATTTTCCTAAGCTTGTACTTGCGATTTCTTATTATACAATCAAATTCTTTGAAAAAGGTCGTTGTTGCTGCAATGGTATGTTGCACATTTTTGTCTTGGATCTTTACCATGAGCAGCGGGGGACATGCCATGTTATAACAAGATTTTTTTTATACCTAAGACTAATTTGGATAGAATTTTGTGTGAAAAATAGCCTAGTTGCGCCCCTACCCTAATGATCATGACATGTCCGGGCCCTTCTAAACTTCAATCATGCCTCCTAACCTTACTAAGAGTCTAAGATGTTCAAACATTCCGTAGGAATTCATGCCATGTATGAGAATTTTCTCTTATACCAAGAAGTGGTCATTCCTCATGCGTAGTTAGCTTCGCAATGATTGGGAATTTATGGTCTAACTGAGACTCCATCTAGAACTTCAAGGATGAAAATAGTTGTTTCTCACAAAAGAATAATAGCAACACATGTGTGATGGAAGAGAGAATTAGAAGTCAAAACATGCTCACACCACACAACATATAATTAGTTAATATCAAGATATTTTATAGACCCGTATGCTCTAGAAACAAACACTATATACATAACACAATACATGTAAAGTAATATAACTAATAGTGTGGGAAGTGTGATTATATGCATTTTTACTTGCTTTTCTTTGAAGATAGAGGTTTAAGGGAATATAGTGTAATGTTCTGAACCATATTACAGAATTTAACGCAACTTCGTTGGGCAGATACAATTTCTGTATTACTATAATTGTAGTTGCAATGGAAATGCCAATGTTCCCTATCAAAAAAATGTAGTTGTAATATTAGATGTTAGAGTTGTAGAACAACAAACATCATATTTCAATATTACCAATAGGACTACCTAGTTAATCTGCTGGCTAGAAAATAATAAAATAATAATTAAGACCATATGCTAAAGGATCTACCAATAACAAAAAAACACTATTGCTTATGCTTACAATATAAGTTCGTCTAGAGCATGTGGCGACATTAACAGTGTCGATGGAATATCAAAACCATGTAAAATCTCATTTTTAGAACTATCTTTATTATCCACGCACACATAATAAATATTCTCTCAAGAACCACATGGTCCATATTAATTACCTCAAAAGTTACATAACTAATAGATATTAATAACAACAACAAAAGAAAAAATAAACTAAAATGCACAAAGAATTTATGTTGTGCATGGCTAAAATGACAAACATTATGAAACAAAGTAACTAGCTAACAATTTGTAAAGATGAGTTCCAAATAAGTAAAAAAGTTTAATATAAATACATAATGATCTTTTATTGTTAATCATGTGGCGAAAAAGTGCACAATTTAGTGCTGCAAACGATGGCATAAAAACCACCGCCTTGATAGACATAGTATTTTCTTGAAATTAAAAATATTTTTTTATCATGAATGTTTCCTATAGAGGATATAATATGCCTCAAAAATATTAGAATTTGCTTCCATATACAATAGTCACGGAGTTTGTGACATCTGGCACAATGAGTACCACCCACCTGTCAAGCCGATGACACATGCTAGGGAAACACACCTGCAATATCATTGCAGAAGCATACTTTACATGTAGACAGATGTTTTTGAGGATGACGTCAACAAGGAATATTAGAGGATCGTCGTGACCTGCAACAGCTACCTCGTGCCACCGTTGGTAACCCTCCATACTTCCTGGTAGGTACCTGCTAGTCAAGGGCAACGAGGTACTAGAAGCATCACACATGTATGCATGCGGCGGCGTGAGAAGTCATCTCGCCCCAAGGGTGATGCTTAAAACATGATACATTGACCAACATAATCTTGACCTCCACATGCTCATCTTGGACATCCTTGAAGTCGACATCTAGTAGTTGTTGGAAAAATGTTATCTGTAATATGTGGTGACTTGAATCATAAGCAACATATGAGAAATGTAGGAAGCATGGCGAGATGTTTAAAATACAATGCATTGAAAAATAAACAAAAAAAATGCAAGAAGCTAGAAGCATGGTTTATTTATGCAAACATGAAGAAACACATACATGTTTTGGAAGCATTAATTTATGTTATTCAACATAACTAGTACCAGCGTACAAGCTTGGAAGCGTGAAAACTTAACTCATAACACAAGGGAAAATATTTAAAATCACATTGGTATGAAAATTACAAGAACCAAAATCAAGAAGGAAGAAGCATGCTTATATTCCACAAACTATCTAGAGGAAGAAAAACATGGGAGGCAATAGGCATGGATATTTCAAAGGAAGGGATTATCTCATAAATCATTTATACTGGAAGCATTGAAATTGAAAGTGGAAGCAAAGAATCAGTTCTAATTCAGTATAACCAATCTGTGTTGGAAGCATAGATATTTAAGAGCACATAAATAGTGTTATCTCAATACAACTTATATTTGATGAAAACAGTGTTAGATCATGAAAATTGTGTAGAAGCAAACATTCAGTAGTTAGGAAACATAAGAATACTAATTTGAAAGCATGGAAACCAACACACATGGACACTAATCTTTTTACGTGAAAACCCGCTAAACTTGAGAGGAAAAACATAGGCCAAAACCACCTAAATCTTTGTCTGTTGTTATGAATGTATTGGTACAACAAGTTATTCTCTAGATAGCACTACGGGTTCTCGTATGACAAAATACATATATATCTTGGATCCTATAACAAGATTGGCGACACAAGAGCTAGCGATTAGAACAATATCACCAAAGTTTGTAGAATTAGAGCTTGAAGTAGACAAATTAGTCGATCTGGACGTCACAACCTGGTGCTTGATCTCAAGATCCTGCTTCAACTTTATTTTTTCTTCTCTCTCAGTTTTCTTGTCCAATGAAAGCTAACCTAAATTTTCGTCATTCCACCTAGTGGTGGCTGAATGAGAGCTTTTCTTCTCTCTCTCCCCTCATGTGAAATGTCGAAAATAACCCTTAGTCATAAACCTAATGGGTAATGGGATCTTGCACCTTTTTAGGCTATCTGAAAGGCTTTATAAGGTCATCGCCCCAGAATCCACATGAATAGGATACACAACACAATTCCTTGCAATTCATTTTTTTCTAGTACATACAGCCAAGGATACTACTCTATCTGAATAGCTTAATCATTGTCGCAAAAAATTTAGCGCCATTTTTTCTCTAAGTGTAGAGTGATGAATATTCGACCATGGGCTATGTTATATAGATACAAAAATAATTGATTCATAATCATAAATAGGGATAAAAATGAAAAAGAAAATGGATAAAATTGAGTAGTGTCACATTTGTTTGCAGAACCGAAAACGAATATAGAAATTCCGGAAACAAATACAGAAGTAGATTCTATCACAAATAGATATAAACCGAATACGGTACAGACATAGAACAAAAGAGGATGATTGTTTGGACCAAGAGACCCCCTGAAATCTTACATAAAAACTCAAGCAAACCCATAAACTTGTTCCCTAACCTAACATGATGTCTCGGTATGGTGGATGTAGGTAATAAGTTCCATAAGCAGTTTAGTTTCACAAGGTCACATCTTACTCCATGCAGAACATCCTTAAACAAAAATTCCATATTAGTCAGAATCAGAAATTCTGATTTTGCGCCAGTTCTGTCTAAAAATGATGTGTCGCTTTTGTTTCAACTTTCGCCAAAAATAGCATGTTTCTATTCCGCAAAATTCTGTTTCTGTATATCTATTTTGCTTTTGTTTTCCCGCGACAATTTTCATCCCTATTCACAAGAAGTTATTATCCGGGAGACTAGGATCCCAACATATTATTGTCTTCTCAAAAGGAAAAAATCTCTACTCTCAAAAAAAAAATTCGTATAGGCGTACGAGCCCAGCCCAGCAACAAGCCGTCGACGTCATGCTCTCGTGGATAACTCACACTCGGAGCAGCTAAAAAAAAAATCAGTCGAAAGAGCAGCGCACACGCTCAGGCCGAGCTCCACGATCCACATCTCCACGGTATCGCATTGGATTGATATTGTTGGAATACCCCTGTCGACTGGCCGGTTTCGAGGCTGTTTCACACCCGAGAAGAAGACTAGTAGAAGGCACATAGAATACACAAGTAGATGACACAGGGAACAAAGGAAACTTTTATTAACTTTTCTCTCGGTAAGCTCACGTACACAGATTGTTCCTCTATTTATAGACTGAAGGGGGATACGATACCCACATGGGCCAACCCTAGCCTGGTAGAGGCCACACCGAGTGGGCCTCTACCGGCCCAGTTTCCCAACACTCCCCCTGGGTATCTTATCTGTATAACCATGGCTTAAAACTCCGAAAAACCCAGTGGGAAAAATATGGAGAAATGCACACGGTATACTTGTTGCTATGTTGCACGAATTGCCTCATTAAAAACCTCATGTGAGAAATTTCATAAAACTCACTAAGGGAAAAAGAGTACAATTCACCTAACTACAAAGTTAAGTACTCAGTCATCGGGATCAAGATTTTAGCGATGAGTTTGTGAAGATTCTCCCCCTGAACCTTGCATCTTCCTAAGTCTCATCATGCCGATCCCTCGGACACATCTCTCGAAAGAAGACGCTGGCAATGATTTAGTGAACAAATCAGCGAGATTTTCACACGACTTAGTATGCAAGACTTTCACTTCGTTCATCTTTTGCAACTCATGTGCATAGAAGAACTTGGGGTTTATATGCTTTGTGAGATTGCTCTTCACGTAACCCGTCTGGACTTATGCAACACAAGCGGCATTATCTTCATAGATAATTGTTGGGGTTTATACGGTGTTCAGTCCACATGACATCTGGATGTGACTGACTACTCGTCGAAGCCATACACATTCTCGTGATGCTTCATATAATGCTATGATTTTCGAGTGGTTCGTCGAAGTTGACACAAGAGTTTGCTTAGACGATTTTCAGGAAATAGCTGTTCCACCACAAAGGAAAACATATCCAGTCTGCAACTTGGATGTGTGCGGGTCCGAAAGGTACCCAGCATCTGCATAGCCTATAACAGATAGGTCTTGGTTCTTTTGGTAAAACAAGCCAAGGTTCTTTGTCCCTTGTATGTACCTAAAGATGTCTTTAACGCCTTTCCAATGTCTCTTGGTAGGCTCAGAACTGTACCTTGCAAGCAAATTGACGGCGAATGCAATATCCGGCCGTGTACAATTTGCGAGGTACATAAGTGCGCCAACTGCACTTAAGTAGGGGAATTCCGGTCCCAGAATTTCCTCCCCCTCTTCTTTAGGCCTGAACGGGTCCTTGTCTTGCTGCAAAGATCTTCCGACCATCGGGGTCTTAGAAGGATATGCCTTTTCAAACCCAAATCGTTCCAACACCTTCTGGGTGTAGGCCGACTGGTGAACTAGAATCCCAGCAGGGGAATGCTCAAGTTGCAGACCGAGGCAGAACTTGGTTTTGCCTAAGTCTTTCATCTCGAATTCCGACATCAGGTAGGAACTCGCTTCCTCAATATCGTCAGGTGTACCGATTATATTCAAATCGTCCACGTACACCGAGATAATACAGAAACCATCCTGGGATCTCCGTATAAAAACACATGGGCAATCTTCATTGCTCGCGTAGCCCTTCTGATGAAGGAAATCGCTTAAACGATTATACCACATCCTACCTGACTGTTTTAGTCCATACAATGACTTCTTAAGCTGAACACTGTATAAGCTCCTGTTTGCTCTATCCTGGTTCGGGACAGGGATACCTTCTGGTACTTTCATGTATATGTCTGAATCCAAGTTACCATATAGGTAAGCGGTGACAACATCCATTAGTTTCATTTTTAAGTCCATGTTTACTGCCATTGAGATCAAGTATCTAAAGGTAATTCCATCCATGACTGGGGAGTAAGTTTCCTCAAAGTCGACACCTGGTCGCTGAGTGAAACCTTGAGCAACGAGCCTTGCTTTGTACCTTACTACTTCATTATTCTCGTTTCTCTTTCGAACAAAAACCCACTTATGGCCAACGGGGCGAATGTGGGGAGGAGTTAGACAAACAGGTCCAAATACCTCTCTTTTGTTTAACGATAATAATTCAGCAGTAATTGCCTTCTGCCAATATTTCCAATCCGACCTTTTCTTGCAATCAGCGAGCGTGTTAGGCTCAGGGTCAAGATCTATGATTGAGGCAATTTTCTTGGCAAAATTAACGTTGACATTTGCCATGGCTCGGTTCTATGACTCGCCCGAATTAACATAGTTAATGGCCATTTCGTCATGGAGTGCATCAGGCACATCCTCTTGCTCCACCGGATTTCCCAATCCAGGAGCTAGGTCCTTTAGCTTTCTCGCTACGATGTGTGCGCACACAACTTCGCTGGGTATTTCCGATATAGGAAAGTTCAAGTCCGGAATTTCGTGCACTGAAATATCCGTACTCGTGCCAGCAGACTGTAATAAATCTCTCTTATCCTTTTTCTTCGGGCGTCCCCGGGTACTTGGGATTTGAGAAACCGGAATCCGCGTCCTCTTAGGCCTTGGAGCAGGAGCGGGTATACCATCATTTTTCTTTGGTATTTCAACCCTTTCCGGTGCATTGCGTGCATGCACATGCGACTTTGTCATAGTCTTTAAATCACTAAAATGATCGGGCAGTTGATTCGCTAGGGAGTGCAAATCTAGTATCTTTTGGACTTCTCTATTAGTCTCAACAGTGCGCGGGTCATGAGCGTGGATCCCCGTGGCTTTCCACGTGATTTCTCGACTTTTGTCATCCAGGGGTTGATTACCTCCCCCCAAAGTCGGAAAAAGATCCTCACCAAAAATGCAGTCAGCAAAACGGGCCGTGTGACAGTCACCTGTCAAGGGGTCCAAGAACCTGATTATGGACACAGTCTCATAACCAACGTATATCCCCGACTTACGGAGCGGTCCCATTGCTGATCGCTGGGGTGGTGGTATAGGTACATATACCTGGCAGCCGAACCTACGGAGGTGGGAAATTTTCGGTGCCGACCCTTACACAAGTTGGATGGGAAATTTGATGTTGTAGGCCGATGATCGAAAGTTGATGAGATTAGCAGCGTGTAACACCGCGTGTCCCCAACATGTAGTTGGTAGATTACAACCCTGAAGGAGTGGTCTGGCAATGAATTTAATCCTTTTAATCAATGCCTCCGCAAGTCCATTTTGAGTGTGGACATGCGGTACGGAGTGCTCAAGTTTGATTCCAGTTGCCATGCAATAATCATCGAATGCCTTTGAAGTAAATTCTCTGGCATTGTCCATTCGAATAGACTTTAAACGATAATCAGAGAATTTATTCCTTATTTGTATGATCTGGGAGATCAACTTTGCAAAAGCATGGTTCCTTGTTGACAGCAGGCAACATTGGACCATTTAGAGGAAGCATCGATGAGCACCATGAAGTACCGAAACGGCCCTGAGAGGGGCTGAATTGGACCACATATATCCCCTTGAATACGTTCCAAGAACACGGGGAGTTCATCCTTCACCTTTAGGGGGGACGGTCTAATGATCAATTTCCCCGTAGCGCATGCGGAGCACACGAAATCATCGGGATTCGGGAAATTTTTCACATTAACATTATGACCATTCGAGTTGTTAATTATATTTCTCATCATCCTAAGACCGGGGTGGCCTAACCTATCATGCCAAAGGCAGAATAGTTCGGAGCTTCTAAAGACAGTCTTAAGGGTAGTGTAAATAGGTGGTGCTACTATCTTAGTGTAGTACATCCCAGTAGCTAATGAAGGGAGTCTTTCGACAACATGTTTACCATTTTCGTCACGCTTGGTAATGAGTAGGAACTCCTTTCCATTCTCATCATCATCGGTTTCGACATGAAACCATTTGGGTGGATGTCTCTAAAACTTAAGAGAGTACGAGTCGACTCCGGATACAACAATGCCTCTTCAATGATCAGAGTTGTTCCATTTGGGAGTATGATAGTTGCTTTTCCGGAGCCAACTACATTCGGACCGCAGCCGGCGATCGTCATTATGTTACCAGGGTTTTTGGTAATGGACTCAAAATACTTTGTTTCTCTCAAGATGGTATTTGTGATGCCGCTATCAGCCAGGCACGTTTCCTCCATTTGGGCGCCACACGTGTTCTAAAATATAGTGCCTAATTAATATAATGGAGCGAGGAAGATGCTACATCAAGTAAGTAAAACACATAAACATTTCAGAACATCACATAATCAAATAATGGAATAAATGAATGAAATAAATGTCATAAATCGCCGAAAATAAATAAGTGTTATGCTCTCATAGAGCTTACAACCATATCGAAAAATGGTATCTGATTATTACGGAAAAGGAATCATCACAACAAAAGGAGCTCAGGTGGATTCTGCAAAGAAACCATCAAGCTCAACCTATATATCAAGGTCAGTGAGCTTCTCTTCGTTGGCCATAATCATGGACAAGGTGCCGAGCTGAGGCGGGGGGGGGGGGGGGCACAACGTGCTCAACCTCCATGGGCACAGCGGCGTCCGTGGGAACCACCGAGGGTGCTGCCACTTGTGCTAAGTCCTGCGCCACTACGTGCGTGACGTTCTGCACAGGCGCCGCTCCGGGCGCCAGTGGTGCCTCAACCTGGACAAGGTGCGCCTCGCGCGCCTTCTTGTTGGCCTTGAACGCGTCCACGACGTGTTTAGGGGCCAAACACTGCCTGGAGAAGTGAGTCTTGGAGCCACAGCGGAAGCAGTCCTGAGGCCTCGCCTCCCCCTTGCCCGCCTTGCGTTGCTTGGCCAGGTTGGAGGAGTTGGAGCCCTTCTTGCCCTTCTTGCCTCTCTTCTTGTGAATGGGCTTGCGCACCTTGTAGGCACCGGCATTGGCCTCATGACTTGGCCCCCCCGCGAAGGGTTGCGCGGAGAAGTTCTTTTTCAGAACATTATCCTGCGCCTCGGCCACCTGGAGAGCATCAATAAGCGCTGCATATTCCGTGAATCCTTCCTGGCGAAAGTTTCGCGAGGACTGGATGTTGTCCGGATGGAATGTGGAGAGGGTTTTGTCTATCTTCTGCTGATCGGTGGTACTGGTCCCACACAGCTAAAGAATAGTACAAATCCGGTGCAACCTGGAGTTGTACTCTCCCACCGTCTTGAAGTCCGCAAACCTCAGACGAATCCAATCAGCCTAGAGAACTGCTTGTTGAGGGCGGTCCAAAGGGAAGAAGCACTCCGTTCTACCATGTACTCATTCTTGAGAGTCTCACACATGTGGTGGCGGAGGAAGTGCAGGGCTTTGGCGTTGTCCGCCGGGATGGTTTTGCTGGGGGCCGTCGGGGTCCCCTCAATCAACGCATCCTTGATGCATCGGCCCTCGAGGACGATCTCAACATCCGAGGCCCAAGTCAGGTAGTTAAGCCCATCCCGGGTCAACTCCGGGAACTCGCGGCTGACGATTCCGGTCATCTGCAATTTATGAAAATGTGTAAGATTACAGCAGGTAATCAGTTGCATAAATGCGATAATCGATACAATAATTCAAATATGACGGCGTTCCAAAATTTAATGTAAAAACGGTACAAGCTATCTATGAGATACAAAGTATTAAAAACATGCGTTAATTAATAACTATAGTAAGACACAGTTCAAAAGCTTGTGTAAAATCGGACCGAAAACAGAGACAAAAATACGGTCCAACCGCCGGCGATCGCGTGCTTCCAAACAGCCCAGCCATCCTTGCCTCTGCGTGGCAGGTCCGCTCCAGACCGTCCCTGCCCGCTAAGCGGGGTAGCGGAGCTAGCAGAGCTAGCTCCCGACTGGGGCGGCGTGCCGGCAGCAGGCCGGACCGGCGGTGCGATTGGCGTGTGGGCGTGGCCGGCGAAGGTCGCAGGCGCTAACGAAACAAAAAACGGTCCAAAGAAAATGGACTACACGTGCGGGCCAACCGCCTGGCCCACCCTCAACTGGAGCTATTCGCGCGGCCAGCGGCGTACTACGCGGCGTCGCACGCTGACGGCGGCAGGCGGCGCGCGCGGGGCGGCTGGCGCGGCGGCGACGGCGCGGCGGCGGTATGCGGGCGGCTAACGGCGCGCGCGCGGCAGCGGTGGGCGGGCGCGCGGTGGCATGCAACACGCGGCAGCGGCGGCGGCGAGCACGCAGCGGCTCGGCGCGGGCGCGCGGCTAGCCAGCACAGCGCGCAGCGGCGGCGGCGAGCACGCAGCGGCCCGGCGCGGGCGCGCGGCCAGCCAGCACAGCGCGCAGCGGCCCGACGCGGGCTCGCGGCCAGCCAGCGGCAGCTCGACGCGCGGGCGCGGCGGCCAGCAGCGCATAGGGGCGGCGGGCATGGCCAGCAGGGCCGATGGCGCGGCGGCGGACGCGGCGAGCGCGGCGGCGCAGCAGGCGGTGAGCGGTGGACGCGGCGGGCGCGTGGCGGCGCTCGCTCGGCGAAGCTCGCCAGGGCGCGTAAGGCCAACAGCAGCAGCGCAGCAGGCGTCGCAGGCGGTGGACGCGTCCAGCGCGGCGGCGCGACGGGCACACGGCGGCGACCGACGCAGGCACGCGGCAGCGGCCAGCGGGGCCGCACGGCGCGGGGCGGCGCGCGTGCTTGCTGTTAGCAGCCATGGCCGGCGCATGAAGCTAGCGTGCGGTTACAAAAAAAGTACATGCAAAAAAGCTGTAGATTCGATCCGATCTACTCAATAAAAATAGACATGATCAGTCCGATCTACTAAATAACATTTAGATCGGCACAGCAGGTGCCTCCATCGACGGTACTGTCAACAAAATTCTAATCCGGGAGTGATTAGATCGACATTGGTCGGCGACAACAGGTCAGCTCGACTCCCGGAAAGAAAAATCCGCACCTTAGATGGGATCTGATCTAAGATCTGAACGCAAATCTTGAAAGGAAATTGCGAGGCGAATCCATTTTTGCGGTCAGATTTGTGTTACCTTCAACGAAAGCCTGCGTGATGCAGGCTCGACGGTGGCTTGACGGAGGCTCGACGGAGAGACACGTGCTGATAACGTGTTGGAACACCCCTGCCGACTGGCCGGTCCCGAGGCTGTTTCACACCCGAGAAGAAGACTAATAAAAGGCACACAGAATACACAAGTAGATGACACAGGGAACAAAGGGAACTTTTATTAACTTTTCTCTCGGTAAGCTCACGTACACAGATTGTTCCTCTATTTATAGACTGAAGGGGAATACGATACCTACATCGGCCAACCCTATCCTGGTAGAGGCCACACCGAGTGGGCCTCTACTAGCCCAGTTTCCCAACAGATATCAGCTAGCCCAGACATCTTCTTAGTTGTGAATGTGTCCAGTACCTAACATGTATGTGTATACGATGCAGGCCGGCCATGGTAGCTGCCTCTACATGCCATGTACTACACCAGATAATAGCGTGGATTGACTAGCTCATGCACGAACATTCGATTGACTTCGACCAATCAAATAGCCATCTTTAGTATCATCTCAAATTGGCGCCTGAAGACAGCTGCCTTGACGTGATCGAGCTCACGCCCCGATGAAAAGCCGATGGATCCATTAATTGAATTAATAGTTTAATGCATGCTCACATCCAATTAATCAATTGAATGACTAGATTCGTGCATGCACACATCAGCTTAATTAACTAACTTAATAAGTTCTAGTTTAATTTTGCGCTTAGGACTTCAACTAGCCATGTACAAAATGGCGTCGAACAGTTGTTGACGTCCTTTCTCTTGTCTTTGTACAGTTGGGTTCTCTGTAACTCTTTCCGCTAACAATGAAAACACAGCTCTTCCCCACTTTTCTCAAAAAAAAACCATCTTTGCCTCTTTTCCCACCAACTCATTTTTCTGCGCCATTTGCTGCCCTTCCACACGGGGTTCTCGAGGTAGAGGCAGGGTGACCCGGCGTGAGAGAGAGCAGGGCGACCCGGCGGTTCTGGCGATAGTTGAGCGGGTCAAGAGGGAGCCAGCAGGTCGAGCGACGCCGGTGACCTGGCTAATGACGGCCAGGCAGGGCCAGTCCATAGATTTTGCGGGCTCTAGGGCAATATGAAATCAAGGGCCCTTGTTTAATGTATCGGATCTTTCCTAGGGTCAAGGGGGCAAGGCCCCCTGCTCCAAACAAAATATTATAGATATATTTAATATTTATGCTAAATTTTTAAAGAGTACTCAAAGTTTATCATGATTAGTATTTTTAGGCCTCTCAACAATGCATGCAACCTCCACCACTTGTTCACACATAAAGAACTTAAAAATATTTGTATTTCTTAAGATAAATTACTATAATGCAATAGTAAATTAAATAATCTGTACATTTGATAGATCCATAATCTTTGAAATCTCGGTGAAGACATTCGAAACCACTTATTTCTACTGATCGAGCGAACTATATATCATGATAGTTATTTTATCAATTTATACTTGTGTACATATGCCTGTGCAGAAAGTAAGTTGATGAGTAAACATATTAGACACTGAATTAGCAAGAAGATAGAATAGTTTCTCAAACATATAAGATAGGGTAAAGTAGAATTGTTGGGAAATAGGGGACAGATGGTTACAGAATAATATAGTTGTGCGGTTGATAAATATACTCACAAATTTGTAAAGGAATGTGAGGACCGGTGTTATTCTTCACATTCAGATAGACCAACAAAATCGTGTCATCAAGTAAAAAATATTCAATAATGTTAGAGTTTTTTTTTGAGAAATAGAAGTAAGAGTAGAGTCATGATAGGCTATAGCTTAAGCTATCTATATTTTATTTTTTTAGACAATCATTTATATTTTCAAGAATTATTATACATAGATGGATGTCAAAAATATTAGACAAATATAGATATATAGATAAGTCATGGGTCAGGGCCCCTGGACCATGGGGCACTAGGGCGAGCGCCCATCTGCCCCACCCTATGGGCCGGCCCTGTGGCCAGGGTGCCTCAATTCCACGTGCTCCGCCGCCCACGATGTAGGATGAGGTAGGAAGAGGCCGAGAGGCTAGATCTGGGGTTTTCCTCTTCTTTCTTTGGTGAAAAGCCTTAGTTTTTTTCTTTTGCTTGAAACCTATCATAGAAGTTGTTCCAGTGTTCTGTGATTTCTGATGACTAGATTTAAATTTGGTGAAAAGTTTATTACGACTTGTTAATGCTAGATTATAGTATGTAGTAGTACAAAGTCCGTTGTGATTTTGCGCTCGACTTTGTGAAAGAAAATTGGTGCGTTTTTTAATGTTTATTTTAGATTTCTCCAAAGTTCAGAACAGAGGATGGAAGAACAAAGTGGCTAGTGTAGGAAACTGGGGAGGACGGTAAAGCTGAGTGGACACCACAGAATCCTCATCCAATAGATGCGTCTATGTGGATCTCATATAAGCTTATCAATTTGTTTTGCCTAGTTGATGGTTGTATTTTTTTTTGAAAGAAACATATATTAATATCAGATGATACCAATTACACTCAGCCTCTGCAACAACGATTCCCTAGCGTCCACACGGATGCAGACAATCAAAAAAAAAAGAATTACAAAAAAAAGTCCCGCTACAGTGACTCATTCATTAAAACAACAGTACTACCACCACCAAGACAGCACCAGAAGTCCAACTTCTCCAAAAACGACGCCTCCAAGAAGGGAACAGTGCACAAACACTGACATCGCCCGATCAAAGATCTAGGTTTTTACCCTGAAGAAAGTCCGCGCTCTCAAAACAATACCTTCAACAAGGTCATTGCCAGGCACAATCAATTAAGGCCAGACCCCGGGTTTTCATCCTGAGAGGTAGGAACATGAACCTCTCTTGTGCAGTCGCCCCCACTTGCATGCCACTTCCCCAATTCACAAGTCACCTAGTCAATTCCGCATCACCACCCAGACTTGAACCACCATTGTCTGTCATCAGATATCGGTCTTCATGACTTTCTCCTTCAGCACCATGAAACGAGTACATGCCCCATGATAATAATAGCCAACTAACTTTGAAGCACACCCTCTGAAACCAAACGTTCAGGGTAAAACATGAGTACATACGACCGAATTCAATCCTTCCAGCAAACTCAGGGCATGATAGCACTTATGTAGTTCGTCGGCGGAGCCTTCCGGAACACGACACAGAAACTAGATCAATGGAGACCAACATCCGGCAGATTGATGACCCACAAGTATAGGGGGTGTATCGTAGAACTTTCGATAAATAGGAGTGTCGATCCCAACGAGGAGCAGAAGGTGCTGAACAGTGGTATGGAGCAGGAAGTCCCTGTGAATACTTAGCAAACGGATTTTTAGTGGTTTTCTGATAAGGCAACAAAACAAAGAGCAAGTAATAAAGAACAAACGCAGCAAGTGGCCCAATCCTTTCTTAGCAAAGGACAAGCCGGTGGAAATACTTATAAAGACCAAACATTCTCGAGGACACATGAGAATTCTGTCAAGTGCTTTCGCTTCAAATAGCTGAGTACTCTTCTTTGGTGTTGTAAGTGTTGTGTGGGTGAACCTATGCTAATGTACCGACCTTACTTGGACTAATACATACTTGTGATTAAACCCCCTGCAAACATCCATAACTACAGGAAAGTAATTAAGATATAAATCTAACCATAGCCTTAAACTCTGAGATCCTACGCTCCCTTGTGCAAAGGTGTCCTAACGGGGGTTTAGGTTTCTGTCACTCCGGCAACCCCACAATTAGTAGTAAAATATACAATGCATTCCCCTAGGCCCATAAATGGTGAAGTGTCATATAGTCGACGTTCACATGACACCACTAGAAGAATATCACCACAACTTAAATACTAAACCATTGAATAATAACTCAGCACATATCCACTAATAAAAACAAGACTTCTCCCATTTCCTCAAGATCTAGACGAACTACTCACAAGACATCATATGGATCAAGATCAAAGATGATATGATAATGGATAACAATCTGAACATAAACAATAATCCAGTGGTTCTCACAAGCATCAACTACAATAGTAATTAACACCGGGAAAGTTTCCCCTAAGAACTAAAGCAATATCCAACACAATTGTTACAGCGGGACAGAGTGGTGATGATGGTGCTGGTGGATATGATGGTGTGGATGATGATGGTGATGATGATACCGATGAAGCCTAGCTTGACGATGGTGTTGATGGCGACGATCTCCCCTCTCCGGGAAGGAATTCCTCCGGCAGAAAACTGTCCGCCGGAGAGATCTTTATCTCTCGGTGTTTTCTGCCCCCAGAGGCGGCGAAAATCTATCTGGGGTCGCTCTCCGAGCCTTAGGTTTCCGTAGGGAAGATATAGACGAAGGGACGGAGTCGGGAGCCGGGCAGGTGAGCCACACCTGCCCTAGGCGTGGCCTTGGGTGGGCCCACGCCTAGGGGTGTGGGCCCCCTGCGGCCCTTCTTCGTCCCTCCTGGCTTCCTCAATCTTCGGGAAAAATAATATTTTCCCATATTTTTCTGCTATTTTTTTATCTTCATGAAATTGCATTAAAATGCTCTCTTTTCCATTAGAATCCAGACTCTGTCAGTCCATCCTCCAAGAATCATCCAACATGCACAAACAGTGGAAAATACATAGGCAATACCTCATAATAAGACAAATATCAATGAATAGAGGTAGATTATGATATAGAATGGTGATGCAAATTGGGCGTATCAACTCCTCCAAGCTTAGACCTTCGCTTGTCCCCAAGTAAAAACTAAGCTCAGCAAACATGTCCACAGGTTTATGGAGTAAAGTGTCGATAAAAGAATATGAATAAGAAGCATCACACTTACCATTACATAACTCATAAAAGAAAGCAACTGAGAGGAAGGTGTGGATGTGTGGATAGCCATGGCGTGATCGGCCTAGATATAGAGGAAAAGGGCGGGAAAACTGAAATATCTTTAGTCCCAGTTAGTGACTACAACCGGGACTAAAAGCTCTGGTAAAAGGGAAAGGGCAGGAAAACTTGGAGGGAAGAGGTGGGAAATGGCAGGAAATATCCTTAGTCCCGGTTAGTGACTATAACCGGGAGTAAATGGATATTATATTAAGATTATTTATATTTTTATGTCTGCCGAATCGGCAGGAACCGGGACTAAATATCTTTATGTCTGCCGAATCGGCCCGTGATTTTTTGAAAAAATCATTTTTAAACTCGCAATATGTGGTTTCTTCAGAGATCCAATGCAAGTTCTAAAGATGCGTCCCCTATCTTCATGCACGCAGGTTCGACCTTAGTTCGAAAAGGGAAAAATTCAAAACAGGCATAAAAATTCAAAAAAAATGTCCGAACAATATAAATCCTTTGCGTGGTGTCATGTTATGTAACATGGTTGCAAGGAAAAATACCAGACTTGATATATTGATCATGTCTCGAAAAAACTTTCACGAAATGACCTATCATGTTCGAGGTTTCATGGCTTTCGGTCCAAATGACCGATATTATGTGCTGAATCGCGGCATAGTTTGTGATACTGTGCCCATATTATGCATGCATATGAACATTAGTATAGAGAACAATGTTGCAGGAGGAGGTTTTCCTTTTCGTCGAACGGAAAATCCATTTTCCATTTTCCGAGCGCAAAAAACGGGTCGTTTGTGAAGCAACAACCAAAATGCTGTTTCAGAATACTACCGTCCCATTTTTCTAAAATACTAGACCACCTTACATGGACTATATCCCAACTGAGAAATCTCAAACCATTCTATTAGAAGAACTTTGTTTTGTTTATTCATCTACCATATAACAAATTATATGTAGTGCTTGCTTCTTTAATCCGTCCAGACTAAATATTGCTATGAAAGATCAAATCTTGTCATAGTCAACTCCTTGAACATTGTCGTAAAATACTTTACGACATGTCGACTATTTCATAGATGTGAAACATCCATGTCTGTTTCTTTATAGATCCAAATACGACCGATAGGGTTTTACACCTTTCTGGAGGGTCTTCCAAGTTCAAAACTTGATTTCTCGTGTATGGAACTATCACGGATTTTATGGCTTCAAGCCGTTTGACGGAGTCAGGACCCATCGTCGCTTCTTTGCATGTAGTCGGATCATTATTGTCAAACAATAATGATTTACTCTCAAATCTTAGCATTTGATTGTTTATCCGGCCGACTTGGTTCAATAAGAACTTAGATCTCCGTGACCACAACCTTTGAGGCACATAAGCTATGAGCATTATGGCAGCCTCCGGAACCATTTCCGCAAGAATCAACACATTTAGCTAAGGTTCGTTAACCTTATCAAAGTTCTATTGTCCTCCTACTTAACTTTTATGAAAAATTCCTTCTTCAAGAAACTTCACATTTCAAGCGACAAACCCTTTTGTCCTCGGTGTTATGGAGGAATAACCAATTGTTATTCGAAATAACCTACAAAGACATGCTCATCCGAATTTGGTTGTAAACATCTTACTTATGTTTAGCATACCAAAATTTAAGAAATGACAACTTGGGTTTTACCCCAAACCATAACTTCCATGGTGTTATTTCAACGGATCTAGATGGAGCTCTTTTCAGTGTAAAAGCGGTAGTCTCTAAAGCTTTAATATTTTAAAACATAATGGCAGTTTTATAAATAACACCTTTGATCCAACCATGTCAAACAAGGTTTCATTACAAATCTCAAACACTCCATATTCCTATGGTGTTTCGGGATATGTAAATCTAGGTGTTTTGCTAAACTTGCAACTCAAATAAATCCCTTTTATGATAAAATCATAATTCATTTATTTTTCTTGTTACACTTGTAACTCAAATAAATCCCTTACGATCAAATCATAAACCATTTATTTTCTTGTCACAATGATTTTCACTTCATCTTGAAATTCCTTGAACATTTTCAAATATTTCACACTTCTTTCTCATTAAGTGAATATTCACTCAAATTTCCGGAGAAAGTATATTAAGTTGAAACCCATCGCTTACGACTATAAATAATGGACTACATACATCGATATGTATAAATTCCAATATTTTAGTCGTTCGTTCTTCTTTGGCCTTTGAACGAAGTTTTAATTATCCCGAGGAAAGTCTCACAAGCGTCACTTGATCAAATCAAAGACTCCAAAAACCCATGAAAATGGAGATTCTTCATGTTTTCTTTCCAATATAATTTAAACAGCGATGTCACTTCGTAAGTGATCTTTCAATCATTTGTCTTGCGACATTTTAGCATTAGGTTTTATGGATGTGATTTCTCCAACTAGATTTGTAAATCATCCATCTTATATGGAATACGGTAATTATTTGAACAACCTTTGTTCTCATAATACCTGATTTAAATAACAATTATTAAAACAAATCTTGAAGTCAAGCTTTGATGTCAACGAGAAACACAAACAACGGTTTGTTTGTTTTCGATGAACATCATCACATATTCTCTTGCTAGTTACTTAGGCCATTGTGGTTTATGAATTGGGTCGTTCCGTATGAAATTTCATACCAACCAATTCGGTATCTAATACCCAAGAACCACATTATTTAACAAGCAAAGAATATAACCATAACATGTATATCATCCATATACCTAAATTGGATATTTCCAATCTTTTCTTTTCTGCCAAATATATTTTATAGATTCTCTTTTAGCATTTCCTTTTTACTTTTTAAAAGAATCTATCATCACCAAAGTGGCGTCATATACATGACACATAGTCCAAAGCGTTTATATTCAAATAATAATACCTTTGGACTTGCACTTTAAAGTAGATCACCATCATCAAAATGATCGGTATTCTTTTAAAATCCATTCTTTAGTAATCTTTTAGTGTAGTAAACACTTTACATACATCTTATATTCATCCTTATCATGACGACTTTCATGATCAAGCTAATGTAGCTTATAAGGAGAATCGTGAGTATAATGTTGCTTTCCAAAACCCTTTTGGATGATTAGGATGTCTAGCATCTCCAACCTTTGTAAATTCTCATCCTATATGAGAACACATATTATACTCTATCATATTGCAACCAAAATATTGTTTCAGATATCGTTATATCTGTCACACATGATGGTTTCTGAAACAATTCTTTCAGCTCCTAGATAAACTTGATATTAAAACAATCAAGAATCATGGAGGCAAACATGATACTTAAGATACTAACACTGGAATTGTTACTCTCGATTTAATACCAATTATTAAATCTCACGGAGTAAACAGAGTTTGCTGAAAGTTTGCAATAGGACTTTAAACTTTAGATTGACACTCAACACAATACGATACCAGTTCGTAAAGTATATATCCAGAATTCTATAGTTCTATTATCTCAATTACAACTATGCATAAGGTGGTGAACGAATGCCAATGACTACAACAAATTATGCAAATTCACTTTGATTTAATTTATGATAAATTGAGTTATACTAATCCAAATTAGAAATGAACTCCCACTCAAAAACGACATCCCTCGTGTCTTTTTGGTGATTACATGAACCAAATCCACTACACCAAGTCCGATCATCACGTGAGTCGGTGTAGCTTCAAAGGCGAGCATCAAATGGGCATCATATCTACTATATGACTCATGCTTAACCTTTCGGTCTGTGTTCTGAGGCCATGTCTGTACATGCTAGGCTCGCCAAGTAAGAACCTTAGTATTCGCTTGTGTAACTGTCTTACACCCGAGATATGCTCGTGGATTCAAGTACACCCGATCATCACGTGATGCCTTGAAGCGACGAAACATTATCGGTGCATACTTAAGGAAGAACACATTCTTATCTTGATATTTAAATGAGGGATCATCTTATTATGCTAATAAAACGCTAAAATAGCAATATAAGATGCAATCAAACATCACATGTTTGTAAGTGAAAAGATATGATTCCCGCATATGATCTCCATCATGTGCATCGTGGTATGATCACTATCATACCTTTATGTGTAAATCCAAGGTCTATGGAGTTTACACGTTATGTATGTTGTAAGAGTATCATCTCATACTTCTACTTACAACATCACCATATCATAACACTAGCCCAGCAACAATCTAAACTAGACGCCTCTAATTTATCCATTGCAAATTTTACGTGGTTTAGGGCTTTCGAAGATAGAACCGTTCTTACCTACGAACATGAACCACAACGAGGATAACCAAATTATTGACAACTCGTTGCAAATTAGATATTGACTATAGTAGGAGAGACAGACACCCGCTAGCCACTTATGCAAACTATTTGCATGTCAAGCGTGGAACAGGTCTCATGTGCGAGGACATGTAAAGTTTGTCCGGGCCGCTTCATCCCACTATGCCACCAATATCCAAAGTACAACTAAGAAGCAATAAAATGATCATCATCGCCCACATACTCATATGTGTACTACCCGTGCAAAGTATCTACGCATAGATCCGGCTCTGATACCACTGTAGGGTTCGCAGCATAGAAAACAAAAAAATTCCTACAATGGGAACAACTATGTACCAAGATCTATCTACTAGATACAAACAACGGGCGGATGTATATCCGTAGAGAACATACCCTTGAAGACCGACAAAGCTTAACGAGTCCAAACTCGTGGTTGATGTAGACGATCTCTTGCCGATCTCAAGATCGAGAGGAAGTCCTAGCGCCGCAAAACAGCAGCGCATCCGTGCTCGCACACACGTTCGAGGCATCGAGCAACCTCCGCCTCCTTGCTCCAGAGATGCAGCGGAAGCACAACTCTTTCTTGCCGAATAGCCACCGGGAACATGTATCTCGCTAGTCCGAGACCATGGGGGATAAATTCTAGAGGTGGAGAGAGATCCTTCACGAGGAGGTGTGAGTGAGAGAGAGGGAGGGGTGCTCCTTTTATAGGGAGAGGGGGGGCACCCAAGGGGCCATGCGCCCAGCCATGGGGCTGCCCCCACCTCTTCCACATTCATGTGGGTGGACACTCCACTCACTCAAATGCCTTTCAATTCCCTCCACTCAAAAACCCACTCAAATTCCCATTAAATTTCCACCAAATTTAATGCAAACTCTCATTAAATAAAACTCCTTTTATTTATTAAGAATTTTGTCAATTACTTTAATGACAAACATTCACATATAACCCCTTGCTAGTATTTCATTTCACATGCATAGAAACTTTCTGCAATTTCACCCGAAAACCCGTTTCGGTATCTAGTGAAATAAATTCCTGCGCTTGTTATTCTTTTCGGCATGAAACTTTTGCTCCAATTGGATGTCGGTGTCTCTTAAGTGTGTCACCCTACGGTTCATGAATAATGCGAACATGATCGAGAACCCTCTCGGATCAATAATCGAAGCGGATCCGAGACCCATCGACTCCCACACATTCAACGATGACTTTCTTGTGATCGTCGGAACCTTTTTACGCTAGTATCTTAATCCTTTTGTTTCGCGATATATTACATGTCCGAGATTCGATCATCGGTATCTCCATACCAAGTTTGATCTCGTTACCGACATGCACTCTTTTCTTGTTCCCGTGATATAACATTCTAGTGATCAAATCACTTGCTTGCAAGCTAATCAATGTGATATCACCGAGAGGGCCCAGAGCATATCTATCCGTCATCGGGATGAACAAATTCCACTCTCGATCCATGGGCCTCAACATAACACTTTATTAGTTCTGAATCCATCTTTATAATCACCCTGTTACGGTGTGACGTTTGATGTTATCAAGAAACTCTTCCGGTGTTAGTGATTGACATGATCTCATGGTCTAAGGATTAGGATCACTTCGTAATTTGTTATAGCAATATAAACTCAATGACTTTGATCGTAATGCTATACTTCGGATGAATGTTCATCACATCATTACACTAATGTTGTGACCTCGTTATTAACAACATCCAATGTCCATGATCAGGAAACCTTGATCATCTTGTTAATCAACGAGCTAGTTTATGAGAGAGGCATAACTAGGAACTTCCTTTTTTGTTTATTAAACACACATGTATTAACGTTTCCGTATTAATACAATTATAGCATGCAAAATAAACATTTATCATAAACAAGGAATACGATAATAACCACTTTATTATTGCCTCTCAGGCATATTCCCTTCACTTTTTTATTTTAGCCCTCCGGATCAAACAAATCTACTGAAAGGAGCAGACGAGGCCCAACCAAAAAGTTGGAAGACCATGAGAGGTTCAGGATTGAAGAAGTCGGTGACGACGGCAAACCGACGACTCCCCTTGTTGTCGCAAACAAATTTGTGGCACAATGCGGAGTAATCGTTAGGGACTTCGTCCTGATCACCATGCGAAATTGGAATAGGCCTATTGATGCGGAAGAGGGAACATCTTTATATGTCCCTAACATGGCCAAAGATTTACTGTGGAAGAGGCTAATGCTTAATTTCACCCTACCGAAGGTAGAGCTGGATCCAAATGCGGAGGATCCAGTTGAGGACGCCAAGCAACATGCCAAAGCCATGCAGATGAAGGTCAGGGAGTGGGCTTTGAAGAAGATGGCCTAATGTTTCACCAACTGGAAGAAAAGATTGCACCTTGACTATGTCGTGAAAGAGAAGACTCCGGATTTCGAGAAGATTCAATATCAGAAGTTAAGACCTTTCTGGGCTGAGTTTGTGAATTACAAGACATCAAAAAAAGCTAAGAAAAATGTCTGAAACGAATAAGCTAAATGCTGCTAACAAGAAGTATCACCATACTATGGGGAAAGGTGGCTACCGGGCTGGCATTCCTAAGTGGAAGAAACTTGAGGATGAACTGCATGCTAAGAAGATCATCCGAGAGAGAGACGATTGGATCGAACGTGTAAAGAATTGGTTTTACAGGCATGGGGGCACGTTGGACTCAGAAGGGGAGTGTATATATAACATAAGACATAAAGAAGACCCCTTGCCAATCGAGAATATAAGAAAAGCAGTAAAGGATATTATACATTGGGACTTCATTCCCGATAGAGAGAATGACGAGCTCACACTAGCCCTTGGGAATAAGAAACAGGATGGACGATCACGAGGCACAATAGGCTCCCAACCATGTAGCACTAGGTTTCCCGAAAAGAGGAAGAAATATCCTGATAGAAGCCGTAAGAGGAGCAAGGACAAGGTGGAAGTTGAAGCAAATATTCAGGCAGAGCGGATGCATATAATTGAAGAACGAATAAAGCAACAACAAGATCAAATTAACACACTTAGCCAGCAAGGTACTACCGGCCCATCTCAGCAGCACATGGTGGTAGAACCTGCATTCGATGCTACCAGCCTATCGAATAATCAAAAAAGCATTGTGGTTTCCACCGAGGTCCCAGGTGATGACAAAGACGATGACGATGGTGCACCGACGATGGCTCGTGTTGGCTACCCAGTGGATGATATCACACAGATGACACACTGCGAGCTACATGTCAAAGTTGTGAACATATCAATGAAGGTGGCGGTCGGCTATGCCTTACCAATTGGACCTGCACCAACTTACCATTGTCGTCCGGTTCCACAGGCCTACGCTGTTGTCGGGGTGGATGAAATCATGCCCACCTTTCAAGGTTTGAAGCTTGACTACCCTGCAGGTGAAGGGGATGTGAATGAACTGGGAGAAGCAACAAACGTCACCATTCTATGGCCAAAGGAATGTATTGTGCTTCCAAATCAGACGCCAAGGCCATCTTCGTCGCCGCCTCACCCGTCTCCAACGCGGTCGTCGCCGCCGCGATATCCGTCTTCGTCGCCTCACCCATCTCCGTCGCCTCACCCGGCTCCGTCGCCTCACCCATCTCCGTCGCCTCGCCAGTCTCCAGCGCAGCCGTTGCCGCCACGGCAGCCATCGCCGGCGCCTTAGGAAAAAAAGCGTAAGCGTACCATCGCTACTCTACGAAGTGGTAAGTGATCCCCGACACGTAAACATGAGCCTCTTCCAAAAGTACCAAAGGTTCCTCCCAAGAGAGCTTATGACTGTACTGAAAAGGAGACTACGACGATCGTTGAGGCAGAAACGACAGTGTTTTTTGCTAAGCTGAGGCGGCCGAAAGAACCAGAGTTCCCCAGCACCGAAGAAGATAAAGCCCGAGTGTTCAAAATGCTAAAGGGCCTTCACCAACCCGAGCCAAAGCTGTCATCAGACTATAAGCGCTCTATTCTCAAGTCACATGCGGCACAATAACTGTCGAAGAGCAGTACTGGTGCAAGCAGGAAATTTGTTGCCCAGCTCGGAGAACAAAAAGAACAATCTTGCGCCCCTCTCAAGGTGATTTCTCATACCAATATGGGGTCGAGCAAATATGCGGCCGAACAGCTGTATGATCTAGAGATAGTTGCACTATACGAAGAAGCGACCGCTGCTCAAGGTATGAGTATTTCCCACTACTTATCCCGGTTATAGTACTTCCCCGTGGGTGAAGTAGCATACAAATACCAGTATGGCAAACCTCTTGTCAAACCTGAGGAGGTAAAGAATCTTCCAACAAAAATGCGAATTGCATAACTGGTACATGCATGCCACAAAGGCCAGGGCTAACTGGATAATGCTGAGGGTTACAAAAAATCATTACGGGAAAGAAGTAGATGACATGATAGCCATTGAATTTTTTGAACTATTTCAATTATTCAATTAAGACGCCTTGGACAAATCGATCATCAGTGCCTATTATCTGTAAGTACTAATTTTATAATTAATTTAGTATTTAGCTATCTCACCTTGTTTATTACATGTATATAATCATACTATAATATGCAGAATGAAGATTCTCGAATGCAGCAGAGGACAAATCTATGACATTGGGTTCGTTTCTCCCATATTGGGTTCATCAAGCTAATCTCAAAACAAAACCTCAGAATACGGAGGATATTGTACATGCGTTAAGGTTTCAAGAAACCAGAAGGGAAATACTATTTCCTTACAACTTTGAGTGAGTGTTATTGTCTTGTATACACTTTCTATTTCGCTTACTCGATGTTAAGTGTATAATTGATGAGTTATGTATGCACAGCTTCCACTATATTCTGTTAATCATTCAACCTGGCAAAGGGCGGGTACTAGTCATGGACTCGAAACATAAACTCCTTGAGACGTGGAAGGACATGAAGATGATTCTCCGGTGGTAATTCTAATCATTATGGCACTATATTGGCAATGTTCATGAATTTCATGATATCAAGTAATTAGTAACTTTTTTTATTCGTTTTCTTCGCTGGGCAGCGCTAGGAAACGGTTCACCAAGAAGGCTAGGGGTGTTTGGAAAGAGGAGCTTACATTTAAACCACTAGATGTAAGTACCACTAGCTATATCCGCGCATCTCTTTGATTATAGTTTTGATATCATTATTATCATGCTTGATTATTATTTTGATTGAACTCTTTTCTCGTAAAGTGTCTGACGCAGGGACCAGGGAACAATTTATGTGGATACTATGTTTGCGAGTTCATTCGTCAGACGTGCTGTGAGAAGGAGAGAAATTTAGAGCAACTTAACGTACGTAAACAATTTTTATAGTTTTTTATTACCATCAAATTGTGTTTAGTTTCATTTATATAGGTTGACTCCCTTTTTAAATCAGCTCGAACGTCTATGGTACGGTCTTCTACCAAAGGATCGCCTACGAGCAATTCAGGAGGAATTGACGGGATTCTTGGATACAGAAGTCCTAAACCCAAACAGAGAATACTATGCGGGTGTATAGGCAATTGGAATTGTACAAAAAGCTTATTTTGTATGTATATATGTGCATGAAACCCGTGTATCGAATGTAATATGTTCGACACTTGGATCTCTATTGTCATGATGATGTTGTGTAATATAATGGTTCTTTCATTAATGAGTGCAAAACACAAAATAAAAAATAAAACAATATAAATGAATTCTCTGCCGCGGCACAAAAAGTGGCCAAAATGCTGCCGCGGCAGAAAATGTTTGCCAAAATAAATTCTCTGCCGCGGTAGAGAAATGTGCCAAATCTTTGCCACGGCAGAGGGTCATTTTTCCCGGTTCGTGTTACGAATCGGGACGGTTGCTCCTCCTCCCCTCGCGCGGAGCAGCGGCCACGTGTACCATGTTTTGTCCCGGTTCGTGAGCCAACCGGGACTAAAAGTTGGGGCTTTAGTCCCGGTTGTCCAACCGGGGCAACCGGGACTAAAGCCCCTTACAAACCGGGACGCTTAGAGCTATTTCCACCAGTGTCCCTCCGTTTAAAAATATAAGATGTTTTAGGTTTGTGAAGGTAATGTATCTAGACATCTTTTAGTGTGTAGATTTATAGTAAACCTCTCCGAACGTACACACTAAAAGATGTCTAGATATATTATCTTCACAAAGCTAAAACATCTTATATTATAAAACGGAGGGAGTACTCAACATGACTGATCCTTGAACCTAGCTACTAAAAGTTTTTCATCAAATCCTAGCCAAAAACTTGCTTACCAGATACTTCAAGTATTTCGTTGCTTATTATTTGCTGATAATCTCTAACTGATTTAAGATGTTGACGTGCATGATTAATATTTTAACTAGTTTTACGTTTTTATTAAATTAGATTGAATGTGCAATGTGATATATTTGTTTTTTTTATTTACACATTAAGGAAGATTGTAATTTGTACAGATATTCGTTGCCGATGGCTTTATTCTACTATGGTTTAAGGGACACAGCGGCTTCGCATGCTGTGATCTTTTCGAGCCTGACTCCGCTCTTCACATTTTTCCTATCCATACTGCTTGGGTAAACAGATTCTCCTCTTAACGTAAAAGACTATAACTTGAAAGATCCACTGTAGATATTTTATCAATAGATTATTTTATCAATTTTGTTTCAATTGTATTTTTCCTCAACCTAATCAACTCATGCTTCTGATTTTTCCTAAACCTAATCAAGTCATTCTAGATGTGATCTGCAACTATATGACCTTAACCATGTAGAAAGAACGATACCATCTTAATCTTTCTAAATATATACATGTTGAAGTTGGTGAACCTCATGAACAGACAATTAATTAGAACTACCTGGAACAAAACAAAAGAACCGCAAGACCAGAGATATGATTTTACATATTTTTGTACGAACTATTGTAAAGAATGAACAATATAGTTCAGTTACATATCTTACTAGATATTTCAAAATTACAAATCACATGATTTTGCAGAATGGAGAACTTGCACCTTCAATCCAAGGACGGCAGTGCAAAGGTGATAGGGGCATTGATCTGTTTTGGTGGGTCTTTGCTAATAATTCTTTACAATGGAAAAGAACTGCATCGCTCCAGTCCAATTATAAGAGTGAGCCCTAAAGATTCTAATGGAGCTGCTGGAGGGCACCATTTGAGGGGCACGTTGCTGTTGTTGGGTAACTGTATCTGCTATGCATTTTGGTACCCGATACAGGTACACTCAGCAATAAATGTTGTTGCAGATCTCTCTTCTCACTCGCTCGTGTATGCACTTGGCTAGAACACAACCAGGTAGAAGAGACGCAGGACACAAGGAGTTTGCGCTGCGTGCAACTAACTGCAGCCTTTTCAGTTTATCTCCATTTATTCTCTGATTACAACAGAAAGAACGAGAAAAACGGATCGTGTGCGAGGCTAGTGGAGCTGCCATCCCAACTCCGCTCGAGCACGTCCCGTACTGGTCCACGATGATCCTAGAGCTCGTGCCATCCCACGTAGCAAACCACCGTGTCCACTAACTAACTTATCTGCTAACTTAAACGACTAGAATGACTGACCACAACAAGGTCACCTTATTCTGCTAACTGAAAACTACTGCTACTGACACAGATCTTCAGAGTTTGCAAAGTGCAGTGTTTAGCCAACACTTCACCCCCTTAAACCTGCACTTTTGACAACGCCCAGTTTCGCTCGCATCTCAACGAAACGAGTCCTTCCCAGCGCCTTGGTGAGAATATCAGCCAATTGCCCATCTGTTCTGACATGATCGACGTCCAGCTTCCCTTCCTCAAGGCACTGACGAATGTGATGAAATTTGATGTCAATGTGCTTGCTCCGGTCATGATGCACCGGATTATTGCTGAGGGCGATCGCAGACTTGTTGTCGACGAAGAGTTGGAATTTCGCCGGTGCTTGTCCTGTCAGGTCACTGATCAGCCTGCTGAGCCAGGTCCCTTGGCAGGTCGCCGCTGCTGCTGCGACGTACTCAGCCTCGCATGATGACACTGCCACCATCTTCTGTTTCTGCGAGGACCAGGTGACTATGCTTCCGCCGAGGAAGAAGACCACTCCAGACGTGCTCTTGCGATCGTTCACGTCTCCGGCGAGATCACTGTCGCTGTATCCAATCAGCTCTGGCTCCCCGTTCCCCTTCCTGTAGCGGCATCCATAGCCAAGCGTGCCACGGACGTACCTCAGGATTTGCTTGACGACGGCCCAGTGATGCGTGCTTGGTGCCTCCATGAAACGGCTCGCCACGCCCACCGCGAGAGCGATGTCAGGCCTGGTGTTGACCAGATACCGTAAGCATCCAATGATGCCTCTGTATTCCGTTGCATCGACCTTCTGGGCACCATCCTCCTTATGCAGCTTGAGTCGAGCTTCCATTGGTGTGCAGCAGGGGTTGCACCCGCCCATCTTGGCGCGCTCGAGGATCTTCTCGGCATAGGCGCGCTGGCACAACGTGATTTCTCCATGTCCTTGCCTCACCTCGACACCGAGGTAGTAGGACAGCAATCCGAGATCGCTCATCTTGAAGAGACGATGCATCTCGGACTTAAACGCCTTGATCTCTTCGACGTGGGTGCCCGTGATGATCAGGTCATCAACGTACACCCCGACCAGTAGATAGTTGGTCGCATCACCGCGCCTGTATACAGCGTGCTCTAGCGGGCTGCGAGAGAATCCCAGCTCGATCAGAGAGGAGTCCAGCTTGGCGTACCAGGCGCGTGGGGCCTGTCGCAGTCCGTACAATGCCTTGCTCAGCTTGAGGACAGAGTTGGGCTGCTCCTTGTCCAAGAATCCAGGAGGTTGCAGTACATACACCTCCTCGCCGAGGTCCCCATTCAAGAATGCGGATTTGACATCCATATGGTGGACCTCCCAGCCGCCGTGTGCAGCTAGCCCCAGTAGAACACGCACTGTCTCCATGCGCGCGACAGGTGCGAAAACTTCATCGAAGTCCACCCCCTGTCGCTGGGCGTATCCCTTCACGACCAACCTTGCCTTGTGCTTGACAACGTTGCCATCGGGGTCCTTTTTCAGCTTGAACACCCATTTCAGTCCGATCGCACGGTGCCCAGTTGGGAGCGAGGATAGGGCCCAGGTCTCATTGTCAATGATGCTGCCCATTTCCTCCTCCATCGCCCTGCGCCAGGCCGGCGAAGCGAGCGCCTCCTCGACATTTGCAGGCTCCTCTGCCGCCATGAGGCAACGCACCTCGGCATCGGCGTCGTCGTTGTCGCCCGTCCCCAGTGGGTCGCACTGTGGCACAGTGGTGTCGTAGATGTTCTCGACGCGCCTGTACCGGTGAGGTTTGGCAGCGTCGTCCGCAGCATCCAGTGTACTGTCGCGTGAGGGAGGCGTACACAACTGGACCGCGGGCGATGTCGACGTGGGCGCCGTGGCCAAGCTCGTGGTTGGTGTACCAGCGGGCGCCTGTCCCGCCGATGGAGACGGAGTTCGTGGGCACGCGCTGCTGCAGGAGTCGTGCCCGTTGTCGACGATGGCCTCACCCGTCTCGGACACGTACTCCACCGTGAACGTGGGCGGTGCACCGCCGCCCTGCTCCAGTGCCCAGCTCCAGGAGCGCCGCTCCTCGAAGGCCACATCCCTTGTGACGTAGAGCTTGCCTCCAACGGGATCGTACACCCGATAGGCCTTGGAGCCCTCTTCATATCCTACAAACACTGTGAGAATCGACCGATCAGACAGCTTTGTGATACCAGGGCCTGTCCTCTTCATGTGCGCCACACAGCCGAAGGTGCGGAGGTGCTCCACCGTCGGCTGGCGGCGATGCCAAGCCTCGTACGGCGTGACTCCATTGAGGCTTCGAGTGGGCGCACGGTTTAGCACGTACACCGCGCACTTGACCGCCTCCCCCCAGAACGTGGCCGGCATCGACATGCCCTTCAGCATGCAGCGGGCCATCTCCACCACGGTCTGATTGCGGCGTTCCACGACGCCGTTCTGCTGAGGAGAATACGGCGCCGTTGTGAAGTGCTCCACGCCTTCCTGCGCGCACCAGGGCTTGATCTCGCCAGAGTTGAACTCACCTCCGCGATCAGAGCGGAAGGCCCTCAGGCGGCACTGCTGTTTTGCTTCAGCTAAAGCCTGAATTTTCCTGAAACGGGCAAATGCTTCATCTTTTGATTTTAGCAGCTCCAACCACATATACCTGGTGCAATCATCGACGACCAGCAGAAAATACTGGTTTCCTCCTGCCGTCGTCGGCTTGATCGGCCCGCACAGATCTGTGTGGACAAGCTCGAGGGCACGCTCTGAACGGTGCTTGCTTGCCCGAGGGAACGCCAGCCTGTGTTGCTTCCCGATCGTGCAGCCATCGCAGATTTCATCGATGTGATCGATCTCCGGCATCCCGCGTACCATGCCGCGCCTCGACATGGTGTTGACCGCGCGGAAGTGGAGGTGGCCGAGCCTGGCGTGCCAGACCCACGCCGGCGTGTCGACCTTGGACAGCAAGCACACCGGCGCTGCGACATTCAGGTTCAGAATGTACAGCCTGTTGGCTGCACGCTTCACCCGCACGAGCAGACGACGCTGCTGGTCGTACACGCGCAGGTATCCGCCCTCGATCACCGACTTGCAGCCATTCTCGTCAAGCTGACCAAGAGAGATGATGTTCGTCCGGAGCCTGGGGATGAAGAAGACGCCGGCGAGGATCCTCTGATTTCCGTCGGTGCAGCGAAACAGCACGTTGCCTTTTCCGCCGATCTCCACCAGCGACCCGTCGCCGAAGCGGACGGATCCCTTCACGGACTCGTCGAGGGTCACGAAAGCGTCCCTGACGCCCGTCATGTGGCTGCTGGCGCCGGTGTCGAGGTACCAGACCCCGGCGGCGGCGGGCACGGGCACCACCTTCTCTTCATTCAGGAACACCGCCTGTGTGTCCACGGCTACGGTCACCGGCGCGGCCTGCACCATGGTGGCCTCCGGTGCCTCAGTGACCACGTCGATTGAGGCGAGCAGGAGTGCTGGTGGCTCGCCCTGCTCCTCGGCGAGGTTGGCGACTTCATTTTTCCGCTCGCGGTCGCGCTGAGCCTTACGGCATTCCTTGGCCCAGTGACCGGCCTTGCCGCAGTAGCGGCAGTTCCCGTGGCGACGAGGCGTGCCGCCGTTGCCACCGGTGGGCGCACTGGTAGCGCCCTTATCCTTGTCGCCGCTCTGAACTTTCTGCTTGGGATACCCCTTTTGACCAGAGGACGACGAGCCCTGCCCGCGCTGCTGTTGGCGAGCCTTCCATTCCTCCTCTGAGAGAAGGAGCTTGTTGTTGACGCCGTCGATGGCGTCGTCCAGCTCGTACCCTTCTTCCGCGGTGATCAACCGACCGGTGAGGTCCTCGATCGTGAGCTCCCGCAGGTTCATGGTTTGCTCGATCGCCATCACCACGGGCCGGTATTTCCGCGGCACGGTACGGAGGTACTTGAGAACAGCCTTGTACTCGTCGACAGGGTCGCCGAGCAGCTCAAGGTCGCTGACGATCGCGGTAAGCCGCATGGCAAAGTCCTCGATCGACTCCCCCGACTTGAAGCGGAGATCCTCCCACTCGCGACGGCGGGTTTGAGCCTTGGCCTCGCGCACGCGCTCAGAGCCCAGCCGCATGGTCTTGATGGTTTCCCATGCGGTCTTGGCGCAGTCCTTCGCCGCCAGGGTGCGAACCATCTCCGGCGGCACGGCGCGTAGCAGCGCCGCCAGTGCCGCACGATCGTCGTGATCGTCATCGGCGCCATACTCGATGACGTCCCACAGGTGCGCCGCCTGAAGCTAGACGCACATCACCATCGCCCATTCTGCATAGTTGGAGCGGGTCAGGGTTGGGTAGGTGGTATTACCGGAGCTCTCGCGCACGACGCGCTCCCGGATCACCAGTTCACCGCCGCCGCGACGAGGAGGGCTGCGGCCACGCCGCGGTGCTGGGGATGAGGAGGGACGGCGTCGCCTGGACGCCGGCGGTGCTGAGTTCCCGCTCCCCTCGGCTCCTACCCCCTTCCCTTTCTCCGTCGCCGTCGGTGTCTTCGACATGGCTCTGATGCCAAGTGTTATTGCAGATCTCTCTTCTCACTCGCTCGTGTATGCACTTGGCTAGAACACAACCAGGTAGAAGAGACGCAGGACACAAGGAGTTTGCGCTGCGTGCAACTAACTGCAGCCTTTTCAGTTTATCTCCATTTATTCTCTGATTACAACAGAAAGAACGAGAAAAACGGATCGTGTGCGAGGCTAGTGGAGCTGCCATCCCAACTCCGCTCGAGCACGTCCCGTACTGGTCCACGATGATCCTAGAGCTCGTGCCATCCCACGTAGCAAACCACCGTGTCCACTAACTAACTTATCTGCTAACTTAAACGACTAGAATGACTGACCAAGTCGCATACAACAAGGTCACCTTATTCTGCTAACTGAAAACTACTGCTACTGACGCAGATCTTCAGAGTTTGCAAAGTGCAGTGTTTAGCCAACAATAAATGGGTGTTTTTTGAAGTAGTTCGGTGTCTATTTTCCCACATAAGCATATTGTAATATCAGTAGTTTATTCTTGTTTGCTTTAAATGTGTATTCTTTTACTGTTAATAATGCACAAATGTTAATAATCTAGGTGAAAGTTTTGAAGGTGTATCCATGGAAACATTGGTCCTCAGTGCTGACCTGTGTTCTGGGTGGTGTGCAAACTATGGCTAACAATTGTTTACTCGGTAAGTATTTTTTATAATTTATTGATTTTAGTTTTTTGTGCAAAAATGGTGAGAATTATCGTAAATGACAAAGTGAAACGGGCTTTGAATGGATCTGATATGTAACCATCGCTGTCCCTCGGGATGTTTGCTACTGTATCTCCACTTTCTTCCACCAGCTACTTGTGTATTGGACTTGGTTTACACATAGTAGGACTGAGAATTAGGGCCATGTAGCATGTTTAGACCAGATACATGTTCTGGCTGCAAAGAGTTGGACAAAATCCACACTCGAGAATTAGTATTTACTACCGTGTGAATTTTCACTGTGACTACTTTTCACATTTTTGTAGATCTAGGTAATCTTACAATGCCACTACTTACTATAGCTAATATTATTGTCTCAAGCAAAAATCAAGCAATCAAATTATGGTAGTTTCAGTATAGCTACGAAAAAACTTGTTAGGAAAAATATTGCCTGATGAGTGTTAATAGTGTTTACTACCTTTATTCTATCTAGCAGAATCTATGGGCATATCATGGTTAAATTTAATTGTTAACATACACAATTATTTAACAAATCGCCCGTGAGGACTTCCTATATGGTTGAAAACTATGAAACCACTACTTTTGACTTTTAAGCATTCAAAAAATATTCTGTATTTTGAACTCACTTTAAATGAATAGGCAATAAAGTGACAAAAAATTAACTCAATTGCCTGTGATTTGGTGCTGTAGGCTGCACTTGGCACAGCAGCCAAGTATTGGCTGAACCTATATGCTGTTGAAAAGAGCGGCCCAGTTTTCCCACCAATGTTCAGCACCTTATCGATGGTATTCACCATAATTTTGGGAACACTGTTGCTAGGAGAAAGCCTCACGGTCGGGAGGTAAAAAGACTCCATTTTCTGGAAATGTAGATATTAAACAAGAGATTGGTTCTTATGATCTCGAGTTTACCTATACCTTTTGCACAGTGACATACTGTTTTTATGCCATAACATATATGCATTTTTGTTTTGTGACAATGTACTGGGTAGTGCTTTAGTGTTCGGTGGTCTATACATATACCTATATGGAAAGGCCAAGGAACAACACGCAAAGACGGCATCAGGCACAGCTCTGTGTATGTACCATATCTGTATGTACAAGTGGCCTAAGGCTGTGATCGAATATCTAGATAAGACTAGAAGGAGATTCTTTTGACAAAGGGGAGATTCTGTAAAAAAATGTGTCATATGGTTAAATGGGAGATTATCTTTAAACCAAAAAAAAAGCTAGCTTAGGGATTAGAGATCTGGAATTGTAGCTCTCGTTGTATAAGTGGTGGTGGAAGGCAATGGTATGTGCGTGGTGAGTATTACTCTCGGGGGCGAGAGCCCATCTCTCGCCCCCGAGAGTAATGGAAAGTGGAAAATTTCCCGCAATACTTTCATTTGATTGTAGTTACAGTAGCAGCTTTTTCTGGGTGTAAGCTTGAATTTTTGCTTGTTTTGAGAAGAATATTATTAAGTCACCTGTGAGACAATCTGTTGTTGCATTGCGCAGGGATGCAAAAGGAGGGGGACAAGGAGCTTATGTTGTCTGGTGCAGCTGCGTTACAGGCGGCTCTCCCCCTCAGAGGCGGAGCTAGGGGGGCAGGGGCCATGCCCCCCTATGCCATGGTACAACAGGAAAGTTTTATATCCAATGCTGGATTAGTGAGGAATTTTAGTGCAAATTGCATGTTTGCCCCCCTCCCCCTAATCAAGGATTGACATGGCTGGCCCCCTCTAAACTTGAATCCTGCCTCCGCCACTGCTCCCCCTGCACTCTGCCACCCAGCTTGATGAGGAGGGCGGCACTGGGATTTCCAAATGATCTTCCCAGCCTCAACATTTGGGGCTCTGTGCTAGCTCCGCAACTATGTGGGATGGTATTTTTCGTTTTTTGCAGTGGGGGACGTTGAACTGCCTGTCCTGTTATCTTTGGTAGTGGAATCTGGAGTGAACTAGAGCTTGTTTATGGATCCAAAATTGCTACTTTTGGTTGGTGAGATCATGTTCTGAACATTGTCCTTTGTCGATAAGTGTAGTTAAGGATCAGCAAGTGTGTCATTGCAATGCAATGCTATGGAAATTCCTGGGAGTGAGAAGAGATTAAGAGCTGAAAATGAGAATGTTTGTGCTGATGGACGACCTGCTTGCCGGCTTGCAAGGGGTTACACAACAAGTGAGACAAATCAGAAATTGGGCCCACCCTTTATATGTATATATGGGGTAAAGGATTGTTTTTTTAGGTAAAACATAATATATTAGGTCTGCAGGCCGCCTCATTAAAACCTTCCAGTCCCTTTCGGTACCCTGGTAAGGAAAAAGAGTGCGTCTGAAACTTGCAGCCTCACAATCAAACCATAGTTACATCGTTGGGTCGTCTTGGCTGGCGTATCCTAGAAATACTCGAGGCATATCGGCTTGCTTGCCCTTGATTAGTTTCCATATATCCTTTTGTTCGATCAAGATCAAGAACGAGAGGTAGCTGCATAGGATACATACGCGACCTCAATTGGAGGTTTTCTTTGATATGCAGCAGGTCGCACCGCGGAGGTGCCATATGCGCCAGATTGTAGGAGGTTCATCACCCGGGTCTCTACTAAGACGTTCGACACAACATTTAGTAGGTATTCATGTCATGTATAAGTGATTCCTTTTTAAAGCGCAAAAAAATATGGGATGGGCACGTGGAGCCAAAATGTAAGCTTTTCGCCTGGCTTGTCCTGCACGACAAGCTGCTAATGGCCGACAACCTTGCCACGAGAGGTTGGGACCACGATCCAATCTGCGTGCTATGCCTCAACGTCCTCGAGACGGCTAGCCACTTGCTAAAAGACTGCCCCTTCACCACTACTATTTGGAACCTTGCCTAGCTCTGGGACAACAATGCCGGTGGAACCCAGGGCTAGGGGATGCCCTCCATCTCGGACTGGTGGGACAACCTCATTGCTGGACATCCGGCTAATGAGCAGCGAAGAATCCGCGGGCATCTGCTTTACGTTCTTCAAAACATTTGGGAAGAAAGAAATCAAAGGATCTTCACGGGAAAGCGTACAACTTATATTGAAGTCACGGAGATTGCTAGGGAGGACATCAGGCATCGGGATCAGGCTTTCATGGCAGTTGGGGAGGCCATTCCAGTTAAGCCAGATTAGAGTTTTTTTTCTTTGTTGTTTTTCTGCTTTTGTGATCGTTTTTCTGGCATGACCATGTGCATGCACCACCATCCTGTACACCTTGTTGGAATTTTTCCTTGTTCTAAATGAAAAAGCAGTGCTTCTGCCGGTTGCTCCCCCAAAAAGTGATTTTGCTTATACTGAGAAGTGGTCATTCCTCACATGAAGGTTCTATAATGACTGTGACTTGTGATTATGTGGTCTTATTCAGACTTGCTCTACAGGTTCAAGGTTCAAAATAGTTGTTTATCAAAAGAATAATTCTAGCATTGGATTGTTGGATGAGAGAATTTGGAGACAATGCAGTTGACCATACCCAAAATATTGAATTAGTTCATATCATGATATTTAGTACACCAGTATGCTCTAGAAACAAAAACAACATAAATAATATGATATGTCTAAAGCAACACCATTAATAGGTTGGCAAGTGTGATTCTATATATTTTTATTTGTTTTAATTGACTTAACTTTGTCTAGATATACATATATACACGTGCATCTAGACAAAGTTGAGTTAGTTAATTTGGATATGGATAAATTGTTTTGGTGAAAAATAGTGTAATGTCTTGAATTAAAAATTACAAAAGTTAATATAATTTCATACTTAGAATTTTTTATTACAATAAACATAGTTGCGATACCATAAGATAAAATTGTACAAGAAAACCCTAGATTAAATATTACCAACATGGCTACATGGGCTAATGATACGTTGGAAACATATCTATAATTTTTGATATTCCATGCTTATTTAGTATCTACTTTGTTTTGGTTTGTCTACACTTTGAGGTGTTTTTATATGTTTTTCTGAACTAACCTATCAACAAGATGTCACGGTACCAGTTGCCAGTTTTTTTCTGTTTTTGGTCCTGGAGGGGAGATCGTCCCGGGGGACTTCTTCTTCATCATGCCAGCCTCCGGTATGAAGTGTGAGTAGTTCCACCTTGGACTACGGGTCCATATAGTAGCTCGATGGTTGTATCTCCTCCTTTGTGCTACCATGTTTAGATCTTGTGAGCTTAGTTCATGATCAAGATCATCTATTTGTAATCATGCATGTTGTGTTTGCAGGAATCCGATGGATATTGAGATTACTATGTCAGATTGAGTAATGGTTTTGTATTATTGATTCTATCATGTCTGTGTTGTTTGAGATCTTGCATGCTCTTCGTTTCTAGTAGCTATCTTGGTCAAGTAGATGCTAGTGACTCCAAGAGGGGGTATTTATGCTGGATAGGGGGTTCATGCCTCTATTTAATCTAAGGGAAGTGACAGGAATCTCTAAGGTTGTAGATGTATTGTTGCCACTAGGGAGAAAACAACGGTCTCTTGTTCATGGAACAAGTGGATTGTTTACCTTACACACCTTTCTTAAAGCAGTTATCCGTTGCTTGCAACTTAATACTGGAGGGGGTTCGGATGATAACCTGAAGGTGGATTAATAGTCATAGATGCAGTTGGATGGCAGTCTATATATCTTGTTGTATTGCCCAATCTAATCGCATAGGATCATGAATGTCTAGTATTGCATTGTTATGCCTTGCTTAGTCCTGTCAATTGCCCTGCTGTAATTTGTTTACCCAGCATGCCATGTTTGTTTATCTTAAGGAGAACACCTCTAGTGAACTATGGACCCCGGTCCAATCTTTACCATTGATATATCTTCCATTGTTACTGTTTACTTTCTACAAACCACTATTACCTTCCACACCATACAGTTAATCCTTTGTTTTCAGCAAACCGGTGAGATTGACAACCTCACTGTTCGTTGGGGCAAAGTCTTGAGTTTGTGCTGTGCAGGTTTTCAAGATGCTAGCAACACCTTTGAGTCGTTTCCTTCCTCCTACTGGTTCGATAACCTTGGTTTCTTACTGAGGAAAAACTTGTTGTTGTGCTCATCATACCTTCCTCTTGGGGTCTCCCAACGAAGCTTCCACGCAGCATCAAGACTTTTCTAGCGCCATGCGGGAGGCTAAGGGCGCCTTCTGGGGAGTCCTTCACAACCTTTCTCTTTACTTTGTTTTTGTTTTGCTTAGTTTCTTTTGCTTGGTTTTGTTTGCCTCCTTTTATCAAAAACTCCAAAAAAATAGTTTAGTTTGGTTTGCTTTCTCTTATCAAAAACACAAAAAAATTAGTTCCTCTCTAGTTGCTGCTGCTGTTGGCTTGCTCCAGTTTTGCCAAAATGAACTCTACTGAGAACACCAAGTTGTGTGACTTCACTAGCACAAACAACAATGATTTCCTAAGTACTCCTATTGCTCCACCTGCTCCTAATGCTACCTTTTATGAAATTAAGCCTGCTTTGTTGAATCTTGTGATGAGAGAGCAATTTTCTGGTGCTAGTTCTGATGATGTTGCTGCCCACCTCAATAACTTTGTTGAACTTTGTGAGATGCAAAAATATAAGGATTTAGATGGAGATATTATTAAGTTCAAGTTGTTTCCTTTATCCTTGAGAGGAAAAGCTAAAGAATGGTTGTTATTCTTTCCTAGAAATAGTATTGATTCTTGGATTAAGTGCAAAGATGATTTTATTGGAAAATACTATCCTCCTGCTAAGATTATATCTATAAGAAGTGAAATAATGAAATTTAAACAACTTGATAATGAACATGTTGCTCAAGCTTGAGAAAGAATGAAATCTTTGGTTAAGAATCGTCCCACTCATGGACTTACTGCTTGGATGATTATCCAGACTTTTTATGCAGGTTTGAACTTCTCCTCAAGAAACTTGTTGGATTCAGCTGTTGGAGGTACCTTTATGACCATTACCTTGGGTGCTGCAACAAAGCTCCTGTAATATGATGGTTCACTATTCTGAATGGCACACTGAGAGAGCTCCACATGGTAAGAAGGTAAATTCTGTTGAAGAAACCTCCTCTTTGAGTGATAAGATTGATGTTATCATGGCTATGCTTGTTAATGGAAAAGCTCCTTTAGATCCTAATAATGTTCCCTTAGCCTCTTTGGTTGCTCAAGAAGAGCAGGTTGATGTGAACTTCATTAGAAACAACAATTTCAACAACAATGCCTATAGGAATAATTTTGGTAGTAACAACAATTATAGGCCTTATCCTCCTAATAATGGCAATACCTATGGAAACTCCTACAACAATGCTAGAAGTGCTCCCTCTGAACTTGAAGTCATGCTCAAAGACTTTATTAGTAAACAAACCACTTTCAACAAGACTGTGGAGGAAAAGATTTTGAATGTTGAGAAAAATATTTCCTCTTTTTGTCTGAAGCACAATCCTCTTTGATTAATAAAATGGCTTCTAAACCTGAAATCTTGGAAAGTACCTTTGATGCTACTCATGCCATACAAGTTTATTGATGAAAATGTTAGACTGTTAGCCCAACTTCATGCTAAGTGGGAAAGAGAAGCTGAAATTGCTAGAAACAATAGTGTGTGCACTATCACCACCACCAATATGGATGCCACTAAACCACAAGAAATCCCTATTTCTCCTACTACAATCCCTAAACCCGATGAGCCTACTACTAGTGATGCTAAGTTTGATTTTGATATTGATGGTTGCAATATTTCTGAAGTGATTATGTTCCTACAAAAGCTTGCTAGAAGTACTGATGCTAGTGATATGAATGTGGCTTTCACCAAACACATTACATATGCTCTTATTAAAATTAAGGAAGAGAAGTTGAAACATAAAGCCTCTATTCCTAGGAAAGTAGAAGATAGTTGGGAACCCATTATTAATATGAAAGTGAATGACTTTGATCTCAAAGCTTCATGTGACCTTGGTTCTAGTGTCTCTATTATGCCTAGAAATATTTATGAAATGCTTGATTTGCCACCTTTGGAAGATTGTTATTTGGATGTCCCACTTAATGATAATGCTAAAAAGAAACTCATGGGGAGTGTTAATGATGTTTTTATTATGGTTAACAATGCTTATGTCCCTGTTGATTTCTATGTTTTGGATGTTGAATACAATGCTTCTTGTCCTATTAATTTGGGAAGACCTTTTCTTAGAACAGTTGGTGCCATCATTGATATGAAAGAAGGCACCATTAAATATCAATTTCCATTCAAGAAAGGTACTGAACACTTCCCTATGAGGAGAGAGAAGTTTCTTTTTGCTCCTCCTTTGAAAGCAAGGTTTGATGTTAACGCTTCTTCATATGAAAATACTTGATTCTTGCTTCTTGTGTCTAACTTAAAGACGTTAAAGAAAAGTACTTATTGGGACATAACCCAAAATTTTTCTTGAGTCTTCGAAGTTATTACTTCAGTAATGACCTCTCATTATCCTTTTTGTTTGCTTTTTGTGCCAAGAATAACCTCTAATGAGAGGGAAGTAAGATTTGGGGAGTTGCTATCGTGAAACAGATTTTTGTGCTCCACCGTAAAAAAATCGTGTAAAATCTCTGTAATTCGTATTGAGCTGATATTTTCTGAATAAATCCTCCAGTATGTTAGATAACTTTCGTTAGTTAAACACTTTTTGATTTGAGCAATAGAAGGTCTTCGAAAAAATTGTTTTCTACATGCTGCTCTGTTTTGACAGATTTTTTCCATTATTTGCATTTGCTTCTTATTGATTCCTGTTGGGGTTCTTTTTGGGAAATTGAGATTTTTGAGGGAATTGCTATAGTAGCTTGTGTTTTTAGTGAAAGTTTTGTTGTTCTAAAGCTAAACCCAAAGGTCTATTATCTTTTGAATACACTAATGCTGCTAATGAAGATTGTGTGAAGTTTTGTATAAAGGAAAATTTTCAGGTGTAGAAAAAGAATGATGTAATAAGATGAAGAATGGACAAAAGATCAAGCTTGGAGATGCCACCCCGTGTCACTCCAAGAAATATTCAAGAGGTACAAGAATCAAAGCTTGGGGATGCCCGAGGCATCCCCTTCTTCATCAATAAAAATCTCAGGTCTTTCTAGACACTTCGTTTTTATTATTTCATGCATAGTTGTGTTGTTCTCAGAGTGTCTTAGTTTTAGTTTGCTTAGTTTTCTTGAAAAAAGTAGTTTGGACCCCCGTTCTCGCTATGTTGTTTCAAATAAGTTGATTGGTGTTTGATACGTCCAATTTGCATCACCATTCTATATCATAATTTGTCTCTATTCATTGATATATTTTATATTAAGAGGTGTTATTTATGTCTTTTCATCTGTTTTTGCATGTTGGATGATTCTTGGAGGATGAATCGCCGGATTCAGGATTCTGATGGAAAAAGAGGTGTTTTGATGCAATTTCGCGAAGATAAGAAAAATACCAGAAAAACTACGGAAAATCATATTTTCCCAGAAGACGAAGAAAGCCAGAAGGGGAGGCGCAGATGGGCCACAGGGGGCCCACACCCCCCAGGCGCGGGCCACCCCTAGGCCGTGCCTACAGGGGGAGTGGCCCACCTCTGGCTCCGTCCTCTCGCCTATATCTTCTCCTTGAAACCCTAAAACACGGGGAGTGACCATAGAAAGATTCCGCCGGCTCTGAGGGGCGGAAAACACCGAGAGAGAAAGAGCTCTCTGGCAGACAGATTTCTGCCGGGAAAATTCCTTCCTGGAGAGGGGAGATCGTCGCCATCAACATCATCATCAAGCTAGACTTCATTAGGATCATCATCATCATCCTGATGAGTGCAGCAGCACTTCGTTGGGAGACCCCAAGCGGAAGGTATGATGCAGTACAGCAGGCAAGTTTCCCTCAGTAAGAAACCGAGGTTATCGAACCAGTAGGAGGAAGGAAACGTCCCAAAGGTGCTGCAAGCAACGTGGAGACCTGCACAACAGAAACTCAAGACTTTGCCCCAACTAACAGTGAGGTTGTCAATCTCACCGGTTGCTGTAACAAACGATTAACTGTATGGTGTGGAAGGTGATGATTGTTTGTAGCAACTAAACAGTAATAGTGGAAGATGTATCAATGGTAAAGATTGGACCGGGGTCTATAGTTCACTAGAGGTGCTCTCCTTAGATAAACAACATGGCATAAAGGGTAAAAAAATACAGTAGGGCAATTGAACTGACGAAAGTTAGCTAACATACTGGGGGATTTATTCGTAAATGTTCAGCTCAATACGTCTTACAGAGACTCATCACGAATTTTTATGGTGGAGGACAGAAATCTGTTTTGGGACAGCAACTCCCCAAATCTTGGCACAAATCTGTTTCGGGACAGCTTCCCTCTCATTAGAGGTCATTCTTGGCACAAAAAGGAAACAAAAAGGATAAGGAGAGGTCATTACTGAAGTAATAACTTCCAAGACTCAAGGAAACTCTTGGTTTATCTCCCAACAAGTACTTTTCTTTAACGCCTTTAAGTTAGGCACGATAATTTGAGAAGATGCTCACATAAGAAATATGAATTGAAGTAAAAGAGAGCATCAAGAAGCAAATTCAAAACACATTTAAGTCTAACCCACTTCCTATGCATAGGAATCTTGTACATAAATAAATTCATGAAGAACAAAGTGGCAGGCATAGGAAGATAAGACAAGAGTAACTTTAAAACTTTTAGCACATAGAGAGGTGTTTCAATACCATGAAAACTTCTACAACCATATTTTCCTCTCTCATAATAATTTTCAGTAGCCTCATGAATAAACTCAACAATATAGCTATCACATAAAGCATGCTTTTCATGATCTACAAACACATAATTTCTATCAAGCTCAAAAATAGTGGGATTAAAACCTTCACGGGTTTTACCCAAAGTAGATATTTCAAAAGGATCCATAGGAACATAACATTCATCCTCCTTTGGTAAGCATGGGGGATAATCAAATAATGTAAGAGGTAAAGAGTTACTCTCATTAGAAGGTAGGCATGGGTAAATAATCCATTCTTCCTCCTTTTGTTCATCACTCTCCTCCTCTTTTTCATCTAATGAGCTTCCAGTTTCAACAATTTCTTCTTTCATAGGCTCCTGCAAGGCATTAGTCTCTTCCATTTGTGGAAAGAATCTATTAAAATATTCAAGGATATAGCCATTTTCTTCCTTGTAATTATCAAAGCAAGATTTAAGTATCTCATAAACCTCATATTCATAAGGTACATCATCAGTATTTTCAAGCAAACTGGCAAGTTCAAATGCACCCTTGAAGGCAATAAATTCTTCAATTTGTTCCACATCATAAAAGTCATAATTTCCTTTAACATAAGAGGATATGGTAACATTATCATTATACTCACATTGAAAAGGGAGGTGTTTATACCTCCTACAGCAACAAGCTTTATCAAAGCAATAAGTAACATTATAAGTAGAGCACACCTCTCTAGCAATTTTATTCAATTTATCAATTTGTTACCATAGGTTTTTCTATTTTTGTGACAAATGGTGTTCCTTATAATAATTCTTTTTTTCTTCCATGAACCCACCTTGTCAATAAGAACTAGTTTCAAAGAAACCATCCATTGATAGAAAGCATGACCAAGCAAGGCAATAACAGACCACCAACTAGAGTAGGAACTAATTTTTTTTGTGTTTTTGATAAGAGAAAGCAAACCAGACTAAACTAATTTTTTAGAGTTTTTGATAAAAAGAGGCAAACAAAACCAAGCAAAAGAAACTAAGCAAACTAAAACAAAGTAATGGGAAAGGTTGAGGAGGACTCCCCTTGTGAAGACGTCCTTAGCCTCCCTGGCAACGGCGCCAGAAAAAAGCTTTCTGGCTTGCTGTTGGCGTGGGGTAACGTGTGTGAGTGCTTTTTACCTTTCCTACCCGGCAACGGCGCCAGAAAAAAGCCTTGATGAGTGCAGCAACACTTCGTTGGGAGACCCCAAGCAGAAGGTATGATGCAGTACAACAGGCAAGTTTCCCTCAGTAAGAAACCAAGGTTATCGAACCAGTAGGAGGAAGGAAACGTCCCAAAGGTGTTGCAAGCAACATGGAGACCTGCACAACATAAACTCAAGACTTTGCCCCAACTAACAGTGAGGTTGTCAATCTCACCGGTTGCTGTAACAAAGGATTAACTATATGGTGTGGAAGGTGATGATGGTTTGCAGCAAGTAAATAGTAACAATGGAAGATGTATCAATGGTAAAGATTGTACCGGGGTCCATAGTTCACTAGAGGTAGTCTCCTTAGATAAACAACATGGCATGAAGGGTAAACAAATTACAGCAGGGCAATTGACAGGAACTGAGCAAGGCATAACAATGCAATACTAGACAAAAAGATCCTATGAGATTCGATTGGTCAATACAACAATATACATAGACCGCCATCCAACTGCATCTATGACTTGAAGTCCACCTTCAGGTTAGCATCCGAACCCCCTCCAGTATTAAGTTGCAAGCAACAGATAACTGCTTTAAGCAAAGTGTGTAAGGCAAACAATCCACTTGTTCCATGAACAAGAGACCGTTGTTTTATCCCTACTAGCAACAGCACATCTACAACCGAAGAGATTTATGTCACTTCCCTTGGAAACTAGAGGCATGAACCCACTATCGAGCATAAATACGCTCTCTTGGAGTCACTAGAAACTACTTGGCCAAGATAGCTACTAACAACAGAGAGCATGCAAGATCACAAACAACATAGACATGATAGAATCAATAAGACAAAACCATTAATCAATCTGACATAGTAATCTCAATATCCATCGGATCCCCGCAAACACAACATGCATGATTACAAATATATTAGATCTTGATCATGAACGGAGCTCACAAGATCTATACATGAAAGCACAAGGAGGAGATACAACCATCTAGCTACTACATGGACCCGTAGTCCAAGGTGGAACTACTCATGCTTCATACCGGAGGCTGGCATGATGATGAAGAAGAAGGCCTCCAGGATGATCTCCCCTCCGGTAGGGTGCCAGGAAGAGCTTCAGATCCCCCTGATCTAGGGACGATGGTGGCGGCGGCTACAGACGGTTTCGTGGAGTTTTGATCAGATCCTTAGGGTTTCGGCATCGGGGGGACTTTATAGGCAAAGAGACGAGGCAGGGGGTCCGCTAGGGGGCCCACACCCTGCCCAGGCGCGGGCCCACCTAGGCCACGCCTGGGGGGTGTGGACACCCTCTGGCGCCCCTCCGTCTCATACTCCGGCTTCGTGTTGTCGACGGTAAAATATTGACTTTGGCTTTTGTCCCATCCAATTTCGAGAATATTGATTTTCTGCCTTTCTGGAACCAAAAACAGAAGAAAACAGGCAACTGGCACTGTGGTAAATTATTAATAGGTTAGTATGAGAAAGCATATAAAAAACCTCAAAGTGTGGACAAAGCAAAGCAAAGTAGATAGTAAACAAGCATGGAGAATAAAAAATTATAGATACGTTTCCGACGTATCACATCCACACCATCATCTCCACCAGCACCATCATCACCACTCCATCCCGTTGTAACAATTGTGTTGAATACTTTTATAGTTCTTAGGGGAAACTTTCCCGGTGTTGATTACTATTGTAGTTGATGCTTGTGAGTGGTACCATTGGATTATTGTTTATGTTCAGATTGTTATCTATCACCATATCATCTTTGATCTTGATCCATATGATGTCTCATGAGTAGTTCGTTTAGTTCTTGAGGACATGGGAGAAGTCATGTTGTTAGTAGTGGATTTGTGTTGAGATATTATTCAATGGTTTAGTATTTAAGTTGTGGTGCTATTCTCCTAGTGGTGACATGTGAACGTCAACTAGATGATACTTCACCATTTACGGGCCTAGGGGAATGCATTGTGTATTTGGCTACTAATTATGGGGTTGCCGGAGTGACAGAAACCTGAACCCCCGTTAGGACACCATTTCACAAGGGAGCGTAGGATCTCAGAGTTTAAGGTTGTGGTTAGGTTTATACCTTAATTGCTTTCTTGTAGTTGTGGATGCTTGCAAGGGGTTTAATCACAAGTATGTATTAGTCCAAGTTAGGTCGGTACATTGATGGCTCCTTGTTGACGTGGAGCGCTTCGTCGGGAAACCCCAAGAGCAAGGTGTGATGCAGCACAACAACAAGTCATCCCTCAGTAAGAAACCAAGGTTATCGAACCAGTAGGAGGAAGGAAACGTCTCAAAGGTGTTGCAAACAACGTGGAAACCTGCACAACACAAACTCAAGACTTTGCCCCAACGAACAGTGAGGTTGTCAATCTCACCGGTTGCTATAACAAGGGATTAACTGTATGGTGTGGATGGCGATGATGGTTTGCAACAAGTAAATAGTAACAGTGGAAGGTGTATCAATGATAAAGATTGGACCGGGGTCCATAGTTCACTAGAGGTGTTCTCCTTAGATAAACAAACATGGCATGCTAGGTAAACAAATTACAGTAGGGCAATTGACAGGACTGAGCAAGGCATAACAATGCAATACTAGACAAAAATATCCTACGAGATTTGATTGGGCAATACAACAATATACATAGACCGCCATCCAACTGCATCTATGACTATAAGTCCACCTTTGGGTTATCATCCGAACCCCCTCCAGTATTAAGTTGCAATCAACAGACAACTTCTTTAAGCAAAGTGTGTAAGGTAAACAATCCACTTGTTCCATGAACAAGAGACCGTTTTTTTCTCCCTAGTGGTAACAACACATCTACAACTATAGAGATTTATGTCACTTCCCTTGATTAAGTAGAGGCATGAACCCACTATCGAGCATAAATACCCCCTCTTGGAGTCACTAGCATCTACTTGGCCAAGATAGCTACTAGAAACGGAGAGCATGCAAGATCTCAAACAACACAGACATGATAGAATCAATAAGACAAAACCATTAATCAATCTGACATAGTAATCTCAATATCCATCGGATCCCCACAAACACAACATGCATGATTACAAATAGATTAGATCTTGATCATGAACGGAGCTCACAAGATCTATACATGAAAGCACAAGGATGAGATACAACCATCTAGCTACTACATGGACCCGTAGTCCAAGGTGGAACTACTCACGCTTCATACCGGAGGCTGGGATGATGAAGAAGAAGGCCTCCGGGATGATCTCCCCTCTGGCAGGGTGCCGGGAAGAGATTCAGATCCCCCTGATCTAGGTACAATGGTGGTGGCGGCTACAAATAGTTTCGTGGAATATTGATCGGGTGCCTAGGATTTCTGCATCGGGGGCTTCTTATAGGCGAAGAGGTGAGGCAGGGGGGCCACCAGGGCGGCTGCACCCCCCAGGCGCGGGGTGGGCCCACCTGTGAAGCCATGGGGTGTGGCCCCCTAGTGGGTCTCCTCCGTCTCGTACTACGGCTTCGTGTTCCCCACGATAAAATATTGACTTTGGATTTTGTCCTGTCCAATTACGAGAATATTGATATTCTGTCTTTCTGGAACCAAAAACAGAAGAAAACAGGCAACTGGCACTATGGCAACTTGTTAATAGGTTAGTACCAGAAAACATATAAAAACACCTCAAAGTATGGACAAAGCAAAGCAAAGTAGATAGTAAACAAGCATGGAACATCAAAAATTATAGATACGTTTCCGATGTATCATACATTAGCATATGTTCACCCACACAACACTTACAACACCAAAGAAGACTACTCAGCTATTTGAAGCGAAAGCACTTGACAGAATTCCCTTGTGCCCTCGAGAATGTTTGGTCCTTATAAGTATTTCCATCAGCTTGCCCTTTGCTAAGAAAGGATTGGGCCACTTGCTGCAATTGTTTGTTGTCTTTATTACTTACACTTTATTTCCTTGCTTATTCAGAAAACGCCTAAAAATCCATTTGTAAGTACTTGTAGAGATTTCTTGCTCCATACCACTAGTCAACACCTTCTGCTCCTCGTTGGGATCGACACTCCTATTTATCGAAAGTACTACGAAACACCCCCTATAATTGTCCATCAGTGTTGGAGAGGTGTAGAAAGTTCTTGCTTGACTAGTACAAGAGGAGCTTGCTTTGACTATGACTTAGACTTTAGCATGTCATGCTACATGTTGTTTTGACCTTATGCTTAGTGATTATTGTTGTAGCATGACTTGTTCCAAACAATTGGGATTGCTTAATGTGCCTTGAAGGAACCATGTGTTGTTTTAGCATACAAAACCATAGTATTGTGGTATTCTCCTTTGATGCTTTGTTTGGGTTGACTTGGAACATGCTCACACCATGTTATGACTATGAACAAGTCGCCATAGCCTCTATGATCATTTATTCCTTGACTTGTAGTACCACTTTATGCTTTGATTAGTAATGTTTTGTAGCTCTGCATGATTATGGCCATTATTGCTCTCTTAGTTGGTCGCTCCCAGTCTTTTGCTAGCCTCCACTTGTATGAGTAATCTCTACTCATGCATCCAACTCCCAAGAAACCAAGTTATTCCAAAGTGTCCACTATAAATTCCTATGCATGGTGTGTTACACCATTCCAAGTATATTCTTGTTTTCATTTATCTTATAATTAAAAATTCTCTTTGTTATGTGAAAACTTAGTGATTAAAGTTCTCACGAACTTGATGGAACACTTTATTTTTCTTGCCCCTAATAGACTTGAACCATTGTGTCATATATGTTGTATATGCTTGCACTTATAGGTTGGAATTAGCAGAACCGTGTTGTCATGAGGAACGCTTTCAACATTGCACTTGTACTTTTTACATAGTTGATATCATGCTATTTTGTCTATGGATGTCGTCGGTGTGAAATAAAAGGGGAGCCTTTAAGTCCATGGAGTTATGTATGTGTGTTAGAGAAACGTCTGGGTCGCTAGCCTAAGCGATGCCTAATCATGGTGGAAACTTGCAGCATCACCATAATGAAATCTATAAATCTTTCTTCTTATAAAAAAGAGACATATTGAAAAGAGAAAAGAGACAAAAAACCACCATTTTCCCATGGTAAATAAGAATATTGCTGAGATGCTCATTGTCTGCCTGCCTTGTCATTTTGATTATGGGATAGCTCGTGTATCATGTGCAAGGGGTACCCCGTTGGCGGTTCTCTATGAAACACATGTACTTACTATGACAAGAACTTACAGGTGACTAAAGTGGAGTAGCATGAGGAGCGGCCCTCGTATTCAAGGGACATGAGATTTCCAACTTATACTTTGTCAAACGTATACTCCATAGTTTGTTTACTTTAACCTTAATCACTTCAAGATGCTTATGATAGGGGCAATGAGAGCTGAAAGCTAACAAGTACCATAATTTTTGGAAGATCTTTCTGAGACTTGAAATCCCTGCTTCCCTTTATGAAGGGCCTTTCTTCCACCATTATATTGAGTCTTCATCTTCTACCCTTAGGCACCAGTTAAGAGAGCATAGTTGCCATTCTTAGTTCTATGTGCATTGTCCCAAAACTTATTGATTGATGCATATTGTTGATATTACTTGTTCTTGTGCTACTTGTATCAAGTCACTCTTATGAACTTTGAAGGTGTCCTATGCATCTATTTGCTACTCCATGAGGGACAAGTTGATTGCCACTATGCTATGTTTTTTGTATGTTAAACAAACAAATGTTTTTCAATGCATGTTATTCATGATCTTCGTTTGTAACCTTTCATGTTGCATGCATAGTTACTTTGTATTATTGTTAGAACTCCATCTTTCATGCTCATGTTTAGAGTTCTTTGATCCCAGCTTTCAATGCTTGCAAATGGTTTGATCTTGATTTTGATGGTGCATGTCACCTCAAAAATTATTCTTTTTATCACTTACCTACTCGAGGACGAGCAAGAGTTAAGCTTGGGGATACTTAATACGTCGGAAACGTATCTATGATTTTTTATGTTCCATGCTTGTTTAGTATCTACTTTGCTTTGCTTTGTATACCGTTTGAGGTATTTTTATACGTTTTCTAGTACTAACCTATTGACAAGATGCCAAAGTGCCAGTTGCCTGTTTTCTTCTGTTTTTGGTTCCAGAAAGGCAAAAAATCAATATTCTCGGAATTGGATGGTACAAATGTTGGAGATATGCCCTAGAGGCAACAATAAAAGTGGTTATTATTATATCTTTGTGTTTATGATAAATGTTTACATTCATGCTATAATAGTATTAACCGGAAACATTGATACTTGTGTGATTTGTAAACTAAATTAGAGTCCCTAGTAAAGCCTCTATGTAATACTAGCTTGTTGGTTAATAGATGATCGTGGTTTCTCGATCATGAACATTGATATGTTATTAACAACAAGATCATATCATTAGGAGAATGGTGTGATGGACATACTCCTATAGACAAGCGTAGCATAAAGATCAAGTCGTTTTAATAGTTTGTTTGCTATAAGCTTTCTGATACATAGTAACCTAATTCCTTCGACCATGAGATCATGCTAATCACCATCACCGGAAGGATGCTTTGATGACATCAAACACCACACCGTAACTGGGTGGCTATAAAGGTGGCATTGAGTGTTCGGAAAGTATGGGTTGAGGCACATGGATCAAGAGTGGGATTTGTCCATCCATATGACAGATAGATATACTCTAGGCCCTCTCGGTGGAATGTCATCCAATTGGCTTGCAAGCATGTGACTGGCTCACAAGGGATCACACATCACGGGAACGAGAAAAGAGTACTTCTCGGTAACGAGGTTGAACTAGGTATGCAGAGATAGCGACGATCAAACCCTCGGATAAGTAAACTATCGCGAGACAAAGGGAAATTAGTATCATATGTAAGTGGTTCATTCGATCGCAAAGTAATCATAGAAATATGTGGGAGCCATATGAATTTCCAGATTCCTCTATTGGTTATTGATCGAAGAAGTGTCTCGGTCATGTCCGCATAATTCACGAACCGTAGGGAGACACACTTAAGGATTCGATGTTGTTTAGTAGATATGGAATGTTAGTAGGGATACCGAATGTTGCTCGGAGTCTCAGATGGGATCCGGGATATCACGAGGAGATCCAGAATGGTCCAGAGAATAAGTTTCATATCAGGAAAATCCGATTCCGGAGTTCGGAAAATATTCCGATGTTTTCATCGGAGAGGTTCTAGAAGGTTCTAGAACGATCACCGGTCCGGAAGGAGAATGGTCCATGAATGTTTCATGGGTAAGTGGAATGATTGGATCATATCCTAGGTCACTTGGTGTGTGCATTTGCAAGAGAGAATGAAAGCTCTAAATGGAAAGTCAAACGAGAAGTTTGAAAAGTCAAACTGGAACAATGGTTTCCTAGTGGGAGAAGAAACAAGTCCTTCTCTCAATCCAACTTGGGTTTGGGTTTGGATTCAAACCCACCCCTCCCAAGGGTGCCCCCTCTCATAAATAGAGGGGGAGGGCTTCCCCAAAGCACACAAGCCCTAGCCCCTCTCCACCCAAGCCGTCGTCGACGACCCGCCGCTGCACCGCCGCCTTGCGCTGCCGCCGGTTCGTCGCCGCCGACACATCCTCCTCCTCCCGGTTTTTCTAAACCCTAGATTTCCGGGAAACCGTAATCCACCATAACTCGCACCGGCTTAGGCGAAGCCCTGCGGGATCTTCCCTCTACTTCCGACACCACGTCACACGCTTGGGATTCACGAGGGAGAACTACAACCTCCGGCTGCTGGAACAAGGGAGAGGAAGGTCTTCATCGAGTAATCAACGGTGACCGATCGGAAGCGCTGCCAGAACGCAACACCGGAAGGATCGTCTACGCGATCTTGAGATCGGCAAGTGTACGACTACATCACCCACAAGAATCTGCTCTCATTAACCGCTTTGGAATCTTCGAGGGTGAGTGCTTCTATTGACTCGTTGCTACAATCTAGTAGATAGATCTTGGCTTGTTTGTGTGCATGCGGTAGAATTTTTTTGTTTTCCATGCTACGAAACCCTACAGTGGTATCAGAGTCGTGTCTATATGTAGATGTGTTGCACGAGTAGAACACAATGGTCATTATGGGTGGTGGTGCCTTTATTATCAATTGCTTTTTGTGTACTTTGCATCTTTCGGTATGATGGGATGAAGCGGACCGGGCTAACCTTACATGACATCGTTCATGAGACTTGCTCCATGCTTAACATGCAACTTGTATTGCATAAGTGGCTTTGCGGGTGTCTGTCTCTCCCATCATAGTATAGATTCAATTTACAACGGCCACTTGATAGTTCAAGCATCAACGTTGTGGTTCTTGTTTGTAAGTTAGAACGACACTTATTGAAAGCCCCAAACGACGTAAAATATGCAAAGAAAATTAGAGGCGTCTAACTTTGTTTTGCAGGGGTGTGTTGTGATGTGATATGGCCATGATTGTGATTATATATGATGTATGCAATGTTCCTTATTGTAAGTTGGCAACCGACAGGAGCCATATGGTTGTTTTTTAAATTCCGTTAAGACCTGCGTGTCTATTCAAAGTAGTTGTAATAGTTGATGCTGGTGGACGACAACCATGAAGCGGCGCCATTGACCTTGACGCCATACCGGTGATGATGGAGATCATGTTCGTGCTTGAAGATGGAGATCGGAAGCACAAGAAGAAAGGCCATATCATATCACATATTATGAATTGCATGTGATGTTAATCCTTTTATGCATCTTGTATTGCTTAGTTCACGACGGTATCATTACAAGATGATCCCTCAAGCACAAAATTTCAAGTTCTGAAGTGTTCATCCTTAGTAAGCACCGTTGCTAAAGCTCGTTGTTTCGAAGCACCACGTGATGATCGGGTGTGTTAGATTCTGCGAGTGTATACAACGTGAGCAAGCCAGATTTGCTCATGCGAAAGCAAAGGTTTGATCTTGACGAGCCTAGCATGTATAGACATGGTCTCGGAACACGGATCACCGAAAGGTAAAGCATGAGTCATATAGTAGATATGATGAACATGTTGATTGTTCGCCATTGAAGCTACATCAACTCTCGTGATGATCGGTTTTGATGTGGTGGATTTGGTTCGTTTGATCACTAAAACAATTTGAGGGATATTGTTTTGAGTGGGAGTTCACCTAGATTAATTTAACTATTAATTAGAACTCAATTTGTCATAAACTTAGTCTAAACTATTGCAAATATGTTGTAGATCAATGGATGCCCCTACCATCAATTTTAATGCGTTCCTAGAGAAAGAAAAGTTGAAAAATAATGGAAGCAACTTCGCAGATTGGTTCCGCAATTTGAGGATTATCCTCAATGCTGGTCATTTGACCTATGTGCTGGATGCACCGCTTGGTGACCCGCCTGCAGCTAATGCTACCAATGAGGTAAAGAATGTTTTCCTCGCTCAGAAGAATCACTACTCCACAGTTGAGTGTGCTATCTTGTATGGTTTGAAATCGGAGCTTCGGAAAAGGTTTGAGAACCATGACCCACATGATATTGTCCGTGAACTCAAAATGATATTTGAGGCTCACGCGGCAGTTGAGAGTTATGAGGCTTCTGAAAAGTTCTTTAACTGCAAGATGGAAGAGGGCAGCCCACAAGGAGCACGTGCTTAAGATGTCTGGGCACGCAAGCAAGCTTCAAAGCTTGGGTATAGTGATTCCTAATGCTTTGGGGATTCACCAAGTCCTCCAATCACTACCACCAAGTTACAAGAACTTTGTGATGAACTACAATATGCAAAACATGGAAAAGTCGTTACCCGAACTCTTCTCCATGTTAAAGTCTGCAGAAGTGGAGATCAAGAAAGAGCACCAAGTGTTGTTGGTCAATAAGACCACCAAATTCAAGAAGCAAGGCAAGTCTAAGAAAAAGGGAAACTTCAAGAAGGGCGGTAAGAAAGTTACCGCGCTGGCGAAGGAGACCAAGGCTGGGCCTAAGCCTGATACTGAGTGCTTTTACTGCAAGGGAGAAGGTCACTGGAAGCGGAATTGTCCAAAGTACTTGGCGGATTTGAAGAACGGCAACATCAAGAAGAAAGGTATATCCGATATACATGTTATTGATGTGTATCTCACTAGTACTCGTAGTAGTGCCTGGGTATTTGATACTGGTTCGGTTGCTCATATTTGTAACTCGAACAGTAATGTGAGAATAAACGGAAGCTAGCGAAGAACGAGGTGACGATGCGCGTTGGAAATGGATCAAAGGTTGATGTGATCGCGGTCGGCACGCTACCTCTTCATCTACCATCGAGATTAGTTTTATACTTAAATAATTGTTATTTGGTGCCTGCGTTGAGCATGAACATTATATTTGGATCATGTTTATTGCGAGACGGTTACTTGTTTAAGTCCGAGAATAATGGTTGTTCGATTTATATGAGTAATATGTTTTATGCACAAGCACCTTTGATAGATGGTCTATTCTTATTGAATCTCGATTGTGGTAATACACACATTAATAACATTGAAGCTAAACGTTTGAAATTGAGCGATAACTCAACCTATATGTGGCAATCTGCCTTGGTCATATTGGAGTGAAACGTATGAAGAAACTCCATTCCGATGGACTTCTTGAATCACTTGATTTCGAATCACTTGAAAGATGCGAAGCATGTCTGATGGGTAAAATGACTAAGACTCCATTTTCTGGTATGATGGAGCGAGCTACGGACTTATTGGAAATCATACATACCGATATGTGTGGCCCAATGAGTGTAGCATCGCGTGGTGGTTATCGTTATGTTCTTACCTTCACAGATGACTTGAGTACATATGGGTATATCTATTTTATGAAACATAAGTCCGAAACTTTCGAGAAGTTTAAGGAATTTCAAAGTGAGGTAGAGAATCAACGTAATAAGAAGATTAAATTTCTACGATCTGATCGTGGAGGTAAATATCTAAGTTACGAGTTTGGCGGGCATTTGAAGAAATGCGGAATACTTTCACAATTGACACCGCCAGGAACACCACAGCGTAATGGTGTGTCCGAACGTTGTAATCGAACTCTCTTAGATATGGTTCGTTCTATGATGTCACTTACAAATTTACCACTATCGTTTTGGGGTTATGCATTAGAAACAGCCGCATTCACTTTAAATATGGCACCATCTAAATCCGTTGAAACGACACCGTATGAATTATGGTTTGGGAAGAAACCTAAATTGTCGTTCCTTAAAGTTTGGGGTTGCGAAGCTTATGTAAAGAAGTTACAGCCAGAAAAGCTTGAACCCAAAGCGGAAAAATGCATCTTCATAGGATACCCGAAGGAAACTATTGGGTATACCTTCTATCATAGATCCGAGGGCAAAATCTTCGTTGCCAAGAATGGATCCTTTCTAGAGAAGGAGTTTCTCACGAAAGAAGTGACTGGAAGGAAAGTAGAACTCGACGAGGTTGTTGAACCTTCTCTCAAACTTGCGAGTAGCACAGCACCGGAAGTAGTTCATGTGGCGTCTGCACCAATAAGAGAGGAAGCTAATGATGTTGATTATGAAATTTCGGTTGAAGTTACTATGGAACCTCGCAGGTCAACAAGAACTCGTACCACTCCTGATTGGTATGATCCCATTATGAGTGTCATGTTGGTGGACAACGCCGATGACCCTGCGACATATGAGGAAGCGATGATGAGCCCAGATTCCAATAAATGGCAAGAAGCCATGAAATCCGAGATTGGATCCATGTACGAAAACCAAGTATGGACTTTGGTGGACTTACCGGATGGCCAGAAGGCTGTCGAGAACAAATGGATTTTCAAGAAGAAAACAGATGCTGATGGTAATGTTACTGTCTATAAAGCTCGACTTGTCGCAAAAGGGTTTCGACAAATTCAAGGTGTTGACTACGATGAGACTTTCTCACCAGTAGCGAAGCTAAAGTCTGTGAGGATTATGTTAGCAATCGCTGCATATTATGATTATGAGATATGGCAGATGGATGTCAAAACGGTGTTCCTCAATGGAGACATTGATGAAGAGTTGTATATGATGCAACCCAAAGGTTTTGTCGATCCTAAAGATGCTAACAAGGTATGCAAACTTCAACGGTCCATATATGGATTGAAGCAAGCATCCGGAAGTTGGAATCAACGTTTTGATAAAGTAATCAAAAGCTTTGGTTTTATACAAACTTATGGAGAAGCTTGTATTTACAAGACAATGAGTGGGAGCTCTGTAGCATTCTTAATACTATATGTAGATGGAATATTGTTGATTGGGAATGATGTAGACCTTCTTAATAGTATCAAGGATTATTTGAATAATAGTTTTTCAATGAAAGATCTTGGCGAAGCAGCTTACATATTAGGCATAAAGATTTATAGAGATAGATCGAGGCGCCTAATATCATTGTCGCAGAGTACATATTTGGACAAAGTTCTAAAGAGGTTTGGAATGGAAGATAGCAAGAAAGGGTTCTTGCCCATGTTGCCCAATACGACCTTGAGTAAAAATCAAAGTCCAGCAATGGCAGAAGATAGAGAAAGGATGAGTAAGACTCCCTATGCCTCATCCATAGGATATCTTATGTATGCCATGCTATGTACTAGACCCGACATTGCATATGATGTTAGTTTAACTAGCAGATATCAAAGTGATCCAGGAGTGGATCATTGGACAGCGGTCAAAAACATCCTTGAGTACTTGAGAAGAACTAAGGATATGGTTCTTTCTTATGGAGGTGATGAACAACTCGTTGTTAATGGTTACACAAATGCTAGTTGGAACACCTATCCTGATGATTCTAAATCTCAATCTGGATATGTATTTACTTTGAATGGTGCAGCAGTTAGCTGGAGGAGTGCAAAGCAAAGTGTTGTGGCGATATCTTCAACTGAATCGGAATACATAGCTGCTTCAGAGGCTTCACAAGAGGCGATATGGATGAAGGAGTTCATTACAAAGCTCGGTGTGGTTCCAATTGCGCTGGACCCAATGTCTATCTACTGTGATAACATGGGCGCCATAGCCAATGCGCAAGAACCAAGGTCACACAAGAAGCTGAAGCACATCAAGCTACGTTTACATGCTATTCGAGAGAACGTCCAAGATGGTGACATAAAGATTTGCAAAGTACACACAGATCTGAATCTGGCGGATCCATTGACTAAACCTCTCCCGAGGAAAAAAACATGACCAACACCAAACTGCCATGGGTGTTCGGTATATTACCATGTAATCTAGATTAGTTGACTCTAGTGCAAGTGGGAGACTGTTGGAGATATGCCTAGAGGCAATAATAAAAGTGTTTATTATTATATCTTTGTGTTTATGATAAATGTTTACATTCATGCTATAATAGTATTAACTGGAAACATTGATACTTGTGTGATTTGTAAACTAAATTAGAGTCCCTAGTAAAGCCTCTATGTAATACTAGCTTGTTGGTTAATAGATGATCGTGGTTTATCGATCATGAACATTGAGATGTTATTAACAACAAGATCATATCATTAGGAGAATGGTGTGATGGACATACTCCTATAGATAAGCGTAGCATAAAGATCAAGTCATTTTAATAGTTTGTTTGCTATAAGCTTTCTGATACATAGTAACCTAATTCCTTCGACCATGAGATCATGCTAATCACCATCACCGGAAGGATGATTTGATGACATAAAACACCACACCGTAACTGGGTGGCTATAAAGGTGGCATTGAGTGTTCGGAAAGTATGGGTTGAGGCACATGGATCAAGAGTGGGATTTGTCCATCCATATGACGGATAGATATACTTTGGGCCCTCTCGGTGGAATGTCATCCAATTGGCTTGCAAGCATGTGACTGGCTCACAAGGGATCACATATCACGGGAACGAGAAAAGAGTACTTATCGTTAACGAGGTTGAACTATGTATGCAGAGATACCGACGATCAAAACCTCGGATAAGTAAACTATCGCGAGACAAAGGAAAATTGGTATCGTATGTAAGTGGTTCATTCGATCGCAAAGTAATCGTAGAAATATGTGGGAGCCATATGAATTTCCAGATTCCTCTATTGGTTATTGATCGGAGAAGTGTCTCGGTCATGTCCGCATAATTCACGAACCGTAGGGAGACACACTTAAGGATTCGATGTTGTTTAGTAGAGATGGAATGTTAGTAGGGATACTGAATGTTGTTTGGAGTCTCGAATAGGATCCGGGATATCACGAGGAGATCCGGAATGGTCCGGAGAATAAGATTCATATAAGGAAAGTCCGATTCCGGAGTTTGGAAAAGATTCCGATGTTTTCATCGGAGAGGTTCTAGAAGGTTCTAGAATGATCACCGGTCCGGAAGGAGAATGGTCCATGAATATGTCATGGGTAAGTGGAATGATTGGATCATATCCTAGGTCACTTGGTGTGTGCATTTGCAAGAGAGAATTAAAACTCTAAATTGAAAGTCAAACGGGAAGTTTGAGAAGTCAAACTAGAACAATGGTTTCCTAGTGGGAGAAGAAACAAGTCCTTCTCTCAATCCAACTTGGGTTTGGGTTTGGATTCAAACCCACCCCTCCCAAGGCTGCCCTCCCTCTCATAAATAGAGGGGGAGGGTTGCCCCAAAGCACACAGGCCCTAGCCCCTCTCCACCCAAGCCGCCGCCGCCGCTTGCCACCGCCTTGCGCCGCTGCCGGTCCGTTGCCGCCGCCCTAGCCGCCGATGACACCTCCTCCTCCTCCCGGTTTTTCTAAACCCTAGATTTCCGGGAAACCCTAATCCACCATAACTCGCACCGGCTTAGGCGAAGCCCTGCGGGATCTTCCCTCTACTTCTGACACCACGCCGTCGTGCTGCCGGATTCACGAGGGGAGAACTACAACCTCCGCTGCCTACTGGAACAAGGGAGAGGAAGGTCTTCATCGAGTATCGAACGTGTGATCGACTGCGGAAGCGCTGCCAGAACGCAACGCCGGAAGGATCGTCTACGCGATCTTAAGATCGGCAAGTGTACGACTACATCACCCACGAGAATCTGCTCTCGTTAACCGCTTTGGAATCTTCGAGGGTGAGTGCTTCTATCGACTAGTTGCTAAAATCTAGTAGATAGATCTTGGCTTGTTTGTGTGCATGCGGTAGAATTTTTTTGTTTTCCATGCTACAAAACCCTACAACAAAAGCCAAAGTCAATATTTTACGTGGGGAACACGAGTTTGAATACGGAGGGAGCCACCGGGGGCCACACCCGGCACGCTGCTGGTCCCAGCCAGCTCAAGTGCGACGCCCTGGATCCCCCTGCCTTGCCTCTTTGCCTATAAATACACCTGATATAGAAACCCTAAGTACCCGACTAATATTCCACGAAACCGTCTATAGCCGCCGCCACCATCGTCCCTAGATCGGGGGATCTGAAGCTCTTCTCGACAACCTGCCAGAGGGGAGATCATCCAAGAGGCCTTCTTCTTCATCATGCCAGCCTCCGGTATGAAGTGTGAGTAGTTCCACCTTAGACTACGGGTCCATGTAGTAGCTAGATGGTTGTATCTCCTCCTTTGTGCTACCATGTTTAGATCTTGTGAGCTCCGTTCATGATCAAGATCATCTATTTGTAATCATGCATGTTGTGTTTGCGGGGATCCGATGGATATTGAGATTACTATGTTAGATTGATTAATGGTTTTGTCTTATTGATTCTATCATGTCTATGTTGTTTGTGATCTTGCATGCTCTCCGTTTCTAGTAGCTATCTTGGCCAAGTAGATGCTAGTGACTCCAAGAGGGGGTATTTATGCTCGATAGTGGGTTCATGCCTCTATTTAATCTAAGGGAAGTGACAGAAATCTCTAAGGTTGTAGATGTGTTGTTTCCACTAGGGAGAAAACAACGGTCTCTTGTTCATGGAACAAGTGGATTGTTTACCTTACACACCTTGCTTAAAGCAGTTATCTGTTGCTTGCAACTTAATACTAGAGGGGGTTTGAATGATAACCTGAAGGTGGATTACTAGTCATAGATGCGGTTGGATGGCGGTCTATGTATCTTGTTGTATTTCCCAATCGAATCTCATAGGATCATGAATGTCTAGTATTGCTTGTTATGCCTTGCTCGGTCCTGTCAATTACCCTGCTGTAATTTGTTTACCCAGCATGCCATGTTTGTTTATCGTAAGGAGAACACCTCTAGATAACTATGGACCCCGGTCCAATCTTTACCATTGATACATCCTCCACTGTTACTATTTACTTTCTACAAACCACTATTACCTTCCACACCATATAGTTAATCCTTTGTTTTCAGCAAACCGGTGAGAATTGACAACCTCACTATTCGTTGGGGCAAAGTCTTGAGTTTGAGTTGTGCGGGTTTCCAAGTTGCTAGCAACACCTTTGAGTCGTTTCCTTCCTCCTACTGGTTAGATAACCTTGGTTTCTTACTGAGGGAAAACTTGTTGTTGTGCTCATCATACCTTCCTCTTGGGGTCTCCCAATGAAGATTCCACGCACTCATCAGCAACATGAAAGGTTACAAACAAAGATCATGAATAACAGTTTGTTTCACATACAGAAAACATAGCATAGTGGAATTCAGCTTGTCCCTCATGGAGTAGCAAATATATGCATAGGACACCTTCAAAGTTCATAAGAGTGACTAGATACAAATAGCATAAGAACAAGCAATATTAACAATATGCATCAATCAATACGTTTTGGGACAATGCACATAGAACTAAGAATGGCAACTATGCTCTCTTAAGTGGTGCCTAAGGAAAGAAGGTGAAGACTCAATACAATAGTGGAAGAAAGACCCTTCATAAAGGGAAGTAGGGATTTCAAGTTTCAAAAATAGCTTCCAAAAATTATGGTACTTGCTAGCTTTCAGCTCTCATTGCCCCTATCATAAGAATCTTGAAGTGATTAAGGTTAAAGTGAACAAACTATGGAGTATATGCTTGATAAAGTATAAGTTGGCAATCTCATGTCCCTTGAATACGAGGGTCGCTCCTCATGTTACTCAACTTTAGTCACCTATAAGTTCTTGTCATAGTAAGTACATGTGTAACATAGAGAACCACCAACGGGGTACCCCTTGCACATGATACACGAGCTATCCCATAATCAAAATGACAAGGCAAGCAGATAATGAGCATCTTAGCAATCTTCTTATTTACCATGGAAAAATGGTGCTTTTTTCTCTCTTTCCTCTTTTCAATATGTCTCTTTTTTATAAGAAGAAAGCTTCATAGATGTCATTATGGTGATGCTGCAAGTTTCCACCATCATTAGGCATGGCTTAGGCTAGCGGCCTAGGCGTTTCTCTAACACACATACATAACTCCATGGACTTACAAGCTCCCCTTTCATTTCACACCGACTACATCCATAGACAAAAGAGCATGATATCAACTGTGTACAAAGTACAAGTGCAATGTTGAAAGCGTTCCCCGTGACAACACGGTTCTGCTAATTCCAACATATAAGTGCAAGCATATGCAACATAGATGACACAATGGTTCAAGTTTATTAGGGGCAAGAAAAATAAAGTGTGCCATCAAGTTCGTGAGAGCTTTAATCACTAAGTTTTCACATAACAAAGAGACTTTTTAGTTGGAAGATAGATAAAAACAAGAATATACTTGGAATGGTGTAACACACCATGCATAGGAATTTATAGTGGACACTTTGGAATAACTTGGTTTCTTGGGAGTTGGATGCATGAGTAGAGCTTACTCATACAAGTCGAGGCTAGCAAAAGACTGGGAGCGACCAACTAAGAGAGCAATAATGGCCATAATCATGCAGAGCGACAAAACATTACTAATCAAAGCATAAAGTGGTACTACAAGTCAAGGACTAAATGATCATAGAGGCTATGGTGACTTGTTCATAGTAATAACATGGTGTGAGCAGGTGCCAAGTCAACCCAAACAAAGCATCAAAGGAGAATACCACAATACTATGCTTTTGTATGCTAAAACAACGCATGATTCCTTCAAGGCACATTAAAAAATCCCAATTGTTTGGAACAAGTCATGCTACAGCAATAATCACTAAGCATAAGGTTAAAACAACACCTAGCATGGCATGCTAAAGTCTAAGTCACAGTCAAAGCAAGCTCCTCTTGTACTATTTAAGCAAGAACTTTCTACTCCTCTCCAACACCAATCAACTTATTTAAAACAACACAGCGAGAACGGGGGTCCAGACTACTTTATTCAAGCAAACTAAGCAAACGAAACTAAACTAAGATGCTCCAAGAACAACACAACAGTGCATGAAACAATAAAAATGAAGTGTCTAGAAAGACCTGAGCTTTTTATTGATGAAGAAGGGGATGCCTTGGGCATCCCTAAGCTTTGACGCTTGTACCTCTTGAATATTTCTTGGGGTGACATGGAGTGGCATCCCCAAGCTTGAGCTTTTGTCAATTCTTCATCTCATTACATCATTCTTTCTCTACATCTCAAATTTTTTCTTCATACAAAACTTCACACAATTTTCATTAGCAACATTAGTGTATTCAAAAAATAATAGACCTTTGGGTTTATCTTTAGAACAGCAAAACTTTCACTAAAAACACAAGCTACTGTATCAATTCCCTCAAAAAGCTCAATTTCCCAAAAGAACCCAAAAAGGAATCAATAAGAAGCAAATGCAAATAATGGCAGAAATCTGTCAAAACATACCAGCAGGTAGAAACTGATTTTTTCGAAGACCTTCTGTTCCTCAAATAAAAAAGTGTTGAACTAATGAAAGTTATCTAACATACTGGGGATTTATTCAGAAAATATCAGCTCAATCCGACCTGCAGAGAGTTTACACAAATTTTTACGGTGGAGCACGAATATCTGTTTCAGGACAGCAACTCCCCAAATCTTACTTCCCTCTCATTAGAGGTCATTCTTGGCACAAAAAGCAAATAAAAAGGATAATGAGAGGTCATTACGGAAGTAATAACTTCCAAGACTCAAGAAAACTTTTGGGTTATCTCCCAATAAGTACTTTTCTTTAACGCCTTAAGTTAGGCACAAGAAGCAAGAATCAAGTATTTTCAAATGAAGAAGCATTAACATCAAACCTTGCTTTCAAAGGAGGAACAAAAAGCAACCTATCTCTCCTCATAGGGAAGTGTTCAATACCTTTATTGAATGGAAAATGATATTTAATGGTGCCTTCTTTCATATCAATGATGGCACCAACAATTCTAATAAAAGGTCTTCCCAAAGTAATAGGACAAGAAGCACTGTATTCAACATTCAAAACATAGAAATCAACAGGGACATAAGCATTGTTAACCATAATAAAAACATCATTAACACTCCCCATGAGTTTCTTTTTAGCATTATCATTAAGTGGGACATCCAAATAACAATCTTCTAAAGGTGGCAAATCAAGCATTTCATAAATCTTTCTAGGCATAATAGAGACACTAGAACCAAGATCACATGAAGCTTTGAGATCAAATTCATTCACTTGCATATTAATAATGGGTTCCCAACTATCTTCTACTTTTCTAGGAATAGAGGCTTTGTGTTTCAACTTCTCTTCCTTAATTTTAATAAGAGCATATGTAATGTGTTTGGTGAAAGCCACATTCATATCACTAGCATCAGGACTTCTAGCAAGCTTTTGTAGAAACATAATCACTTTAGAAATATTGTAACCATCAAGATCAAAATCAATCTTAGCATCACTAGTAGTAGGCTCATTGGGTTTTGGCATTGTGGTAGGAGAAATAGGGACTTCTTGTGGTTTAGTGGCATCCATATTGGTGGTGGTGATAGTGCACACACTATTGTTCTAGAAATTTCACCTTCTCTTTCCCACTTAGCATGAAGTTGGGCTAACAGTCTAACATTTTCATCAATAGTAACTTTTATGGCATGAGTAGCAGCAAAGGTACTTTCCAAGGTTTCAGGTTTAGTAGACATTTTATTAATCAAAGAGGACTGTGCTTCAGACAAAGAGGAAATATTTTTCTCAACATTCAAAATATTTTCCTCCACGGTCTTGTTGAAAGTGGTTTGTTTAATAATAAAGTCTTTGAGCATGACTTCAAGTTTAGAGGGAGCACTTCTAGCATTGTTGTAGGAGTTTCCATAGGTATTGCCATTATTAGGACGATACGGCCTATAATTGTTGTTACTACCAAAATTATTCCTATAGGCATTATTGTTGAAATTTGTTGTTTCTAATGAAGTTCACATCAACTTGTTCTTCTTGAGAAACCAAAGAGGCTAAGGGAACATTATTAGGATCTATATGAGCTTTCCATTAACAAGCATATCCATGATAATATCAATCTTATCACTCAAAGAGGGGTTTCTTTAACAGAATTTACATTCTTACCATGTGGAGCTCTCTCAGTGTGCCATTCAGAATAATTAACCATTATATTATCAAGGAGCTTTGTTGCAGCGCCCAAGGTAATGGTCATAAAGGTACCTCTAGTAGTTGAATCCAACATGTTTCTTGAGAAGAAGTTCAAACCTGCATAAAAAGTCTGGATAATCATCCAAGTAGTAAGTCCATGAGTGGGACAATTCTTAACCAAAGATTTCATTATTTCCCAAGCTTGAGCAACATGTTCATTATCAAGTTGTTTAAATTTCATTATTTGACTTCTCATAGATATAATCTTAGCAGGAGGATAGTATTTTCCAATAAAAGCATCTTTGCATTTAATCCAAGAATCAATACTATTTCTAGGCAAGTATAGCAACCATTCTTTAGCTTTTCCTCTCAAGGAGAAAGGAAACAACTTGAGCTTAATAATATCTCCATCTACATCCTTATATTTTTGCATCACACAAAGTTCAACAAAGTTATTGAGTTGGGAAGCATCATCATCAGAACTAGCACCAGAAAATTGCTCTCTCATCACAAGATTCAGCAAAGCAGGCTTAATTTCATAAAAGGTAGCATCAGGAGCAGGTGGAGCAATAGGAGTACTTAGGAAATCATTGTTGTTTGTGCTAGTGAAGTCACACAACTTGGTGTTCTCAGTATAGTTCATTTTTGCAAAAGTGGAGCAAGCCAACAGCAGCAGCAACTATTTTTTTTGTGTGTTTTTTATAAGATAAAGCAAACCAAACTAAACTATTTTTTGGAGTTTTTGATAAAAATAGGCAAACAAAACCAAGCAAAATAAACGAAGCAAAACAAAAACAAAGTAAAGAGAAAGGTTGTGAAGGACTCCCCTTGTGAAGACGTCCTTAGCCTCCCCGGCAACAGCGCGAGAAAAAGTCTTGATTAGTGCGTGGAAGCTTCGTTGGGAGACCCCAATAGGAAGGTATGATGAGCACATCAGCAAGTTTTCCCTCAGTAAGAAACCAAGGTTATCAAACCAGTAGGAGGAAGGAAATGAATCAAAGGTGTTGCTAGCAACTTGGAAACATGCACAACTCAAACTCAAGACTTTGCCCCAATGAACAGTGAGGTTGTCAATCTCACCGGTTTGCTGAAAACAAAGGATTAACTATATGGTGTGGAAGGTAATAGTGGTTTGTTGAAAGTAAACAGTAACAATGGAAGATGTATCAATGGTAAAGATTGGACCGTGGTCCATAGTTCACTAGAGGTGTTCTCCTTAAGATAAACAAACATGGCATGCTGGGTAAACAAATTACAACATGGCAATTGACAGGACTGAGCAAGGCATAAAAATGCAATACTAGACATTCATGATCCTATGAGATTCGATTGGGCAATACAACAAGATACATAGACCGCCATCCAACTACATCTATGACTAGTAATCCACCTTCAGGTTATCATCCGAACCCCCTTGAGTATTAAGTTGCAAGCAACGGATAACTGCTTTAGGCAAAGTGTGTAGGGTAAACAATCCACTTATTCCATGAACAAGAGACCGTTGTTTTCTCCCTAGTGGCAACAACACATCTACAACCTTAGATTAATCTACCCTGGTCCAATCTTTACCATTGATATATATTCCACTATTACTATTTACTTTCTGCAACACTATTACCTTCCACACCATACAGTTAATCCTTTGTTTCCAGCAAACCGGTGAGATTGACAACCTCACTATTCGTGGGGAAAGTCTTGAGTTTGAGTTGTGCAGGTTCTAAGTTGCTAGCAACACCTTTGAGTCGTTTCCTTCCTCCTACTGGTTCGATAACCTTGGTTTCTTACTGAGGGAAAACTAGTTGTTGTGCTCATCATACCTTCCTCTTGGGGTCTTCCAACGAAGCTTCCATGCACCATCAGCTAATTTGCTAGAAATATAAAAAAATCATAATTAAGAACATATGCTTAATGACCAATCAATAAAATGAAACTACTGATTATGCATACAATATAAGTCATTTTAGAGTTTGTAGCGGAAATTAAGAATCTCGGTGAAATATCTATAGGGGTTCGGAGCATGGAAAACAAAAAAATTCTACCGCATGAACACACGAGCCAAGATCTATCTACTAGATTGTAGCAACGATTCAATTAGAGTACTCCCTCGAAGATTCCAAAGCGGTTAACAAGAGCAGATTCTCGTGGGTGATGTGTTCACTTGCCGATCTCAAGATCGCGAAGACGATCCTTCCGCCGCCGCTTTCTGGCAGCGCTCCCGCAGTCGGTCACATGTTAGGTACTCGATGAAGACCCTCCTCTCCCTTATTCCAACAGGCAGCGAAGGTTGTAGTTCTCTCCTCGTGATTCCAACAGCACAGCGGCGTGGTGTCAGAGTTAGAGGGGAAATCCTGCAGGGTTTCGCCTTAAGCCAGAGAGGGTTATGTTGGAGTAGTAGGGTTTCTCGACGTCTAGGGTTTAGAAGCCGGAGAGGAGGAGGTGGTCGGCGGCGACTAGGGCGGTGGCGACTTAGTGCGGCGGCACAACGGCGGCGACAGGTGGGGTTTGGTTGGTTGTGGTCTTGGGGGAACCCCCTCCCCTCTATGTATGAGAGGGAGGGACAGCTAGGGAGGGGAGTTTGAATCCTTCCCCAACTCCCTCTCCTACTAGGCGCGTGGTGGAGGGAGAGAAGGTTTCCTCTCCTCCCTCCACCAGGAAACATTGTCCCAGTTTGACTTTTCAAACTTGCCTTTTGACTTTTAATTTTGGAGTTCAATTTCTTTCTTTCAAATGCCCAACCAAGTGACCTAGGACATGATGCAATCATTACACTTAGTCATGACACATTCATGTACCCTTCCCCTTCCGGTCCGGTGAACCTTCTAGACCCTTCTAGATCATTCTGGTGAAAACACCAGAATCATTCCCAAACTCCGGAATTGGACTTTCCTTATATGAATCTTATTCTCCGAAGCATTCCGGATCTCCTTGTAATATCCCGGATCCCATCCGAGACTCTGACAAACATTCGGTCTTCCTACTCACATTCCATATCTACTAAACAACATCGAATCCTTAAGTGTGTCTCCATACGGTTCGTGAATTATGCAAACGTGACCGAGACTCTTCTCCGATCAATAACCAATAGAGGAATCTGGAAATTCATATGGTTCCCACATATTTCTATGATTACTTTGTGATTGAATGAACCATTTACATATGATACCAATTTCCCTTTGTCTCACGATATTTTACTTATCCAAGGTCTGATCGTCGGTATCTCTGCATACCTAGTTCAACCTCGTTACTGATAAGTACTATTTACTCCTTCCTGTGATATGTGATCCCTTGTAAGCCAGTCACATGCTTGCAAGCTAATTGGATGATAATCCACCGAGAGGGCCCAGAGTATATCTATCCGTTATATGGATGGACAAATTCCACTCTTGATCCATGTGCCTCAACACATACTTTCCGAACACTTAATGCCACCTTTATAACCACTCAGTTATGAAGTGATGTTTTATGTCATCAAAGCATCCATCCAGTGATGGTGATTAGCATGATCTCATGGTCGAAGGAATCAGGTTACTATGTATCAGAAAGCTTACAGTAAATGAACTATTGAAATGACTTGATATTTATGCTACGCTTATCTATAGGAGTATGTCCATCACATCATTATCCTAATGATATGATCTTGTTGTTAATAACATCTCAATGTTCATGATTAGGAAACCATGATCATCTATCAACCAACAAGCTAGTATTATAGAGACTTTACTAGGGACTCTAATAAGTTTAAAAATCATACAAGTATAAATATTTCCGGTTAATACTATTATAGCACGAATGTAAACATTTATCATAAACACAAAGATATAATAATAACTAATTTTATTATTGCCTCTGTAGGGGTTCGTAGCATGGAAAACAAAAAAATTCTACCGCATGCAAACAAACAAGCCAAGATCTATCTACTAGATTGTAGCAACGAGTCGATAGAGGAATTCACCCTCGAAGATTCCAAAGCGGTTAACAAGAGAAGATTCTCGTGGGTGATGTAGTCGTACTCTTGCCGATCTCAAGATTGTGTAGATGATCCTTCCGGCGCTGCGTTAAGCGATGCTTCATGATCGGTCACCGTTAAATTTTCGATGAAGACCTTCATCTCCATTGTTCCAGCAGGCAGTGGAGGTTGTAGCACTCTCCTCGCGATTCCGGCAGCACGACGACATGGTACCGGAAGTAGAGGGGAGATCTCGTAGGGCTTCGCCTTAAGCCGGAGAGAGTATGGTGGACTATGAGAGAGGCCTTGGCGATCTAGGGTTTAGAAGGCACCAAGGGGAGAGTGTAGCCGGCGGCTAGGGTTTGGGATCACCCCAACTCGGCGAGTTGGTGGTTCCCTAGGTGGCGGCGGCACCAGCAGGGGTGGTGGCGCCGGCGGCTTAGGGTTAGGGTTTGGGGTGTGAGAGGTGTAGGGAAGAGGGGCAGCCCTGCCCCTCCTTATATAGGTGGGAGGGCGCAGCTTGGGAGGAGGGAGTCCTCCCCCAAGTCGGCCTCCTTGGCCGGCGGGTGGAGGGAGAGGAACTCCTCCCCAAGTAGGTTTCCTACTCTCCCTCCACCAAGCAAACTTGCCATTTGACTTTTTCAAATTGGCGTTTGAATTTCAAACTAGGATTTGATTTCTCCCTTTATTTTGCCCAGCCATGTTACCTAGCACATGATGCAACCATTCCACATTGTCATTACACATTCATGTACCCTTCCCTTCTAGAGTGCCGAACCTTCCAGACCCTTCTAGAACATTCCTGGTGAAAACATCGGAATCATTCCCCAACTCCGAAACATGACTTTCCTTATATGAATCTTATTCTCCGGACCATTCCGGATATCCTCGTGATATCCTGGATCCCATCCGAGACTCCGAACAACATTCGGTCTCTTACTCATCATTCCATAACTACTCAACAACATCGAATCCTTAAGTGTGTCTCCCTACGGTTCGTGAATTATGCGGACATGATCGAGACACTTCTCCGATCAATAACCAATAGAGGAATCTGGAAATTCATATGGCTCCCACATATTTCTACGATTACTTTGAATCGAATGAACCACTTACATACGATACCAATTTCCCTTTGTCTCATGATAGTTTACTTATCCGAGGTTTTGATCGTCGGTATCTCTGCATACCTAGTTCAACCTCGTTAACGATAAGTACTCTTTTCTCGTTCCCGTGGTATGTGATCCCTTGTGAGCCAGTCACATGCTTGCAAGCCAATTGGATGACATTCCACCAAGAGGGCCCAAAGTATATCTATCCGTCATATGGATGGACAAATCCCACTCTTGATCCATGTGCCTCAACCCATACTTTCCGAACACTCAATGCCACCTTTATAGCCACCCAGTTACGGTGTGGTGTTTTATGTCATCAAAGCATCCTTCCGGTGATGGTGATTAGCATGATCTCATGGTCGAAGGAATTAGGTTACTATGTATCAGAAAGCTTATAGCAATTGAACTATTAAAATGACTTGATCTTTATGCTACGCTTATCTATAGGAGTATGTCCATCACACCATTCTCCTAATGATATGATCTTGTTGTTAATAACATCTCAATGTTCATGATCGATAAACCACGATCATCTATTAACCAACAAGCTAGTATTACATAGAGGCTTTACTAGGGACTCTAATTTAGTTTACAAATCACACAAGTATTAATGTTTCCGGTTAATACTGTTATAGCATGAATGTAAACATTTATCATAAACACAAAGATATAATAATAACCACTTTTTTTATTGCCTCTAGGCATATCTCCAACAGTCTCCCACTTGCACTAGAGTCAACTAATCTAGATTACATGGTAATATACCGAACACCCATGGCAGTTTGGTGCTGGTCATGTTTTGCCCTCCGGAGAGGTTTAGTCAACGGATCCGCCACATTCAGATCTGTGTGTACTTTGCAAATCTTTATGTCACCATCTTGGACATGTTCTCGAATAGCGTGAAAACATAGCTTGATGTGCTTCAGCTTCTTGTGTGACCTTGGTTCTTGCGCATTGGCTATGGCGCCCATGTTATCACAGTAGATAGACATTGGGTCCAGCACACTTGGAACCACACCGAGCTCTGTAATGAACTCCTTCATCCATATCGCTTCTTGTGAAGCCTCCGAAGCAGCTATGTATTCTGATTCAGTTGAAGATCTCGCCACAACGCTTTGCTTCCAGCTAACTGCTGCACCATTCAAAGTAAATACGTATCCAGATTGAGATTTAGAATCATCCGGATTGGTGTTCCAACTAGCATTGGTGTAACCATTAACAACGAGTTATTCATCACCTCCATAAGAAAGAACCATATCCTTAGTTCTTCTCAAGTACTTAAGGATGTTTTTGATCATTGTCAATGATCCACTCCTGGATCACTTTGATATCTGCTAGTCAAACTAACAGCATATGCAATGTCGGGTCTAGTACATAGCATGGCATACATTAGAGATCCTATGGCTGAGGCATAGGGAGTTTTACTCATCCTTTCTCTATCTTCTGCCGTTGCTGGACTTTGAGTTTTACTCAAGGTCGTATTGGGCAACATGGGCAAGAACCCTTTCTTGCTATCTTCCATTCCAAACCTCTTTAGAACTTTGTCCAAATATGTACTTTGTGACAATGATATTAGGCGTCTCGATCTATCTCTATAAATCTTTATGCCTAGTATGTAAGCTGCTTCGCCAAGATCTTTCATTCAAAAACTATTATTCAAATATTCTTTGACACTATTAAGAAGGTCTACATCATTCCCAATCAACAATATGTCATCTACATATAGTATTAAGAATGCTACAGAGCTCCCACTCACTTTCTTGTAAATACAAACTTCTCCATAAGTTTATATAAAACCAAAACTTTTGATTACCTTATCAAATCGTTGATTCCAACTTCGGGATGCTTGCTTCAATCCATATATGGACCGTTGAAGTTTGCATACCTTGTTAGCATCTTTAGGATCGACAAAACCTTTGGGTTGCATCATATACAAATCTTCATCAATGTATCCATTGAGGAATGCCGTTTTGACATCCATCTGCCATATCTCATAATCGTAATATGCAGCGATTGCTAACATAATCCTCACAGACTTTAGCTTCGCTACTGGTGAGAAAATTTCATCATAGTCAACTCCTTGAATTTGTCGAAACCCTTTTGCGACAAGTCGAGCTTTATAGACAGTAACATTACCATCAGCATTTGTTTTCTTCTTGAAAATCCATTTGTTCTCGACAGCCTTCCGGCCATCCGGTAAGTCTACCAAAGTCCATACTTGGTTTTCATACATGGATCCAATCTCGGATTTCATGGCATCTTGCCATTTATTGGAATCTGGGCTCATCCACTAGTGGAAAAAGAGCCTCCAGTCCCGGGCCGCAACGGGCTCTAGCCTCGGTTTTGGGCCCGGGACTGCGACGGGACTAGAGGCCCCCCCTCTAGTCCCGGCTTACGACACCATGACGATCGATACCACGTGGCTGTTTGACGGCGAAGCGGAAACCCTCTAGTCCCGGGCTGTAACAACACCCGGGACTAAAAGGTTTCCTGCCGCGGCAGAGAAACACCACATTTCTCTGCCGCGACAGAGATTGCGTATTTCCTTTTTTTTGCCATTTTGTTCCTTTTTCGTTTTGTGTTTCACTATAACAAACATATATTTCAGTAGACATATTATACGCTACTACATACACACTACACGTCGATGCATTTATATAAGATCGATCCCTTGCAAGCATACATATAATCAATCATATCAAAAGGAAATGTTTTGAAATTACATGGTCATTGATGAATATATATATATCATATGAGCTACATGGAGATGACTAAGGCAAATCGAGTTCCACGTCATCCGCATAATGCTCTCCATGTACATCAAGGACTTCCTTCATCATAAATCCCGCCAGGTCCTCTTGAATTGCTCTTATGCGCTGGTCTGGCTCTAGTTTCTCCCGCAAATCATAAATATAATGTGAGTCAACTTTCCGCTCACTGGTCAACTCTCGGATGTACTCGCAGACGTAGTATCCACATAAATGAGTTCCCGGTGGCTGCTATAAACTCTTCGCCATTTTATAAGTTAGCTCCTCTTTGAATGGACCTGGTATTTTCTGCCTAAACCGTGTCCAACACCTGCTCGGCAAAGAAAATGAACAAAGGAGTTATTAGTTACTTGATATTAGGAAATGAATGAAAGAGGACGATATAATGCGATAATGATTGAAATTACTTATGGAGCATTGCTTTCATGTCGCTCCACTTCTCTTGGTCCCAACTTAATGAGTCATGGACTTCAACTAGGGAGTTGTCAACTTGAATGTTTCGCAAGATCCAGTGGAATCTGCAGACATTTACATAAGCATACATGCATAGCTCATCTAGTAAGCAAAAATAAAATGTGTACAAGATATAAACACTCACTTGAAGTTGTAAGGAAATAGTATTTCCTTAACAAAATTATGCTCGGTTAAGAACCTGGACAGGTCTTTCTCCACGTCTTTGGGGTGATTCTTTAATGTATATTCATTAATGATATATGGGTCAATGAACCCAACGTCGTATCTTCAAGCTCTTTTGCATTCAAGCATCTTCATTCTGCGGAATATAATATCATTATACAAAAGGATATATAGTTAGGATAATATATTAAATGCAATGAACGAGCTAAAGCTACAAACTTAATTATATAAATAAATAACTTACAGATAGTAGCAACCAATGATAGATTTGTCGAGGGCGCGCTGGTTGTATAACTGAAACAGTTCGGTCATTTGAACCTGTATCGAGTATGGTTTGAAGTGATGCTCCTTTCTAACGTCCACCGGAAACCAATCTTTATGATGCTTTTTTTCTGCTTGCGACATGTACCATTCATGCAGATTTCGCATATGTGTGGATACACGCGCGAGCTCCTCATTACTGACTAGAGGCTGCCCTTGGACATACTGTTGTACTATCTGACCCAGTGGCGTATCTTCATAGCCTAAATATTGACCAAGAGACATATTTGCTTCGTTAGCAAGTGCTTTGGCCTCCAATACAGTGATTCCCATAAGTGCAGCATTATTACGGGCTCTAGGGTCCATTATTTGCATGTCCATATCCATTTCAGCTCTGAAGGCCTTGTCGAGGTCTGAAATGACTTTGAGCGGGGCGACCGATTGATTCTTCTGTGCTCTGAGCTGGGCAACTTGCTTCCCGCTTTTTGCACTTGTGATTTTTTTCTTTTGTGCTTGCTTAATAATCTCCCGGTCATAGTCTGATTCCAGATTCATCGATATCTGGGATGGTTGCTCAAGAAAGGACTTAGCCCACTTTTTTGTTTTTTCGTTATATACCGGCTTTGGCTCAGGCTTTTGGGTGCAAAATGCGATTAACAGGCGACCACATCGCGTTAGTTTCCTCGTCGGTCTTGTCATAAGGTCTCTTTGGAAGAGCCGGTGGGATATCGACTATCTTCGATGTTTGACCTTTCTTCAATGTGGGGCGCGGGGGACCGTCGAACTTCCGTTTCTTCGACGAGGTAGTAGTATTGCACGGAGGCGGAGGCGGAGATCGAGTTGATGTACTCCTGCTGTGGCGATCGTCGGTAGTGAGGTGGACTTGGAGGTTGGCGATAATCGGGTTGGGGTGGACTTGGAGGTTGGCGATAATCGGGTTGGGGTGGACTTGGAGGTTGACGATATTCGATGCAGGGTGGATTTGGATTCCTTGGAGTCGGTGGCCTTGGCGCCGAGCCTGGAAACTTGATGTACTTCTTATTCCATAGAATGATGTTGCGCTTGACATCTCCTAGTTTTGTAAGGCCTTCAGGCGTAGCGATTTCAATCTCTAGGTCCGCAAAATCCTCCACTATGTCATCCACCGTGACACGAGCATAGCCTGGTGGAATCGGAAGTGAATGGTGGAGTGCTCCGGTGAACAAGGTAAGCGATGCGGTGGCCACCTTGAAGGAAGGTTGTTCATTGGCTGATGTAGCTCACATTGTGCCATCTCTCGACATCATCCACGGGTAGTGAGGAGCGGTGCATCATCCAGCGTGCTTGATCATCAGCACGGACCTCCGTGGAAGCCACGCTGCTTCTTCGTTGGCTAAGATCCAATGCAGGATCATCAGACCGCGGGTGAGTTGACGACGGCGGCCTTTGGCTAATTTCATGCATGAGGTTCTTCAGATCAGCTAGGTCCTGCTCTACCCTAGAGATCCGGTTTGCCTCCCGGTCCTTCTTTCTCTGACGGCTTCTGTAACTGGCATCGTACAAAGGAAACCCTTTCTTCCACGAGACACCGGCGCCTTTGCCTCGTGTTCGTCCTCCCTTTTCAGGATTCCCTAAGTGGCGTGTCACTCGTTCTCTCTCTCGGGACGGAACAATCCCAATTGAGCATCGTTCATTGCTTGAATAAGGTCTTGGGAGGGTTTTAGAATTTTATCATGAAATAATGTCTTCCCTGTTTCTGGGTCCAAGGATCCCCCATGCCCATACCACCAGTGCTTTGACCTCTCGGGCCATCCATCTGTACCAGGAGTGACGCCTCTAGCCCTCATATCCTTCTCCATAGTTTCCCACTTAGGGATGGCACTCTTGTAGCCACATGTCCCCATTTTATGATGGTATTTCTTGTTGGCAGCATTTAACGCGTTCTTTACCGACTTTGCCTTTGCTTTATCAGATTGCTTGTACTGTACAAAATCAGGCCACTATTCTCTCAACTTCTCGTTTACTCCTTTGAAGTCTAGAGTTTTCTTTTTCACGACATATTTCGCGTATAAATTTTTCTTGTGGTTCCGATACAGTTCAGCCATCTTGCTTAGTGCCCACTCCTTGACTTTCGCTCTATTTTCAAGCCCACCTGGCCTTGGGGTAATACCATCTACCTCAAATTCCTCATACTCTGGAGGTAGTATGAAATGCGCTATGAGCTTCTGCCAAAGGTCATCTTTGGCATCATCGGTGACATAGCTGTTGGATTCTTCACCAGGTTTCTTTGACTTATTCCATTCTTGGATGGTGATCGGCAGGTTGTCCCTAACAAGCACCCCGCATTGATTTATAAACATCCTCCGGTGCTTCTCTGGAGCAATCAGTTCACCATCATCATCTATTTCTTCGATGGTGAACCTCTGATTACCATCCAACTTTTTGTTCGGCCCTCGTTTCGTTCGGTAGCCGATTGCTTCGATCCGGTGGGCTAAAATAAGAAGAGAGAGTGATTAATATATATCTAGATCAGTTAATGAATAGAGGTAACACGAGACTTTATATATATATATGTACCTCGCCGGATCCTGTCGAGGGGCCATCATTATTGTTGTTATTTGTTTGCCCTTCGTCCATCTGGTCTTCCCCTTGGTTTTCCTCTAGTCCATCACCGGATGGATTCAGATATGAGGATATCTCTTCCTCGAGCAAAATATCTTCGGCCGTGCCCGTAATAAGAGGAATTTCACCTCTTATCATGCCCTGAAGAAAACCTTCACCGATGCGACCAGGATCTTCGGATGGATCCATGACTTAATTATCTTTAACAAAAAGAGAGTTCAACAGGTTAGAAAAAACAATAATCCTAATAACTAAAACAATATAATCCTAATTATAATAACTTAAACAAAAAAATAACCCTAATCCTAATCCTAATTCTAATCTTAATAAATAAAACAAAAAATCACTAAAACAATCATCCTAATCCTAAAAAATTATATAAACAATTATATATTCCTAAAAACAACTAAAAACAATTATATCAACAATTATATATTCCTAAAAACAACTAAAAACAATTATATATTCCTAAAAACAACTAAAAACAATTATATAAACAATTATATATTCCTAAAAAGGAAACTAAAAACAATTATATATTCCTAAAAACAACTAAAAAAATTATATATTCCTAAAAAAAGAAACTAAAAACAATTATATAAAAAATTATATATTCCTAAAAAAGAAACTAAAAACAATTATATAAACAATTATATATTCCTAAAAACAACTAAAAACAATTATATATTCCTAAAAAAAGAAACTAAAAACAATATATAAACAATTATATATTCCTAAAAAAAGAAACTAAAAACAATTATATATTCCTAAAAACAACTAAAAACAATTATATAAACAAATATATATTCTAAAAAAAGAAACTAAAAGCAATTATATATTCCTAAAAAAAGAAACTAAAAATGCTACTAAAAATGCTACTAAGATATAAAAAAGAAACTAAAAATTCCTAAAAACAATTATACTAAGCTAAATAACGCATACGTCGGCTACAGTTGCTATGGTATGGAGACGGCGTGGCGCTATAAGCGTCGCAGCGGCGTCGTTCAAGCAGTGGACAAGCGTCTTGGCGGCAATGGCGGCGGCGTGGTAATGCGGATGGTGGCGAACACACAGCCAGGAGATGAGGCGGCGGAATCGGTCTGGCAGCACCTCCCCTGCGTCTTCGATCGATGCTTCGTCTTCGTCTTCTTCGTTCGTTGAGAAATGCTAAGTGTTGGGCAGCCCCCTAGCGCGTGGAATATATACAGACAGACCTTTAGTCCTGGGCTAAGCCACCGCCCGCGACTAAAGGGAGACCCCCCTTTAGTCGCGGGCTAAGCCACAGCCCGGGACTAAAGGGTTTTTTTGGCCGATTCGTTTTCGCGCGCGCACTCACCCTTTAGTCCCGGGTCCAGCCACGAACCGCGACTATTTGTTTTTTTATTTTCTTTTTTAATTCAAAACTAATATAAAAACTTTGAAAAATCATATCTTTTATTGTAATAATCCAAATAAAACAAATAATATGTCTATTATTATGAGAAAAATATAAAGAATTTTAATATAATATCCATTTATCTGTTTGCATCATTTATAAATTATTTCATTTGTAAATTTTCTTTTTTAATTCAAATCAAATATAAAAACTTTGAAAAATCATATCTTTTATTGTAATAATCCAAATAAAACAAATAATATGTCTATTATTATCAGAAAAATATAAAGAATTTTAATATAATATCCATTTATATGTTTGCATCATTTATAAATTATTTCATTTGTAAATTTTCTTTTTTAATTCAAATCAAATATAAAAACTTTGAAAAATCATATCTTTTATTGTAATAATCCAAATAAAACAAATAATATGTCTATAATTATTAGAAAAATATAAAGAATTTTAATATAATATCCATTTATCTGTTTGCATCATTTATAAATTATTTCATATGTAAATTTTCTTTTTTAATTCAAATCAAATATAAAAACTTTGAAAAATCATATCTTTTATTGTAATAATCCAAATAAAACAAATAATATGTCTATTATTATCAGAAAAATATAGTGAATCTTAATATAATATCCATTTAGTCCCGATTGTATTCACAAACCGGGACTAAAGATATTTTCCGCCATTTCCCACCTCTTCCCGCCAAGTTTTCCCGCCCTTTCCTTTCTACGAGAGCTTTTAGTCCCGGATGTAGTCACTAACCGGGACTAAAGATATTTCCCGCCATTTCCCAAAGCTTCACGCCAAGTTTTCCCGCCCTTTCCTTTCTACGAGAGCTTTTAGTCCCGGATGTAGTCACTAACCGGGACTAAAGATATTTCCCGCCATTTCCCAAAGCTTCATGCCAAGTTTTTCTGCCCTTTCCCTCTATATTTAGGGAGATCGTGCCATGGCTATCCACACATCCACACCTTCCTCTCTTAGAACAATGGACAACACCTACTGGGCCATTCTGACCCTCGAGGAGACCGAGGCGCTATGCGCCTCTAACTACCCTTGTCCGGCTGCAACCGCCCTTGGTGGATCTTTGGCCGAGGGGTTCCTGTCCCTCCTGTCCCTCAAGGTTCAGCACGCCAGGCGGCCATCACAAACCACTTCTACCACGAGCTCACGCTGGAGCAGCGGATGGATCCCCAGTGGGATCCCGACAACTACGACACTTGGAATGCCTTCTTCGCTAATAGGCGGGAAAGGGAGCTCGCTAGGTACGAGGGTGATGGCCCACCACCGGTGAACCACAACGAAGCCGGCCGTCGTCTGTGGTGGGTGAACCGTACTATCATCAGAGTGATGCGCTACATCGCCGGGGGAGACCATCCTCGCCTACGGTGCCCACGAGTCCACCCGCCACAGGCCCCACACCGTCCCGGCGGTAGCGACATCATCTTCCAGGAGACCCCTCTCCCGCCCGCCGTGAATCCGAGGCTGGAATGGCCCCTGGTATATGCCATGGATGGGCTGAGGATCCCCGGAGTGGCAGGTGACGATGACGATGATGATGACGATGACGATGAAGACCCTGAAGCTGCGTACTATAGGACTAGGCATGATTATGACTAAAGGGGGCGGCTTTAGTCCTGAGTGTTAGCTAGTCCCGGTTTGTCCCGGTTTTTAATATTAATAAATGTCTTGAGTGTTACCTAATAAATAGAGGAAATGCCTATATAAAGAGGGTTCATCTTTAGTCGGTTGGAGAAACCAACCGTTGATCAAGGATTATGCGTTGGGCGAGCAACACTAATAATAGGGGTGAGTGTCGACATTATGTCGTGCGGCATACCTTGTCGGATGGTGTCACCAACCAACCGGGACTAAAGATGAACCTTTAGTCCCGGTTGGAGACACCAACTGGGACTAAAGATGAGTCAGCACTAATAATAGGGGTGAGTGTCGACATTATGTCGTGAGTGTCGACATTATGCCGAGCTGCTTGTACTATAAATAGGCATCCTTGTGAGTCCAGTCCTCCAGCCAGTTTGAGGCATCTCCAAGATGGTTTTCGAGAGCAGGGACACCACTACGGCCAGTTTTAGGGAGATGCCGACGGAGCCCAGTCCTCCGGCATCTCCGAGAAACTGGTCATAGAGGCACTCCCTAATATGTGAAATTAGTTAGCTCCCAGGCATATTGATCTAGTTAGAGAAGTTACAAGCTGCAAGATGGTTTTCGAGAGGGACACCACTACGGCCGATTTGGGGAGATCTTGTGAGCCCAGTCCTCCGGCATCTCCGAGAAACTGGTCATAGAGGCACTCCCTAATATGTGACATCACGCGTTTGGAGATCAGATCTTAATGGTAAGTATGAATCGGTACTAAAGGCCCTCCTTTAGTCCCGGTCCAGCCACAAAACGGGACTAACACACTCAAGATTGTTTGCAGACAACACTATAAAAATGGACACATGCATGGAACATCTTCACTCATAAAATGTTACAATTATTACATATCATTTCTTCGTGTGTTCCTTTCGATCCGTCGTATCCATGGAGCATCTTCATTCATTAACATGATGCTTGGGTCATCCTTCACCGCTGAAGGCGGAATTTCATGAAACTTATCACAATCTTCCGACATATGCATCTTGTCCTCCACTCCCACGATGTTTCTTTTTCCTAAAAGAACTATGTGGCGCTTTGGCTCATCGTCTGATGTATTCTTTTTCTTATTTTTTTGTTTTCTAGGTTTGGTAGACATGTCCTTCACATAGAAAACCTGGGCCACATCATTGTCTAGGACGAATGGTTCGTCTAAGTACCCAAGATTCTTGAGATCCAACGATGTCATTCCGTATTTCTTGTCTACCTCAACCCCTCCTCCCGTCAGCTTGACCCATTTGCACCGAAACAAGGGGACCTTAAAAGTAGGTCCATAGTCAAGTTCCCATATCTCCTCTATGTAACCATAATATGTGGTCTTTGACCCATTGTTGTCTATTGCATCAAAGCGGACACCACTGTTTTGGTTGGTGATCTTGTTATCTTGGGCTATCGTGTAAAATGTATACCCATTTATCTCGTACCCTTGGAAAGTCGATATAGTCGAAGATGGTGACCTAGACAACAAGTATAGCTGATCTCCAAGAGTGTTGTTTTTGATGATATGTTGCAACCAACCGCCAAAACTCTTCATGTGTTCATCTCTAATCCAAGAGTCATGCTTTCCAGGGTTGTTGGAGGGTAAGATTTTCTTGTGTTCCTCGATATATGGGGCTGCCAAGATAGAATTCTGTAGAACGGTGTAATGTGCTTCGGTGTAAGAATGTCCGTCTCTACATATTATTGATTTCCTTCCTAGAGTACCCTTTCCACTCAGTCTCCCCTCATACCGCGATTGAGGAAGACCAATCGGCTTAAGGTCAGGAACAAAGTCAACACAAAATTCAATGACCTCCTCTGTTCCATAGCCCTTGGAGATGCTTCCTTTGGCCTAGAGCGGTTACGAACATATTTCTTTAAGATTCCCATGAACCTCTCAAAGGGAAACATATTGTGTAGAAATACAGGACCGAGAATGGAAATCTCTTCGACTAGGTGAACCAGCAGGTGCGTCATAATATTGAAGAAGGATGGTGGGAACACCAACTCAAAACTGATAAGACATTGGACCACATCATTCTGTAACCGTGGTAGATCTTCAGGATTGATTATCTTCTGAGAGATTGCATTGAGAAATGCACATAGCTTCACAATGGGTACTCGAACATTATCTGGTAGAAGCCCCCTCAATGCAATCGAAAGCATTTGCGTCATAATCACGTGGCAGTCATGAGACTTTAGGTTTTGGAACTTTTTTTCTGCCATATTTATTATCCCCTTTATGTTCGACGAGAAGCCAGACGGGACCTTAATACTGCTTAGGCATTCAAAAAATATTTCCTTCTCTTGTTTGGTAAGAGCGTAGCTGGCATGACCTTGAAACCATTCTGGATGCAGGCCATCTGGGTCTTTCATACGTTGATGGTCCTTTCGTGCTTCCGGTGTATCTTTTGTCTTCCCATACACGCCCAAGAAGCCTAGCAGGTTCACGCAAAGATTCTTCGTCACATGCATCACATCGATTGCAGAGCGGACCTCTAAGAATTTCCAATATGGTAGCTCCCAAAATATAGATTTCTTCTTCCACATGGGTGCGTGTCCTTCAGCGTCTTTCGGAATAGATTTTCCTCCAGGACCCTTTCCAAAGGTTACCAGTTGATCCAAATCTTTGACCATATCAAATATATCAGCACCAGTACGCTCCTTAGGCTTCGTCTGGTGACATGCCAGACCGTTGAAATGCTTGCCTTTCTTTCTTAAGGGATGCTTGGCCAAAAGAAATCGACGATGCTCATTGTATACATTCTTATTACAATGTTCCAAATATATACTTGCAGTCTCATCTAAACAGTGTGTGCATGCATTGTATCCCTTGTTTGACTGTCCTGAAAGGTTACTAAGAGCAGGCCAATCATTAATTGTTACGAAAAGCAATGCTCGGAGGTTAAATTCTTCCTGCTTGTGCTCATCCCACACGCGTATCCCGGGCTCGTGCCACAACTGTAAAAGTTCTTCCACTAATGGCCTTAGGTACACATCGATGTCGTTGCCGGGTTGCTTCGGACCTTGGATCAACACTGGCATCATAATGAACTTCCGCTTCATGCACAACCAAGGAGGAAGGTTATAGATGCATAGAGTCACGGGCAGTCGTGGATCGAGCTCCGCTCCCCAAAGGGATTCATGCCATCTGTACTTAGACCAAACCTTAAACTCCTTGGGTCATCTGCAAAGTCTGGGTACTTTCTATCGATTTTTCTCCATTGCGACCCATCAGCGGGGTGTCTCAACATCCCGTCTGACTTACGTTCCTCTTTATGCCATTGCAACAACTTGGCGTGCTCTTTGTTTATGAATAAGCGTTTCAACTGTGGTATAATAGGAGCATACCACATCACCTTCGCAGGAACCCTCTTCCGGGGGGGGGGCTCGCCCTCAACGTCACCAGGGTCATCTCGTCTAATCTTATACCGAAGTGGAGTGCATACCGGGCATGCATCTAAATTCTCATACTCCTCACCGCGGTAGAGGATGCAGTCATTAGGGCATGGATGTATCTTCTGAACCTCTAAACCTAGAGGGCAGACAACCTTCTTTGCTTCGTATGTACTGGCGGGCAATACATTATCTTTTGGAAGCATATTCTTCATCATTTTCAGCAACTTTTCAAATGAGGAGTCAGGTATAGCACACTCAGCCTTCCATCGCAGCAATTCTAGTGTGTTGCCCAGCTTTTTCAGACCATTTTCGCAATTTGGGTACAACAACTTTTTGTGATCCTCTAGCATGTGATTGAACTTCTCCCTATCCTTTTCAGTTTCATAATCTCTTCGTGCATCGGCAATGGTCCGACCAAGATCATCAGCGGGTTCATCATGTGTCTCTTCTTTATCCTCCCCTTCAGCATCCCCCATGGAAGTATCTCCGTACTCAGGGAAACCATGATAGTTGTCATCCTCCTCCTCTTCTTCATTGTCTTCCATTATAACCCCTCTCTCTCCGTGCTTGGTCCAACAATTATAACTGGGCATGAAGCCGGACTTCAATAGGTGGCTGTGAAGGGTTTTTGAGTCAGAGTAATCCTTCTGATTCCTACATACATTACATGGACAGAATACAAAACCATTGTGCTTGTTTGCATCAGCAACACGGATGAATTCATGCACGCCATTAATGAACTCGCCAGAGCGTTGGTCAGTACCGTACATCCATTCCTGGACCATCTGCATTATAGTAAAAGTATATCAAAAACCATTACACAACATGATAAAATTATTACAAGTTATACTGAGAGCTTCTAGAGCATTAATTTTGAATTTTGAAAAATTTACATGCACCAATTTGTGAATTGGAGAAAACAATCAACATGATAAATGTGGAGTTTTTTATAATTGTTCTATCAGTGAAAACCTCATTCCATTCTAAGCTTTGAAACTCTAAAATTACACATTTCAATTTTCAGTAACTATGTGCCTAATCAAAATTTGTTACACATATATATCAAAATCCTTCTAGCTACTTCTAGAGCATGCATATGCATTTGATCCATATCTCTATACTTCTAGAGCATTATATAGAGCTAAACTAGCAATAAGAGATGAAAGAATGAAGTTCTAACCTTTTAAAGCTTTGGATTTAGGTGTTGCAAACTAAATCTTGACAAATCTTGAGAACAAAATGGCATGAACTCTCTTGCTTTCTTTGAGAAAAATGGCCACCATATGCTTTAGGGCAGCTGTCCAGGGAGCTGTATATATAGTGATGGACAATTAGTCCCGGGCCGTGATACGACCCGGGACTAATAGTCTCCGAAAAGAGCTGTGGCCACGCTCCAGCTTATTAGTCCCGGGCCGTATTACGGACCGGGACTAATGCTCTAGTCCGGCCCGGGACTAATGCTTATGGCCATTTCTAGCTGTTGGAGGCCTCACAGACCGGGACTAGTGCTAGCACTAGTCGCGGTTCGTGACGGGCCGGGACTGCTGGGCTTGTTCTGATCGAACCGAAGATGGTTTTTCCAGTAGTGATCATCGCTTCCTCATATGTCGCAGGGTCATCGGTGTTGTCCACCAACATGACACTCATGACGGGATCATACCAATCAGGAGTGGTACGAGTTCTCGTTGACCTGCGAGGTTCTGTAGCAACTTTAACCAAAGTTTCATGATCATCATCATTAGCTTCCTCTCTTATTGGTGTAGGTGCCACATGAACTACTTCCGGCGTTGCGCTACTCGCAAGTTCGAGAGAAGGTTCAACAACCTCGTCGAGTTCTACTTTCCTTCCAGTCACTTCTTTCGAGAGAAATTCCTTCTCTAGAAAGGATCCATTCTTAGCAACGAATATTTTGCCTTCGGATCTATGATAGAAGGTATACCCAATAGTTTCCTTCGGGTATCCTATGAAGACGCATTTTTCCACTTTGGGTTCAAGCTTGTCCGGCTGTAACTTCTTTACATAAGCTTCGCAACCCCAAACTTTAAGGAACGACAATTTAGGTTTCTTCCCAAACCATAATTCATACGGTGTCGTTTCAACGGATTTAGATGGTGCCCTATTTAAAGTGAATGCGGCTGTTTCTAATGCATAACCCCAAAACGATAGCGGTAAATCTGTAAGTGACATCATAGAACGAACCATATCTAAGAGAGTTCGATTACGACGTTCGGACACACCATTATGCTGTGGTGTTCTCGGAGGTGTCAATTGTGAAAGTATTCCGCATTTCTTTAAATTCTCGCCAAACTCGTAACTTAGATATTCACCTCCACGATCAGAATGTAGAAATTTAATCTTCTTGTTACGTTGATTCTCTACCTCACTTTGAAATTCCTTAAACTTCTCAAAAGTTTCGGACTTATGTTTCATGAAATAGATATACCCATATCTACTCAATTCATCTGTGAAGGTAAGAACATAACGATAACCACCGCGCGATGCTATACTCATTGGTCCACACACATCGGTATGTATGATTTCCAATAAGTCCGTAGCTCGCTCCATCATCCCAGAAAATGGAGTCTTAGTCATTTTACCCATCAGACATGCTTCGCATCTTTCAAGTGATTCAAGAAGTCCATCGGAATGGAGTTTCTTCATATGCTTCACTCCAATATGACCAAGACGACAGTGCCACATATAGGTCGAGTTATCGCTAAATTTCAAACGTTTAGCTTCAATGTTATTAATATGTGTATTTCCACTATCGAGATTCAATAAGAATAGACCATCTATCAAAGGTGCATATGCATAAAACATATTACTCATATAAATCGAACAACCATTATTCTCGGACTTAAACAAGTAACCGTCTCGCAACAAACATGATCCAGAAAACAAGCGCCGCCGTTTGTTTTCTCTTCGGCGACCTCTCCCCGGTAAACCCGACCGCCCCTCTCACCCCCGTGGACACTTTCATACACGACTTCCTCTTGAGAACCTAACTGTGCTGTCTGCTTGTTCTAGTGCGGCCTCTAGCTTCGCTCCGACGACGGACAGAGCCGCCACTACTTACGGCGAGAATTCGGTCGACTCTGTGTGCCCCTTCAGCAATGACAACCGCCTTGAGCATCACCACGACGCTGCAAACACTGTGAGCACACCCACTCTCCCCCTTCCTTCCTGGAATAGCCAGAACGCATCGCCAGAGCACGCCGCCGCCAGTCGCCGCCGCCAACGCCGCCAACCTTTGGTCAAACGCGCAGCAGTCGTCCGATCCAGATCCGAGGCACGCGATAGATTCACTTAAAACGAAGGGGTATGCGATCTGTGATGTGCGATCAAGTTAAATCCTGCGGTCCGTATCAGTCGATCCACGCGAAACGTTTCCAGCCAATAAGATTAGTCCACGTGGCCCAGAGTCTGTTTTAAAAACAGGATTTGTTCTATTAGATGTTCAATTTTGAAAATTGCATAACTTTCAAACCACACGTCCAAATTTTATATCAATGAAATCAGCAAGACAAGCCCTATCCAACCATGCCCTTTGTTTAGTAAATTGCTTCTGGAAAAATGTTTGTTTTTGCAGAAACTTGTGTAGGCATGTTTGGAATACAAAATTCATTCTAAAATTATTTTGGGGATAAAATCTTTGGCAAATGGTTTGTTTTGAACCTACTGACCATAGAAATCAATTTGTGGTTTCAAAAATATATTTGGTGAAGCAAAAGAATAAATCTTTGATTTAAACATTTCTAGTCAAATAAAGATAATGTTTATGTGTTAAAAATGCATTTTGGAGAAAACCTTTGGGAAATGTTTTGATTTAAACTCTCTGACCCTAAAAACAAGGTTTTATGATTTGAAAGTGTATTTGGTGAACCCTATAAAAATTATTGCTTTGCTAAAGGCATTTTCAACCACATAAAATAATGATTTGGTTTAAAAATGATTTATAAGTAAAATCTTTTGCAAATGATTTTGCCATTTATATAAAATGACCAATAGGTGTTTTCCAATGTTTGTAACCCATTAGAAACCACTTTTACAAATAAACCATCTTTAGCATGCTTGCATGCATTGTTTTGTTTCTATCATTTTATGTGATGTTTTGCTTGAATGGTAGATTGAAATATTGCTTGCTTGATTGAATTGTAGTGGAATTTGAAGAGTGTGATTGTTGCAAGATCAAGGAGTGAACTTATATTATCTACCAACAAGGCAAGTGATGCTTCATACTTTTTGTCCCATTATTTTCACTATGCATTAGTGATATTTCTAAGTAGGACTTGCATGGAATTTTGCTAAGTATAAACTATGCCATGGGAAATCCTAGTAGATGAAACCTTAGTAGAATTTTCCTAAGTTAAGATTCCTACTACTATCATGCTTATCTTAGCTAGTAGAAAACAAGGGTGGAATATATATTCATACTATGGAATATTTCTAAGTCAAGGACTTGTGTTTTGTTTAATAAAACAACTAAGTGAATGAATCACCTGGGTGGAATGGAAGGAATGGTTTGTGTTGAGTGGTTCACAAGGCCCATTTCTATGGTTTACCTTGTGTATCTCACTTGTGGATGGCCACCCAGGAACAAAGAGATTTGAGATGTCAAATGTTGAGAAGCTTCAAGTGCAGCCACTTGGCATTATGGGCTCTGCCTGGATCATATAGGTTGCAATAACGTAGCCAAATGGACAGTTGGTGGTAGGGGAATGATAGGTTGGAGCGCGTCCATTCTGGTCTAAGGGAAGGCTTCTGAAATATCTTGTCTTGGGAAACCAAGTCTTGTGGGGAAAGTGCACCACCTCTGCAGAGTGTAAAATCTAAGTACTTAGCCATGTCCCTAGTAAAGGACAATTTGAGCATCAAGACATGGAAGCTATCAAGAATCTCCTCATCCAAATTTCTAAGTTAAAAACTTGTGGTTGAACAAGGGTTGAAGGATCACCAATTTCTATTGGGAGATGCCTTGGGTGATTTTTGTCAAGCAAAAACTTAGTGTATTCAAATGATAAGGAAAAACTATTTTGAGCAAAGCAAGCCTAAGCTCCACTTAGCCAAATGCATATAGATGATAGACTCCACTATACTACCATAGTATCACTTGCCAATACAATTCAAATGTATTGACCCTTGTGGCTGTAACTTATTATGTGCAGGTTTGTATGATGTTAGTGAAATGTGTTGATTAGGATTACAAGTCTACAACCAACATGTTTGCCTGTGGCACTTTGAAGATGAAGTCCCCCATGCTATTGTTATATTTCTGCTGCATTGTAATGAGATAGCCAAATGAGCTATGTAAGATGTAATAAATTATTTATTTCCTGGTTATAAAGTTGTATTATGACCTTTGTTTCTTGATATTACATATTAACTGTGGATGCTAGCTATTGATCCAGGGACTAGCATTGTAAACACAGGGATCTCTACCTTATTAAAGGTTGGGACCCTTACAGATGGTATCAGAGCATTGTGTTGCCTGTAGGATTTATAACCCTAGGATTGGACAAAACCCCTTAGAAAAATAGGAGTTATATTTGTTCCAAAACTTATTTACAAACAATCTTGTAAACTCTTTCCTCAACCTTTTTGGTTTTAACTCTACATCTCTTCTATTTCAACTTGATGGATTGTTGGGGAGGTAACCCCGGATAGGGTAAAGACAGGGAAAGACGAGGATAAATCCCCTGTCTGGTTTCCAAGTTATGATCACGTCGGCGAATCTCGTAGAAGTCGAATCGACATATGAAGGAGAGACCAGATATTTATGTTAAGACATTACCCGGCCGAGATATTGCGTAAGTCGGCCGGGTTAGCCTGAGCGATCTTGATGCAGGTGAAGGACGATCCGAGTTATGCGAGGAGGGACCGAATGATATGAAGCTTGCAGGAGAAGGAGAAGCCTGAAGTCAAACCCTAGCTGCAAGCTAGGGAGAATCTGAACGGAGCCAAGCGCTAGGGACAAAGGCGCAGAGCGACAGAGAGACAGGAGGAGGTCACGGAGGTGACAGTCCAGAAGCCCGAGGCGCACAGGAGGGGCCCTCTGGAACCTTGCCGTCATTATAGGGGCGACAGGGAAAGGGGGGCACCGAACTACTATATTGGGACAAGCATATTCCACGAATATGCTTGCCACCTCAGCCCTAGAGGAACCCAGGCTTCTCCTTTATAAGGAGAGGCTTGGACTCAGAAGGGGGCATCGACTAGAGTGAGAGTCGTTATGCTGGTAAAGTTCTTCTCTTCTCCCTGTATACAGCTCAAGGAGCACTTGTAGCTCAAGGAAGAAGAAATAAAGATCTCTGCCTTAGACTTCTGTGTGTAGAATCAACTACATCTTCCCTCCCCAGATCCCTCTAGCATCCATTGGCCCCATACTTTAGCCTACCCATGGCATCTACCGTGTCACCACCACGAAAGTTGGCGCCCACCGTGGGGCCAGCAGCGGTGCTAGCTGGAGTTATGATCCAGACGGGAAACTTCATCAACACGGGCGAGCGCGTTGTTTCTGGCTTGGTCCAGAGATTTGGTCTCTGTGACTATGTCAGCGACAATGCAGGGAGCTTCAGGGGGAAACTCCCCCGCGTAATGGCGTCTTCATCAGCCTGGGCGGGCACAAGGTCTACGTCGGCGTCGACATCACCGGCGTTTACCCTCACCAAGTTGTTGTTGCAGGAGAGCCACCTCTGAACGCTGCGAGCCGTCCGCCCAGAGCACATCCTGCAGGCAGCGTCGAGGTGATGGTCGCGGCCGGAGTGCAAACTAGAGCAGCAGCTGCCGGGTCAAGCAGATAACCCACCACCGGTGTACAGGGCGTACCCAGGCAGACCGCACCACTACCCACCGAGGTAATCCCGCCAGCGACCAACCCGACCGAGGTGCAGGACACCACCCCAAAGGCACCAAGAGTAAGAGGGCCACCTCTGGAAAGGCCAGAGAACATTCTTCAGGCGACCATAGAAAACTTGACTACGCTCAGAAGGCCGATACTTGATCCGCAAATGCTCAGCAGAGTTGGAAGAAACCAGGCAAAAGGTGCTGGTAGAGGCTAAAAGGTGTCGGCTTATGAGTCTTAAACAGACCTGCGAGAATATGCCAAAGCTAATAAGCTAGACGTCGCACCCGAGCGGGTGGACGAATTAAGATTGAGAGGGAAAAACCTCATGGATGATATCAACAAAGAGCATGATGCTCATAAAGCAGAATCAGTGGATTTGGGTTTGCCGAGGTACAGTACCCTGGCAAAAAACCTAAGAGCGGCAAATGCCGCAGCATTAGAGTTAGAGGGGTTGACCGCGGCCCGCAGAACAAAGAAGAAAGAGTGAACGAACTGGTGCGCATCGCGAACCAGCAAAACGAAGAAATGCTCAAAGCAAACCCGGCGAGGCCGGGGGCCTCGCGAATGGTTCACTCGGCAGGAGCAGCACCTGCCTTGTCCGTGGCAGTAGCGTCTTCCCCCGGAAATAATGCACGAAAGGACAAAGCAGTAACCTCTGGAAAAAGAAACAAGCAAATTGTTCCATATGATCCGGCAATGGCCGGAAAGGCAAATGAGAACAGAGGCAATGCAAGCCGAGGTAACAGTGGGGAGAGGAACCACGGCCGTGTGGAAAAAGACGGCGGAAGCCAAGGCAATGGAGATCTCGGCAGAAGAGAACCCATGAGAGGCAATCATGAGAACAATACCCCGGTCGAAGTAAGGAGAGAACTGCCACTCAACCCGCAACCAAGGCATGAACCCCGGCAGGAAAGAGAAACGAGGCCAGCTCGCCACAATCAAATTAATGAGAGATACAATGATGGCTATTCCGAGATGGAGTATGCGATCCATGGCGGAAATAACCACTATGGAGTACAAGATAGAGTTCTGTACAGAGATTTGCCATCAAATGATGCAAGAGTGAAGCTGGATCGGCTATACCGGTCCGAGTTGTTAGAAGAACAAGGTCCACCAGGGCCGACATGCTTTGGACCACGGATCATGGGCGAACCGCCTGTGCCAAATTTTCAGCTAGCAAGGGGCACGAAAACGTATAATGGGAGCACCAAACCGCAGGACTGGTTGATTGACTATGCCACTGCTGTAAAAATAGCGGGTGGAAACTTACGATGGGCAAGACGCAGACGTCCACGATGCCGGAAGGACCAGCTAGGGTGTGGCTGAATAATCTACCGGTAAGCGGTATCAACTGTTGGCTGGATTTTGAGGAAATGTTTGTCAGCAACTTTACCAGCACATACAAGAGGCCAAACAGGCCACAACAGTTAGCCATGTGCAAGCAGAGGCCGAATGAAACAGATAGAGAATTTTTTAACTCGGTGGTGCAACCTGAGAAACTCATGTGAAGGAGTTATAGAATCGCAAGCAATAGCTTGGTTCGCGCAAGGATGCCGTTATGGCAGCGTGTTGTGGCAGCGTCTGCAAAGAGATATGCTGACCACACCGCGTAAACTATCAGAATAGCGGACTCCTACGCATTAGGAGACCCAACGCAACCAGAATTAATGTCGGCGGATCATCGCGAGCAACAGGACCATTATGCAAGAGATTTGGCCGGGTCATCCAGGCGCAGTGATTTCAGAGGAAGAAGAAGAGAGGAAAGGCCGGATTATAGATATAATTCGGCCCAAGTGGCCGCATAGAAGCTAAGATCAGCCGAGTCACGGAGCAACTCAACGGCGAAGAATGGTCCTCAGCGGGGACACCAAGAAATGAAGGAAAAGGCAAGGACCCCGTAACAAAAGAAATAGTGGCGGAGAGGCAAGTACACGTCGAATCCATGTTAGATCAGCCGCAAATTTCACACGCCAAACCCATCCAGCCAGCCAACCATACCACCCATCAATGTGCATGGATGAAAAATGCAATGGGGAACCCGCAGGAGTTCGTGCACCCCATCAAGTACATCAGCAAAGATCACCACGGTTGATCGGAGCAAATGCACAAGAATCGATGTTACCGCCCCCTCCCCCGAGGTACGATAACTCGGATCGGAGCGACGCGGTACATCAACTGATGAACCAAGTCCAGGATGGAAGGACAAATCCGGCGAATACCGGACGCAATGATTACAGAGAACATCATCAATCCTATTGCGTGTTCACAACGGAACAGCAAGACAAGCAAAGTGTGCAGCGCCGACATATGGAAGTAAATGCAGTTATGCCGGCAGTACCAAGATATGTGCCTTGGTCAGATCAGGAGATAACTTGGAGCATAAAGGATCATCCTAAGATAATGCCGAATCCCGGATCATATGCACTCGTGTTGGATCCGACATTTGTGGGACCGAGCATCAATGTGAAATTCTCAAAGGTACTCATAGACAATGGAAGCAGTATCCATATCATGTACAAGGATACCATGCATAAACTCGGAATATCGCAGAACATGTTGCAATCCACGAGGACCACTTTCCATGGAATAGTGTTAGGGCTTTCATGTGAACCCATTGGTAAGGTCCGAGTAGATGTGTTATTCGGTACAAGAGATAACTGCAGAGCAGAGAATTTAGAGTTTGAAGTGGTGGATCTAGAGAGCTGTTATCATGCTCTACTCGGACGGCCAGCATTGGCCAAATTCATGGGCAGCTGTCATATAAGTTATCTGAAAATGAAGCTACCCGGACCACAAGGAGTGATAACTATAGCAGGGGATTACAAGAAATCAATGGAGTGTGCATCAGTCGGGTCAAATTTGGCCGAATCATTGGTTATAGCAAGAGAAAAAAGAAGGATTCAGGAGGTAGCAGCCCTCGATTACAAATGAACATGCCGGCACTAGCCAACCCGCATGGCAGTGTCTCTTTTCAGCCGACTAAAGAAACGAAGAAGTTTCAGATAGATGAGCAATTCCCGGAGCGTACTATTACTATTGGTGCAGGCCTGGACGCTAAATAGGAAAGCGAGCTCACCAACTTCCTCCGTGAGAATCGGGACATATTTGCATGGTCAACTCAGGATCTGCAAGGTGTTCCGAGGGAGTTGGCTGAGCACTCTTTGAATGTAAGGCCAGGAGCAAGGCCGGTGAAGCAACCTCTCCGCCGCTACCAAGACAGAGAAAATAATAGGATGAAATAGCTCGGCTCCTCGCAGCCGGGTTCATCATGGAGGTGTTGTATCCGGATTGGTTGTCGAATCCGGTGCTAGTAGAAAAGAAGAAAGATGATCCCAATGTAGCCATTGTATGGCGAATGTGTATCGATTACACGAACCTGAACAAGGCGTGTCCAAAAGATCCTTTTCCATTGCCTAGAATAGACCAAGTCATTGATTCGACCGCTGGTTGTGAGTTATTATCATTTGTAGACGCGTATTCTGGTTTCCACCAGATACCGTTAAATCCGGCCGATCAAATAAAGACTACGTTTATTACCCAGACGGGCTTATTGCTATCGCACAATGTTATCTCGACTGCGAAACGCAGGAGCAACATATCAGAGATGCATGCAAAAATGTCTACACGATCAGATAGGAAAAAATGTACAAGTATATGTAGATGACGTGGTCATTAAAACCAAGGAAAGCAAAACGTAACTAGAAGATATACGGCAGACTTTCGCGAACTTGAGAAGGTTCCGAATGAAGCTTAATCCGGAAAAGTGCATGTTTGGCGTGCCGGCAGGAAAATTACTCGGTTTTCTTGTATCTAGCCGAGGTATAGAGGCCAACCCAACAAAGATAAATGCAGTAGAAAGAATGGAATTGCCAAGATGCTTAAATGATGTACAAAAATTCACGGGTTGTCTAGCCTCGCTCAGCCGGTTTGTATGTCGGCTGGGAGAGAAGGCGCTACCACTCTATTAGCTGATGAAGAAATCAGATAAATTCATTTGGACTCCACAAGCGGACGGCGCATTTCATGAGTTGAAAAAGATGTTGGTCACAGCACCCATTTTGGCTTCTCCATTATCAAAAGAGCCTATGTTACTCTATGTAGCGGCTACCAACAGAGTAGTGAGTGTCAGAGTCGTAGTGGAACGACTTGAAGATGGTAAGTCGGTTCAGAGGTGTATTATTTAAGTGAGGTGTTATCCACTTCAAAGCAAAATTACCCACATTATCGTAAGATGGCTTATGGAGTATATATGTCGTAAAAAGCTTAAACATTACTTCAAGAGCATCCCATCAAAGTGATCTGTGAGGCCCATAGCATATATTGAGCAACAAAGACGCAAGTGGCCGAATAGCAAAATGGGCAATCGAGTTGTCGCCATACGCTCCACAATTTGATAGGAGAGACGCAATCAAATCTCGAGCAGTCGCCGACTTCTTCGTGGACTGGGCCGAAGTGCAGTATGAGCCACCATTACCAGATCCAAATTATTGGACGATGCATTTCGATGGTTCCAAACTAAGAAATGGTTTGGGGGCAGGAATAGTGTTAACCTCGCCTAAAAGAGATCAGCTGAAATATGTGCTACAAATACATTTTGCCGCATCCAATAACGTAGCCGAATATGAAGCACTGGTCCATGGATTGAAAGTAGCAAAAGAGATTGGCATACGCCGAATCATATGCTATGGGGACTCGGACCTAGTAGTACAGCAAGTCTCAGGCAATTGGGATGCATTAGATGCTAATATGGCTTTATACAGATTTCATGTGCAAAAGATCAGTGGATACTTTGAAGGATGTGAATTTCACCACATACCTTGGGCAGAAAATGATGCCGCAGACACGTTGTCAAAACTCGGATCAACCCGGCAGTCAATTCCACCGGGTATTGCCCTGGAACACCTCAGAAAACCATCAATAATCCCTTCACCAGAATCCGAATCTATCTTTATTCCGGCAAATTCAGCAGAAGATAATGCGCCGATGGAAGTAGACCAGCAATATAACTCGGAACCCCCCAAGAGGAGGACAGCCGAAGTAAGCACAATCATAGAGAAAGCCGAGGTAGGCATGTCGGCAGAAAACATGGAAATAGAGAGTGAGATTACACCAGAAAAAGTCACACCGCCATGGGCGCAACCCATATTCTCTTACCTTAAAGACTCGATATTGCCGGATAATGAAGTATTAGCTAGACAAACTGTAAGGAGAGCAAAAGCTTATACAATCATAAACAATGAGCTATATAAAAGAAGCGTCACAAGCGTGTTGCGTATGTGTGAGTTCGGCAGAAGGTCGAGATCCTCCTAGATATACATCAAGGAGAATGTGGGCACCATGCCTCATCTCGTGCCTTGGTAGCCAAAGCATTCGGCATGGATTTTATTGGTACGGCATTGAAAGAAGCAAAAGAATTAGTTGAAAATGCAATGGGTGTCGAGATATGCAACTAAAATACACATGCCATCTACGAGTTAAAAACAATACCCATCACTTGGCCATTTTCTGTGTGGGGTTTAGATATGGTGGGACCATTTAAGCCGGCACGAGGGGGAATGACCCACATATTGGTTATGGTGGACAAGTTCACAAAATGGATTGAAGTGAAACCAATAAAAAAATGCGATGGGCCCACAACAGTGAAATTTCTCAAAGATATTATCTTAAGATATGGGTATCCGCACAGTATTATTACAGATAATGGCACAAACTTTGCAGAAGGAGCCTTCGCCAGATTTTGCAGAGAGAAACACATAAGACTAGATATTGCCTCTATGGCTCACCCAACATCCAATGGGCAAGTGGAAAGGTCCAATGGACTAGTACTATCAAGAATAAAACCACGGCCTGTCGAACCATTGCAAAGGTCGGCAGGATGTTGGATTGAGGAACTCCCAGCCGTACTATGGAGCCTCAGGACTACTCCGAATAGATCAACAGGTTATACACCATTTTTCTGGTATACGGGGCAGAGGCCGTACTTCCAGCCGACATAATACATGACTCGCCAAGAGTTACTCAGTATACAACCTCAGAGGTAAACGAGATAGCTCGGCAAGATATCAGACTGCTAGAAGAAGCCGTAGAACTGGCACTATCAAGATCAGCTATTTATCGCCAGAACTTGCGATATATCACAGCAAGAAGGTGAATCCAAGGGTATTCAAAGAAGGAGATTTAGTCCTCCGACTGGTACAACGCACGGCCGGCATGCACAAGCTGTCACCTCCATGGGAGGGACCATTCATCGTGAGCAAAGCATTGCATAACGATGCCTATTATCTAATCGACGCTCAATCTCCCGGAAGGAACAAGGCGCATAAAGTCGGCGAAGAAACGGCGGCCATGGAATGTAGCTTTGCTTCGGCCCATTTTACTCGTAGCATGATGTTTCAAGGTCAAAACCAATGATGTATTGAACCTCGCACCCGTGAGCAGGACTGGGACGCCATATGTTATTTCAATTCCGTGTTATGTATTTTAACCTCGGCACCGAGAGCAAAGGACTGGGACCGCCATATGTTATTTCAATTCCGTGTTATGTATTTTCACCTCGGCACCCGTGAAAGTGACTCGGGACCGCCAGATGATATTTCAATTCGGTTATATATTTGAACCTCGGCACCCGGAGCAATGACTGGGACCGCCAGATGTTATTTCAATGTCATATTATGTATTAAACCTCGGCATCCAGGCGGTGACTGGGATTGCTGCATGTTGTTCCAATTTCATCTTATGTATTAAACCTCGGCATCTAGAGCAATGACTGAGGACTGCCATATGTTGCCCAAATTTTGTTGAGCACTAAAACTCGACACCTCGAAAGCAGCTACCGGCATTGGTCTTATATTATTTCTGAAATTTGGTTTACATACTAGATCAAGCGAGGTAGGCGGTGATTCGGGACTGCCATACATCGCTCCAAAGTAATAATCAACCTTTGATACAAGAAAGGTGTAACACTTCAACACCACGAATCGAGCCGATCAATCTTGTATGATATTCAAAGCTCACACCTAGACTACTCGGTTAAACCACGAGAATACAAAGACAAGGATACATCCTAAAAACAGGAAATCACAAGTCATCAAAGCAAGAATTCGGACGAAAACTAACTTAAACAAAATTATAACAGCTACAAACATATATGTCGCAGCAAAGACACGGCAAAAGAAATTCAGGTCATACAAAACGGACAAATGTTTCACAGACATCATACGCCCGGCATGCGAGGATAAGAAATAACTTAAACATTTTTAGTGAAGAGGCGCGACTTGGTCGTGCAATCGGGCACTCCGACGTAGGAGGAACTTCGACCGAGGTTGCCTCGCCTTCCATAGACCTAGGTGCAACTTCAGTCGAAGCCCGAGGCTGCTCAGGAGCTTCAGTCTGTGCGGTTGAATGCCCAGTACCTTTGGAGGAGGACCCGCGACGCGCCATCGTCTGAAGCTTGAACTGAGCTACCAGATGTGGCCGAAGTCATCCTCCTCCCCCCGCCAAATTAATTGTTATCCGAGGCATCCTCAACTACGACCTCCTCATCCGGGTTTGGAAGGAAACTCGGCCCTTCATTCCAGGTGTGAACGTCGGCATACTCGACGAGTTGCAAGGCGCGAGCTTGCCGAAGAGCGACGAAAGTGGGGTCTTCAACCCAACGAGAACCAGTGCGCAGATTTCTCAGGATATCAAGAGAGATGTCTTCATACCATGACATGATAACAGTAAGGGCCATATCAGTGCCAGCGCGCCCGGCTGATTCCCTCCAGAGACTTAGTTGCTTCTCAGATGCCATCAGTCTTTTCACCAGTAATTCGACCTCATTGATATCAGGAGTCCCAGAAGTGTTCGGCCAGAGAACATGATAAGCTCGAATAGCTGCCTTCACCAAATCCCGGCCCATAATCTTCATTGGACCAACCGCAGCACCAACAGCAACCAGGAAATCCTCCATTGAATACTCCGAGTCAGCGGCAACATGGACACCTCGGCGCACACGAGCCGCGAGGACTGCTTTAGAACTCACAGGCTTAGCTTCGGGAAAATGATCTGCGCAAAACACGAATGTGTCAGGTGGCAGCAGGGACAAATAGAAAAATATAATTCGGCCATGCTAAGAAGCTTACGATGAATATAACTCATCATTATCTGAAGGTCTTTGGCCCAATCGATCTTGCTCTTCTCAAAGCGAGCAATTTCCTCGCTCATTCCCTGAATTTTCAGTTCGGCAGCTTCGAGGATTTCTTTGTTCTTCTGCAGCTCCAGAGCTAGCCGATTCTTCTCCTTGGAGAATTCCTGATCGACCTTTTCTAGTTCGGATTTCTGTGAGAGCTTAAGGGCATCTACCTCAGCCTGTAGGCGAGCTATTTCATCATCTTTTTCTTGTAGCTGTGCCGAATGAGTAGTGCTTTGCTCTAAAAAATGCAGCATCACGTCAGGGATGGGCGTGCAATCTTGGTGAGATGCTGCAAAGGTTTGCAACTCGGCTTTACCAAAGCCAAATGAAATAAAGAAAGCTTAGCACACATGTTAAAAGGGAAAAGGTGTAAGATAAAAGGGAAACTAACCTTCCAAGCTCTTGACTTTTTTCTCAAGACGAATGTTGAGGTTATTGATATTACCTGTTCACCCAAAAAAGTGAGCCGGCATCTCACGGACAAATCGATAAGAACGTCGAAAATAACGAAAAGGAACTATAGACTTACCAGCCTTTTTTACCAAAGGAAGGATTTTCTCATACTTTTCTTCAAGTTTGCGGTGCGAAAAAAGCAACCTCTGAAATTCGGCAGTCCGCCGGTCATGGGCAACCTGAACAAAGGAGCAAAATGATAAATGAACATTTTAAGCTAAACCAGATCCGAATCAAGCAAAACTTAACTCGGATCTAGGTGGTTGGATATTCGAAGCTAAACCAGATCCGAGTCAAGCAAAACTTAACTCGGATCTAGGTGGCTGGATATTCGAAGCTAAACCAGATCCGAGTCAAGCAAAACTTAACTCGGATCTAGGTGGCTGGATATTCGAAGCTAAACCAGATCCGAGTCAAGCAAAACTTAACTCGAATCTAGGTGGCTGGATATTCAAAGCTAAACCAGATCCGAGTCAAGCAAAACTTACCTCGGATCTAGGTGGCTGGATATTCGAAGCTAAACCAGATCCGAGTCAAGCAAAACTTAACTCAGATCTAGGTGGCTGGATATTCAAAGCTAAACCAGATCCGAGTCAAGCAAAACTTAACTCGAATCTAGGTGGCTGGATATTCGAAGCTAAACCAGATCCGAGTCAAGCAAAACTTACCTAGGATCTAGGTGGCTGGATATTTCAAGTTCAACTAAGAAGAAAGGCAAGCAAACTATAAGACAAATCTAGACGGATATAAATTCGAACACTAGAGATAAAGATAGATTAAGTAAAGCATTATTAAACTTCCAAGCATATAACAAGTTATTTCCTTGCAAGTTTCGGGGACTGGAGCATATAGTAACATCTGGAGAACTAATCTAAAACTCTGCAAAACAGCGATTACCTCATTCATCTTGTTAGTGTCAAGGATGAACTTGGCAGCTTGATCGAAACGGCCGCTGATGTCGGAAAGCTGAAAGGGTGATCGATTGATTACCTCAAACCGATCAAAGATTCCAATTATTAGCATACTCCACCAGCGAGCCAAGGCTGTTCCCACTAGCCGTCCGAGTTAAGACTTTACCCCGAGCACGTTGTGTAACCACTGCGGCCGCAGGGCTTTTATGAAGAGCAAGCTAGGTGCTGGCAGCCGAGGTAACGGAGGCTTTGGTAGGCGCAGTTCCTTTGCGCAGAACGTCGGCAATACTCAGCTGAAAAGAGCCGACAAGTCCTTTCTGGGAAGAGGAGGCCTTGGTGGCAACTATTTTTCTTGCCTTAGAAGAAGCATCAGCAGGAGTCGATACCTCGATAATGGGAACGGTGTCTTTAGGAGCAGCAGGAGGCACGGTCGTAGAAGGGGCCGAGATAACGACCTCTTCGTCCGGGGCTGGAGTTGCTGTAGAGACTGCTGGGGCAGATGGAGGCTCAGTAGAGGCGCTCGGACCCACAGAGGGGGCAACAGGTTCGACGGAAATCTCGGAGGGCCGAGTGGAATCGATGTCGACAAAAGGAGTATCAGGCACGTCACGGCGAGGGGGTGACTGGTTCGGAGCTGAAGGAGAGGCAGCACGAGCAGGACTGGGAATCCTAGTATCTTCAACGGGTGGAGGAGACGGCTGCCGAATCGGGCGGCTAGTCATGCTAGGACCACCGGGCTTAACAGAAAGCGGAGCACTGCGAAAATAAGAAAGAAAAAAGGGTGTCAGTATGAAAAACAGAAAGAGAGAAACAAGAAATACGAGCAAAAGGAACTTACCCTGCGACCCCTGGCATGGTCTTGCGCCTGGGAGGATTCGGAGCGGATTTCTTCATTCGTTTCTTGGGGGCCGCCTCTGAGGAACTAGCAGGAGCCCCGCGTTTCCCCGAGGTAACAGGGGGTCGAGAAGCAATAGGCTCGGCGTCGTGAACCTGACCGGCCGGATTAGCTGGGAAATTAGAAGCCGGAAATGCATAAGAAATAGGCATTGCGGCAACTACCTCAAGAACCTGGACCTCGTCCGAATCACCTTCCTCCTTGTGGGCCGGGGTCTTGCCACGAGCTCGAGCCGGGGCGGGTCCGACTTAGGGACGAACTCTTCCGAGTCCGGCTCACCAGTATCCGGGGTGCTCTGGTCCACAGGCCACGGAAGCAGCAAAAACTCGGCATCCTCATTCTTCTGCTCTGCGAACCTCTGCGAGACAAGAAAAAAGAAAATCAGCGAAAACTGTTACGAAAGCAATTGAATAGCAGGGCGTTATTGGTTAAGCTTACTTCGGGAGGCGGACGATCGCGGGTAAACGGTTTCAATCCCCAAGCCCAATCCTCAGGCATCTCCGTCTTGAAGATAGCTCAGACGCGCTTATGGATAAGATAGTTGTCCAGCTCCACGGTCGAGACTCGGTTAGGGTCAAGAGGACCGCTCATGTAGCACAGTTTGTGAGTCCGCTTCTGGAATGGGAAGATTCGGCTACTGATAAAGGTAGCCATCAGATCTTCGCCGCATAACCCGGCACGGATCAGCTCTTTGAGCCGAATCTCAAAGGCCTCGGCCAAGGCGTGACTCTTCCTTGGATTATAAGTCCAATTCACCTTAGGAGGCGGACCTATGGAGAAGGCAGGGAGCCGAATCTTGTCCTCCGTACCTCTGTTCTTGACGTAAAAGAAGGATTTGTGCCACTTCTTGCACGACTCTAACCCGGTGACACGAGGAAATACGGACTTCCTCCGAGGTGTGATGGACGCTGCCCCACATTGAGTAAGCGATTTCTCGGAAGGGTGCAGAGACTTGTCAGGGATTACGTTAGAGTGAATCTGGAAGAACTTCGACCAAACGTGCACAGACGGCCATAGGCCGAAGTATCCCTCCGAGGCGGAGATAAAAGCAGAAAGAGAAGCGATGGCATTTGCAGGAAGATGATGCGGCTGAAGGCCGAAGTAGTCGAGAAATTCTCTAGCAAAATCGCTGAGAGGGAGACCAAAGCCGCGCGTGAAATGTGACATAAAAACTACGTACTCACCCTCCCTAATATCAGGAGAAGACTTGCTGCCGGGTAAGCGGCAGGAGACCTCGGCGGGAATCCTCCGGGTTCGGATAAGCCACTCGATCTCGCGGCGTGTAACGGAGGAGCCTTGCCACGAGCCTCGCTCGGGCCCAAAGCCAGCGTCGTCATCCTCTACCAGGGCGCCACTAAAAGAGCTAGACATGGATTCGCCGGAAAGATCGACGGAGGAAGAACTGGCGGCGGAGGAAAGTTTAGAGCTACGAGGCCCCGTCGTGATTTTGCACAAGAACGGCGGCGGAGGAGCAGAAGAACCGCCGCACGAATACAAGATCGAAACAGAGAAATCTAGGATAAAACCTAGGCAACGCGGCTAGAAAGAACTCACCGGCGACGACGCCGGAGCTGGCGAACACGTACGAGGCGGACGGAACAACACGGCGGAGTCCACGCTGTCGGAAGTTCTGAGGAGCGCGCGGCGGCGGAGCTACGAGAGGGCGCGGATGCGAGAGGAAGAAGAAGGGCGCAGGCGAGCGAAAAGGGAAGAAGTGAATTCCCAGACGCCGCGCCCCTCTTTATAATCAAGCCACAAGCGAGATAGTGCGGCGGTTGACCGTGTAGATCGTGGGTGCGGCACAAACGCACGTCATTAAGTGGAACCGCACCAAGGGCCACACAGCAGCAAAGAAGATCGCAATCCCCAAGGGAAACGGCACGCGAGGCGTCACAGCATACGGCGCTGTGCACAAAGGTTAATCGTAGCTGTCAAGAATATCTTGAGAGGAACAAAAAACTAGAGGAACAATAATGAGGGTGACACGTAGGACAAGGCGTACGAGAGAAGGAACGTGGGTACCTCGAACGAGAGAGAGATAACTCGGAAACAATATAGAAAAATGTGATGAAACTGATACGGCCCGGCCGAGGTTATCGGCGGGGCCACACCAGCTTCGGGGACTAATGTTGGGGAGGTAACCCCGGATAGGGTAAAGACAGGGAAAGACGAGGATAAAACCCCCGTCTGGTTTCCGAATTACAGTCTAAGTCGGCCGAATCCTGTAGAAGTCGGCCGACATATGAAGGGGAGAGACCCGTATATTTATGTTAAGACATTACCCGGCCGAGATATTGCGTAAGTCGGCCGGGTTAGCCTGAGCGATCTTGATGCAGGTGAAGGACGATCCGAGTTATGCGAGGAGGGACCGAATGATATGAAGCTTGCAGGAGAAGGAGAAGCCTGAAGTCAAACCCTAGCTGCAAGCTAGGGAGAATCTGAACGGAGCCAAGCGCTAGGGACAAAGGCGCAGAGCGACAGAGAGACAGGAGGAGGTCACGGAGGTGACAGTCCAGAAGCCCGAGGCACACAGGAGGGGCCCTCTGGAACCTTGACGTCATTAGAGGGGCGACAGGGAAAGGGGGGCACCAAACTACTATATTGGGACAAGCATATTCCACGAATATGCTTGCCACCTCAGCCCTAGAGGAACCCAGGCTTCTCCTTTATAAGGAGAGGCTTGGACTCAGAAGGGGGCATCGACTAGAGTGAGAGCCGTTAGGCTGGTAAAGTTCTTCTCTTCTCCCTGTATACAGCTCAAGGAGCACTTGTAGCCCAAGGAAGAAGAAATAAAGATCTCTGCCTTAGACTTCTGTGTGTAGAATCAACTACATCTTCCCTCCCCAGATCCCTCTAGCATCCATTGGCCCCATACTTTAGCCTACCTATGGCATCTGCCGTGTCACCACCACGACATGGATAAAGCCTTCTCCATGGCCAAAGACTTCACCATGTGCAAAGGACTTCATCAACTCAAATGACTTCAACATCTTCAAGTGATTTCAACCTTATTCTCAACAAGAACTTCAACCTTGGATATCACTAAGGACTACAAGTGAGACAAGAAATGTTACTCAAGACTTGAGGACTAAGGAAACACAACTTAGAAGGAACCATCATCACCCTTGAAGTTTTGTGACCAAGACACAAGAATTTTCCCAAGGAAACCATGATTTCAATCATGAGTAATCAACTAAGAAGGATGGAATGATCTCAAGTGAACCAAATAGCTGGACCACAATATTAAGTATAGAACAAACACACCAACCTATGTGGTGTAGCAAAATATTTTATTGCCTAAAAATGTGCTTGAAACTTGTTGTTTGAGTGGAGTGTTTGTTTGAGATTGTTTGCACATTGCTTGAGTGAAATTGTGATGTGTGTGATTAGAATTGATTCCTTAGAAATCTTTTGCCTATTCTAATCCCAATCCAACCCAAACAGATGACTACTCCAAGGAACTCCAACATTAAGGATGGTGACAACAACAACCAAGAGATCAACATGAGGGAACTCATAGTAACCCAAACCCAGTTGAACCAAGTGACAGCTCAATTTTTAGCCAACACCAGTGAGTTAGATCCAACCATGCAAAGGTTTTTGGAAACCCAAACCCAATTGTTGCATAAGGTGACAGATCAAATGATCAACATGGGAGACAACTCTTCCCAAGGAGTCTATGATAACAAGGATGTCAAGGATGATATTATAGAAGGAACCCAAGCTTGCAATATTTGTGGAGACAAGGATCACACTTCCAAAGAGCATGAAGATCAATGCCCCAATTGTGAAGAGAAACATCCAAATAATCAATGCCTCACATCTCAAGCTACCTGTTTCCTATGTGAAGGAAATAATCATGTCCCTATCCAATGCCCCATCTATTCCATAGTTCAACAAAGGAAACAAGGTGGAGTGCAACAACTGATTGCAGACTACCATGAGGGAACAACTTCTACCAAGAAGGATGAAGACAAAGGAAAATCTCAGCTTGCACCTCCATGCAATATGACTCAATATGATGGACCAAAGAGGAGACATATGTATTATCCAAGGAAAATGTCAAGGAGACCAGGAAACTTTCCCACCTTTGAGATAAGATATGAAGAACATGAACTAGAAGCACTCCTAGCTTTGGAGACACCCAAGAAGAAGAAGGACAAAAGCCAAGTGCAATGTTGCCATTGCAAAGAAATGGGACACTATGCCAATGAATGTCTAGAGAAGAAGAGGAAATATAAGGAGATTAACCAAGTGTGGTGCAACAACTGCAAAGAACTAGGCCATTATGTGTCAACTTGTCCATAGAAGATACGTGAAGAACTCAATCTTATCACATGTTACAATTGTGGTAACCAAGGACATTATGCAAGCAATTGTCCAGAAAAGATGAAGCACAAGATAAAGCCTATGAAGTATCTCAGCCTTGTCACATGTTTCAAGTGTGGAAACAAAGGACACTATGCAGATGTTTGCCCAGAAAGGTTTCAACAAGATCCCAAGCAAGCCAAGAAGTAATCTGGTTGGAAAATTTTAAGGGTGGTAGTACCCTAGTTGCTTTGAGCCAACTTGTAACCCTAGCCTTCCCAAATCTCGGGACGAGATTTATTTTAAGGGTGGTATCCTATCACATCCCAAGATTTTCCAAATCTTGTAATGAGAAAAATAAATAAACAAAATAATAATTGTTGAAATTTAGGGTGAAAAGAAACTTTTGATTCTAAATGGAAACTTAAAATCCCATCTTGAACAAACTTTGGATAATATTTGAATTCAACTAAATTCAAATCAAAGTGGAATTCATTCTTCATAAATGCATCTGGAACTTAAACACTTGAGAAATAAACCAAAACTCTAAAACCCCAATGGAAGAAAATCATTTTCAAGTTATCTCTAAGACTATGAATTTGATCCATATAAAAATTGGTCATACAAACATTTCAAAATGATCAAGAATGACAAATGGAAATATTATAAAACCATATAAATTGATTTCATTCAATTTGGAGCCATAGATAAAATCTTATGAATTTAATAAGATAAGGAAATTGAATTTCCAAAGCCAATGAAGCACCTATCTAAAATCCATACCAAATGGTGAGAAAATAATCCTAAAGACATTTAAAAGGATAAATAAATATCAAATAATATTTTACAAATTAGAGTCACCAGGTTTGGATCTATAAATAAAAAGACATGGATTTTATAAGATAGAGAAAGAAATATTAAATGAGAAATATTTAAAGACCAAATTAAATCTTGGCCAAATCCATAAGCAAATGGAATGAATATAATCCAAATCCAAATAAAATAAATGGATAAAGAATTTTTTCCAAAATAAAAATAAAGTGGCATTAACCAAATTTCATTTCATTTGAATAAAGATAAAATCCCTATTAGAAATGATTAATTAAATCATGGGAAATGATATTTGGAATTTACCCAAGTGGAATAAAAGTGGTTCAATTAACTTAAATAATATCAAAGAAATCTTCCAAATAAAATTTATGGAAACAAAACTATATTTAATTTCATTGGAATTAAAACAAATACCCAATTCAAATGATTTATAAATCATATTAAATATTTTCCAAATAATTCAAGGGGAATAATTTGATACCCTAATAAACAAATAAACCTACTGAAAAGGTTTTGTGAGAATTGAAATTAAATAATGGTTTAAATGCATGGGCCTATTTTTAATAATTAAAAGACCCTAAAAGAATAAAAGAAATATTCTAATTTTGACTTTAAAATGTATTATTAATCAGTATTTGAAACTACACAAATTTTGGTTGAGGTTTGAAATCAAATTGATGTTTGAAATAATTAATCAAAATCAAAACAGAATATTAGAAATAGAAAAGGAAAAACATTCAGATCAAAAAAATGAATCTAGCCAGCCCAGCCCACTAAGCCCAGTCTAGCCCATCTCCCTCTCCCGCGAGAAAAATGCTTCGTACTCGGAATTCTACCCGCAGAGGCAATGACTACTGGACCCCACCCCCACTCTCATTCATTCGCTGATGCCAGGCCCCACCGCCAGCTCCCTTCGTTCTCACCCGCGCGCTAACCTCGCCGACGGTTTCTGCCCGTTAATAGCTCGCTTTATTCCTCTTCAATCACGCATTGATTCAGCCCCGCGATCATGCGTACTAAAGCGCCTTCGCCCCCTCTCCCTTTCCCCTCAAACCCCGCTGCCAGAGAGCCACCAGGCTGCCTCTAATTTGCTTTGCACTGCCGCCGTCTCCGACGTCTCCCGGCGACGATTTCGGCCACTCCCCGCCGCCCCTCGATTCCTCGACCACACGAACACATTCCCAAGCCTTCGGTGCACACTCCAGTGCCGCCAGCTCGCTCTCGCTTGCCCTGCAACCTCGACTGCGTCTTTGACAAAGCAGCGCTGCCGTCTGTCTTCTCTCCGGCGACCTCTCCCCGGTAAACCCGACCGGCCCTCTCACCCCCGTGGACACTTTAATACACGCCTTCCTCTTGAGAACCTAACTATGATGTCTGCTTGTTCTAGCGCGGCCTCTAGCTTCGCTCCGACGACGGACAGAGCCGCCAGACGCCGCCTACAACTATGGCGAGGAATTCCAGTCGACTCTGTGCGCCCCTTCAGCAACGACAACCGCCTTGAGCATCACCACGACGCTGCGAACACTGTGAGCACACCCACCCTCCCCCTTCCTTCCTGGAATAGCCAGAACGCATCGCTAGAGCACGCCGCCGCCAGTCGCCGCCAACCTTTGGTCAAACGCGCAGCAGTCGTCCGATCTAGATCTGAGGCACGCGATAGATTCACTTAAAACGAAGGGGTATGCGATCTATGCCGTGCGATCAAGTTAAATCCTGCGGTCTGTATCAGTCGATCCACGCGAAACATTTTCAGCCAATCAGATTAGTCCACGTGGCCCAGAGTCTGTTTTAAAAACAGGATTTGTTCTATTAGATGTTCAATTTTGAAAATTGCATAACTTTCAAACCACACGTCCAAATTTTACAAATTTTATATCAATGAAATCAGAAAGACAAGCCCTATCCAACCATGCCCTTTTTTAGTAAATTGCTTCTGAAAAAATGTTTGTTTTTGCAGAAACTTGTGTAGGCATGTTTGGAATACAAAATTCATTCTAAAATTATTTTAGGGATAAAATCTTTGGCAAATGGTTTGTTTTGAACCTACTGACCATAGAAATCAATTTGTGGTTTCAACAATATATTTGGTGAATCAAAAGAATAAATCTTTGATTTAAACATTTCTAGTCAAATAAAAATAATGTTTATGTGTTAAAAAATGCATTTTGGAGAAAACCTTTGGGAAATGTTTTGATTTAAACTCTCTGACCCTAAAAACAAGGTTTTATGATTTGAAAGTGTATTTGGTGAACCCTATAAAAATTATTGCTTTGCTAAAGGCATTTTCAAATACCTAAAATAATGATTTGGTTTAAAAATGATTTATAAGTAAAATCTTTTGCAAATTATTTCGCCATTTATATAAAATGACCAATAGGTGTTTTCCAATGTTTGTAACCCATTAGAAACCACTTTTACAAATAAACCATCTTTAGCATGCTTGCATGCATTGTTTTGTTTCTATCATTTTATGTGATGTTTTGCTTGAATGGTAGATTGAAATATTGCTTGCTTGATTGAATTGTAGTGGAATTTGAAGATTGTGATTGTTGCAAGATCAAGGAGTGAACTTATATTCTCTACCAACAAGGAAAGTGATGCTTCATACTTTTTGTCCCATTATTTTCACTATGCATTAGTGATATTTCTAAGTAGGACTTGCATGGAATTTTGCTAAGTATAAACTATGCCATGGGAAATCCTAGTAGATGAAACCTTAGTAGAATTTTCCTAAGTTAAGATTACTACTACTATCATGCTTATCTTAGCTAGTAGAAAACAAGGGTGGAATATATATTCATACTATGGAATATTTCTAAGTCAAGGACTTGTGTTTTGTTTAATAAAACAACTAAGTGAATGAATCACCTGGGTGGAATGGAAGGAATGGTTTGTGTTGAGTGGTTCACAAGGCCCATTTCTATGGTTTACCTTGTGTATCTCACTTGTGGATGGCCACCCAGGAACAAAGAGATTTGAGATGTCAAATGTTGAGAAGCTTCAAGTGCAGCCACTTGGCATTATGGGCTCTGCCTGGATCATATAGGTTGCAATAACCTATCCAAATGGACAGTTGGTGGTAGGGGAATGATAGGTTGGAGCATGTCCATTCTGGTCTAAGGGAAGGCTTCTGAAAGATCTTGTCTTGGGAAACCAAGTCTTGTGGGGAAAGTGCACCACCTCTGCAGAGTGTAAAATCTAAGTACTTAGCAATGTCCCTGGTAAAGGAAAATTTGAGCATCAAGACATGGAAGCTATCAAGAATCTCCTCATCCAAATTTCTAAGTTAAAAACTTGTGGTTGAACAAGGGTTGAAGGATCACCAATTTCTATTGGGAGATGCCTTGGGTGATTTTTGTCAAGCAAAAACTTAGTGTATTCAAATGATAAGGAAAAACTATTTTGAGCAAAGCAAGCCTAAGCTCCACTTAGCCAAATGCATATAGATGATAGACTCCACTATACTATCATAGTATCACTTGCCAATACAATTCAAATGTATTGACCCTTGTGGCTGTAACTTATTATGTGCAGGTTTGTATGATGTTAGTGCAATGTGTTGATTAGGATTACAAGTCTACAACCAACATGTTTGCCTGTGGCACTTTGAAGATGAAGGACCCTATGCTATTGTTATATTTCTGCTGCATTGTAATGAGATAGCCAAATGAGCTATGTACGATGTAATAAATTATTTATTTCCTGGTTATAAAGTTGTATTATGACTTTTGTTTCTTGATATTACATCTTAACTGTGGATGCTAGCTATTGATCCAGGGACTAGCATTGTAAACACATGGATCTCTATCTTATTAAAGGTTGGGACCCTTACATTCATCATATCTACTATATGACTCATGTTTTACCTTTCGGTGATCCGTGTTTCGAGACCATGTTTGTACATGCTAGGCTCGTCAAGATCAAACCTTAGCTTCCGCATGAGCAAATCTGGCTTGCTCATGTTGTATACACCCGCGGAATCTAACACACCCGATCATCACGTGGTGCTTCGAAACAACGAGTTTTAGCAACGATGCTTACTAAGGATGAACACTTTGGAACCTGAAATTTGTGTGCATGAGGGATCATCTTATAATGCTACCGTCGTTAACTAAGCAATACAAGATGCATAAAGGATTAGCATCACATGCAATTCATAATATGTGATATGATATGGCCTTTCTTCTTGTGTTTCCGTTCTCCATCTTCAAGCACGAACATGATCTCCATCATCACCGGTATAGCGTCAAGGTCAATGGCGCCGTTTCATGGTTGTCATCCACCAGCTTCAACTATTACAACTACTTTGAATAGACACGCGGGTCTTAACAGAATTTAAAGACAACCATATGGCTCCTGCTGGTTGCCAACTTACAATAAGGGACATTGCATACATCAAATATAATCACAATCATGGCCATATCACATCACATCACACCCCTGCAAAACAAAGTTAGACGCCTCTAATTTTCTTTGCATATTTTATGTGGTTTGGGGCTTTCAATAAGTGTCGATCTAACTTACGAACAAAAACCACAACGTTGATGTTTGAACTATCAAGTGCCCGTTGTAAATTGGATCTATACTATAATGGGAGAGACAGACACCCGCAAAGCCACTTATGCAATACAAGTTGCATGTTGAGCGTGGAGCAAGTCTCATGAACGATGTCATGTAAGGTTAGCCCGGGCCGCTTCATCCCATCATACCGCAAGATGCAAAGTACACAAAAAGAATTGATAATAAAAGCACCACCGCCCACAATGACCATTTTGTTCTACTCGTGCAACAAATCTACATATAGACACGGCTCTGATACCACTGTAGGGGTTCGTAGCATGGAAAACAAAAAAATTCTACCGCATGCAAACAAACAAGCCAAGATCTATCTACTAGATTATAGCAACGAGTCGATAGAGGATCTCACCCTCGAAGATTCCAAAGTGGTTAATGAGAGCAGATTCTCGTGGGTGATGTAGTCGTACTCTTGCCGATCTCAAGATCGTGTAGACGATCCTTCCGTTGGCCATCCATGCTCAGATCGCGTCACATTTTCGATGAAGACCTTCCTCTCCATTGTTCCAGCAGGCAGTGGAGGTTGTAGCACTCTCCTCGCGATTCCGGCAGCACGACGACATGGTACCGGAAGTAGAGGGGAGATCTCGTAGGGCTTCGCCTTAAGCCGGAGCGAGTATGGTGGACTATGAGAGAGGCCTTGGTGATCTAGGGTTTAGAAGGCACCAAGGGGAGAGTGTAGCCGGCGGCTAGGGTTTGGGATCACCCCAACTCGGCGAGTTGGTGGTTCCCTAGGTGGCGGCGGCACCAGCAGGGGTGGTGGCGCCGGCGGCTTAGGGTTAGGGTTTGGGGTGTGAGAGGTGTAGGAAAGAGGGTCAGCCCTGCCCCTCCTTATATAGGTGGGAGGGCGCGGCTTGGGAGGAGGGAGTCCTCCCCCAAGTCGGCCTCCTTGGCCGGCGGGTGGAGGGAGAGGAACTCCTCCCCAAGTAGGTTTCCTACTCTCCCTCCACCAAGCAAACTTGCCGTTTGACTTTTTCAAATTGGCGTTTGACTTTCAAACTAGGATTTGATTTCTCCCTTTATTTTTCCCAGCAATGTTACCTAGCACATGATGCAACCATTCCACATTGTCATGCCACATTCATGTACCCTTCCCCTCCGGAGTGCCGGACCTTCTGGACCCTTCTAGAACATTCCTGGTGAAAACACCGAAATCATTCCCCAACTCCGAAACAGGACTTTCCTTATATGAATCTTATTCTCTGGACCATTCCGGATCTCCTAGTGATATCCCGGATCCCATCCGAGACTCCGAAAAACATTCGGTCTCTTACTCATCATTCCATAACTACTCAACAACATCGAATCCTTAAGTGTGTCTCCCTACGGTTCGTGAATTATGCGGACATGATCGAGACACTTCTCCGATCAATAACCAATAGAGGAATCTGGAAATTCATATGGCTCCCACATATTTCTACGATTACTTTGCGATCGAATGAACCACTTACATACGATACCAATTTCCCTTTGTCTCACGATAGTTTACTTATCCGAGGTTTTGATCGTCGGTATCTCTGCATACCTAGTTCAACCTCGTTACTGATAAGTACTCTTTTCTCGTTCCCGTGGTATGTGATCCCTTGTGAGCCAGTAACATGCTTGCAAGCCAGTTGGATGACATTCCACCGAGAGGGCCCAGAGTATATGTATCCGTCATATGAATGGACAAATCCCACTCTTGATCCATGTGCCTCAACCCATACTTTTCGAACACTCAATGCCACCTTTATAGCCACCCAGTTATGGTGTGGTGTTTGATGTCATCAAAGCATCCTTCCGGTGATGGTGATTAGCATGATCTCATGGTCGAAGGAATTAGGTTACTATGTATCAAAAAGCTTATAGCAATTGAACTATTAAAATGACTTGATCTTTATGCTACGCTTATCTATAGGAGTATGTCCATCATACCATTCTCCTAATGATATGACCTTGTTATTAACAACATCTCAAATGTTCATGATCAAGAAACCATGATCATCTATTAATCAACAAGCTAGTATTAAGAAGAGGCTTTACCAGGGACTCTAATTTAGTTTACAAATCACACAAGTATTAATGTTTCTGGTTAATAGTGTTATAGCATGAATGTAAACATTTATCATAAACACAAAAATATAATAATAACTACATTTATTATTGCCTCTAGGGCATATCTCCAATAGCCTCTAAGGCATATCTCCAACAATATCAACAACACGTAAACTCTCATATTTAATAAATATACCTTGAAAAACCATATGACCTTAGTTGCTAACATAGTGATGTGTCAATCATATGTTAAGATTGTTAGTTAAGGAACTAATAGGAATAAAAAACAATAACATAACAAAAGTAAATTAAGATGTACAACGTTTATATTTTGTGTTGTAGACTTCTAAAGAGACACACATTGTGAAACAATGTAACTAGTTAACAATTAGCGAAAATGGATTCCAAATAAGTACAAGTGTTTAATATAAATATGTAAGGACTTTTTTGAGCTAATCATGGGGCCAAAAATTGTTATAATTAGTTGGTTGTGATTTCAACAAAACCCATGGCTAATTTATCGCATCTTGATGTGGCGTGATTATACTATTTAGGGATACAAACACCAACATTAACCTCCATCTGCATGTAATATGGTCGTTGACATTCATGTTGTGGCGTGACATTGGTGTTCAATGACAACGATATGATTAGATTGCATAAAAAACTAATTTCATCTGTGAAGCTAGAAAATGGTTGAAGTCGGCAAACCGGATGGTGTGTCCTACATAAGCATGCTCGCGGAAGAAAGGAAAGTTAATAAATATGCTTTTTAGAATCACTTGATCGAATAGTCCATCATAAACCATCTAATCAGTGCTTGATATCTACTTAATAGGTCAAAACCTAACCAAAGGACCGAAAACATCTACTAGATGCGCTTACTTATTTCTCTTAGTCAGCTCAGTCTCATACTCGTACGAGCTCTCATAGTATCTCACAAAAATGTTGGATAATGAAAATAAGGAAAGCTCACTACTAATGCTCATACACAAACTGTCGAGTAGTGGCATTTCATTAATAACATAAATGTTCTTAGTGAAATAGTTTCCGCAAAACCGATAACTCAGAGTGGTAGTGGTCTCTGAACATGAATAGGAGCATAGCAGCATCATCCAAGACAAACTCGTTTCCTTGGCAAGGGTCTTATTGTGCAAAAAAAGATAAAAACACAACAACTGATTTATTTTAATCTATGTCACCCACATGCTCTCGGTACAACAAGTGACTCTCTAACAAGACAGAGAAATATTACCGATTCATCCTATATGAACGAAACAAAGATTTAGGAAGCTGCATATTGTAATAAATGCATTAGTGGATTTCTACTATTTAGTTATATAGGATTTTGTAGAAAATCAACATCTTATCAATTAAGATAGAAACCTATTTTTAAACTTTTATACTTCATCTTATTTTCAGGCAGCAATGCATGTACACCTTGCAAGTAATAAGGCTAGAGTAACTAGGTGTGTATATCGTCCAATACAATTTCCTTTTGCAATACATTTGGTACAAGCAAAAGAGAATACAATCTTTGATCATATCCACTGCGTTGGAAAAAATATATATGTATCAGTTAATTTAGACTGTTGGGTGAAAAGTAACACAGTTGACCTCACGTTCTCTTACAACCGTACAACTGTAGATATGTATTGTCTTCTTTTAGCTGGTAGATAGATATGTATTGTGCTCCTGTCTGAATTACTCAAGAGGTATAAGAGCACTCATCAAGAGTAAAAGGTGAGCATGTATGTCAACATTATATTTTTCTAATTATTGCTCAAACTTTAAACAATGACATGGAGGATTTACATATAGGACGAAGAGTATAATTTGAGGCAAGTTCAAGTTTGACCTAATGTGTTCTCCTTGAGAGATATTTGACTTTGTATTTTTTAGGGAAGCATATATTTTATTTAATGAATGTCACTTGCAATAGATTAGCATTTTATGGACATGGATTTAATATGGAAACCCAGCCATGCATAGATGCATATATCCCACGCGGTTACATGGAATTCATTTTTATTTTCAAACTTCAAATGTTTTATCTAATGAACTATAATTCGAAATTCGGATCCTTTTTTCATGGTTAACTTTTTTGTGATAAGATCATCGAACTAGATCCTTGTTGATATATTTTGACAACTTTTTTCTGATCCTAATTACTAGATTACTGTCACTTGGTTACCATGTAAACTCAATTGGTTACCATGTAAAGTCTGGATGGTTAACAAGTTAAAACTATCAGGTTTTTGAACTAAAATATGGTATCTCACACATGCATGCATGCAGTCTGGTGGATTTTTTTGCTTTTCAAACTTCAAACTGTTTTATCTTTTAAATCTTAAGTAAAAATTTAGATCCCTTTTCATGGTTAACTTTGTCACAAAGAGATTTTCAAAACTAGATCACATGTTGATAGATTTTGACAACTTTTTTTAAACTCTAGTTGCCAAATTATGGTCACTTGCTCATCAGGTAAATGAAGCTGATTACCAGGTTAAAATCAAAAGATTATCAGGGGTTTCTGAACTTTGTTTCTCACCAATATAAGCCTTATATGACGGCAATGTTGTATTTTACATGTTTATAAAGAATCAAATACTCACTTTCTATACATACAGATCATTGTTAACATTAGAAACATATAAAATGTTACCTGGTGAATGTGTGTCATTTGGATGGTAACTATTAACTATTAATTTGGTAGTTACAGTATAGTATTTTGACAACTGATGATAAAAAATATCATCAAGAGTTGGGATCTTGTTTTAAAGTACTCGTCGAGACGAACTCAACGATGAAGACGGATCATCAGTCGGATTAACCATTTAACAGATAATGTATTTTAATTTTTTGGCTCATGGGAACATTTATTACATGTATGTTGGCGTCAGTTCATCCTTTCTTGTAGGGAAAAAAACTAGCGACCACCCACTGTATGAAGGAAAAAGTCTGGACATAGACGCATACTAGAAAGATCGTATAATCAAAGACATTTATTATGGATACAAAGACCAACGAGAGGCTGGAGGATCCAAACTTGACGTCCAACACTACTCGAAAGTCGAAACACCCAAAGTGTAGCCTATGAGCTTCTATATTTGAGAGTCTACTCTCATGAACAAAAAATGTATCTTTGTGATATTAATATATATACTCTTTATAAAAAAATAAACAAAAATCACCTATGGTAAATGATCTGCTTCCTTCTTTATTTCAAGGATCATACCGTAGCTCCTGCAAATAGCTGCTTCATGTTATTCACCACATGCAAGAAACCCATCGCAGCTGTGATATGACTCAGCCGTAGGTCCCGAGCAAGGACTAGAATTTCTTGACAGGTCCATACTTCAAGAACTGCAGGGTACAAAGATGGTTAAGATCAAAGTTCCCAGGTAAATTCCCGGCTCAAGGGCTAGAACTTCTTGACAGGCCCACACTTCAAACAATGCAGGGTACCGGAGATGGTTAGCATCAAGGCTCCCAGTTAAATTCCCGGCTCGCTCATGTACACTGCTCCTACTGCGCACCTATCCCCTTCTTGGCCACAACGACGTCGACGTTAATCTTCACACAACCAAACCGTTGTGGGATCCACTTAGGTTTCTATCGCACCTCTCCCTTCTTGACTTTCCTTTCAGATACCGAAATAGATAGATCTCGGAGGTACATTTGGATGAAAAGGGTACTTGAGAGTGGGTTCTAAAATTCATTCTCATGGCTGATCTTCCTTCTCGCGTACCAAATAGCCCACGGTCCTTGCGAGATATTTGTCTCCATCATCGCAAACATCACTATTTCGTTAAAGGATCCTTGTTCATGCATATGTGCTCGGTGATATCCTAATAATCTCTTAGTGCCCAAACACGCCTAGCAATAGGACAATTTTTTTAGGGAAATCCTTGTGGCACTCTATTGATTAGATAACAAGGTTACATCCTTTAATATAAATGGCAGTATGAAGCGTGGAGGGTCACCCTCCCATGCTAGATTTTCTTTCGACTCATACGCGTACTTAGCCAGATGATGTGCCACAACATTTACTTCTCTAGAACAGTGCTGGAAAACAATAGACTTTATCATGCTTTCCTTAAAATAGGCTGGAAATGCAGCCCATGCACTCTTCTATAAGACCACTATGGCACTACCGAGAATGAGGCCCACCAGACAACAAACTTGGCATTAACCTGGGCCATTTCTCCCCACCAACTCCAAGCCGGCCCGTACCGACAACCCCCACCTGCCACTGCCACTCCGTCTTCCTCTTCCTCGTCACCCCGCACGTTTTCTTTCCACTTCCCATCGCTTCTTCGCTCCCACTCCTGACTCCTCCCCCACCAATCCACCAGACCCCACCCACACTCGCCCGCCGACCAAACACACACACAGCACGGGCCCGCCACCCAGCCGCCCGCCATGGCCGGCGCTCCCCCGACGCCCGCCGAGCAGGACGCCCTCGTCTCCTCCTTCCTCGAGATCGCCGCCGGACAGACGCCCCACACCGCCACCCAGTTCCTCCAGGTCCGTCTCCTCCTCCCCTCTCCTCTCGTCTTGTCTCCCCGCCCCAGCGGCTCCCGATCGGTTCGATCTCCCGGCCTGACGCGATACGCGGCGGAGATTTCCGCAGATGACGAGCTGGCATCTGGAGGAGGCGCTGCAGCTCTTCTACATCGACGGAGAGGCGGCCCTCGCCGCGCACCCGTCTGCGCAGGCGTCCGCCGAGGCGGCGGCGCTGGCGGCCGCCGCCGCCGCCGCTGAGGTGGAGGAGGGGTTCAGGTAGGTTCGCCGGAGCGCCATTTCTAGGGTTTGGCTCTGGCTCTAGCTACGGCTGTGCCGTGGAGGGGCTTTGTCTTAATGGTATGCATGTGCTGTGATGTGTAGGTTCCACCCGCCTCCGGCGGCTGCGCTGGAAGATGGGATGCTGCAGGGGCTAGGTGACGAGGACGACGTCCGCGCGCCACTGCCCGTGAGGCGGGAGACCCTCTACGGCGACACCCCCATGGTCGTGTAAGTAACGGTGCTCGCTAGCTGCCAGTAACTTTGCATGTTAGCATGGGATCTCGGGTATAACGTGTCGTAGAGGTGAAGTTATAATGAATATGCCATGTGACCTTTCGGGTTTACATCCTCTATTGCTCCATGAAAATGGTGAGCATTCATAGCACATAATTGAATCGAACACAACGCGATATAACTTTGTTCTTACTATAAGTTAAAGGTGGATTATGTGCTAAGTGCTTAGGTGACTTGTCATATGTTGTGACCTTTCGGTTTTACATCCTCTGTTGCTCCATGAAAATAGGGTCTATTCATAGCACATAATTGACTTGAATGCGACGCGATATAGCTTTGTTCTTACTATAAGTTAAAGGTGGATTATGTGTCAAGTGTTTAGGTGACTTGTGCTTCACTTTAAAGCCAAAGTTACGATTTTTAGCATGTTTGAGGGAGCTTAAGCTACAATTGTATTTATTGTAATCTTTCTTTCCCCCAAAAAAACTTGATTTTTGAGGTAAAGTTGATAACTATTATTTGTCTCTTGCTAATGGAACCATACCGATATTGCGCTTTTTGCCATCTTAATATTTAGAGCCATTTAACACTACCAACTTTTTTTTGCGGGTATAATACTGACAAAGTTAAACAGATAAATCTTCCACTCCAATCGGGGGTCTTGTGCTTCACTTTGAAGCCAAAGTTACGATTTTTAGCATGTTTTGAGGGAGCTTAAGCTACAATTGTATTTAAGTTAATCTTTCTTGCCCCCAAAAAACTCGATTGTTAAGGCAAAGTTGAAAATCAATAAAAATTTACCATGTGAAGTTGATAACCATTATTTTTCTCGTGCTAATGGAACCATGCCGGTATTACTCTTTTTGCCATCTTAATATTTAGGGCCATTTAATACTGACAACGTTAAACAGCTAAATCTTGCGCTCCTGCTTATGCCTATTTCACACAATCCCTCTTTCCAGTAGTTGGCAAGCAAATAATCAGGTGAGTTGCTGAGGAATCTTGCTCATACAAACACGTTGCTCATGGCTACAATTTAGTATGCCCACTTAAAGTTGAATGCTTGTGTTGCCAAATAGCAGCACGTGGCACTAATAAAACTTGCTCGCTACAAATTCTTAATTAATACACCGTCCCCCAAACAGGACCGAATAAAAGTATCCAATTACTGTAGTGAACATTTCATTTACTATATTGATGATGGTGCTTATATGGATGCAATTGTCATGGCTATAAGACAAACTTAAAGTCTTGCCACATAAATTCATGTGCTGCTCACACCACCCGTCCCTCTGCCTCCTTATTCCGTCAAGTTTAATCTTACATTTGGACTGTTCATTTGCCACCATGTTACTATTTTTTATGCATTTGAGTGCTGTCATGCTCTCTGGAGGCCAAGGTTGTTGACATCCAGTTGAGCTTATTCAGCAGTCTACAATGCTTGGCAGGCTGGCACCCGCAATCCACCTTGTAATCTGCCTCATATCTTGCATATGCGTATTGGACACATCAATATTATCTGCCCCCATTGTCCATTGTTCCAATGGCGTCTCAGATGCTGACCAAATGCTCTTGTTTATATGCTGTTGCGAATCAAATAGAGATGCTCATAAAGATTCTTAATGCTTTGTGCCAAGTATTCATTCTAAATGCTGGCTCCTTTACTCATGGAAATTTTTTCATTTATGTTGTAGCTGCAATTACGTTTATTACCTGCTTATGATAAATTGTTGCATACGTTTATCTCCTACATATGGTTAGCTTTAACTAGTGCTGTAACGAGTTGAACAGCGCTGCTTGTGAGTGTGTCATGCTGTTATGCAAATTCATTTATACTGACTGACAAGCTTTAATAAAAAGCAACTGTTGGTTGAACTATTGAGTGTATGTGGTTTTTCCAGACTCCTGTGAGATTGTAGGGTCTTGCCTTAACTACTGCATTGCAAAAACAATACTATTTTATAATGCTTTGATAACTTCTTTTCAGCACTCGGCCTAATGCGATGGTTGCATTTCGTAACTTTGAAGAGGAGGCAAGACAGTCTGCTTGGGATTCTGAGCAGAATGACACATCTAGTTCTCGTGATAATCTGGCTTCTTTATATCGCCCGCCTTTTGAGTTGATGTTCAATGGACCATTTGACAAGGTCAGCTGCATGTCCTATAACTTTATTTGCACTAGCTAAATACCTGTGCTTAGCTACGGATTGAAACTTTTAATTTCTCAGCATGTCAAAAAGTTGTTGGTGTGCTCCATGGCACACTGGGCATTGTCCCATCATCTTGAACAATAGAGTGTTGTTTGCAGGAAGCACAACCTTATATTTGTATTTGTAGATTTGGCCTCAGTTAGTTCTCCAAATTTAACAAATCGTTGCTATAAGAACAGCTTTTTCGTAGGGACCCTTAGACAGCTACTATTAGCTATTCTCGTGTTCCAATAGATAAGGTATGTTGTTTGGTAATTAATAAGACTGTTAGAATGGAAAACAAAGTAGAATCATGCATAATTTCTCATTTATATGAGGAAAGGAAGCACAGACAACATTAGGAAGGCTAGCCAGCTAGCTATCCATGTTTACGGACTGAGTGGGCCAAGGCCCATGATGTAGGGCATCTCAAGAGAGTAAACTGACGACCACCAACTTAATGTTTGCGGTCGGTGGATGAGGATCAAGGACAAAAATATATCTTTGTTGTAGCATACTGTAAATAACTCAAATAGTTTTTCTAAATTTGACAAATCGTTGCTAACAACAAGCCTTTTTGGATGGAACCTCAGACAACTGCTATTCATTAGCTATTCTTGGGTTCCAATACATAAGTTGTGTTGTTTGGTAATTAGTTTGTTAGGATGGAAAATGAAATAGAATCATGCATGCATTGCTCATTCATACGAGGAAAAAAAGTATGAACAACATTAGGAAACCTAGCCAGCTAGCTCTCCAATGTTTTGGGGCTTAGTTGTCCAAGAACCATGATGTAGGTAGCCCAAGAGAGTGAACGGGCGACCACCGGCAAAAAAAATTAAGTATGAAAGATATTATCCATTTGACAGTGTCATCTTCTCTTCCATAGCCATGTTTTGATTCTTCCAGCAAAGCTGCATCCAGACAGTTTGGGTTTCATATCATGTTTCAAGAACTGCATTAATGATCTATAACCTGTTATCATGGAACAGTATCTGCAATATATGGACACCTCTATCTCTGTTGCCTGATTGCACCCTTAGCTGTTATACAATTAGTTTGATCTGGTAATTTGGTTAATTACTCAATAAAACATTGCCTTTTTTCTGTTACAAATGAGGGCAAATATTTTTAGGATGTGTTTTGCAAAAAGAAAAACCGCTGAAAGCATACTGATGTTTGTCATGGTGTTGTTTCAAATATATTGTTTAACGACACTTGGACTAGTTTTCAGTGACACTCATCGACTTACATTATATTGTTTAACGACACTTGAACTAGTTTTCAGTTTACACTCGTGGACTCATTATATTCATTTGCTAGTGCTTCAAAGTTATCTATCACTTTCGTTTTTGCTAAATGAATCCCATCAATATAGGCAAAGTTAGAGGCCTCTGTTCTAGACAAGTGGCTGTTGATCAATTTGCAGTCAACAGAGGAGTTCAGCTCTCACATGGTAAGCTGTCTTTACATATTTCATGCATACTTATGTTGATCTTTCATCTATGCCTTGTTTTTGTTTTGACTGTCGAGTCTTTCTCTATTGAAGCTTAATCGAGACACTTGGGGAAATGAAGCGGTGGCTCAGACAATCCGGTCAAACTTTATTTTCTGGCAGGTTAGTCTTCCTTTTGTTTGCTATCCATGTCTGGGCCTTGGATCTGGACCTCTAAATCTAGATTTCATCTAGCATGTGGTACAAGCACAATATTACACGTGCAGCTATACCTAAATAAGTGTTATTTGGCACATAAACAGCGTACAATAGACTTCGCCTGTTGTTTCTTGTAGTTTTATGGTAGAAAATATTAAAATATACTTATGTGTAGGCCCTACTTATGTGGCAGTGATTTGATGATAAATCTAATAAATTCCTATTTGAAAAATCTAAATATATGGGTTGCTTCTTTGCTGCACTCTTCCATGGTTGAATAGATACTAACAAGCAAAAGTTGAAGTCCACCAACTTAACCATTTAAGTGCTTCAAAATCAGCCATTTAAGTGCTTCAAAATCAGCGTAACTCTTGTAGAAGGGGTGAAGCACTGTTGTCTTCTTGTATTAGTGGTCAAATATTAGAACGTCAACTTCTAAATTGACATCTATTTACATAGGGAGCAAATATATTGGCATAAAAGAGTTCTAGTTGTATGATTCACTTCCCCCCTAGATGGAACCATGTCTTTGCACTCTCATTTTTTTGACGATATGTTATATTGTGTTAAATATAGGTTTATCAAGACACCAGTGAGGGGAGGAAGGTATGCACCTACTACAATTTGGTGTCTGTTCCCGCCATTCTCCTAATTGACCCCATCACTGGACAAAAAATGCGTGGTTGGAATGGAATGGTTTACCCAGACAGTTTGCTGGAGGTATTCTCATAACCCTGTCTTTTATCTCATGCTGCTCTTTAGTGGTAGACTGGCGTTAGCTTCTAATCACAATGTGAATGTTCAAATATTAGATGTGATATGCTGATATGACACGAGTCCTTACTATTTTCTGCATGCTTGCTTTACACAGGATTTGATGTCTTACCTGGAGAAAGGTCCAAAGGAGCACCATGCTGCTCAACCACAAAAACGCCCAAGAAAAGTTGACCAGGAAGCTTCTGTGAGCAGACAAGGTACTATCTCTGTGGATTTAATTAGCTCAATGCCATTAGTGTTGACTGCTCAGAAGTTCTTGTTTAAAACATTTAAACTATAAATACATTTTTGTCAGACTATATGATGCACAGTCCGTCATATTGAAGCTTCCAGCTTCTGATGCGCTCTCTCTTTTCTTTTTCCGGATCCATCTTATAGCTTTCTATGTATTAACTCTCTGTGAATCACAGTTGGATAGTATTTATGTGACATACCATCTGTCAGATACATGGCTTCCAAAAAGAAATCATAATTTCATAGATGTCCATTCTTGAATACTAGCAGAGGAACATGTGAGGGTACACTCTAGTTGCTAACTTCTTTGTTCTTATTTAGCCCTGATGGTCAACCAAATGAGCTGGTCTTTGTTTGTATCATCCAGCCTCCCATAGGGTGTTCTTTCAGTTTGTATAGATTAGGGTTGTTATATGTCAACAAGGACAGATCTGTTGTACAGATATACATTTTAAAAGTAAAGGCATGTCTAGTTGGACGTCACAAAAAATTGTGTCTGTTCTGTTCCTGCACCATATGACAATGTAGTGTACAAGGGTATGCTTTGTTTGTGACTGCAGTTAGGCTATATTGAATTTGACTTCTGTTCAGCAACAACACTGATTAGTCTGGAACATTTGCATGTGTAACAGAAATTAGGTAGGCATCAACCCACAACACAAACAAATGTATTCATCTTGACAGTTGTTATGAACTTATGACTGTCTATGTAGATACTGATACTGTTGCAAACAAATTCTTGTAGTCATTTCAGGTCAGATATTTATTCTATTTTGAACCAAACAAGCTGATCCTTATGTCAGACACAGCTAGTGTGGCTCTTCTCCATGTTAACCTTCTATAAGCATCTGGACACCTGCAGTACAGCATTTTCCCTTGCCATCTTGAGGTCACCCCCGAACCACACACACTTACAATTTTTCTCTTTGCAGGTAAAACAGGTGTCGAGGACGAGGATGAAGAGCTAGCACGGGCAGTGGCGGCTTCCTTGGAGGAGAACAAAGGAGCCGGTGGATCAGATGCCAGCGATGACAAGACTATCCCTGAGAAAGAAAACAAGCCCAGCTTGAGCGCTAAGCTCGAGTACCCTCCTCTCCCCGAAGAACCCAAAGGAGGCAGGGACCTTCTCTGCCGGGTCGCGATCCGGCTACCCGATGGCCGGAGGATCCAGCGGAATTTCCTCCACGCAGATCCTATCAAGGTCACTTTCCACTGAAATGAGTTCCCCTTATAGTCTTCTCAAGACTGAAACCAGGCTTCTTTCGAATAAATCTCAGAATTGCCTGTTAACCTGATATGCTTCTTGTGTGCCTGCAGCTGCTGTGGTCGTTCTGCTCCCTGCAGGTGGAGGACGGCGAGAAGCGGGCTTTCCACTTTGCGCAGCCTATCCCTGGCTCCTCCAACAACAACCTGGAGTACGGCAGCGAGCAGACCTTCAAGGAGGCCGGGCTGGCCAACTCCATGATCAACCTGTTGTGGGACTAAAAGCCCGTTTCATCCTCGTGCTCAGAATCATCTTATATTCCTTCATGCGCTTCATGGTTTAGTTCCTTTTGGTGAGGATTTAATTTATCGCATTTTTTCTTCTGGGGTTTTCTTCGTCCCGGTGGTTTGTTGGGCCAAATGACAGAGAGATCTGTGTCCCGAGCTGAATTGTGAAGAAAAAAATGATGTCGGTCGGTTTTTGTTTTGTTGATAGACCCTCCATGTAGGAGTTAGTTGTATTGAATGCATAGTAGATCGTCTGTAGTAGTCCGGTACCGGGGGGTACTGAGTACTAGTCGTACTGATACATCTGTGGTTTCCTTTTGGTCTTGTGGAATGGTTAAACTGTTAAATGGAGTATCATAACTTGTGGGGAAAAGACAAACGAAGATGGAATCGTTTTGTTTTTTTGTTTGTTGTATTCTGTTCTCCATTTCATGATCAGTTCAATTACAGGGCTGAGATAGCCAGTTTCATGAACCTGATATGCCACGCGTTCCTGAATGTGAGGAACTGGCTGGTGATTCAGCCCAAAATAATTTGCAGTTCTTGTCAGGTACAGTGGTCTCTCAACTAGCCATGGCATAATTAGCAGAGGTGCAGTGGTTGTGCTGGTCGCGTCGGCTTCCTGGAGGTGCGGTGGTGCTGGCAGAGCGAGGTGCGGTGGTGCTGGCAGAGCGGGAAGGGGCAGCGATGGTGGTGGTGGTTTGCTGTCCGGTTATGGCTGGGTAGCATGGCGAGGTCTCCGGTGCCGCACTTTTGGCTGCGGCACAGTGGTCAGATTGCCGCTCGGTGCTGCAGCGGCGCCCTCGACCTGGTTGTGCAGAGTTGGTTTTGGCAGGGGTGTTGGTCGGCGGGCTTCGGCGCGCATGGTGGTCGCTCATGGGTGGCCGTTTCAGGGCGAGGTTGTGGAGCATCCCGGGATCCTTGCTCCGGTTTTGGCCAGAGCGGGCGTAGCATCTCGGGATCCTTGCTCTGGTTTTGGCCAGAGCGGGCCGATGGTGACGCCCGATGGTGTCGTGGACTTTCTTGGAAGCATCATCAGCTGTGGTGCTCACTCCTCTCTCTACGGCCTTGACTCCGGAGGGAAACCTCAGATCCGGGATCGCGGGCATCGCCTCGGAGTCGCCTACAGCCAGGGGTTCGGTGAAGGGGGTTGTTGTCGGGCAGCCGTGCAAGTTCCAAGGGTGAAGTTTGGCAAAGAGGAAGCCTCGAGCTAAGGTCGGGTCGCGGCTGATCTTCGGTAGTCGGATTCCCGGCGTGTCCGATGGGTTCTCCTGCTTCGCTATGCTGTTGTGGAGTCAGAGTTGTGGTGGAGTGTGTCCAAGCGGTGACGATGACCATCCGCTGGTAGTCTCTGCAGGTTCTCGGTCGGCGCAAGATCAGCATAATTTCCTAGCGAAGCTCGTCGGCTGAGTCAGAGCTGTTTCTCCTTGGCACGTGTGGCCAATTGATGGCATAGGCCGACATGGTTTCCGACGCCGTCTGTCAGACTTTGTTTCGGATGTTGCTGGTGAAGTCGGAGTCGGGCTCGTGGACGTTTGATGATGACGATGCTATGTGGCAACCTCGGCGGGGGTCTCCTTGTGTGTTCGTGTCTCGTGTGGGTAGCCAGGTTGGCCGTGGTGGTGTGTCCAAATATGGACGTGTTCCATGACAACATTGGTGTATTTGTACGGGTTTACGGAAACGGTTTTTTTTCTGCTTTTTTTTTAATAAAATGAGGCAAAATTGACTGTTTTGTTAAAAAAAAAACAGTTCCAGCCACCGGCAGCAGGGCTGGACAGTTTCACGAACCTGATCTGGTGCGTTCCTGAATGTGAGAAAATGGTTGGTGTTTAAGTCCAAATTTCATGTATAGTACTTGTCAGGCACAATCAGCAGAGGTGGGCATGGGTGTCTCAAAACATCCCTGGACTGGATGATTGCTGAAGAAAGAGAGCTTTGCCCAGATGATGATGATGAGACAGGGGAGAGACATGCTTCCGCCTCCGTCAATGATCCATCCCAGATTCCCACCACCAGCACTAGCAGCACGTTAACGCTGAACTGAAGGGTACCGCGACGCGTGCCTGCAGACTTTCAGGCCAGCACAGCACGGACTGTGTTGTGTCATGCGGACGTGGGGGCCGTTCTGTGCTGCCTGCTGCGTCATATGGGACGGGGAACGGTGGTGGAGTTTTGACCGGCCCTTTGACTGGTGGTGGCCTGGCGGTGGTGGGGCCGCGGCTGATGATTTGCCTGCTCTGATGCTGTGCCTCGCCTGCCGCGGCATTGGCCGGTGTCACCCTGCCCACTCACTTCCCACTGCCACAAAAATTATTGCAGCAGCTCCCTGCCTTCACTTCACCCCCTCCCTCTCCCTAGCCCGGCGCATTTATAGGAGGAGCGCGCGGCCGGCATGGATCTCCGACCGACGCGCCGCTACCGAGCTGCCTGCGACGCCATGCCACGCCTGCCCATTACTTCTTCTGACGAAGGATTTTCAGTTCGGTTTACTAGTTTCTTTTCTGATGATGGTCTCGGCCTCGCTTGAGCCCGAGATAAACAGGGAGCGTCCAGCAATTCCATCTGCATCTACTGGTGGAAGCTAGTCAGCTAGCCAATGCATGCGGATGTAGGCGGGGGCCCTGGCGTGGCCTGGACTTGACCTGCATCAATCCATCCATCATGCTCATATTTGTCTCGGTTCTAGTGTGACACTTGTACGGAAGAAACATTAGAAATTCTCCAACAGTTACCCATAATCTGAGTAAGCAATATGGGCGTGGTTAAGAGAGAAGTTTAGAACTCTTTGTACTGCCGTCGACATTATTAATAGATCGGTAGAATTTCGTAACTAAAAAACAGAAAGAATGTTCTAGAAGGAAAAAACTTGAGCAGCTATTCGAAGACGGGCTACCTAGATCACAACCGGGCGGGTACCCGTAAAAATTGAAACTACAACGGCATCCACCCTTTCTCTCCTAGGACCTTATAAGAAGAAGAAAAAAACAATCATGTCCTTGGCCTCGGCCTCGCTTGGGGACGCCGGCAAGGTCAGGGGCATCGGCGGGCGGCACGGTCAAGGAGACAGGCAGAGGCGAGCACGACGACGTGGCTTAGCTAGGTTGCCCACAACCAAATCAAGGTTGTTCAGTTGTGACAGGGTGCCGGAAGGAGAGGGCGACAATGAAGAGGCGACGGGGACAACAACGAGGGTGGCTGCCACGCGCGGGGAAACTTCCCTTGTGGCGTTTGTTTGACCCTTCTTACCTCCTTAAAAATAAGGATCATTGGGCTAGAATACCTATATATGGATATTTGGGATCAAATTTTAGTTCATGATGCCCCCGCTCCCCCGCCCCCTCCCCCCACGGATGACACGCTCTTGCGGTGGTGCACCATGGATGGGCACGCTCTTGGGGTCTTGCCTCGCGTGATCGGCGTGAGCTAGCATAGCATGGTGTGTGCGTGGAGAATCGTGCCCTTTTCTTCCCTCCCTCGCAGCCTTGCCACTGCATGCGCCGGATCCGCTGCATCCAGTGCAGCTAGCAGTGCCTTTTCCACAGAGGCGGGTGCTGGTGAGTGGAGCTAGCTAGCATCCAATGCTGAGCTGCCGCCGCTGCGTACTAGAGCTAGAGCTAGTAGGTGCTGCCAGTGTTCTTGTAGTTGTACCATGCACGTGTAGGACCTACTTTATGTTAGGCTCTAGGGTCTAGGCAATTCGGGCACCAGATGTACGTGCCTAGCTAGCTAGCGCCTGTGGCCGTCACTTCTGCCTGCGCAGTGCGCACCACTGATCGCTCTACAGTGAGTTACCCACATTTTTCTCAAATTGTTACAACAAGAAATGAGCACAAACTCTAGCTTCATAGCGAACCGTGCAGGCGAGGGAGCGAATCGGGGCACGAGGTGACATGTATTCATGGCAAGTCGCTGGTACGAGCGGCGGTACGGGCACCGTGCCCGTGCATGCAGCATACGACCGGTCAAGTACAGCGAGCACCAAGCAGGGGGATCTCACCGGACATTTTTTCTTATTTATGAGAGGGAGAGAATCACTTGAAGTCGAGCGAGTAGTTGCACGGAGTGGGAGGGAGGGGCATTTTGGGGAGGACGGCATGGGCATGGCGATCTCGAACGGCATCTCTGACACCTGCATGCGGTCAAGGGGGGCTTTGACTATACGGCCCCTGAGCTGAGAGGCTGTCAGGGATCCCTTTTCTGTTCTGAGTTCTGACACGTAGTAAAAAGGGGGAAGAGGCGCCCATACGTGAGCGAACGTCCACTGCCGCCGGTCAGCTTCCGTCCACCCGCAAAACCCCCAGCCGGCGTGATAGGACACAAGCCGCTCACTTGTAGCATCTCTCTCTGATATCGCCAAGCGTACTACGTGTAGTAATTAAATTAGGTAGGGCAAGTTAGGCTCTTAAAACAAATGTACTGTAGGAGAAATTAGTCACGTGGAACTGGAAACGGTGTTGTTCCCGGAGAATCTAGCTACGGCGAATCGGCGATGATTGGGTTGGGTGGGTCGACACGTACTAGGTAATCAAGGCGGTCTGGTTTGGCTGAATCTATCGTGCATGTTCCACGCGCTTTTTAACGAACCACGGTCCACATGTCTCTTGTTCCTCGATCGAGAGCTTGGAATCAAAGGGTAGACCGAGTTGAGGCAGAATAAGTCTGTCATATACTCCCTCGTTTTCTATTACTATTTCCTGTTCTATACGATTTTTTAAGTCAACCTTCGTCAACTTTGATTTAAAATATATATCAATATTCATTATTTCAAATGCATGTATTATTTTATTCTAAAAAAATGCATGTATTATGAAAATATATTGTATAAAGATTTTAATACTATAAGGTTTACGTCATATATTTTTTTTACTAAATATTTGGTTAAATTTTAAAAGTTTGACTTTGACTAAATCCATAATACAATCTAATTTTGAATGGAGGGAGTACTGTAATCCCATTTCTAAATACGGTCACATAGGATTTCAAAACAGGGGAATAGAGAAAACATAGGAATTTGACAGGGTCACAAATACAAAATAGAGAGAATTTGTAGGTTTAGTCAGTTGGATGAAGCACATGTGGAAAAACACAGGGAAGTGTGTCTCAGTCCTATGCGAATGAGCATAAAAAAGAGATTACAATGGATGTTGAAATTCCTATGAGATTAGGGGTGTAAGAATGCAACCCATATAAATTTTGGAGGTGTGATTCCTTTGATTCAAAGGGCTTTCTTAAAAAAAATCCTATGGGTTGAATTTCTCAAAAATTTATTTGAAAATCCTTCAATCCAAAGAGACCCTAAATTTGATTTGAAGTCATGACAAACATTTTGAAACCAAAAAAAGTACTCCCTCCATTTAGAAATAACTAACTTAAGTTTTTCTAGATTCGAATGTAAATAAACCCAAGTCACTAGAGGGGGTAATAGTTTTGAATCTGCGATTTTTTTGCATTGCACGTCAACCAAATGGAACATTACAAGTTACTGATGTTTGAATAAAACGCAGCTTTTGATCTAAAAAAAGTTACTGCCCCATGGTTTTGCTTCCGCTAGCTTCACCTTGGTTGGTTGCACTTGCACGGCTTGTACAACAACACAGCCAGCAAACCACGGTCCACAAGCGTAGGCCATGGAGACGGACGAAACTGCCCCTGTGGATGCTCTGGCAAACGAGTCCCGTCCTGGCAGCGGTCCACCCATCTCCCCCCGTCCAGCCAGCCACGGTACGCCGTACCCGTACTCGCGCAAGGCCAGGGGATCTCTCCCTCTCTCCCTCATGCACCACGGACCAGGACCACCCACCGGCCGCGCGTGGCACTTTCCCTGCGATTCCGCCCGTTCGGCAGGGGCACTCCCGTCACATCCACCCGTACGTGTACGTGTATATATTGCCAGCGTGCCGTACCGGCTGCACGTACAGCATCTCCGTTGTACGGTGCCTTTTCGCCGCGCGAGCGGGAAAAGGCCAGAAATTGACGTAAAGCAAGTAGTACGTCGACGAAGATATAGAAATCGCAAGCATCGCCCGATCGCAGGATTCCTATCTCGGACCTACTGTACTATAGCATATACTATCAGTACCCACTTATTTCTTCAATAAAATCATATTCATTTATTTCACTTAGACAAGAGTTAAACTAAACGTACAAGTGGGATATCTCAAATTATTTTTCTGAAATATTCTTGAATAGATAGAAACAGGTTAAAAGACGCACAGTTTATTAGAGAAAATTGGACAAAAATCTGAGCAATGGCATTCACACCAAAGCAGACAAGCACCTACGGCCGGACACCCTCGCGAACCCTATCACCAGAGACCACCTCCAAGACAATATCCCCATAAAGGAATGTGACGTCGAGCAGCGCATGCACTGTTCGATCTGTAAGACCAAATCTCGGGTTTTCTCTGGAGCAAGTCAGAAAAGGTCAAGTGAGGAATGCTACATCAACGCCTTCAACAAAGAAGAGGAAGCCCGTAAGCGCCACGGTCGACGACTCCGATCACAGCCAAAGTACAGCTTTAGCCGACAATATCATGCACACAAGCCCAACAAGGAAACGGCAGGCCTCCAAGCGATCCTTGTTGCCCTTGCCTCCACGGCCAATCACACCTCCCTGCAAACCCGATGTGATGCCAACCCTTTTTTTTTCTCTTCACCTCACTAGATGGGAGGATGCAACAACCACAACGACGCCATTCCTCTCTCTGGGAGGATGCAACACCAACAAAGTGCCATTCGCCTCCCCTTGGGAGGATGCAACACCACACCATTCATCTCCCAACTGAAGGATATAACGTCCGCAATGGCGTCATTCATCTCCCTCCAACCACCACCATATCGCCCTGCCACACTCTGCAGCAACGCCACACGGCCTCTCCGTCCTCTTCACACCTGCGAGAGGATACAACACTAGATGTGACATTCATTTCCCGCGCTGGATGTCAGTCCCATTCCTTCTCCCACAAGAACACGAGGATGCAACATCGACTCATCTCCTTCCAGCCATGTACCAGAACAGCCTCAGGCACTAGCACCAGAACATCCCCGGGCAGCCCCATGCGCCCCCGTGCAGATCCACGCCCGCATCAACCGCAAAATTCTATGCCTAGATTGGGCCCACCCACACCTCCGCGACTCGCCCCTATGACTTGGGCACTCGCCGCTAGAGCAGCTACCCGACACGTCTTCTCCTTCGCAGTCGCCTAGTCCGCACCTCTCCTTGTCCTCTGTGGGTTCGCCTTGCGCACTGAAAATCGTGCCACCCTGCTCGGAAACACCACAGGATGCGCCTTCCGCTCTTCCCTCCGCCGTCGACGTGACGGGCGCCGCCACAACCGCCGAGAGCGGCAGCGGCCTGGGGGAGATCAAGAGTGAGTTTGTCTAGCTAGGTTAAGGGAGGCCCGGCCGCCGGAGTCGCTCGAGTGGGAGTGACGCCCAATATATATGTTCCTACGTGTGTTTTTATTTCGAATTGAACTAGGAGTAGGTTATAGAGACGGAAGGAGTAGTTGCTTGCAAGCGTACTTTCGCTATAATTTCATTTGTACAACTATGGATCTCGGGAATTAAAAGCTGGGCAACACGTACATGCATGCAATGGATGAATGTGCGCGGCCATGCACGCACGCGCATGTGTTTCGTGTCGGCGTGCCTGCCTCCGTGTGGGGTTCAAGGCTTCCGGCGTTGGACCGGGCCTAGCTAGAGCTAGACGACCACGGTTCCCGCGCGACGTGTGCGCGCGTTTAATTGGATCGCCCGCTCCTGCCGGCCGGCCGGGCGCGCGTGCATGCACCGCGCTGGCGCTGTGGGCTACTCAAAATTCAGCGACGATGGCGCCGCTGCACGCCGAGCTAAACATGCAGACCCACCCACCCGGCCGCGTGCATGCCTCCGGCCGTGGTCTAGTCTAGGCCCCCTTCCGAACGCTTAGCTGCAACGTTTTTAACTGTACGATATGCATGGACATGAGACACACATCCTTTTCTTTCGCGCGTCCTCTCAGCCTCTCACTGTCACCGGCTCTGGAATTTTAGGAGTGTGCATCCCAACATTTTGATCTAATCTTGACAATCATCTTCTTCGTGCCACTCTCAAGTCTCAACACCAAGCAGATTGAAACCTGGATTATACACAAGAAAAAAATCTCGGATGATTTGGAATGAGCAAAACGTACTAGTATTGTTTTCTTTTATTTCTGTAGATTTCTCGGGTTGCACGTTGATGAATGTGGAAGTACCGTCTATAAATGTACAAGTAGTTGATCGTGAGATTACTGCGATTTCAAGTTTGCGTATTGGATACTCATGTCTCCACTTCTTGATTCCCATCTCCGGCCTGCTCTTTTTCCCTGTCATCTTCGGGGAATTTTGTTTCTCATCCGATCGAGATAGATTTCTGATAACCGATTGGTAACCGGAGCCTTTGTTCACACCGTGAAAAGTTGCTACCAGCAAAAAAAATAAGTGAAATTTAAATCTACACATCGAGAAATTTTTAAATAGGATGTGCATCGATTCGAATCCATGGCAAGTCGTGTGTGCGGGGGCAGCAACGCATTTTCTTTAGGGTGGGTGAAGTCGTGGGACCAAATCACTTCGACCATTAAATGTCTTTGCTTTGTTGACCGTCTCTATCCGTTGCGAAAGACGATTTAAAAGTTTGGTAAAATGAAATTATAGACACATCATCTTAACTAAACATATGGGTGGGGGGCAGATGCCCCCTTCCTATATTGGTATTGCATAAAATACTCAGTTTTGTCCGTTGTTAAAGGATTCAATCAAAACATGATTGCATACCACAAGGTATTTTAATTGTTACATTATTGACGAACTCAAGGTAATAGCAATATCTTTGAATAGAAAGTATAATCTATCGAATGCACCGATAGTAAAGATTTAATTCCATCCATCAGTCCTAGGCAATGTCAAAACTCTAGTTTTTTTTTTAAAAAATCTTTCTTAATTTCAACAAGATTAAGACTTTTGAATATTGCTCACTCAATGTAGCAAATCATAAGAAATATATCTATGTTTTTTTAAGCTTGTTATTTTATTATTCATTGTACTTGAAAACTTTTATTAGATTTATTGAGACTAACATATTAGTAGTTTTAAAGTGCACAAAAATTTATTTATACTTCAAAATCCGAGTTCTTATGCAGCTAGAGAGTCCTCTTTACTTAGCAGAAAATAGCAAATTCTACACCCACCCTCTATTTTTAGAACGGTATATTATTTTTTATGTTGCGTAAATTTTGTCTTACCTCGAGAGTTGAGAAGAACGTAAGAAAATATAGGCATGTCGTAATTTTTTGTTTACATGTCGTATAAAAATACGACGTAAAATGCATATTTTTAATGTTTTTACACTATAATTACTCATAAACTATTTTTTGTGTCAAATTTTTTCTATCGTGGATGAATATGAACATAATTATTTGTATACAAACCATAAATTTCTAAATATGACAACATAAAGTTATATTGAATGCAAAATAACTATTCTGCATCCTGGGTGCTGAATAGGATATATATATATATATATATATATATATATATATATATATAGAAACGAGAGCTCCGCCCCTACCATGGTAGGGCAGCCACCCTACCTTGCAGAAATTTTCATGAGCTATTTCCCACATTTTTGGCGTTCCACGACTATTTACATCGACCTTAAGACCCGATACATGTTTGATATTTATGACAAAAACTCGTCGTTTTCGTGTTTATGGTCATTTTCATGAGTTATTGCCCACAGTTTTGGGGTTCAAGTTGACCCGTTACATGTTTGAGATATATGACTAAAAACTTGTAGTTCTCGTGTTTTATGGCGGCCCTTTTCATGAGCTATGACCACTGTTTAGGGGTTCTAGAGAGATTTACAACGACCTTAAGACCTGATACATGTTGGAAAGATATGACCGAAAACTCACAATTTTTATTTTTTTGGCTGTTTTCATGAGCTATTGCCAAAAGTTTTATGGTTCTAGGGCGATTTACAACAACCTTAAGACTCGATACTTGTTTGAGAGTTATGACCAAAAACTCGTCTTTTTCATGTTTTATGGTCATTTTCATGGGTTATTGCCCACAATTTTTGGGTTCGAAGCGGATTTGCATGCCTCATAAGAACCCTTACATGTTTGAGAGATATGACCAAAAACTCGCAGTTTTCGCGTTTTATGGCCGTTTTCATGAGCTATTGCCCGCAGTTTGGGGTTCTAGGGCGATTTACGACGACTTTACGATCCGATATATGTTTGAGAGTTATGACCAAAAACTTGCAGCTTTCGCATTTTATGGCCGTTTTCATGAGCTATTGGCCATAGTTTTGTGGTTCTTGGGCGATTTACAACGACCTTAAGACCCGATACATGTTTGAGAGTTAAGCCTAAAAATATTTCCTATTCGTGTTTATGGCAAATTTCATGAGTTATTGCCCATAGTTTTTCAGTTCCAGTTGGATTTTCAAGGCCTATAAAACCCGTTACATATTTGAGATATATGACTAAAAAACTCGTAGTTTTCCCGTTTTATGGCCATTTTCATGAGCTATTTCCCACATTTTTGGGGTTCCACGGATATTTACATTGACCTTAAGACACGATACATGTTTGAGAGTTATGACCAAAAACTCGCCGTTTTCCTGTTTATGGTTATTTTCATGAGTTATTGCCCACAATTTTGGGGTTCAAGTTGTATTTGCAAGGCCTGTAAGACCCGTTACATGTTTGATATATATGACTAAAAACTCGTAGTTCTCATGTTTTATGGCCGGCCGTTTTCATGAGCTATTGCCCACTGTTTAGGGGTTCTAGGGAGATTTACAACGACCTTAAGACCTGATACATGTTGGATAGATATGACCCAAAACTCGCAGTTTTCGCGTTTTTTGGCTGTTTTCATGAGCTATTGCCAACCGTTTTATGGTTCTAGGGCGATTTACAGCAACCTTAAGACCCGATACATGTTTGAGAGTTATTACCAAAAACTCGACTTTTTCGTGTTTTATGGTCATTTTCATGAGTTATTGCACACAGTTTTGGGGTTCTAGCCGGATTTGCATGCCCCATAAGCACCCTTACAGGTTTGAGAGATATGACCAAAAACTCGCAGTTTTGGGGTTTTATGACCGTTTTCATGAGCTATTGCCCGCTGTTTTGGGGTTCAGGACGATTTACGACGACTGTACAATCCGATATATGTTTGAGAGATATGACCAAAAACTCACAGTTTTCGCGTTTTAGGGCCGTTTTCATGAGCTATTGCCCATAGTTTTGAGGATCCTAGGCGATTTCCAACGACCTTAAGACCCGACACATGTTTGAGTGTTATGCCTCAAAAATTGTCTTCTTCGTGTTTATGGCCAATTTCATGAGTTATTGCCCATAGTTTTTGGGTTCCAGTTGGATTTTCAAGGCCTGTAATACCCGTTACATGTTTGAGATATATGACTAAAAAACTCATAGATTTCCCGTTTTATGGCCATTTTCATGAGCTATTTCCCACATTTTTGGGGTCCAGGGCTATTTACATCGACCTTAAGACCCGATACATGTTTGAGAGTCATGACCAAAAACTTGTCGTTTTCGTGTTTATGGTCATTTTCATGAGTTATTGCCCACAGTTTTTGGGTTCAAGTTGTATTTGCAAGGCCTGTAAGACCCGTTACATGTTTGAGATATATGACTAAAAACTCGTAGTTCTCGTGTTTTATGGCCGGCCGTTTTCATGAGCTATTGCCCACTGTTTAGGGGTTCTAGGGAGATTTACAACGACTTGAAGACCTGATACATGTTGGAAAGATATGACCCAAAACTCGCAGTTTTCACGTTTTTTTGGCTGTTTTCATGAGCTATTGTCAACAGTTTTATGGTTCTAGGGCGATTTACAGCAACCTTAAGACCCGATACATGTTTGAGAGTTATGACCAAAAACTCGTCTTTTTCGTGTTTTATGGTCATTTTCATGAGTTATTGCCCACAGTTTTTGGGTTCTAGGCGGATTTGCATGCCTCGTAAGAACCCTTACATGTTAGAGATATGACCAAAAACTCGCAGTTTTTGCGTTTTATGGCCGTTTTCATGAGCTATTGCCCGCTGTTTTGGGGTTCAAGACGATTTAAGGACGACTTTACGATCCGATATATGTTTGAGAGATATAACAAAAACTCACAGTTTTCGCGTTTTATGGCCATTTTCATGAGCTATTGCCCATAGTTTTGGGGATCCTAGGCGATTTCCAACGACCTTAAGACCCGACACATGTTTGAGTGTTATGCCTAAAAATTTGTATTCTTCGTGTGTATGGCTAATTTCATGAGTTATTGCCCATAGTTTTTGGGTTCCAATTGGATTTTCAAGGCCTGTAAGACCCGTTACATGTTTAAGATATATGACTAAAAACTCAAAGTTTTCCCTTTTATGGCCATTTTCATTCGCTATTTCCCACATTTTTGGGGTTCCAGGGCTATTTACATCGACCTTAAGACCCGATACATGTTTGAGAGTTATGACCAAAAACTCGTCGTTTTCATGTTTATGGTCATTTCATGAGTTATTGCCCATAGTTTTTTGGGTTCTAGGCGGATTTGCATGCCTCGTAAGAACCCTTACATGTTTGAGATATATGACTAAAAACTCGTAGTTCTCGCGTTTTATGGCCGGCCGTTTTCATGAGCTATTTCCCGCTGTTTAGGGGTTCTAGGGAGATTTACAACGACCTTAACACCTGATACATGTTGGAAAGATATGACCCAAAACTCGCAGCTTTCGTGTTTTTTGGCTGTTTTCATGAGCTATTGCCAAGAGTTCTATGGTTCTAGGGCGATTTACAGCAACCTTAAGACCCGATACATGTTTGAGAGTTATGACCAAAAACTCGTCTTTTTCGTGTTTTATGGTCATTTTCATGAGTTATTGCCCACAGTTTTTTTGTTTCTAGGCGGATTTGCATGCCTCGTAAGAACCCTTGCATGTTTGAGAGATATGACAAAAAACTCGCAGTTTTTGCGTTTTATAGCCGTTTTCATGAGCTATTGCCCGCTGTTTTGGGGTTCAGGACGATTTAGGACGACTTTACGATTCGATATATGTTTGAGAGATATGACCAAAAACTCACAGTTTTCGCGTTTTATGGTTGTTTTCATGAGCTATTGCCCATAGTTTTGGGGATCCTAGACGATTTCCAACGACCTTAAGACCCGACACATGTTTGAGTGTTATGCCTAAAAATTTGTCTTCTTCGTGTTTATGGCTAATTTCATGAGTTATTGCCCATAGTTTTTGGGTTCTAGTTGGATTTTCAAGGCCTGTAAGACCCGTTACATGTTTAAGATATATGAGTAAAACTCAAAGTTTTTCCATTTTATGGCCATTTTCATGAGCTATTTCCCACATTTTTTGGGTTCCAGGGCTATTTACATCGACCTTAAGACCCGATACATGTTTGAGAGTTATGACCAAAAACTCGTTGTTTTCGTGTTTATGGTCATTTTCATGAGTTATTGCCCACAGTTTTTGGGTTCTAGGCCGATTTGCATGCCTCGTAAGAACCCTTACATGTTTGAGATATATGACTAAAAACTCGTAGTTCTCGCGTTTTATGGCCGACCGTTTTCATGAGCTATTGCCCACTGTTAGGGGTTCTAGGGAGATTTACAATGACCTTAAGACCTGATACATGTTGGATAGATATGACCCAAAACTCGCAGTTTTCGTGTTTTTTGGCTGTTTTCATGAGCTATTGTCAACAGTTTTATGGTTCTAGGGCGATTTACAGCAAGCCTAACACCCGATACATGTTTGCGAGTTATGACCAAAAACTCGTCTTTTTCGTGTTTTATGGTCATTTTCATGAGTTAGTGCCCACAGTTTTTGGGTTCTAGGCAGATTTGCATTCCTCGTAAGAACCCTTACATGTTTGAGAGATATGACCAAAAACTCGCAGTTTCTGTGTTTTATGACCGTTTTCATGAGCTATTGCCCGTTGTTTTGGGGTTCCAGGACGATTTACGACGACTTTACAATCCGATATATGTTTGAGAGATATGACCAAAAACTCACAGTTTTCGCATTTTATGGCCGTTTTCATGAGCTATTGCCCATAGTTTTGGGGATCCTAGGCGATTTCCAACGACCTTAAGACCCGACACATGTTTGAGTGTTATGCCTAAAAATTTCTCTTCTTCGTGTTTATGGCCAATTTCATGATTTATTGCCTATAGTTTTTGGGTTCCAGTTGGATTTTCAAGGCCTGTAAGACCCGTTACATGTTTGAGATATATGACTAAAAAACTCATAGATTTCCAGTTTTATGGCCATTTTCATGAGCTATTTCCCACATTTTTGGAGTTTCAGGGCTATTTACATCGACCTTAAGACCCGATACATGTTTGAGAGTCCTGAGCAAAACTCGTTATTTTCGTGTTTATGGTCATTTTCATGAGTTATTGCCCATAGTTTTTGGGTTCAAGTTGTATTTGCAAGGCATGTAAGACCTATTACATGTTTGAGATATATGACTAAAAAATCATAGTTCTCGTGTTTATGGCCGGCCGTTCTCATGAGATATTGCCCACTGTTTAGGGGTTCTAGGGAGATTTACAACGACCTTAAGACCTGATACATGTTGGAAAGATATGACCCAAAACTCGCAGTTTTCGCGTTTTTTGGCTGTTTTCATGAGCTATTGTCAACAGTTTTATGGTTCTAGGGCGATTTACAGCAACCCTAACACCCAATACATGTTTGCGAGTTATGACCAAAAACTCGTCTTTTTCGTGTTTTATGGTCATCTTCATGAGTTATTGCCCACAATTTTTGGGTTCTAGGCGGATTTGCATGCCTCGTAAGAACCCTTACATGTTTGAGAGATATGACCAAAAACTCGCAGTTTTCTCATTTTATGGCCGTTTTCTTGTGCTATTGCCCGCTGTTTTGGGGTTCCAGGACGATTTACGACAACTTGACGATCCGATATATGTTTGAGAGATATGACAAAAAACTCACAGTTTTCGCGTTTTATGGCCGTTTTCATGAGCTATTGCCCATAGTTTTGGGGATCCTAGGCGATTTCCAACGACCTTAAGACCCGACACATGTTTGAGTGTTATGCCTAAAAATAAGTATTCTTTGTGTGTATGGCTAATTTCATGAGTTATTGCCCATAGTTTTTGGGTTCTAGTTGGATTTTCAAGGCTTGTAAGACCCGTTACATGTTTAAGATATATGACTAAAAACTCAAAGTTTTCCCGTTTTATGGCCATTTTCATGAGCTATTTCCCACATTTTTGAGGTTCCAGGGCTATTTACATTGACCTTACGACCCGATACATATTTGAGAGTTATGACCAAAAACTCGTTGTTTTCTTGTTTATGGTCATTTTCATGAGTTATTGCCCATAGTTTTTGGGTTCAAGTTGTATTTGCAAGGCCAGTAAGACCCGTTACATGTTTGAGATATATGACTAAAAATTCGTAGTTCTCGCGTTTTATGGCCGGCAATTTTCATGAGCTATTGCCCACTGTTTAGGGGTTCTAGGGAGATTTACAACGACCTTAACACCTCATACATGTTGGAAAGATATGACCCAAAACTCGCAGCTTTCGCGTTTTTTGGCTGTTTTCATGAGCTATTGCCAACCAATTTATGGTTCTAGGGCGATTTACAGCAACCTTAAGACCCGATACATGTTTGAGAGTTATGACCAAAAACTCGTCTTTTTCGTGTTTTATGGTCATTTTCATGAGTTATTTCCCATAGTTTTTGGGTTCTAGGCGGATTTGCATGCCTCGTAAGAACCCTTACATGTTTGAGAGATATGACCAAAAACTCGCAGTTTTCGCATTTTATGGCCGTTTTCATGAGCTATTGCCCACTATTTTGGGGTTCCAGGACGATTTATGACGAATTTACGATCCGATATATGTTTGAGAGATAAGACCAAAAACTCACAGTTTTCACGTTTTATGGCCGTTTTCATGAGATATTGCCCATAGTTTTGGGGATCCTAGGCGATTTCCAACGACCTTAAGACCCGACACATGTTTGAGTATTATGCCTAAAAATTTGTCTTCTTCGTGTTTATGGCTAATTCAAGAGTTATTGCCCATAGTTTTTGGGTTCCAGTTGGATTTTCAAGGCCTGTAAGACACATTACATGTTTAAGATATATGACTAAAAACTCAAAGTTTTCCCGTTTTATGGCCATTTTCATGAGCTATTTCCCACATTTTTGGGGTTCCATGGCTATTTACATCGACCTTAAGACCCGATACATGTTTGAGAGTTATGACCAAAAACTCCTCGTTTTCGTATTGATGGTCATTTTCATGAGTTATTGTCCACAGTTTTTGGGTTCTAGGCAGATTTGCATGCCTCGTAAGAACCCTTACATGTTTGAGATATATGACTAAAAACTCGTAGTTCTCGCGTTTTATGGCCGGCCGTTTTCATGAGCTATTGCCCACTATTTAGGGGTTCTAGGGAGATTTACAACGAACTTAAGACCTGATACATGTTGGAAAGATATGACCCAAAACTCGCAGCTTTCGCGTTTTTTGGCTGTTTTCATGTGCTATTGCCAACAGTTTTATGGTTCTAGGGCAATATACAGCAACCTTAAGACCCGATACATGTTTGAGAGTTATGACCAAAAACTCGTCTTTTCCGTGTTTTATGGTCATTTTCATGAGTTATTGCCCACAGTTTTTGGGTTCTAGGCAGATTTGCATGCCTCGGAAGAACCCTTACATGTTTGAGAAATATGACCAAAAACTCGCAGTTTTCATGTTTTATGGCCGTTTTCATGAGCTATTGCCTGCTGTTTTGGGGTTCCAGGACGATTTACGACGACTTTAAGACCCGATACATGTTTGAGAGTTATGACCAAAAACTCGTCTTTTTCGTGTTTTATGGTCATTTTCATGAGTTATTGCCCACAGTTATTGTCCATAGTTTTTGGGTTCTAGGCAGATTTCCATGCCTCGTAAGATCCCTTACATGTTTGAGATATATGACTAAAAACTCATAGTTCTCGCGTTTTATGGCCGGCCGTTTTCATGAGCTATTGCCCACTATTTAGGGGTTCTAGGGAGATTTACAACGAACTTAAGACCTGATACATGTTGGAAAGATATGACCCAAAACTCGCAGCTTTCGTGTTTTTTGGATGTTTTCATGAGCTATTGCCAACAGTTTTATGGTTCTAGGGCGATTTACAACAACCTTAAGACCCGATATATGTTTGAGAGATATGACCAAAAACTCACAGTTTTTGGGGATCCTAGGCGATTTCCAACGACCTTAAGACCCGACACATGTTTGAGTGTTATGCCTAAAAATTTCTCTTCTTCGTGTTTATGGCCAATTTCATGAGTTATTGCCCATAGTTTTTGGGTTCCAGTTGAATTTCAAGGCCTGTAAGACCCGTTACATGTTTGAGATATATGACTAAAAAACTCATAGATTTCCCGTTTTATGGCCATTTTCATGAGCTATTTCCCACATTTTTGGGGTTCCGGGGCTATTTACATCGACCTTAAGACCCGATACATGTTTGAGAGTCATGAGCAAAAACTCGTCATTTTCGTGTTTATGGTCATTTTCATGAGTTATTGCCCATAGTTTTTGGGTTCAAGTTGTATTTGCAAGGCATGTAAGACCCATTACATGTTTGAGATATATGACTAAAAACTCGTAGTTCTCGTGTTTTATGGCCGGCCGTTCTCATGAGATATTGCCCACTGTTTAGGGGTTCTAGGGAGATTTACAACGACCTTAAGACCTGATACATGTTGGAAAGATATGACCCAAAACTCGCAGTTTTCGTGTTTTTTGGCTGTTTTCATGAGCTATTGTCAACAGTTTTATGGTTCTAGGGCGATTTACAGCAACCCTAACACCCGATACATGTTTGCGAGTTATGACCAAAAACTCGTCTTTTTCGTGTTTTATGGTCATTTTCATGAGTTATTGCCCATAGTTTTTGGGTTCTAGGCGGATTTGCATGCCTCGTAAGAACCCTTACATGTTTGAGAGATACCAAAAACTCGCAGTTTTCGCGTTTTATGGCCGTTTTCTTGTGCTATTGCCCGCTGTTTTGGGGTTCCAGGACGATTTACGACAACTTGACGATCCGATATATGTTTGAGAGATATGACAAAAAACTCACAGTTTTCGCGTTTTATGGCCGTTTTCATGAGCTATTGCCCATAGTTTTGGGGATCCTAGGCGATTTCCAACGACCTTAACACCTGACACATGTTTGAGTGTTATGCCTAAAAATTTGTATTCTTCGTGTGTATGGCTAATTTCATGAGTTATTGCCCATAGTTTTTGGGTTCTAGTTGGATTTTCAAGGCCTGTAAGACCCGTTACATGTTTAAGATATATGACTAAAATCTCAAAGTTTTCCTGTTTTATGGCCATTTTCATGAGCTATTTCCCACATTTTTGGGGTTCCAGGGCTATTTACATTGACCTTACGACCCGATACATATTTGAGAGTTATGACCAAAAACTCGTCGTTTTCTTGTTTATGGTCATTTTCATGAGTTATTGCCCACAGTTTTTGGGTTCAAGTTGTATTTGCAAGGCCAGTAAGAGCCGTTACATGTTTGAGATATATGACTAAAAACTCGTAGTTCTCGCGTTTTATGGCCGGCCATTTTCATGAGCTATTGCCCACTGTTTAGGGGTTCTAGGGAGATTTACAACGACCTTAACACCTCATACATGTTGGAAAGATATGACCCAAAACTTGCAGCTTTCGCGTTTTTTGGCTATTTTCATGAGCTATTGCCAACCAATTTATGGTTCTAGGGCGATTTACAGCAACCTTAAGACCCGATACATGTTTGAGAGTTATGACCAAAAACTCGTCTTTTTCGTGTTTTATGCTCATTTTCATGAGTTATTTCCCATAGTTTTTGGGTTCTAGGCGGATTTGGATGCCTCGTAAGAACCCTTACATGTTTGAGAGATATGACCAAAAACTCGCAGTTTTCGCATTTTATGGCCGTTTTCATGAGCTATTGCCCACTATTTTGGGGTTCCAGGACGATTTATGACGACTTTACGATCCGATATATGTTTGAGAGATAAGACCAAAAACTCACAGTTTTCACGTTTTATGGCCGTTTTCATGAGATATTGCCCATACATTTGGGGATCCTAGGCGATTTCCAACGACCTTAAGACCCGGCACATGTTTGAGTATTATGCCTAAAAATTTGTCTTCTTCGTGTTTATGGCTAATTCAAGAGTTATTGCCCATAGTTTTTGGGTTCCAGTTGGATTTTCAAGGCCTATAAGACACATTACATGTTTAAGATATATGACTAAAAACTCAAAGTTTTCCCGTTTTATGGCCATTTTCATGAGCTATTTTCCACATTTTTGGGGTTCTAGGGCTATTTACATCGACCTTAAGACGCGATACATGTTTGAGAGTTATGACCAAAAACTCGTCGTTTTCGTATTGATGGTCATTTTCATGAGTTATTGTCCATAGTTTTTGGGTTCTAGGCAGATTTGCATGCCTCGTAAGAACCCTTACATGTTTGAGATATATGACTAAAAACTCGTAGTTCTCGCGTTTTATGGCCGGCCGTTTTAATGAGCTATTGCCCACTGTTTAGGGGTTCTAGGGAGATTTACAACGAACTTAAGACCTGATAAATGTTGGAAAGATATGGCCCAAAACTCGCAGCTTTCGTGTTTTTTGGCTGTTTTCATGAGCTATTGCCAACAATTTTATGGTTCTAGGGCGATTTACAGCAACCTTAAGACCCGATACATGTTTGGGAGTTATGACCAAAAACTCGTCTTTTTCGTGTTTTATGGTCATTTTCATGAGTTATTGCCCAGAGTTTTGGGTTCTAGGCAGATTTGCATGCCTCGTAAGAACCCTTACATGTTTGAGAAATATGACCAAAAACTCGCAGTTTTCGTGTTTTATGGCCGTTTTCATGAGCTATTGCCCGCTGTTTTGGGGGTTCCAGGACGATTTACGACGACTTTACGATCCGATATATGTTTGAGAGATATGACCAAAAACTCATAGTTTTCGCGTTTTATGGCCATTTTCATGAGCTATTGCCCATTGTTTTGGGGATCCTTGGCGATTTCCAACGACCTTAAGACCCGACACATGTTTGAGTGTTATGCCTAAAAATTTGTCTTCTTCGTTTGTATGGCTAATTTCATGAGTTATTGCCCATAGTTTTTGGGTTCCAGTTGGATTTTCAAGGCTTGTAAGACCCGTTACATGTTTAAGATGTATGACTAAAAACTCAAAGTTTTCCCGTTTTATGGCCATTTTCATGAGCTATTTCCCACATTTTTGGGGTTCCAGGGCTATTTACATTGACCTTAAGACCCGATACATATTTGAGAGTTATGACCAAAAACTCGTCGGTTTCTTGTTTATGGTCATTTTCATGAGTTATTGCCCACAATTTTTGGGTTCAAGTTGTATTTGCAAGGCTAGTAAGACCCGTTACATGTTTGCGATATATGCCTAAAAACTCGTAGTTCTCGCGTTTTATGGCCGGCCGTTTTCATGAGCTATTGCCCACTGTTTAGGGGTTCTAGGGAGATTTACAACGACCTTAACACCTGATACATGTTAGAAAGATATGACCCAAAAATCGTAGCTTTCGCGTTTTTTGGCTGTTTTTATGAGCTATTGCCAACAGTTTTATGGTTCTAGGGCGATTTACAGCAACCTTAAGACCCGATACATGTTTGAGAGTTATGACCAAAAACTCGTCTTTTTCGTGTTTTATGGTCATTTTCATGAGTTATTTCCCATAGTTTTTGGGTTCTAGGCGGATTTGCATGCCTCGTAAGAACCCTTACATGTTTGAGAGATATGACCAAAAACTCGCAGTTTTCGCATTGTATGGCCATTTTCATGAGCTATTGCCCACTATTTTGGGGTTCCAGGACGATTTACGACGACTTTACGACCCGATATATGTTTGAGAGATAAGACCATAAACTCACAGTTTTCACATTTTATGGCCCTTTTCATGAGCTATTGCCCATAGTTTTGGGGATCCTAGGCGATTTCCAACGACCTTAAGACCCGACACATGTTTGAGTGTTATGCCTAAAAATTTGTCTTCTTCGTGTTTATGGCTAATTTCATGAGTTATTGCCCATAGTTTTTGGGTTCGAGTTGGATATTCAAGGCCAGTAAGACACGTTACATGTTTAAGATATATGACTAAAAACTCAAAGTTTTCCCGTTTTATGGCCATTTTCATGAGCTATTTCCCACATGTTTGGGGTTCCAGGGCTATTTACATCGACCTTAAGACCCGATACATGTTTGAGAGTTATGACCAAAAACTCGACGTTTTCGTGTTTATGGTCATTTTCATGAGTTATTGTCCACAGTTTTTGGGTTCTAGGCAGATTTCCATTCCTCGTAAGAACCCTTACATGTTTGAGATATATGACTAAAAACTCATAGTTCTCGCGTTTTATGGCCGACCGTTTTCATGAGCTATTGCCCACTGTTTAGGGGTTCTAGGGAGATTTACAACGAACTTAAGACCTGATACATGTCAGAAAGATATGACCCAAAACTCGCAGCTTTCGCGTTTTTTGGCTGTTTTCATGAGCTATTGCCAACAGTTTTATGGTTCTAGGGCGATTTACAGCAACCTTAAGACCCGATACATGTTTGAGAGTTATGACCAAAACTCGTCTTTTTCGTGTTTTATGGTCATTTTCATGAGTTATTGCCCACAGTTTTTGGGTTCTAGGAAGATTTGCATGCCTCGTAAGAACCCTTACATGTTTGAGAAATATGACCAAAAACTCGCAGTTTTCGTGTTTTATGGCCGTTTTCATGAGCTATTGCCCGCTGTTTTGGGGTTCCAGGACGAGTTACGATGACTTTACGATCCGATATATGTTTGAGAGATATGACCAAAAACTCACAGTTTTCGCGTTTTATGGCCGTTTTCATGAGCTATTGCCCATAGTTTTGGGGATCCTAGGCGATTTCCAACGACCTTAAGACCCGACACATGTTTGAGTTTTATGCCAAAAATTTGTCTTCTTCGTGTTTATGGCTAATTTTGTGTGTTATTTCCCATAGTTTTTGGGTTCCTGTTCGATTTTCAAGGCCTGTAAGACCCGTTACATGTTTAAGATATATGACTAAAAACTCAAAGTTTTCCCGTTTTATGGCCATTTTCATGAGCTATTTCCCACATTTTGGGGGTTCCAGGGCTATTTACATCAACCTTAAGACCCGATACATGTTTGAGAGTTATGAACAAAAACTCGTTGTTTTCGTGTTTATGGTCATTTTCATGAGTTATTGCCTAGAGTTTTTGGTGGGGATATGCCTACCGGGGTATACCCAGGAGGACGTTTCCGACTGGCCCAGAAGCTGGCGAGTGGGCCTGCAAGACGGCGACTGGATCAAGACCTGACGTGGATCCAAGCGACTGGAAGTTGAAGTCCCAGGAGAGTAGATAAGCCCAGTCGGATTAGGTTAAACGAGTGCCGAAACCTTAACTGATTCGGTTAAGATATGTAAATCCTAGGGGAGGGTGAGTCTATATAAACCTCCCTACAGGGCGTGTAAACATACGTTCCATCATCCACCCAAGCGACTCGCCGCCTAGCCATCGAGCTCGCCCCATTGTACTTCCATCATAATACAATCTAGCAGGAGTAGGTCTTTACCCTCCAGGGGGCCGAACCTGGGTAAAACCCTATGTCTCCGCCCTCATATCGCACCGGAGATGGCTGGCCGCCCTTGCCCTTTGTTCTACTACTCGTTGCCGATTGCAGCATCTGCCGTGGTCATTCCCACGACAGTGGCGCCCACCGTGGGGCCTGGCCGGTCTGGCCGGTGTTCTGCAGCGAGATCCAATCTGCCCATCAATGAGTCGGTCGCCACCGGCCGCATGATAGCAATCGGCGAGATGCTCCAGATCTTGCCGAGCAGCTAAGTCCCGGCGGCGCGACCCGTCACGCACAGCATGATCTTGCTGGTTGGCACGATCAGCCTCTTCGTCGGCCTCACCGACGTTATCGTCTCGGAGGACTCGGCTCGCATCCGCGAGTCGCCGCCACACGATCGGCTCTCCGAGTGCCAGGTCCGCACGATCCATCGCCTCGCCTCCGAGTACAACTCGGCCCACATCGACGTGGCCGAAAACACCGCGACCGCGGAAGACGCGGCCCTCAACAACGACGCCGACTCGGCGACCCCGGCGTCACTCGCCGGATCCATCAACGCGGCTTCGCCCGCGGGATCCATCACCCAGGTCTCCAACATGGGAGACTTCGAGGATCCCTCCATCCTTGGCATCTTCGACTTCGACTCTGGGTCGGAAAACTCCGTCGACCTCCGCGACGGGACCGGTCGCCACGCCGCGACCTACATGGCAACCAGCACCGACCCGCCGGAGGATCCCTTCTCCACCCCGATCCCTCCTAACGCTACGGCAACGGAGGTCGAGGAACTCCGCTTGAAGCTAGCGGAGGCAGTCCGCAAGGAGCAAGCCGAGCGCGAAAAAATTCGCCTCGAGCAGGTGACGGCGCAGGAGCTGTCGCGTTACCACGCGCAACGAATTAGGTCGCGCTTGAACCCCACCGTCCAGGGGCGCGCCCTGAACTTCGACGACGAGAATGACCTGGCCTGTGTGGCCGAGCGCGCGATCTGCAAGAACGCGCCGCCAGGGGGAAGCGCCCGGCCCCCACCAGGGTCGACGGCGATGGGCGCCCCACCTCCACCCAACCGCGCACCCCCCAGGGACAAGCCGCGGATAGTGGTCCCCTTACGGGAGCGAGACACGAACGGCCTACCACTGTTCTCCACCCCGATGGACAACCTCGTGGCAGGCCGAGCAGCGGTCGACAACATCATGGCCACCGGCGACGGCGCCCTACAGATCCAGTACGTCAAGGCCCTGCTCACAAAGGCAATCGAGCAACAAAACGCAGGCGCCGACTCTCAGGGTCGGATGTACTCGCGTTCATCGGGTAGCAGAGCAGCCTCGAGCGGCCGCCCTTTGGCGGCAAACACCCTTAACTGCCCGCCACCCGAACCACTGCAGCTACAAAACTGACCCGCGAACGCGGCACTCTCCACCAACGACCCTAGGCTCGTGACAAACTTCGTCGCTGCCAACGGTCAACCCGTCGACGCCCGAACCCACATCATCAACATCCAAAGCTGGCGCGCACGCCAGCCCGACGACCTGCGACACACCCTAACCAATCGCCGCGACGGCGAGCCAATGAGGTCGCTAAGCCAACTTGGGCCCAGGTGCTTCGGACGGATGATCCGAGGCGAAAAATACCCGACGAACTTCAAAGCGCCGAAAGAAATAGAGAAGTACGACCCTTCGTACGACCCCTCCGTATGGCTGGACACATACCTCATGGTGATGGGGATCACTGGCCACACCGACCTGCTAGCCGCCCGTTACCTCCCCCTGATGATGGAGGGAACGTGCAGGCAGTGGATCAACACCCTTCCCCAGGACAGCATCGACTCCTGGGAAGAGAGGCGAGATGCCTTCGTCAGGCACTTCGAGTGCTCCTACACCCGCGCCACCACCATCGAGGACCTGGAACGATGCGTCCAGGGACCCCGCGAGTCGACTCGCAGCTGGGTCCAGCGGTGGCAAGAAATGTGGTACAACGCGGTCGGCATCCACCCGGACACCGCGATCCATTGCTTCAAGACCTCGTGCCGCTACGAGCCCTTGGTCGCCAAGCTCAAACGACACTCCCGCACACTCGACAACATACCGGACCTCCCTGAGATCGCCAAAAGATACGCGGAGGAAGACCCGAACCAGGAAACCAATGACGAGTCGGGAGGCCAACGCCGCACGAGCGGCAACGACAACGGACGACGGTCCGAGCTACGCTATAGCAACACTCGCCTCACCGGCAAACGCCGCAGTGACGGGCGAGTCAACTTCGTCGCCAACGCCGGGCACGCGCAGTGTGAGCCCAAGAGCTTCCGCCGCGACGGAGGACAACGCCGCGACGGCGGCAACTACAAGGAGAAACCAAGGTTCGACCCCGCGGCCCTCCTTAACCAGCCTTGTGCGTTTCACAGCAGGGAAGGGAAACCCGCCACGCACACGACCGCCGACTGCCACTCTCTCAAGGAGATCGAGAAGGCACGGCGAGCACGGGAGGACCCCGACAACAACCCGCCAAACGGCGGAAAATTCGGCAGTGTGGCTGGCTCGCTGCACACCTTCACAGGCTTCAACACGAAGCTCGAGAAGAAGGTCATCGCCCGCGCCGTCGCCGTCAACGCGGTGGACCAAGTGGACGTCCCCCAGTTCCTCAACTGGTCGGAGCAGCCCATCACCTGGAGCCTCCAAGACCACTCGCCATGCATCGAGTACCCCGGCCGAGTCGCCCTGGTGGTGAAGCCCAAGGTGGGAGACTACTGGCTCCCCAAGACATTGATGGATGGCGGCAGCTCCATCAACATCCTGTACCTGGACACCTTCAGGCAACTGCGGCTCCCGCAGTCGATGGTCGAGACGACCTACACCACGTTCCATGGCATCATCCCCGGACGGAAGGCATACCCGATCGGCAAGATCACGCTGCCAGTCACCTTTGGCACACCAGCGAACTTCCGTACCGAGCGAATCGTCTTCGAGCTGGTACCCTTCGACAGCCCCTACCACTACGTCCTGGGGCGCCAGGCGTTCGCCAAGTTCATGGCAGCGCCCCACTACGCGTACAACACGATGAAGCTCCCCGGACCGCGCGGCGTCATCACCATCAACGGCGACCCCGACATGGCCGCCGAGTGCGAGGCCAAAGGAGCCGAACTCGCCGACGCCGTCATCACGACAGAGGCCAACCACGCTTACGAGCTCGCCAAGTACGCGAGCGGGGTCAACAACGACGACCCCACCATACTCAAGAAGCCTAATTCAGAGGGCGCCAACACCTCAGCTTTCGAGGCAACAACGCACACCCGTACCGTCGAGCTGGTCCCAGGCAACTCCAGCCAGACGGTGACGATCGGGACAAGCATGAGCCCAGCTTAGGAAGGCGCGCTCATCGAGTTCCTCCGTGAGAACAGGGACATCTTCGCATGGAAGCCCTCTGACATGCCTGGTGTCCCTAGGGAACTCGCTAAGCACAAACTAAATGCCGACCCCAAAGTGCGACCCGTCAAGCAGTCGCTGCGGCCCTTCAATGAAGACCGCCGCCGAGCCATCGCGGAGGAGGTGCAGCGCCTACTCGCTGCAGGCTTTATCCGGCCAATCAAGTACTCCAAGTGGCTAGCAAACCCAGTCCTGGTCGAGAAGAAAAATGGGACCTGGAGGATGTGTATCGACTACACAAACTTAAACAACGCCTGCCCGAAGGAGCAATTCGTCCTCCCGCGGATCGACCAAATAATCGACTCCACCGCGGGATCGGAGTCGCTGTGCTTCCTCGATGCCTACTCTGGGTACAACCAGATCAAGATGGTTGTTGAGGACGAGGAGAAGATGACGTTCATCATGCCATTCGGAGCCTTCTGCTACACTGCCATGACCTTCGGCCTCAAGAACGCCGGTGCGACCTACCAGCGGTGCATGCAGGAGTGCCTTGCGAGCCAAATTGGCCGCAATATCCACGTTTACATCGACGACGTGGTAGTAAAGTCCGCTCGCCAGGGCGATCTACTCGTCGACCTGGCGGAAACATTCGCCAACCTACGGAAATACAAGATAAAGCTCAACCCAGGCAAATGCACCTTCGGTGTACCAGCAGGTCAACTACTGGGATACGTCGTCTCCAAGCGCGGGATCGAGGCGAACCCTACCAAGATCGACACGATCGCTCGACTCGGCAAACCCGAGTGCCTCCGCGACGCCCGTGAGGTCGGGCGAAGTCGCTCTCACCGCTTCATCCCCGACTCGGCGAGAAGGCGATGCCCTATACCGCTCGATGCGAAGAACCCCACCTTCCAAAGGGGACAAGGAGGCGACGACGACTCGCGACCTCAAAAAGGTGCTACTGCAGCACCACTACTCGCCGCCCGTTGACAAAGAATCCATGCTGGTTCACGTCATGCTTCCGAGCCGTCGCCGTCATTGCCATGGTCGTCGAGCGGCCAGAGGAAGGAAAGGAGCGCCCGGTACAACGACTGGTGTACTATATCAGCGAGGTCCGCACCGAGTCGCGCCAGCAGTACCCGCAATACTAGAAACTGGTATACACAGTCTTCAGAGCAGATCGGCGACTGCTGCACTATTTCCAGGAGCACCCGATCACGGTCGTCTCCTCAGCACCATTGCAGGACATAATCCGCAACCGTGAGGCGACCAGGCGAGTCGCCAAGTGGGCCGTCGAAATCGGCGTCCACAACATCAAGTATGAGCCACGAAAAGCGATCAAGTCGCAGGCTCTCGCGGACTTCATCGCCGACTGGGAAGAGGCCCAGCAGCCAGAAAAGCTGCCATACCTCCACTACTGGAGCCTGCACTTCGACGGCTCCAAGAACGCGGACGGTGCAGAGCAGATCGTGGCCGACTTCCCGAAGGCGAAAGCGCCACGCCCTTCGCCTCGACTTCACCCCCTGCACCAACAACATGGCCGAGTACGAGGCACTACTCCACGGCATGCGAGCTGCCAAAGAGATGAACGTCAACCGCCTATGTTGCTACGGAGACTCCGACCTCGTCGCTGGGCAAGTCGCTGGTACTTGCGACGCTGTCTCTCCCCTCATGGCGGCATACCGCCAAGCAGTAGACAAGCTGGGAGGACACTTCGCAGGCTACTCCATCGAGTGGATCGACAGGCGGAAGAACGAGGAGGCCGACGCACTCTCTCGCATCAGGTCGGCTCGACTCGCACCACCCGCCAGCGTCTTCGTCGACACGATCACCAAGCCATCAGTCTCTCCCCCAAGGGAGATCGACATCGGAGTCCCGCTGCAACCAGAGGCAGCCCTGGTCGCACTCATCGCCGAGCCAGACGACTGGACCAAGCCGTACATCGCCTACCTGGAGGCTGGCACCCTGCCGGCGGACAAGACAGACGCCCGGATGATTGCACGTCAATGCAAATCCTTCACCATCATCGACGGTGAGCTCCACAAGCGCAGCGTGACCGGCGTGTTCCAACGCTGCGTCCAACCCGCCGAAGGACGCAAGATCCTCCACGACATCCACTTCAGCGACTGCGGCCACCACGCCAGAGCCTGCTCTCTGGTCGCAAAGGCCAGGTGGCACGGCTTCTACTGGCCCACCGCACACGCCGACGCCGTCGACATTGTCCAGCGGTGCGCCGGGTGCCAGAAGTACGCCAACCAGACACACGTGCCGAGTTCAGCGCTCAAGACAATCCCCATCACCTGGCCATTCGCCGTGTGGGGCATGGACATGGTAGGCCCTTTCAAAAAGGCCCCCTCCGGCTTCACCCACCTCCTGGTCGCGGTCGACAAATTCACAAAGTGGGTGGAGGCCAAGCCAGTCCGGAAATGCGACGGAAGACTGCCACCAAATTCCTACGCGAGCTAATATATCGCTACGGGTTCCCAAACAGCATCATCACGGACAACGGCACCAACTTTGCCAAAGGAGCCATGGCCGAGTTCTGCGAGGAACACCACATTCGGCTCGACCTCGCGTCAGTCGCCCACCCGAAGTCCAACGGCCAGGCGGAACGGGCCAACCAGAGCATCCTCCACGACCTGAAGCCGCGGCTACAAGTACCGCTCGAGCGCACTGCCGGGTGCTGGGTCGAGGAGCTACCCTCCGTCATCTGGGGCATCCGCACCTCAGTCAACAGGTCGACAGGGTCTACCCCCTTCTTTATGGTGTATGGCGCCGAGGCAGTCATGCCCACCGACCTCGAGCACGACTCGTCAAGGGTCGTCCACTACACAGAGGCGGCGAACGAACTCGCACGTCAGGACGGAGTCGATCAACTCAACGAGGCACGCGACCTAGCTCGCTCTCGCACTGCCATCTACCAGCAAGGACTCCGCCGCTACCATAGCCGGCGGGTGAAAACTCGCACCTTCCAGGAAGGCGACCTGGTGCTACGCCTCATCCAAGACAAGAAGGGCATGCACAAGCTCTCCCCTCCGTGGGAGGGACCATTCGCCTTAGGGCGAGTACTCGGCAACGACGCCTACTACCTCACCGACGTCCGCAGAGACAGAAAACTCGACGTCAAGCGACCATGGAATGTAAACCTCTTACGGAAGTTCTACTCCTAGAACTCCACATATGTACCCTCCAGTCGCTATGAAATAAAACATATTGGTTACCACAAATTGTGTCCACTCTCCGTGTCTTGTGCCACTCGCACTCGTAATAACAACACCAAGCTAACTGCAGGAGTCAACCTCTAGTACAGCGATCGGCACTGCCAAGTAGTGCGCTACGAGGGCACTGGGTTACCCCAGGTCTCGTAACGTCCACGAAAAACGCCTACCCGGAGCCCCATTGGAGTCGCCTAGCTCGACTGGATTCACGATCCAAGAGAACTGCCTTCGCTCCTCACAGCGACCATGATCCTCCACATCCTAGACACAGCGACTTGAACGGCCAAGTACCACGCTCGGGGACTAACGACCAGTTCAGCGCGAGCGATTAGGGAAAACGCCAAGTATGAGAGCTTGCCTAGGACTCGCCATGCGACTGACCCGTCGGGCCAGGCAGGAGTGATGCGCTTACTCTGACGCGCCCAATCCTCACCCACCCTAGAGTCGCGACTAGAACAACCAAGTACCATGCTCGGGGACTCGGCTACCCGACCTCGTTCGCGCAAGGAAAAACGGTGAAGTATAGAGCACTCATGGGAGTCGCCGTGCGACTGGCTTTCCAAGATCGGGCGAGTCGACCTCAATAACAAAACGTTCAAAACAAAAACACATAAACAAACGAGGTAAACCCCATAAAAAGGGCGGACGCGCTCGGGGACTCGTTCAACCTCCAATCACCAAGACAAGACAATTCACAAAATAAGACGATATCCCGTTATAGCATATCACAGTCGTTACAAAATACAAAGTGCGCCCAATGGCCTAACTGCTACTAACGCCCCAGGGCACAATGTCTCATTCCGCAGGCTTCGATGACGACTCGCCGCCACCCTTGCGGTTGCGAATGAAAGGAGTGTACGGGTTCGACGGGTACGTCGTCAGCTCACCCGCCATCGCCGCACGGAAGGGTTGCTCGATCTTGAAGTCCCGGTGCGGCGGCTCGGGGTCGTTGGGTGCGACGACCGTCTCCTGATAAGGAAGGAGGTCACCCATCTCCCAAACACGATCGGAGTATACCACGGCGCGGTCCGTCAGCTTCAGCACCTCGGCGATATCCACCAAGCCTGTCGACGATGGGTAGCCACTCGTCACGTCATCCAGGTGGAAGTCCTCCGGAAAGTGGGCGAGCCCAAGGCTAAGCGTCGTCGCTGCCCCGCGCCGAAAAGCCGACCGCGTCATGAACTCGATGACGGACGACGCCTTCTCCAAGTATCGCCACACCTCGACGAGGTCGCTGGGAATCACTTCCGTGGGCGACATCTCCTGAAGATACGCCCGTATACATGTAGCAGACAACGTGGCCGAGTCGACCAGCGTGGCTACACATTGTCGTGCGTCGAACGACTGCGCCTCTTCCGCGCTGTCGATGACCCGACCTGTGGACAGAGGGTGACCGTGAATACATCCAAGATTACACAATGCAAATATTACAGGCAGAGGCAGGCACACTCACCAATCAGAGGACAGGAGAGATGCGTGATGAAGCTTTGAAGAGAGGAGTAGTCGTCTTGAAGCCCAACAACAAGGGTGTCAGAGACCTTACGCTCCTCAGCGGCGGCTATAACAGCAGCCTTGGCTCGCCCATCCACCGAACTCGCTTCCTCCTTCGCTTCCTTCAGCTCGCGCTCAAGGTCGGCGATCCGCTTCTCAGCCGAGCTCAACGTAGATCGAGTTGCCGTCAATTCACTCGCTTGGACAAGGCCCTGGCGGACCTCCTCCGGCTTCGCAGCAATCGCCTGGAGTCCCTTGTTCACCTCTTGGACGGCGGCAAGTTCCTTCTCCGCGCGACGTTTCGCAGCAAGCCGGTCGGCGGATTCACGCTGCAAACCCTGTGCAAAAGTCAAACAGTCAACAAAAACGAAATCCTAAGTGCCCACCCGCTGAAATTCAGCGACTAGGCACTCGGGGACTAGAGATAAAAAAAATCCTAAGTGCCCACCCGCTGAAATTCAGCGACTAGGCACTCGGGGACTGGAGACCAAAAATCCTAAGTGCCCACCCACTGAAATTCAGCGACTAGGCACTCGGGGACTTGAGATAAAAAATCCTAAAGTGCCCACCCGCTGAAATTCAGCGACTAGGCACTCGGGGACTGGACACGAGAAACAAAAACGAGACACTAAAAGAATCCGACCACTGCAATTCAGTGGCCCGATCCTCGGGGACTGGACATACCTAGATGGCTGCGAGAAGAGCTGAAGTATGCCCGCGACGCTGCTCGACCTCTGTCTCGGCGACCCCAGGTGCGCGGCTTGAGGGAGTGGTACCACTCTCCGTAGCCGCTCTGGCCATGAAGCGCGGGAAGGTCACGATGGATGTGCCGGCACCAAAAGAGGCTGGCTCGGCCGCCCCAGGCGAGGGAGCACCTTCCTTGATGTTAGGGCCGCCTCCACCACAGGATCACTCTGAGCAATCGTCGTGTCGTCAAACACCGTAACAACATCGTCACCCTTGGCTTTCTTGGCACTATCCGTGGGGGCAGTGACCTCGTCAGCCTTCCTCTTTCGAGAGGGGTTCTCCTCGGCAACGACTGGCGGCACCTTGGCCACGGACGGGTGGCCTATCTTTTTAGCTCCAGTCCTAAAAATTGATTACATGAGCAAAGTGGTCCGAGTATAATGAAAAACAAAGGCTGGTGAATAAAACTCACTTGGCGACTGGTAGGAACCGCAGCCCCGTGCGGATGCCAGCCGACTTCTCCAGCTCGGGGCCCAGTTTACGACTGAGACCCATTTCCAGGACATCGTCCGCCCAAGACACGGACGTCTTCTTCGTCGTCGAGGCCGCGACAGGAGCCTCCGAAACATTTTTGGCGGGAGCCTCCCTGGGAGGTGAAGCCGCTGCGACCGGAGCAACCCCCGACCCGGAGACTGGGGCGAACGGGGGGGGGGGGGGGGAATTGAAGCCAGAGGTACCTCACTCAGAACGGTGGTGGCATCCGGTGCTGTTGACTTCATCCCTGGCTAGGCTACTCGCATCGGAACTACTCGCCGAACGAGGCGGAGATGCCTGTTTTGCTGGCTTCGTCTTCCTCTTCGGAGGGGCCTTCACGTCCTTCTTCTTCTTATTTTTCGACGGAGTGGCCTCGCGACGCGAGGTGTGTTCGGGAAGCTCGTCATCGTCATCGTCATGACGTTCGAGGCTTCTACTCGCCTCGAGTTCGCGCTGACGATGCCCGCGAGTTTTGCGAACCAGCGGGGCGATCTCTTCCTCGGACTCGTCGTCGTCATCGCTCCTGTCGCTCTCGACGCCGCCCTTGGCAGGAGGCGACTCGCCCCCATCCTGGACGGACGAGCTCGAATTCTCGTCGTCTGCGGGCGGAAGCCACCCTTCCACCACTTGAAATAACTGCAATAAGCACAAGACAGTATCAGTATAACCGCGACAACATTAACTGCGACTGCGAATGATAGAAGTGACTCACCGCTGGGGCTGGATGCTTCGCGGTGTAGGGGGCGACCCCGGCCTTCGCGTCTAGGTACACTGCCTGGGTAATCTTCTTCAACGCCGGAATGTAATCCTCGAGTTTCCACTCGGCGAGGCAGGATTTCGTCGAGTCTTCCCGGCCCGTGTACTCGTACATATAATGGTCACGGCGGGCCAGAGGAACGAGTCGCCGCTCGAGCCAGCAGTTGTACAAGTTGATGGTCTGAAGACCCTTCTTCTTCAGGCCGTGGATGGTCTGAAGAATCTCATCTACGACCATCCGCTGGTCTATTGGGAGCTTGCCAACTTGGAGTCGGCGCGGTTCGGGCCGGTCGGCGGAGTATCCTGGGATCACCACCTCGCCATCTGGAGTCGCTTCGGTAACGTAAAACCAAGTCTTCTTCTACTCGCTCGCCGCCTTGGCGGGTAGCATCAGATCAAAAAAGGAGGCCTTCGACTTCAATTGAAACGTCAAGCCATCTGCAGCAAGCATTGGGCCGCCTACTTCTTTGCGACTGATCCTCCCATGGAACAGATCTTGCCACAGGGGGAAGTAGGGCCTGCAGCCTAGGTAGCACTCGCAGAATGCCACAAAAATGGTGAGCTGCTCGATGCTGTGCGGGCCCAGGTCCGACGGCTGGATCCCGTAGAAGGTGCAGAAGTGCCAGAAGAAGAGAGATGTGGGGAATCCCAGCCCTCATTCCAGGTGGCTGGTGAAGCAGACGAATTCTCCCTCACGCGGGTCCGGGGTCACCTCTCCGGCCGCGGGGATGAGCCACCTTCCGTCTCGCAGGATCCCGGCCTCCTCGAAAGACGCCAGTAGCGCTCTCGTACACTTGGACCTGCCCCATGGTTCGGTGGAGGGGGGCATTGGAGGAATGGTTTGTGGAGGTCGGAGGATTTTGGCTCGGTTGGATCGCAATGTGGAGGAGAACGGAGGTGCGCGCAATCGGAGGAAATGTCGAGGGGGTGGTTCTTTGATCGCCTACCATTCCCTTTATATAGAGGTTGTTACCCGCCAAATCAGGAAGCCGTTACTACGCGGTGATTACGCCAAAAGTTACCGTTGGATTACCCCAACGGCTAGTTTTGACTGTGTTTGACGGTCTAACTTCAGCCCCTCGGCTCGCCAACCCGATCACTACAACAGTGACTAAATATTTCGCCGACCCGTTCGCCAAGCTGCGACCAGAATGATTAGTTTTTTCCTTTATTCAGGAGCCCACCACCGATTTGACTGGATGTCTGCATTGGACTCGTATGCTCCGACTGCTAGCAACCACCTGCGCCCAATCGACGACGGCCTCGGGGACTACTGATGGGGATATGCCTACCGGGGTATACCCAGCAGGACGTTTCCGACTGGCCCAGAAGCTGGCGAGTGGGCCTGCAAGACGGCGACTGGATCAAGACCTGGCGTGGATCCAAGCGACTGGAAGTTGAAGGCCCAGGAGAGTAGATAGGCCCAGTCGGATTAGGTTAAACGAGTGCCGAAAACCTTAACTGATTCGGTTAAGATATGTAAACCCTAGGGGAGGGTGAGTCTATATAAACCTCCCTACAGGGCGTGTAAACATACGTTCCATCATCCACCCAAGCGACTCGCCGCCTAGCCGTCGAGCTCGCCCCATTGTACTTCCATCATAATACAATCTAGCAGGAGTAGGTCTTTACCCTCCGGGGGGCCGAACCTGGGTAAAACCCTATGTCTCCGCCCTCATCTCGCACCGCAGATGGCTGGCCGCCCTTGCCCTTCGTTCTACTACTCGCTGCCGATTGCAGCATCTGTCGTGGTCATTCCCACGACAGTTTTTGGGTTCTAGGCGAATTTGCATGCCTCATAAGAACCCTTACATGTTTGAGATATATGACTAAAAACTCGTAGTTCTCGCGTTTTATGGCCGGCCGTTTTCATGAGCTATTGCCCACTGTTTAGGGGTTCTAAGGAGATTTACAACGACCTTAAGACCTGATACATGTTGGAAAGATATGACCCAAAACTTGCAGCTTTCGCGTTTTTTGGCTCTTTTCATGAGCTATTGCCAATAGTTTTATGGTTCTAGGGTGATTTACAGCAACCTTAAGACCCGATACATGTTTGAGAGTTATGACAAAAACTCGTCTTTGTTGTGTTTTATGGTCATTTTCATGAGTTAGGGCGTGTTCGGAAGGTCCCCAGCTTCCTGAAATCCATCGACTCTGCTCCCAACTCCCGCTTCCAGCTTCTTGTCTGGCATAGAAAACGTTCGGCACCGACTCCAGCTTCTAGCTTGGTCTGCTGGGCTGCGGCTCGTTTACTCCTTTTTTTCCTATCGATTTTTCCATTTCTCCTAGCTTGATGTCCCAGCAAATTGCAGAATAGGATTTCCTGAACGCACCTAGAGCTGCTGATGGCCCCGACGCCCCTGTCCAAAATACACGGCTGTTACACTTTCTTGAGGAAGGAGGTGAGAAGAAGGTCCCCAACGTCGCTCTGCTGTTGTTGGTCACACGGACAAAGGAGGAAGATCTTGTGGTCTTCACGCGGCTAGAGGCGGCGGAGATCTTCGGGCGGAGGCGGGGGAGCTCACCTGGCTGTGAGCGGGCGGAGGAGGAGGGCTCACCCGGTGGGCGGGCGGGTGGAGAAGGGGTGCTCACCTCGTGGGCGGGCGGGTGGAGGAGGAGGATTCACCCGACGGGCGGGCGGGTGGAGGAAAGGGAGCTCACCCGGTGGGCGGGCGGGGGAGTGCAGCTCACATGACAGGCAGGCGGAGGCGGGAGAGCTCACCCGGTGGGCGGAGGCTGAGGAGATAACGCCGGACGGGGGAATAGGGCGTGGGACCGCGCTGCCGTGCGGTCGCCATAGGAGGGGGAGGACGAGGCGATGGGGTGAGGGGACGGGTCGGGTGAGGGGTGATTGGAGCGGACGGGTGAGGTACAGCCTACAGGTCAAGTTTTGTCCCGAACCGGTCATTTTGACTTGGCGTTGGCATTTTTTTTATAATTTCTCACTGCTCCGGTATTTGCCGATCCACGGAATTGCAAAAGAGGTGCTCCACGTTTTCCGAAGGAAATTGTGCCAGCTTCTTGGATCTAACTCCGTGGAGTTAGGGTGTTCGGCGCTGCTCCTTCGTGGATTTTGGGGAACATGGAAGCCAGCGAGTTGCCAAACACACCCTTATTGCCCACAGTTTTTGGGTTCTAGGCGGATTTGCATGCCTCGTAAGAACCCTTACATGTTTGAGAGATATGACCAAAAACTCACAGTTTCTGTGTTTTATGGCTGTTTTCATGAGCTATTGCCCGTTGTTTTGGGGTTCCAGGACGATTTACGACGACTTTACGATCCGATATATGTTTGAGAGATATGACCAAAAACTCACAGTTTTCGCGTTTTATGGCCGTTTTCATGAGCTATTGCCCATAGTTTTGGGGATCCTAGGCGATTTTCAACGACCTTAAGACCCGACACATGTTTGAGTGTTATGCCTAAAAATTTGTCTTCTTCGTGTTTATGGCTAATTTCATGAGTTATTGCCCATAGTTTTTGGGTTCCAGTTGGATTTTCAAGGCCTGTAGGACCCGCTACATGTTTAAGATATATGAGTAAAACTCAAAGTTTTTCCGTTTTATGGCTATTTTCATGAGCTATTTCCCACATTTTTGGGGTTCTAGGGCTATTTACATCGACCTTAAGACCCGATACATGTTTGAGAGTTATGACCAAAAACTCGTCGTTTTCGTGTTTATGGTCATTTTCATGAGTTATTGCCCACGGTTATTGGGTTCTAGGCGGATTTGCATGCCTCATAAGAACCCTTACATGTTTGAGATATATGACTAAAAACTCGTAGTTCTGGCGTTTTATGGCCGGCCGTTTTCATGAGCTATTGCCCACTGTTTAGGGGTTCTAGGGAGATTTACAACGACCTTAACACCTGATACATGTTGGAAATATATGACCCAAAACTCACAGCTTTCGCGTTTTTTGGCTGCTTTCATGAGCTATTGCCAACAGTTTTATGGTTCTAGGGCGATTTACAACAACTTTAAGACCCGATACATGTTTGAGAGTTATGACCAAAAACTCGTCTTTTTCGTGTTTTATGGTCATTTTCATGAGTTATTTCCCATAGTTTTCGGGTTCTAGGCGTATTTGCATGCCTCGTAAGAACCCTTACATGTTTGAGAGATATGACCAAAAACTCACAGTTTTCGCATTTGATGGCCGTTTTCATGAGCTATTGCCCACTATTTTGGGGTTCCAGGACGATTTACGACGACTTTATGATCCGATATATGTTTGAGAGATAAGACCAAAAACTCAAAGTTTTCACGTTTTATGGCCGTTTTAATGAGCTATTGCCCATAGTTTTGGGGATCCTAGGCGATTTCCAACGACCTTAAGACCCGACACATGTTTGAGTGTTATGCCTAAAAATTTGTCTTCTTCGTGTTTATGGCTAATTTCATGAGTTATTTCCCATAGTTTTTGGGTCCCAGTTCGATTTTCAAGGCCTGTAAGACCCGTTACATGTTTAAGATATTTGACTAAAAACTCAAAGTTTTCCCGTTTTATGGCCATTTTCATGAGCTATTTCCCACATTTGGGGGGTTCCAGGGCTATTTACATCGACCTTAAGACCCGATACATGTTTGAGAGTTATGACCAAAAACTCGTCGTTTTCGTGTTTATGGTCATTTTCATGAGTTATTGCCTACAGTTTTTGGGTTCTAGGCGAATTTGCATGCCTCATAAGAACCCTTACATGTTTGAGATATATGACTAAAAACTTGTAGTTCTCGCGTTTTATGGCTGGCCGTTTTCATGAGCTATTGCCCACTGTTTAGGGGTTCTAGGGAGATTTACAACGACCTTAACACCTGATACATGTTGGAAATATATGACCCAAAACTCGCAGCTTTCGCATTTTTTGGATGTTTTCATGAGCTATTGCCAACAGTTTTATGGTTCTACGGCGATTTACAGCAACCTTTAGACCCGATACATGTTTGAGAGTTATGACCAAAAACTCGTCTTTTTCGTGTTTTATGGTCATTTTCATGAGTTAGGGCATGTTTTGAAGGTCCCCAGCTTCCTGAAATCCACCGACTCTGCTCCCAACTCCCGCTTCCAGATTCTTGTCTGGCATAGAAAACGTTCGGCGCCGACTCCAGCTTCTAGCTTGGTCTTCTGGGCTGCGGCTCGTTTACTCCTTTTTTTCCTATCGATTTTTCCATTTCTCCTAGCTTGATGTCCCAGCAAATTGCAGAATAGGATTTCCTGAACGCACCTAGAGCTGCTGATGGCCCCGACGCCCCTGTCCAAAATACACGGCTGCTACACTTGCTTGAGGAAGGAGGTGAGAAGAAGGTCCCCAACGTTGCTCTGCTGTTGTTGGTCACACGGACAGAGGAGGAAGATCTTGCGGTATTCACGCGGCCCGAGGCGGCGGAGATCTTCGGGCGGAGGCGGGGGAGCTCAACTGGCTGTGGGCGGGCGGAGGAGGAGGCCTCAACCGGTGGGCGGGCAGGTGGAGAAGGGGTGCTCACCGCGTGGGCGGGCGGGTGGAGGAGGAGGATTCACCCGGCGGGTGGGCGGGTGGAGGAAAGGGAGCTCACCCGGTGGGCGGGCGGGGGAGGGAAGCTCACCTGACAGGCAGGCGGAGGCGGGAGAGCTCACCCGGCGGGCGGAGGCTGAGGGAATAGGGCGCATGACCGCGTCACCGTGCGGTCGCCAGAGGAGGGGGAGGACGAGGCGATGGGGTGAGGGGATGGTCGGGTGAGGGGTGATTGGAGCGGACGGGTGAGGTACAGCCTACAGGTCAAGTTTTGTCCCAAAGCGGTCATTTTGACTTGGCGTTGGCATTTTTTTTGTAATTTCTCACTGCTCCGGTATTTTCCGATCCACGGAATTGCAAAAGAGGTGCTCCACGTTTTCCGAAGGAAATTGTGCCAGCTTCTCGAATCTGACTCCGTGGAGTTAGGGTGTTCGGCGCTGCTCCTTCATGGATTTTTGGGAAGCTGGAAGCCAGCGAGTTGCCAAACACACCCTTATTGCCCACAGTTTTTGGGTTCTAGGCGGATTTGCATGCCTCGTAAGAACCCTTACATGTTTGAGAGATATGACCAAAAACTCGCAGTTTCTGTGTTTTATGGCCATTTTCATGAGCTATTGCCCACTGTTTTGGGGTTCCAGGACGACTTTACGATCCGATATATGTTTAAGAGATATGACCAAAAACTCACAGTTTTCGCGTTTTATGGCCGTTTTCATGAGCTATTACCCATAGTTTTGGGGATACTAGGCGATTTCCAACGACCTTAAGACCCGACACATGTTTGAGTGTTATGCCTAAAAATTTGTCTTCTTCGTGTGTATGGCTAATTTCATGAGTTATTGCCCATAATTTTTGGGTTCCAGTTGGATTTTCAAGGCCTATAAGACCCGTTACATGTTTAAGATATATGACTAAAAACTCAAAGTTTTTCCGTTTTATGGCCATTTTCATTAGCTATTTCCCACATTTTTGGGGTCCCAGGGCTATTTACATCGACCTTAAGACCCGATACATATTTGAGAGTTATGACCAAAAACTTGTCGTTTTCTTGTTTATGGTCATTTTCATGAGTTATTGCCCACAGGTTTTGGGTCCAAGTTGTATTTGCAAGGCCAGTAAGACCCGTTACATGTTTGAGATATATGACTAAAAACTCGTAGTTCTCGCGTTTTATGGCCAACCGTTTTCATGAGCTATTGCCCACTTTTTAGGGGTTCTAGGGAGATTTACAACAACCTTAACACCTGATACATGTTGGAAAGATATGACCCAAAACTTGCAGCTTTCGTGTTTTTTGGCTGTTTTCATGAGCTATTGCTAACAGTTTTATGGTTCTAGGGCGATTTACAGCAACCTTAAGACCCGATACATGTTTGAGAGTTATGATCCAAAACTCGTCTTTTTCGTGTTTTATGGTCATTTTCATGAGTTATTTCCCACAGTTTTTGGGTTCTAGGAAGATTTGCATGCCTCATAAGAACCCTTACATGTTTGAGAAATTTGACCAAAAACTCGCAGTTTTCGTGTTTTATGGCCGTTTTCATGAGCTATTGCCCGCTGTTTTGGGGTTCCTGGACGATTTACGACGATTTTACGATCCGATATATGTTTACGAGATATGACCAAAAACTCACAGTTTTCGCGTTTTATGGCCGTTTTCATGTGCTATTGCCCATATTTTTATTGGGTTCTAGGAGGATTTGCATGCCTCATAATAACCCTTACATGTTTGAGATATATGACTAAAAACTCATAGTTCTCGCGTTTTATGGCCGGCCGTTTTCATGTGCTATTGCCCACTGTTTAGGGGTTCTAGGGAGATTTACAACGACCTTAACACATGATACATGTTGGAAAGATATGACCCAAAACTCGTAGATTTCGCGTTTTTTGGCTGTTTTCATGAGCTATTACCAACAGTTTTACGGTTGTAGGGCAATTTACAGCAACCTTAAGACCCAATACATGTTTGAGAGTTATGACCAAAAACTCGTCTTTTTCGTGTTTTATGGTCATTTTCATGAGTTATTGCCCACAGTTTTTGGGTTCTAGGCGGATTTGCATGCCTCGTAAGAACCCTTACATGTTTGAGCCATATGACCAAAAACTCGCAGGTTTTGCGTTTTATGGCCGTTTTCATGAGCTATTGCCCGCTGTTTTGGGGTTCAGGACGATTTACGACGACTTTACGATCCGATATATGTCTGAGAGATATGACCAAAAGTTTTTGCGTTTTATGGCCGTTTTCATGAGCTATTTCCCATAGTTTTGGGGATCCTAGGAAATTTCCAACGACCTTAAGACCCGACACATGTTTGAGTGTTATGCCTAAAAATTTGTCTTCTTCGTGTTTATGGCTAATTTCATGAGTTATTGCCCATAGTTTTTGGTTCCAGTTGGATTTTCAAGGCCTGTGAGACCCGTTACATGTTTAAGATATATGAGTAAAACTCAAAGTTTTTCCATTTTATGGCCATTTTCATGAGCTATTTCCCACATTTTTGGGGTTCTAGGGCTATTTACATCGACCTTAAGACCCGATACATGTTTGAGAGTTATGACTAAAAACTCGTCATTTTCGTGTTTATGGTCATTTTCATGAGTTATTGCCCATAGTTTTTAGGTTCAAGTTGTATTTGCATGCCTCGTAAGAACCCTTACATGTTTGAGATATATGACTAAAAACTCGTAGTTCTCGCGTTTTATGGCCGGCCGTTTTCATGAGCTATTTCCCACTTTTTAGGTGTTCTAGGGAGATTTACAACGACCTTAACACCTGATACATGTTGGAAAGATATGACCCAAAACACGCAGCTGTCGCGTTTTTCGGCTGTTTTCATGAGCTAATGCCAACAGTTTTTTGGTTTTAGGGCGATTTACAGCAACCTTAAGACCCGATACATGTTTGAGAGTTATGACCAAAAACTCGTCTTTTTCGTGTTTTATGGTCATTTTCATGAGTTATTGCCCATAGTTTTTGGGTTCTAGGCGGATTTGCATGCCTCGTAAGAACCCTTACATGTTTGAGAGATATGACCAAAAACCTGCCTAGGGGACGCATAGAGGTTACGTTCCATCATACACCCAAGCGACTCGCCGCCTAGCCGTCGAGCTCGCCCCATTGTACTCTCATCATAATACAATCTAGCAGGAGTAGGTCTCAGCAGGGCCGAACACTGGTAAACCCATGTGTCTCAAATTCCTCATCTCACACCGCAGATGGTCGGACGCCTTGCCCCATGTTCTACTACTACTGCCGATTAAAGATCTCTGCATGATCATTCCCGACACATGTTTTTGGGGTTCCAGGGCTATTTACATCGACCTTAAGACCCGATACATGTTTGAGAGTTATGACCAAAAACTCGTCGTTTTCATGTTTATGGTCATTTTCATGAGTTATTGCCCACAATTTTTGGGTTCAAGTTGTATTTGCAAGGCCTATAAGACCCATTACATGTTTGAGATATATGACTAAAAACTCATAGTTCTTGTGTTCTATGGCCAGCCGTTTTCATGAGCTATTGCCCACTGTTTAGGGGTTCTAGGGAGATTTACAACGACCATAAGTCCTGATACATGTTGGAAAGATATGACCCAAAACTCGTAGTTTTCAGGTTTTTTGGTTGTTTTCATGAGCTATTTCCATCAGTTTATTATGGTTCTAGGGCGATTTACAGCAACCTTAAGACCCGATACATGTTTGAGAGTTATAACCAAAAATTCACTTTTTCGTGTTTTATGGCCATTTTCATGAACTATTGCCCGCTGTTTTGGGATTCCAGGGCAATTTACGACAACTTTACGATCCGATATATGTTTGAGAGATATGACAAAAAACTCACATTTTTCGCGTTTTATGGCTGTTTTCATGAGCTATTGCCCATAGTTTTAGGGATCCTAGGCGATTTACAACGACCTTAAGACCCAACACATGTTTGAGTGTTATGCCTAAAAATTTGTCTTCTTCGTGTTTATGGCCAATTTCATGAGTTATTGCCCATAGTTTTTGGGTTCTAGTTGGATTTTCAAGGCCTATAAGACCCGTTACATGTTTGACATATATGACTAAAAACTAAAAGTTTCCCCGTTTTATGGCCATTTTCATGAGCTATTTCGCACATTTTTGGGGTTCCAGGGCTATTTACATCTACCTTAAGACCCGATACATGTTTGAGAGTTATGACCAAAAACTAGTCGTTTTCGTGTTTATGGTCATTTTCATGTGTTATTGCCCATAGTTTTTGGGTTCTAGGCGGATTTGCATGCCTCGTAAGAACCCTTACATGTTTGAGAGATATGACCAAAAACTCGCAGTTTTCGCGTTTTATGACCGTTTTCATGAGCTATTTCCCGCTACTTTGGGGTTCCAGGACAATTTACGACGACTTTACAATCCGATATATGTTTGATAGATATGACCAAAAACTCACAGTTTTCGCGTTTTATGGCCGTTTTCATGAGCTATTCCCTATAGTTTTGGGGATCCTAGGCGATTTCCAACGACCTGAAGACCCGACACATGTTCGAGTGTTATGCCTAAAAATTTGTCTTCTTCGTGTTTATGGCCAATTTCATGAGTTAATGCCCTTAGTTTTTGGGTTCCAATTGGATTTTCAAGGCCTGTAAGACCCGTTACATGTTTAAGATATATGACTAAAAAACTCAAAGTTTTCCCGTTTTATGGACATTTACATGAGCTATTTCCCACATTTTTGGGGTTCCAGGGCTATTTACATCGACCTTAAGACCCGATACATATTTGAGAGTTATGACCAAAAACTCGTCGTTTTTGTGTTTATGGTCATTTTCATGAGTTATTGCCCACAGTTTTTGGGTTCAAGTTGTATTTGCAAGACAAGTAAGACCTGTTACATGTTTGAGATATATGATAAAAACTCGTAGTTCTCGTGTTTTATGGCTGACCGTTTTCATGAGCTATTGCCCACTGTTTAGGGGTTCTAGGGAGATTTACAACGACCTTAAGACCTGATACATGTTGGAAAGATATGGCCCAAAACTCGTAGTTTTCGCGTTTTTTGGCATCTTTCATGAGCTATTGCCAACAGTTTTATGGTTCTAGGGCGATTTACAACAACCGTAAGTCCCGATACATGTTTGAGAGTTATGACCAAAAACTTGTTTTTTCGTGTTTTATGGTCATTTTCATGAGTTATTGCCTATAGTTTTTGGGTTCCAGGCGGATTTGCATGCCTCGTAAGAACCCTTACATGTTTGAGAGATATGACCAAAAACTCGCAGTTTTCGCGTTTTATGGCCATTTTCATGAACTATTGCCCGTTGTTTTGGGATTCGAGGGCGATTTACCACGACTTTACGACCCGATATATGTTTGAGAGACATGACCAAAAACTCACAGTTTTCGCGTTTTATGGCCGTTTTCATGAGCTATTGCCCATAGTTTTGGGGATCCTAGGCGATTTACAAGGACCTTAAGACCCGATACATGTTTGAGAGTTATGCCTAAAAATTCGTCTTTTTCGTGTTTATAGCCAATTTCATGAGTTATTGCCCATAGTTTTTGGGTTCCAGTAAGACCCGTTACATGTTTGCGATATATGACTAAAAAACTTATAGTTTTCCTGTTTTATGTACATTTTCATGAGCTATTTCCCACATTTTTGGGATTCCAGGGCTATTTACATTGACCTTAAGACCCGAACATGTTTGAGAGTTATGACCCAAAAACTCGTCGTTTTCGTGTTTATGGTCATTTTCATGTGTTATTGCCCACAGTTTTTGGGTTCAAGTTGTATTTGCAAGGCCTGTAAGACCCGTTACATGTTTGAGATATAAGACTAAAAACTCGTAGTTCTCGTGTTTTATGGCCGGCCATTTTCATGAGCTATTGCCCACTGTTTAGGGGTTCTGGGGAGATTTACAACGACCTTAAGACCTAATACATGTTGGAAAGATATGACCCAAAACTCGTAGTTTTCGCGTTTTTGGGTGTTTTCATGAGCTATTGCCAACAATTTTATGGTTCTAGGGCGATTTACAACAACCTAAAGACCCGATACATGTTTGAGAGTTATGACCAAAAATTGTCCTTTTCGTGTTTTATGGTCATTTTCATGAGTTATTGCCCACAATTTTTGGGTTCCAGTCGGATTTGCATGCCTCGTAAGAACCCTTACATGTTTGAGAAATATGACCAAAAACTCGCAGTTTTCGCGTTTAATGGCCGTTTTCATGAGCTATTGCCCGCTTTTTTGGGGTTCCAGGGCGATTTTCGACAACTTTACGATCTGATATATGTTTGAGAGATATGACCAAAAACTCACAGTTCTCGCGTTTTATGGCCGTTTTCATGAGCTATTGCCCATAGTTTTTGGGATCCTAGGCGATTTACAATGACCTTAAGACCCGACACATGTTTGAGTGTTATGCCTAAAAATTTGTCTTCTTCGTGTTTATGGCCAATTTCATGAGTTATTGCCCATAGTTTTTGGGTTCCAGTTGGATTTTCAAGGCCTGTAAGACCCGTTACATGTTTGAGATATATGACTAAAAAACTCGTAGTTTTCCTGTTTTATGGCCATTTTCATGAGCTATTTCACACTTTTTGGGGTTCTAGGGCTATTTACATCGACCTTAAGACCCGATACATGTTTGAGAGTTATGACCAAAAACTCGTTGTTTTCATGTTTATGGTCATTTTCATGAGTTATTACCCACAGTTTTTGGGTTCAAGTTGTATTTGCAAGGCCTATAAGACCCGTTACATGTTTGAGATATATGACTAAAAACTCATAGTTCTCGTGTTTTATGGCCACCTGTTTTCATGAGCTATTGCCCACCGTTTAAGGGTTCTAGGAGATTTACAACGAACTTAAGACCTGATACATGTTGGAAAGATATGACCCGAAACTCGTAGTTTTCGGGTTTTTTGGCTGTTTTCATGAGCTATTGCCATCAGTTTATTATGGTTCTAGGGAGATTTACAGCAACCTTAAGACCCGATACATGTTTGAGAGTTATAACCAAAAATTCACTTTTTCGTGTTTTATGGTCATTTTCATGAGTTAATGCCCACAGGTTTTGGGTTCCAGGCGGATTTGCACGCCTCGTAAGAACCCTTACATGTTTGAGAGATATGACCAAAAACTCGTAGTTTTCACGTTTTATGGCCGTTTTTATGAGCTATTGCTCGCTGTTTTGGGGTTCCAGGGTGATTTACGACAACTTTATGATCCGATATATGTTTAAGAGATATGACCAAAAACTCACAGTTTTAGCGTTTTATGGCTGTTTTCATGAGATATTGCCCATAGTTTTGGGGATCCTAGGAGATTTACAACGACCTTAAGACCCAACACATGTTTGGGTGTTATGCCTAAAAATTTGTCTTCTTTGTGTTTATGGCCAATTTCATGAGTTATTGCCCATAGTTTTTGGGTTCTAGTTGGATTTTCAAGGCCTATAAGACTCGTTACATGTTTGACATATATGACTAAAAAACTCAAAGTTTCCCCGTTTTATGGCCATTTTCATGAGATATTTCCCACATTTTTGGGGTTCCTGGGCTATTTAGATCGACCTTAAGACCCGATACATGTTTGAGAGTTATGACCAAAAACTAGTCGTTTTCGTGTTTATGGTCATTTTCATGTGTTATTGCCCATAGTTTTTGGGTTCTAGGCGGATTTGCATGCCTCGTCAGAACCCTTACATGTTTGAGAGATATGACTAAAAACTCGCAGTTTTCGCGTTTTATGGCCGTTTTCATGAGCTATTTCCCGCTATTTTGGGTTTCCAGGAATCAATTTACGACGACTTTACGATCCGATATATGTTTTACAGATATGACCAAAAACTCAAAGGTTCGCGTTTTATGGCCGTTTTCATGAGCTATTGCCTATAGTTTTGGGGATCCTAGGCGATTTCATCCGACCTTAAGACCCGACACATGTTTGAGTGTTATGCCTAAAAATTCGTCTTCTTCGTGTTTTTGGCCAATTTCATGAGTTAATGCCCATAGTTTTTGGGTTCCAGTTGGATTTTCAAGGCCTGTAAGACCCGTTACATGTTTAAGATATATGACTAAAAAACTCATAGTTTTCCCATTTTATGGCCATTTTCATGAGCTATTTCCCACATTTTTGGGGTTCCAGGGCTATTTACATAGACCTTAAGACTCGATACATGTTTGAGAGTTATGACCAAAAACTCGTCGTTTTTGTGTTTATGGTCATTTTCATGAGTTATTGCCTAGAGTTTATGGGTTCAAGTTGTATTTGCAAGGCCAGTAAGACTCGTTACATGTTTGAGATATATGACTAAAAACTTGTAGTTCTCGTGTTTTATGGCCGGCCGTTTTCATGAGCTATTGCCCACTGTTTAGGGGTTCTAGGGAGATCTACAACGACCTTAAGACCTGATACATGTTGGAAAGATATGGCCCAAAACTCGTAGTTTTCGCCTTTTTTGGCTGCTTTCATGAGCTATTGCCAACAGTTTTATGGTTCTAGGGCGATTTACAGCAAACCTTAAGACTCGATACATGTTTGAGAGTTATGACCAAAAACTCGTCTTTTTCGTGTTTTATGGTCATTTTCATGAGTTATTGCCCACAGTTTTTGGGTTCTAGGCGGATTTGCATGCCTCGTAAGAACCCTTACATGTTTGAGAGATATGACCAAAAACTCGCAGTTTTTGCGTTTTATGGCCGTTTTCATGAGCTATTTCCCGCTGTTTTGGGGTTCAGGACGATTTACGATGACTTTACGATCCGATATATGTTTGAGAGACATGACCAAAAACTCATAGTTTTGTCGCGTTTTATGGCCGTTTTCATGAGCTATTGCCCATAGTTTTGGGGATCCTAGGCGATTTCCAACGACCTTAAGACCCAGCACATGTTTGAGAGTTATGCCTAAAAATTCGTCTTTTTCGTGTTTATGGTCTATTTAATGAGTTATTGCCCATAGTTTTTGGGTTCTAGTTGGATTTTCAAGGCCTATAAGACCCGTTACATGTTTGAGATATATGACTAAAAACCTCAAAGTTTCCCCGTTTTATGGCCATTTTCATGATTTATTTCCCACATTTTAGGGGCTCCAGGGCTATTTACATCGACCTTAAGACCCGATACATGTTTGAGAGTTATGACCAAAAACTAGTCGTTTTCGTGTTTATGGTCATTTTCATGTGTTATTGCCCACAGTTTTTGGGTTCTAGGCTGATTTGCATGTCTCGTAAGAACCCTTACATGTTTGAGAGATATGACCAAAAAATCACAGTTTTCGTGTTTTATGGCCGTTTTCATGAGCTATTTCCCGCTGTTTTGGGGTTCCAGGACGATTTACGACGACTTTACGATCCGATATATGTTTGAGAGATATGACCAAAAACTCATAGTTTTCGCGTTTTATGGCCGTTTTCATAAGCTATTGCCCATAGTTTTGGGGATCCTAGGCGATTTACAACGACCTTAAGACCCGACACATGTTTGAGAGTTATGCCTAAAAATTTGTCTTCTTCGTGTTTATGGCCAACTTCATGAGTTATTGCCCATAGTTTTTGGGTTCTAGTTGGATTTTCAAGGCATGTAAGACCTGTTACATGTTTGAGATATATGACTAAAAAACTCGTAGTTTTCCTGTTTTATGGCCATTTTCATGAGCTATTTCCCACATTTTTGGGGTTCCTGGGCTATTTACATCGACCTTAAGACCCGATACATGTTTGAGAGTTATGACCAAAAACTCGTCGTTTTTTTGTTTATGGTCATTTTCATGAATTATTGCCCACAGTTTTTGGGTTCAAGTTGTATTTGCAAGGCCAGTAAGACCCGCTACATGTTTGAGATATATGACTAAAATCTCGTAGTTGTCGTGTTTTATGGCCGACCGTTTTCACGAGATATTGCCCACTATTTAGGGGTTCTAGGGAGATTTACAACGACCTTAAGACCTGATACATGTTGGAAAGATATGTCCCAAAACTCGTAGTTTTCGCGTTTTTTGGTTGCTTTCATGAGCTATTGCCAACAGTTTTATGGTTCTAGGGCGATTTATAGCAACCTTAAGACTCGATACATGTTTGAGAGTTATGACCAAAAACATGTTTTTCGTGTTTTATGGTCATTTTCATGAGTTATTGCCCATAGTTTTTGGGTTCCGGTGATTTTCATGCCTCAGAAGAACCCTTACATGTTTGAAAGATATGACCAAAACTCATGCTTTCGCGTTTTATGGCCATTTTCATGAGCTATTGCCCGCTATTTTGGGATTCCAAGGCGATTTACGACGACTTTACGATCCGATATATGTTTGAGAGATATGACTAAAAACTCGTTGTTTTATGGCTGTTTTCATGAGCTATTGCCCATAGTTTTGGGGATCCTAGGCGATTTACAACAACCTTAAGAGCCGACACATGTTTGAGTGTTATGCCTAAAAATTCGTCTTCTTCGTGTTTATGGCCAGTTTCATGAGTTATGCCCATAGTTTTTGGGTTCCAGTTGGATTTTCAAGGCCTGTAAGATCCGTTACATGTTTGAGATATATGACTAAAAAACTCATAGTTTTCCTGTCTTATGTCCATTTTCATGAGCTATTTCACATGTTTTTGGGGTTCCAGGGCTATTTACATTGACCTTAAGACCCGATACATGTTTGAGAGTTATGACCAAAACTCGCTGTTGTGTTTATGGTCATTTTCATGAGTTATTGCCCATAGTTTTTGGGTTCAAGTTCTTTTGCAAGGCCAGAAGACCTGCTACATGTTTGAGATATTTGACTAAAAACTCGTAGTTCTCGTGTTTTATGGCCGACCGTTTTCATGAGCAATTGCCCATCGCTTAGGGGTTCTAGGGAGATTTACAACGACCTTAAGACCTGATACATGTTGGAAAGATATGACCCAAAACTCGCAGTTTTCGCATTTTTTGGCTGTTTTCATGAGCTATTGCCAACAGTTTTATGGTTCTAGGGCGATTTACAGGAACCTTAACACCCGATACATGTTTGAGAGTTATGACCAAAAACTCACCTTTTTCGTGTTTTATGGTCATTTTCATGAGTTATTGCCCACCGTTTTTGGGTTCCAGGCAGATTCACATGCCTCGTAAGAACCCTTACATGTTTGAGAGATATGACCAAAAACTCACAGTTTTCGCGTTTTATGGCCGTTTTCATGAGCTATTGCCTGTTGTTCTGGGGTTCCAGGGCGATTTACGACGACTTTACGATCTGATATATATTTGAGAGATATGACCAAAAACTTGTTATTTTCGCGTTTTATGGCCGTTTTCATGAGCTATTGCCCATAGTTTTGGGATTTCAAGGCGATTTACAACGACCTTAAGACCCAATACATGTTTGAGAGTTATGCCTAAAAATTCGTCTTCTTCGTGTTTATGGCCAACTTCATGAGTTATTGCCCATAGTTTTTGGGTTCTAGTTGGATTTTCAAGGCCTGTAAGACCCGTTACATTATTCAGATATATGACTAAACAACTCGTAGTTTTCCTATTTTATGGCCATTTTCATGAGCTATTTCCCACATTTTTGGGGTTCCAGGGCTATTTACATCGACCTTAAGACCCGATACATGTTTGAGAGTTATGACCAAAAACTCGTCGTTTTTGTGTTTATGGTCATTTTCATGAGTTATTGCCTAGAGTTTATGGGTTCAAGTTGTATTTGCAAGGCCAGTAAGACTCGTTACATGTTTGAGATATATGACTAAAAACTTGTAGTTCTCGTGTTTTATGGCCGGCCGCTTTTCATGAGCTATTGCCCAATTGCTTAGGGGTTCTAGGAGATCTACAACGACCTTAAGACCTGATACATGTTGGAAAGATATGGCCCAAAACTCGTAGTTTTCGCTTTTTGGCTGCTTTCATGAGCTATTGCCAACAGTTTTATGGTTCTAGGGCGATTTACAGCAAACCTTAAGACTCGATACATGTTTGAGAGTTATGACCAAAAACTCGTCTTTTTCGTGTTTTATGGTCATTTTCATGAGTTATTGCCCACAGTTTTTGGGTTCTAGGCGGATTTGCATGCCTCGTAGAACCCTTACATGTTTGAGAGATATGACCAAAACTCGCAGCTTTTTGCTTTTATGGCTTTTCATGAGCTATTTCCATGTTTTTGGGGTTCGTGATTTACGATGACTTTACGATCCGATATATGTTTGAGAGACATGACCAAAAACTCATAGTTTTCGCGTTTTATGGCCGTTTTCATGAGCTATTGCCCATAGTTTTGGGGATCCTAGGCGATTTCCAACGACCTTAAGACCCAGCACATGTTTGAGAGTTATGCCTAAAAATTCGTCTTTTTCGTGTTTATGGTCTATTTAATGAGTTATTGCCCATAGTTTTTGGGTTCTAGTTGGATTTTCAAGGCCTATAAGACCCGTTACATGTTTGAGATATATGACTAAAAACCTCAAAGTTTCCCCGTTTTATGGCCATTTTCATGATTTATTTCCCACATTTTAGGGGCTCCAGGGCTATTTACATCGACCTTAAGACCCGATACATGTTTGAGAGTTATGACCAAAAACTAGTCGTTTTCGTGTTTATGGTCATTTTCATGTGTTATTGCCACGCTTTTGGGTTCTAGGCTGATTTGCATGTCTCGAAGAACCCTTACATGTTTGAGAGATATGACCAAAAAATCACAGTTTTCGTGTTTTATGGCCGTTTTCATGAGCTATTTCCCGCTGTTTTGGGGTTCCAGGACGATTTACGACGACTTTACGATCCGATATATGTTTGAGAGATATGACCAAAAACTCATAGTTTTTTCGCGTTTTATGGCCGTTTTCATAAGCTATTGCCCATAGTTTTGGGGATCCTAGGCGATTTACAACGACCTTAAGACCCGACACATGTTTGAGAGTTATGCCTAAAAATTTGTCTTCTTCGTGTTTATGGCCAACTTCATGAGTTATTGCCCATAGTTTTTGGGTTCTAGTTGGATTTTCAAGGCATGTAAGACCTGTTACATGTTTGAGATATATGACTAAAAAACTCGTAGTTTTCCTGTTTTATGGCCATTTTCATGAGCTATTTCCCACATTTTTGGGGTTCCTGGGCTATTTACATCGACCTTAAGACCCGATACATGTTTGAGAGTTATGACCAAAAACTCGTCGTTTTTTTGTTTATGGTCATTTTCATGAATTATTGCCCACAGTTTTTGGGTTCAAGTTGTATTTGCAAGGCCAGTAAGACCCGCTACATGTTTGAGATATATGACTAAAATCTCGTAGTTGTCGTGTTTTATGGCCGACCGTTTTCACGAGATATTGCCCACTATTTAGGGGTTCTAGGGAGATTTACAACGACCTTAAGACCTGATACATGTTGGAAAGATATGTCCCAAAACTCGTAGTTTTCGCGTTTTTTGGTTGCTTTCATGAGCTATTGCCAGCTTTATGGTTCTAGGGCGATTTATAGCAACCTTAAGACTCGATACATGTTTGAGAGTTATGACCAAAACATGTTTTTTCGTGTTTTATGGTCATTTTCATGAGTTATTGCCCATAGTTTTTGGGTTCCAGGCGGATTTTCATGCCTCGTAAGAACCCTTACATGTTTGAAAGATATGACCAAAAACTCGCAGTTTTCGCGTTTTATGGCCATTTTCATGAGCTATTGCCCGCTATTTTGGGATTCCAAGGCGATTTACGACGACTTTACGATCCGATATATGTTTGAGAGATATGACTAAAAACTCGTTGTTTTATGGCTGTTTTCATGAGCTATTGCCCATAGTTTTGGGGATCCTAGGCGATTTACAACAACCTTAAGAGCCGACACATGTTTGAGTGTTATGCCTAAAAATTCGTCTTCTTCGTGTTTATGGCCAGTTTCATGAGTTATGCCCATAGTTTTTGGGTTCCAGTTGGATTTTCAAGGCCTGTAAGATCCGTTACATGTTTGAGATATATGACTAAAAAACTCATAGTTTTCCTGTCTTATGTCCATTTTCATGAGCTATTTCACATGTTTTTGGGGTTCCAGGGCTATTTACATTGACCTTAAGACCCGATACATGTTTGAGAGTTATGACCAAAACTCGCTGCTTGTGTTTATGGTCATTTTCATGAGTTATTGCCCATAGTTTTTGGGTTCAAGTTCTTTTTGCAAGGCCAGTAAGACCCGTTACATGTTTGAGATATTTGACTAAAAACTCGTAGTTCTCGTGTTTTATGGCCGACCGTTTTCATGAGCAATTGCCCATCGCTTAGGGGTTCTAGGGAGATTTACAACGACCTTAAGACCTGATACATGTTGGAAAGATATGACCCAAAACTCGTTTTGTGATTTTTGGCTGTTTTCATGAGCTATTGCCAACAGTTTTATGGTTCTAGGGCGATTTACAGGAACCTTAACACCCGATACATGTTTGAGAGTTATGACCAAAAACTCACCTTTTTCGTGTTTTATGGTCATTTTCATGAGTTATTGCCCACCGTTTTTGGGTTCCAGGCAGATTCACATGCCTCGTAAGAACCCTTACATGTTTGAGAGATATGACCAAAAACTCACAGTTTTCGCGTTTTATGGCCGTTTTCATGAGCTATTGCCTGTTGTTCTGGGGTTCCAGGGCGATTTACGACGACTTTACGATCTGATATATATTTGAGAGATATGACCAAAAACTTGTTATTTTCGCGTTTTATGGCCGTTTTCATGAGCTATTGCCCATAGTTTTGGGATTTCAAGGCGATTTACAACGACCTTAAGACCCAATACATGTTTGAGAGTTATGCCTAAAAATTCGTCTTCTTCGTGTTTATGGCCAACTTCATGAGTTATTGCCCATAGTTTTTGGGTTCTAGTTGGATTTTCAAGGCCTGTAAGACCCGTTACATTATTCAGATATATGACTAAACAACTCGTAGTTTTCCTATTTTATGGCCATTTTCATGAGCTATTTCCCACATTTTTGGGGTTCCAGGGCTATTTACATCGACCTTAAGACCCGATACATGTTTGAGAGTTATGACCAAAACTGCTGCTTTTGTGTTTATGGTCATTTTCATGAGTTATTGCCTAGAGTTTATGGGTTCAAGTTGTATTTGCAAGGCCGAAGACTCGTTACATGTTTGAGATATATGACTAAAACTTGTAGTTCTCGTGTTTTATGGTCGGCCGCTTTCATGAGCTATTGCCCACTGCTTAGGGGTTCTAGGGAGATCTACAACGACCTTAAGACCTGATACATGTTGGAAAGATATGGCCCAAAACTCGTAGTTTTCGCCTTTTTTGGCTGCTTTCATGAGCTATTGCCAACAGTTTTATGGTTCTAGGGCGATTTACAGCAAACCTTAAGACTCGATACATGTTTGAGAGTTATGACCAAAAACTCGTCTTTTTCGTGTTTTATGGTCATTTTCATGAGTTATTGCCCACGCTTTTTGGGTTCTAGGCGATTTGCATGCCTCGTAAGAACCCTTACATGTTTGAGAGATATGACCAAAACTCGCAGTTTTTGCGTTTTATGGCCGTTTTCATGAGCTATTTCCCGCTGTTTTGGGGTTCAGGACGATTTACGATGACTTTACGATCCGATATATGTTTGAGAGACATGACCAAAAACTCATAGTTTTCGCGTTTTATGGCCGTTTTCATGAGCTATTGCCCATAGTTTTGGGGATCCTAGGCGATTTCCAACGACCTTAAGACCCAGCACATGTTTGAGAGTTATGCCTAAAAATTCGTCTTTTTCGTGTTTATGGTCTATTTAATGAGTTATTGCCCATAGTTTTTGGGTTCTAGTTGGATTTTCAAGGCCTATAAGACCCGTTACATGTTTGAGATATATGACTAAAAACCTCAAAGTTTCTGCTTTATGGCCATTTTCATGATTTATTTCCCACATTTTAGGGGCTCCATGGCTATTTACATCGACCTTAAGACCCGATACATGTTTGAGAGTTATGACCAAAAACTAGTCGTTTTCGTGTTTATGGTCATTTTCATGTGTTATTGCCCACAGTTTTTGGGTTCTAGGCTGATTTGCATGTCTCGTAAGAACCCTTACATGTTTGAGAGATATGACCAAAAAATCACAGTTTTCGTGTTTTATGGCCGTTTTCATGAGCTATTTCCCGCTGTTTTGGGGTTCCAGGACGATTTACGACGACTTTACGATCCGATATATGTTTGAGAGATATGACCAAAAACTCATAGTTTTTTCGCGTTTTATGGCCGTTTTCATAAGCTATTGCCCATAGTTTTGGGGATCCTAGGCGATTTACAACGACCTTAAGACCCGACACATGTTTGAGAGTTATGCCTAAAAATTTGTCTTCTTCGTGTTTATGGCCAACTTCATGAGTTATTGCCCATAGTTTTTGGGTTCTAGTTGGATTTTCAAGGCATGTAAGACCTGTTACATGTTTGAGATATATGACTAAAAAACTCGTAGTTTTCCTGTTTTATGGCCATTTTCATGAGCTATTTCCCACATTTTTGGGGTTCCTGGGCTATTTACATCGACCTTAAGACCCGATACATGTTTGAGAGTTATGACCAAAAACTCGTCGTTTTTTTGTTTATGGTCATTTTCATGAATTATTGCCCACAGTTTTTGGGTTCAAGTTGTATTTGCAAGGCCAGTAAGACCCGCTACATGTTTGAGATATATTAATAAAATATAGTATTTTTAGTGTTTTATGGCCAATCGCTTTTCACGAGATATTGCCCACTATTTAGGGGTTCTAGGGAGATTTACAACGACCTTAAGACCTGATACATGTTGGAAAGATATGTCCCAAAACTCGTAGTTTTCGCGTTTTTTGGTTGCTTTCATGAGCTATTGCCAACAGTTTTATGGTTCTAGGGCGATTTATAGCAACCTTAAGACTCGATACATGTTTGAGAGTTATGACCAAAAACATGTTTTTTCGTGTTTTATGGTCATTTTCATGAGTTATTGCCCATAGTTTTTGGGTTCCAGGCGGATTTTCATGCCTCGTAAGAACCCTTACATGTTTGAAAGATATGACCAAAAACTCGCAGTTTTCGCGTTTTATGGCCATTTTCATGAGCTATTGCCCGCTATTTTGGGATTCCAAGGCGATTTACGACGACTTTACGATCCGATATATGTTTGAGAGATATGACTAAAAACTCGTTGTTTTATGGCTGTTTTCATGAGCTATTGCCCATAGTTTTGGGGATCCTAGGCGATTTACAACAACCTTAAGAGCCGACACATGTTTGAGTGTTATGCCTAAAAATTCGTCTTCTTCGTGTTTATGGCCAGTTTCATGAGTTATGCCCATAGTTTTTGGGTTCCAGTTGGATTTTCAAGGCCTGTAAGATCCGTTACATGTTTGAGATATATGACTAAAAAACTCATAGTTTTCCTGTCTTATGTCCATTTTCATGAGCTATTTCACATGTTTTTGGGGTTCCAGGGCTATTTACATTGACCTTAAGACCCGATACATGTTTGAGAGTTATGACCAAAAACTCGCCGTTTTCGTGTTTATGGTCATTTTCATGAGTTATTGCCCATAGTTTTTGGGTTCAAGTTCTTTTTGCAAGGCCAGTAAGACCCGTTACATGTTTGAGATATTTGACTAAAAACTCGTAGTTCTCGTGTTTTATGGCCGACCGTTTTCATGAGCAATTGCCCATCGCTTAGGGGTTCTAGGGAGATTTACAACGACCTTAAGACCTGATACATGTTGGAAAGATATGACCCAAAACTCATAGCTTTCGATTTTTGGCTGTTTTCATGAGCTATTGCCAACAGTTTTATGGTTCTAGGGCGATTTACAGGAACCTTAACACCCGATACATGTTTGAGAGTTATGACCAAAAACTCACCTTTTTCGTGTTTTATGGTCATTTTCATGAGTTATTGCCCACCGTTTTTGGGTTCCAGGCAGATTCACATGCCTCGTAAGAACCCTTACATGTTTGAGAGATATGACCAAAAACTCACAGTTTTCGCGTTTTATGGCCGTTTTCATGAGCTATTGCCTGTTGTTCTGGGGTTCCAGGGCGATTTACGACGACTTTACGATCTGATATATATTTGAGAGATATGACCAAAAACTTGTTATTTTCGCGTTTTATGGCCGTTTTCATGAGCTATTGCCCATAGTTTTGGGATTTCAAGGCGATTTACAACGACCTTAAGACCCAATACATGTTTGAGAGTTATGCCTAAAAATTCGTCTTCTTCGTGTTTATGGCCAACTTCATGAGTTATTGCCCATAGTTTTTGGGTTCTAGTTGGATTTTCAAGGCCTGTAAGACCCGTTACATTATTCAGATATATGACTAAACAACTCGTAGTTTTCCTATTTTATGGCCATTTTCATGAGCTATTTCCCACATTTTTGGGGTTCCAGGGCTATTTACATCGACCTTAAGACCCGATACATGTTTGAGAGTTATGACCAAAAACTCGTCGTTTTTGTGTTTATGGTCATTTTCATGAGTTATTGCCTAGAGTTTATGGGTTCAAGTTGTATTTGCAAGGCCAGTAAGACTCGTTACATGTTTGAGATATATGACTAAAAACTTGTAGTTCTCGTGTTTTATGGCCGGCCGTTTTCATGAGCTATTGCCCACTGTTTAGGGGTTCTAGGGAGATCTACAACGACCTTAAGACCTGATACATGTTGGAAAGATATGGCCCAAAACTCGTAGTTTTCGCCTTTTTTGGCTGCTTTCATGAGCTATTGCCAACAGTTTTATGGTTCTAGGGCGATTTACAGCAAACCTTAAGACTCGATACATGTTTGAGAGTTATGACCAAAAACTCGTCTTTTTCGTGTTTTATGGTCATTTTCATGAGTTATTGCCACGCTTTTGGGTTCTAGGAGGATTTGCATGCCTCGTAAGAACCCTTACATGTTTGAGAGATATGACCAAAAACTCGCAGTTTTTGCGTTTTATGGCCGTTTTCATGAGCTATTTCCCGCTGTTTTGGGGTTCAGGACGATTTACGATGACTTTACGATCCGATATATGTTTGAGAGACATGACCAAAAACTCATAGTTTTCGCGTTTTATGGCCGTTTTCATGAGCTATTGCCCATAGTTTTGGGGATCCTAGGCGATTTCCAACGACCTTAAGACCCAGCACATGTTTGAGAGTTATGCCTAAAAATTCGTCTTTTTCGTGTTTATGGTCTATTTAATGAGTTATTGCCCATAGTTTTTGGGTTCTAGTTGGATTTTCAAGGCCTATAAGACCGTTACATGTTTGAGATATATGACTAAAAACCTCAAAGTTTCCCCGTTTTATGGCCATTTTCATGATTTATTTCCCACATTTTAGGGGCTCCAGGGCTATTTACATCGACCTTAAGACCCGATACATGTTTGAGAGTTATGACCAAAAACTAGTCGTTTTCGTGTTTATGGTCATTTTCATGTGTTATTGCCCACAGTTTTTGGGTTCTAGGCTGATTTGCATGTCTCGTAAGAACCCTTACATGTTTGAGAGATATGACCAAAAAATCACAGTTTTCGTGTTTTATGGCCGTTTTCATGAGCTATTTCCCGCTGTTTTGGGGTTCCAGGACGATTTACGACGACTTTACGATCCGATATATGTTTGAGAGATATGACCAAAAACTCATAGTTTTTTCGCGTTTTATGGCCGTTTTCATAAGCTATTGCCCATAGTTTTGGGGATCCTAGGCGATTTACAACGACCTTAAGACCCGACACATGTTTGAGAGTTATGCCTAAAAATTTGTCTTCTTCGTGTTTATGGCCAACTTCATGAGTTATTGCCCATAGTTTTTGGGTTCTAGTTGGATTTTCAAGGCATGTAAGACCTGTTACATGTTTGAGATATATGACTAAAAAACTCGTAGTTTTCCTGTTTTATGGCCATTTTCATGAGCTATTTCCCACATTTTGGGGTTCTGGCTATTTACATCGACCTTAAGACCCGATACATGTTTGAGAGTTATGACCAAAAACTCGTCGTTTTTTTGTTTATGGTCATTTTCATGAATTATTGCCCACAGTTTTTGGGTTCAAGTTGTATTTGCAAGGCCAGTAAGACCCGCTACATGTTTGAGATATATGACTAAAATCTCGTAGTTGTCGTGTTTTATGGCCGACCGTTTTCACGAGATATTGCCCACTATTTAGGGGTTCTAGGGAGATTTACAACGACCTTAAGACCTGATACATGTTGGAAAGATATGTCCCAAAACTCGTAGTTTTCGCGTTTTTTGGTTGCTTTCATGAGCTATTGCCAACAGTTTTATGGTTCTAGGGCGATTTATAGCAACCTTAAGACTCGATACATGTTTGAGAGTTATGACCAAAAACATGTTTTTTCGTGTTTTATGGTCATTTTCATGAGTTATTGCCCATAGTTTTTGGGTTCCAGGCGGATTTTCATGCCTCGTAAGAACCCTTACATGTTTGAAAGATATGACCAAAAACTCGCAGTTTTCGCGTTTTATGGCCATTTTCATGAGCTATTGCCCGCTATTTTGGGATTCCAAGGCGATTTACGACTTTACGATCCGATATATGTTTGAGAGATATGACTAAAACTCGTTGTTTTATGGCTGTTTTCATGAGCTATTGCCCATAGTTTTGGGGATCCTAGGCGATTTACAACAACCTTAAGAGCCGACACATGTTTGAGTGTTATGCCTAAAAATTCGTCTTCTTCGTGTTTATGGCCAGTTTCATGAGTTATGCCCATAGTTTTTGGGTTCCAGTTGGATTTTCAAGGCCTGTAAGATCCGTTACATGTTTGAGATATATGACTAAAAAACTCATAGTTTTCCTGTCTTATGTCCATTTTCATGAGTTATTTCACATGTTTTTGGGGTTCCAGGGCTATTTACATTGACCTTAAGACCCGATACATGTTTGAGAGTTATGACCAAAAACTTCGCCGTTTTGTGTTTATGGTCATTTTCATGAGTTATTGCCCATAGTTTTTGGGTTCAAGTTCTTTTGCAAGGCCAAGAAGACCTGCTACATGTTTGAGATATTTGACTAAAACTCGTAGTTCTCGTGTTTTATGGCCGACCGTTTTCATGAGCAATTGCCCATCGCTTAGGGGTTCTAGGGAGATTTACAACGACCTTAAGACCTGATACATGTTGGAAAGATATGACCCAAAACTCGCAGTTTTCGCATTTTTTGGCTGTTTTCATGAGCTATTGCCAACAGTTTTATGGTTCTAGGGCGATTTACAGGAACCTTAACACCCGATACATGTTTGAGAGTTATGACCAAAAACTCACCTTTTTCGTGTTTTATGGTCATTTTCATGAGTTATTGCCCACCGTTTTTGGGTTCCAGGCAGATTCACATGCCTCGTAAGAACCCTTACATGTTTGAGAGATATGACCAAAAACTCACAGCTGCGTTTTATGGCCGCTTTCATGAGCTATTGCCTGTTGTTCTGGGGTTCCAGGGCGATTTACGACGACTTTACGATCTGATATATATTTGAGAGATATGACCAAAAACTTGTTATTTTCGCGTTTTATGGCCGTTTTCATGAGCTATTGCCCATAGTTTTGGGATTTCAAGGCGATTTACAACGACCTTAAGACCCAATACATGTTTGAGAGTTATGCCTAAAAATTCGTCTTCTTCGTGTTTATGGCCAACTTCATGAGTTATTGCCCATAGTTTTTGGGTTCTAGTTGGATTTTCAAGGCCTGTAAGACCCGTTACATTATTCAGATATATGACTAAACAACTCGTAGTTTTCCTATTTTATGGCCATTTTCATGAGCTATTTCCCACATTTTTGGGGTTCCAGGGCTATTTACATCGACCTTAAGACCCGATACATGTTTGAGAGTTATGACCAAAAACTCGTCGTTTTTGTGTTTATGGTCATTTTCATGAGTTATTGCCTAGAGTTTATGGGTTCAAGTTGTATTTGCAAGGCCAGTAAGACTCGTTACATGTTTGAGATATATGACTAAAACTTGTAGTTCTCGTGTTTTATGGCGGCCGCTTTCATGAGCTATTGCCACGCTTAGGGGTTCTAGGGAGATCTACAACGACCTTAAGACCTGATACATGTTGGAAAGATATGGCCCAAAACTCGTAGTTTTCGCCTTTTTTGGCTGCTTTCATGAGCTATTGCCAACAGTTTTATGGTTCTAGGGCGATTTACAGCAAACCTTAAGACTCGATACATGTTTGAGAGTTATGACCAAAAACTCGTCTTTTTCGTGTTTTATGGTCATTTTCATGAGTTATTGCTACGCTTTTGGGTTCTAGGCGGATTTGCATGCCTCGTAAGAACCCTTACATGTTTGAGAGATATGACCAAAAACTCGCAGTTTTTGCGTTTTATGGCCGTTTTCATGAGCTATTTCCATTGTTTTGGGGTTCGTGATTTATTACGATGACTTTACGATCCGATATATGTTTGAGAGACATGACCAAAAACTCATAGTTTTCGCGTTTTATGGCCGTTTTCATGAGCTATTGCCCATAGTTTTGGGGATCCTAGGCGATTTCCAACGACCTTAAGACCCAGCACATGTTTGAGAGTTATGCCTAAAAATTCGTCTTTTTCGTGTTTATGGTCTATTTAATGAGTTATTGCCCATAGTTTTTGGGTTCTAGTTGGATTTTCAAGGCCTATAAGACCCGTTACATGTTTGAGATATATGACTAAAAACCTCAAAGTTTCCCCGTTTTATGGCCATTTTCATGATTTATTTCCCACATTTTAGGGGCTCCAGGGCTATTTACATCGACCTTAAGACCCGATACATGTTTGAGAGTTATGACCAAAACTAGTTTTCGTGTTTATGGTCATTTTCATGTGTTATTGCCCACAGTTTTTGGGTTCTAGGCTGATTTGCATGTCTCGTAAGAACCCTTACATGTTTGAGAGATATGACCAAAAAATCACAGTTTTCGTGTTTTATGGCCGTTTTCATGAGCTATTTCCCGCTGTTTTGGGGTTCCAGGATTTATTTACGACTTTTACGATCCGATATATGTTTGAGAGATATGACCAAAAACTCATAGTTTTCGCGTTTTATGGCCGTTTTCATAAGCTATTGCCCATAGTTTTGGGGATCCTAGGCGATTTACAACGACCTTAATACCCGACAAATGTTTGAGAGTTATGCCTAAAATTTGTCTTCGTGTTTATGGCCAACTTCATGAGTTATTGCCCATAGTTTTTGGGTTCTAGTTGGATTTTCAAGGCATGTAAGACCTGTTACATGTTTGAGATATATGACTAAAAAACTCGTAGTTTTCCTGTTTTATGGCCATTTTCATGAGCTATTTCCCACATTTTTGGGGTTCCTGGGCTATTTACATCGACCTTAAGACCCGATACATGTTTGAGAGTTATGACCAAAAACTCGTCGTTTTTTTGTTTATGGTCATTTTCATGAATTATTGCCCACAGTTTTTGGGTTCAAGTTGTATTTGCAAGGCCAGTAAGACCCGCTACATGTTTGAGATATATGACTAAAATCTCGTAGTTGTCGTGTTTTATGGCCGACCGTTTTCACGAGATATTGCCCACTATTTAGGGGTTCTAGGGAGATTTACAACGACCTTAAGACCTGATACATGTTGGAAAGATATGTCCCAAAACTCGTAGTTTTCGCGTTTTTTGGTTGCTTTCATGAGCTATTGCCAACAGTTTTATGGTTCTAGGGCGATTTATAGCAACCTTAAGACTCGATACATGTTTGAGAGTTATGACCAAAAACATGTTTTTTCGTGTTTTATGGTCATTTTCATGAGTTATTGCCCATAGTTTTTGGGTTCCAGTGATTTTCATGCCTCAGAAGAACCCTTACATGTTTGAAAGATATGACCAAAACTCAGCTTTTCGCTTTTATGGCCATTTTCATGAGCTATCGCGCTATTTTGGGATTCCAAGGTGATTTACGACGACTTTACGATCTGATATATGTTTGAGAGATATGACTAAAAACTCGTTGTTTTATGGCTGTTTTCATGAGCTATTGCCCATAGTTTTGGGGATCCTAGGCGATTTACAACAACCTTAAGAGCCGACACATGTTTGAGTGTTATGCCTAAAAATTCGTCTTCTTCGTGTTTATGGCCAGTTTCATGAGTTATGCCCATAGTTTTTGGGTTCCAGTTGGATTTTCAAGGCCTGTAAGATCCGTTACATGTTTGAGATATATGACTAAAAAACTCATAGTTTTCCTGTCTTATGTCCATTTTCATGAGCTATTTCACATGTTTTTGGGGTTCCAGGGCTATTTACATTGACCTTAAGACCCGATACATGTTTGAGAGTTATGACCAAAAACTCGCCGTTTTCGTGTTTATGGTCATTTTCATGAGTTATTGCCCATAGTTTTTGGGTTCAAGTTCTTTTTGCAAGGCCAGTAAGACCCGTTACATGTTTGAGATATTTGACTAAAAACTCGTAGTTCTCGTGTTTTATGGCCGACCGTTTTCATGAGCAATTGCCCATCGCTTAGGGGTTCTAGGGAGATTTACAACGACCTTAAGACCTGATACATGTTGGAAAGATATGACCCAAAACTCGCAGTTTTCGCATTTTTTGGCTGTTTTCATGAGCTATTGCCAACAGTTTTATGGTTCTAGGGCGATTTACAGGAACCTTAACACCCGATACATGTTTGAGAGTTATGACCAAAAACTCACCTTTTTCGTGTTTTATGGTCATTTTCATGAGTTATTGCCCACCGTTTTTGGGTTCCAGGCAGATTCACATGCCTCGTAAGAACCCTTACATGTTTGAGAGATATGACCAAAACTCAGTTTCGCTTTTATGGCCGTTTTCATGAGCTATTGCCTGTTGTTCTGGGGTTCCAGGGAGATTTACGACGACTTTACGATCTGATATATATTTGAGAGATATGACCAAAAACTTGTTATTTTCGCGTTTTATGGCCGTTTTCATGAGCTATTGCCCATAGTTTTGGGATTTCAAGGCGATTTACAACGACCTTAAGACCCAATACATGTTTGAGAGTTATGCCTAAAAATTCGTCTTCTTCGTGTTTATGGCCAACTTCATGAGTTTTTGCCCATAGTTTTTGGGTTCTAGTTGGATTTTCAAGGCCTGTAAGACCCGTTACATTATTCAGATATATGACTAAACAACTCGTAGTTTTCCTATTTTATGGCCATTTTCATGAGCTATTTCCCACATTTTTGGGGTTCCAGGGCTATTTACATCGACCTTAAGACCCGATACATGTTTGAGAGTTATGACCAAAAACTCGTCGTTTTTGTGTTTATGGTCATTTTCATGAGTTATTGCCTAGAGTTTATGGGTTCAAGTTGTATTTGCAAGGCCAGTAAGACTCGTTACATGTTTGAGATATATGACTAAAAACTTGTAGTTCTCGTGTTTTATGGCCGGCCGTTTTCATGAGCTATTGCCCACTGTTTAGGGGTTCTAGGGAGATCTACAACGACCTTAAGACCTGATACATGTTGGAAAGATATGGCCCAAAACTCGTAGTTTTCGCCTTTTTTGGCTGCTTTCATGAGCTATTGCCAACAGTTTTATGGTTCTAGGGCGATTTACAGCAAACCTTAAGACTCGATACATGTTTGAGAGTTATGACCAAAAACTCGTCTTTTTCGTGTTTTATGGTCATTTTCATGAGTTATTGCCCACAGTTTTTGGGTTCTAGGCGGATTTGCATGCCTCGTAAGAACCCTTACATGTTTGAGAGATATGACCAAAAACTCGCAGTTTTTGCGTTTTATGGCCGTTTTCATGAGCTATTTCCCGCTGTTTTGGGGTTCAGGACGATTTACGATGACTTTACGATCCGATATATGTTTGAGAGACATGACCAAAAACTCATAGTTTTCGCGTTTTATGGCCGTTTTCATGAGCTATTGCCCATAGTTTTGGGGATCCTAGGCGATTTCCAACGACCTTAAGACCCAGCACATGTTTGAGAGTTATGCCTAAAAATTCGTCTTTTTCGTGTTTATGGTCTATTTAATGAGTTATTGCCCATAGTTTTTGGGTTCTAGTTGGATTTTCAAGGCCTATAAGACCCGTTACATGTTTGAGATATATGACTAAAAACCTCAAAGTTTCCCCGTTTTATGGCCATTTTCATGATTTATTTCCCACATTTTAGGGGCTCCAGGGCTATTTACATCGACCTTAAGACCGAAACATGTTTGAGAGTTATGACCAAAAACTAGTCGTTTCGTTTTTATGGTCATTTTCATGTGTTATTGCCCACAGTTTTTGGGTTCTAGGCTGATTTGCATGTCTCGTAAGAACCCTTACATGTTTGAGAGATATGACCAAAAAATCACAGTTTTCGTGTTTTATGGCCGTTTTCATGAGCTATTTCCCGCTGTTTTGGGGTTCCAGGACGATTTACGACGACTTTACGATCCGATATATGTTTGAGAGATATGACCAAAAACTCATAGTTTTCGCGTTTTATGGCCGTTTTCATAAGCTATTGCCCATAGTTTTGGGGATCCTAGGCGATTTACAACGACCTTAAGACCCGACACATGTTTGAGAGTTATGCCTAAAAATTTGTCTTCTTCGTGTTTATGGCCAACTTCATGAGTTATTGCCCATAGTTTTTGGGTTCTAGTTGGATTTTCAAGGCATGTAAGACCTGTTACATGTTTGAGATATATGACTAAAAAACTCGTAGTTTTCCGTTTTATGGCCATTTTCATGAGCTATTTCCCACATTTTGGGGTTCCTGGCTATTTACATCGACCTTAAGACCCGATACATGTTTGAGAGTTATGACCAAAAACTCGCTGCTTTTTTGTTTATGGTCATTTTCATGAATTATTGCCTACGCTTTTGGGTTCAAGTTGTATTTGCAAGGCCAAGAAGACCCGCTTACATGTTTGAGATATATGACTAAAATCTCGTAGTTGTCGTGTTTTATGGCCGACCGTTTTCACGAGATATTGCCCACTATTTAGGGGTTCTAGGGAGATTTACAACGACCTTAAGACCTGATACATGTTGGAAAGATATGTCCCAAAACTCGTAGTTTTCGCGTTTTTTGGTTGCTTTCATGAGCTATTGCCAACAGTTTTATGGTTCTAGGGCGATTTATAGCAACCTTAAGACTCGATACATGTTTGAGAGTTATGACCAAAAACATGTTTTTTCGTGTTTTATGGTCATTTTCATGAGTTATTGCCCATAGTTTTTGGGTTCCAGGCGGATTTTCATGCCTCGTAAGAACCCTTACATGTTTGAAAGATATGACCAAAAACTCGCAGTTTTCGCGTTTTATGGCCATTTTCATGAGCTATTGCCCGCTATTTTGGGATTCCAAGGTGATTTACGACGACTTTACGATCTGATATATGTTTGAGAGATATGACTAAAAACTCGTTGTTTTATGGCTGTTTTCATGAGCTATTGCCCATAGTTTTGGGGATCCTAGGCGATTTACAACAACCTTAAGAGCCGACACATGTTTGAGTGTTATGCCTAAAAATTCGTCTTCTTCGTGTTTATGGCCAGTTTCATGAGTTATGCCCATAGTTTTTGGGTTCCAGTTGGATTTTCAAGGCCTGTAAGATCCGTTACATGTTTGAGATATATGACTAAAAAACTCATAGTTTTCCTGTCTTATGTCCATTTTCATGAGCTATTTCACATGTTTTTGGGGTTCCAGGGCTATTTACATTGACCTTAAGACCCGATACATGTTTGAGAGTTATGACCAAAAACTCGCCGTTTTCGTGTTTATGGTCATTTTCATGAGTTATTGCCCATAGTTTTTGGGTTCAAGTTCTTTTTGCAAGGCCAGTAAGACCCGTTACATGTTTGAGATATTTGACTAAAAACTCGTAGTTCTCGTGTTTTATGGCCGACCGTTTTCATGAGCAATTGCCCATCGCTTAGGGGTTCTAGGGAGATTTACAACGACCTTAAGACCGATACATGTTGGAAAGATATGACCCAAAACTCAGCTTTGCATTTTTGGCTGTTTTCATGAGCTATTGCCAACAGTTTTATGGTTCTAGGGCGATTTACAGGAACCTTAACACCCGATACATGTTTGAGAGTTATGACCAAAAACTCACCTTTTTCGTGTTTTATGGTCATTTTCATGAGTTATTGCCCACCGTTTTTGGGTTCCAGGCAGATTCACATGCCTCGTAAGAACCCTTACATGTTTGAGAGATATGACCAAAAACTCACAGTTTTCGCGTTTTATGGCCGTTTTCATGAGCTATTGCCTGTTGTTCTGGGGTTCCAGGGAGATTTACGACGACTTTACGATCTGATATATATTTGAGAGATATGACCAAAAACTTGTTATTTTCGCGTTTTATGGCCGTTTTCATGAGCTATTGCCCATAGTTTTGGGATTTCAAGGCGATTTACAACGACCTTAAGACCCAATACATGTTTGAGAGTTATGCCTAAAAATTCGTCTTCTTCGTGTTTATGGCCAACTTCATGAGTTTTTGCCCATAGTTTTTGGGTTCTAGTTGGATTTTCAAGGCCTGTAAGACCCGTTACATTATTCAGATATATGACTAAACAACTCGTAGTTTTCCTATTTTATGGCCATTTTCATGAGCTATTTCCCACATTTTTGGGGTTCCAGGGCTATTTACATCGACCTTAAGACCCGATACATGTTTGAGAGTTATGACCAAAAACTCGTCGTTTTCGTGTTTATGGTCATTTTCATGAGTTATTGCCTAGAGTTTATGGGTTCAAGTTGTATTTGCAAGGCCAGTAAGACTCGTTACATGTTTGAGATATATGACTAAAAACTTGTAGTTCTCGTGTTTTATGGCCGGCCGTTTTCATGAGCTATTGCCCACTGTTTAGGGGTTCTAGGGAGATCTACAACGACCTTAAGACCTGATACATGTTGGAAAGATATGGCCCAAAACTCGTAGTTTTCGCGTTTTTTGGCTGCTTTCATGAGCTATTGCCAACAGTTTTATGGTTCTAGGGCGATTTACAGCAACCTTAAGACTCGATACATGTTTGAGAGTTATGACCAAAAACTCGTCTTTTTCGTGTTTTATGGTCATTTTCATGAGTTATTGCCCATAGTTTTTGGGTTCTAGGCGGATTTGCATGCCTCGTAAGAACCCTTACATGTTTGAGAGATATGACCAAAACTCGCAGTTTTTATGCTTTTATGGCCGCTTTTCATGAGCTATTTCCATTGCTTTTGGGGTTCGTGATTCACGATGACTTTACGATCCGATATATGTTTGAGAGACATGACCAAAAACTCATAGTTTTCGTGTTTTATGGCCGTTTTCATGAGCTATTGCCCATAGTTTTGGGGATCCTAGGCGATTTCCAACGACCTTAAGACCCAGCACATGTTTGAGAGTTATGCCTAAAAATTCGTCTTTTTCGTGTTTATGGTCTATTTCATGAGTTATTGCCCATAGTTTTTGGGTTCTAGTTGGATTTTCAAGGCCTATAAGACCCGTTACATGTTTGAGATATATGACTAAAAACCTCAAAGTTTCCCCGTTTTATGGCCATTTTCATGATTTATTTCCCACATTTTAGGGGCTCCAGGGCTATTTACATCGACCTTAAGACCCGATACATGTTTGAGAGTTATGACCAAAAACTAGTTGTTTTCGTGTTTATGGTCATTTTCATGTGTTATTGCCCACAGTTTTTGGGTTCTAGGCTGATTTGCATGTCTCGTAAGAACCCTTACATGTTTGAGAGATATGACCAAAAAATCACAGTTTTCGTGTTTTATGGCCGTTTTCATGAGCTATTTCCCGCTGTTTTGGGGTTCCAGGACGATTTACGACGACTTTACGATCCGATATATGTTTGAGAGATATGACCAAAAACTCATAGTTTTCGCGTTTTATGGCCGTTTTCATAAGCTATTGCCCATAGTTTTGGGGATCCTAGGCGATTTACAACGACCTTAAGACCCGACACATGTTTGAGAGTTATGCCTAAAAATTTGTCTTCTTCGTGTTTATGGCCAACTTCATGAGTTATTGCCCATAGTTTTTGGGTTCTAGTTGGATTTTCAAGGCATGTAAGACCTGTTACATGTTTGAGATATATGACTAAAAAACTCGTAGTTTTCCTGTTTTATGGCCATTTTCATGAGCTATTTCCCACATTTTTGGGGTTCCTGGGCTATTTACATCGACCTTAAGACCCGATACATGTTTGAGAGTTATGACCAAAAACTCGTCGTTTTTTTGTTTATGGTCATTTTCATGAATTATTGCCCACAGTTTTTGGGTTCAAGTTGTATTTGCAAGGCCAGTAAGACCCGCTACATGTTTGAGATATATGACTAAAATCTCGTAGTTGTCGTGTTTTATGGCCGACCGTTTTCACGAGATATTGCCCACTATTTAGGGGTTCTAGGAGATTTACAACACCTTAAGACCTGATACATGTTGGAAAGATATGTCCCAAAACTCGTAGTTTTCGCGTTTTTTGGTTGCTTTCATGAGCTATTGCCAACAGTTTTATGGTTCTAGGGCGATTTATAGCAACCTTAAGACCCGATACATGTTTGAGAGTTATGACCAAAAACATGTTTTTTCGTGTTTTATGGTCATTTTCATGAGTTATTGCCCATAGTTTTTGGGTTCCAGTCGTATTTTCATGCCACGTAAGACCCCTTACATGTTTGAAAGAGAAGACCAAAACTCAGCTGCTGCTTTTATGGCCATTTTCATGAGCTATTGCCCGCTATTTTGGGATTCCAAGGCGATTTACGACGACTTTACGATCCGATATATGTTTGAGAGATATGACTAAAAACTCGTTGTTTTATGGCTGTTTTCATGAGCTATTGCCCATAGTTTTGGGGATCCTAGGCGATTTACAACAACCTTAAGAGCCGACACATGTTTGAGTGTTATGCCTAAAAATTCGTCTTCTTCGTGTTTATGGCCAGTTTCATGAGTTATGCCCATAGTTTTTGGGTTCCAGTTGGATTTTCAAGGCCTGTAAGATCCGTTACATGTTTGAGATATATGACTAAAAAACTCATAGTTTTCCTGTCTTATGTCCATTTTCATGAGCTATTTCACATGTTTTTGGGGTTCCAGGGCTATTTACATTGACCTTAAGACCCGATACATGTTTGAGAGTTATGACCAAAAACTCGCCGTTTTCGTGTTTATGGTCATTTTCATGAGTTATTGCCCATAGTTTTTGGGTTCAAGTTCTTTTTGCAAGGCCAGTAAGACCCGTTACATGTTTGAGATATTTGACTAAAAACTCGTAGTTCTCGTGTTTTATGGCCGACCGTTTTCATGAGCAATTGCCCATCGCTTAGGGGTTCTAGGGAGATTTACAACGACCTTAAGACCTGATACATGTTGGAAAGATATGGCCCAAAACTCGTAGTTTTCGCGTTTTTTGGCTGCTTTCATGAGCTATTGCCAACAGTTTTATGGTTCTAGGGCGATTTACAGCAACCTTAAGACTCGATACATGTTTGAGAGTTATGACCAAAAACTCGTCTTTTTCGTGTTTTATGGTCATTTTCATGAGTTATTGCCCATAGTTTTTGGGTTCTAGGCGGATTTGCATGCCTCGTAAGAACCCTTACATGTTTGAGAGATATGACCAAAAACTCGCAGTTTTTGCGTTTTATGGCCGTTTTCATGAGCTATTTCCCGCTGTTTTGGGGTTCAGGACGATTTACGATGACTTTACGATCCGATATATGTTTGAGAGACATGACCAAAAACTCATAGTTTTCGCGTTTTATGGCCGTTTTCATGAGCTATTGCCCATAGTTTTGGGGATCCTAGGCGATTTCCAACGACCTTAAGACCCAACACATGTTTGAGAGTTATGCCTAAAAATTCGTCTTTTTCGTGTTTATGGTCTATTTCATGAGTTATTGCCCATAGTTTTTGGGTTCTAGTTGGATTTTCAAGGCCTATAAGACCCGTTACATGTTTGAGATATATGACTAAAAACCTCAAAGTTTCCCCGTTTTATGGCCATTTTCATGATTTATTTCCCACATTTTAGGGGCTCCAGGGCTATTTACATCGACCTTAAGACCCGATACATGTTTGAGAGTTATGACCAAAAACTAGTCGTTTTCGTGTTTATGGTCATTTTCATGTGTTATTGCCCACAGTTTTTGGGTTCTAGGCTGATTTGCATGTCTCGTAAGAACCCTTACATGTTTGAGAGATATGACCAAAAAATCACAGTTTTCGTGTTTTATGGCCGTTTTCATGAGCTATTTCCCGCTGTTTTGGGGTTCCAGGACGATTTACGACGACTTTACGATCCGATATATGTTTGAGAGATATGACCAAAAACTCATAGTTTTCGCGTTTTATGGCCGTTTTCATAAGCTATTGCCCATAGTTTTGGGGATCCTAGGCGATTTACAACGACCTTAAGACCCGACACATGTTTGAGATTTATGCCTAAAAATTCATCTTTTTCATGTTTATGGCCAATTTCATGAGTTATTGCCCATAGTTTCTGGGTTCCAGTTGAATTTTCAAGGCCTGTAAGACTCATTACATGTTTGAGATATATGACTAAAAAACTCGTAGTTCTCGTGTTTTATGGTCGGCCATTTTCATGAGCTATTGCCCACTCTTTAGGTGTTCTAGGGAGATTTACAACGACCTTAAGACCTGATACATGTTGGAAAGATATGACCCAAAACTCGCAGTTTTCGTGTTTTTGGTTGTTTTCACGACCTATTGCCAACAGTTTTACGGTTCTAGGGCGATTTATAGCAACCTTAAGACCCGATACATGTTTGAGAGTTATGACCAAAAACTCATCTTTTTCGTGTTTTATGGTCATTTTCATGAGTTATTGCCCACGGTTTTTGGGTTTCAGGCGGATTTGCGAGTCTCATAAGAACCCTTACATGTTTGAGATATATGACCAAAAACTCGCAGTTTTCGCGTTTTCTGGCCGTTTTCATGTGCTATTGTCCGCTGTTTTGGGGTTCCAGGGCGATTTACAACGACTTTACGATCCGATTTATGTTTGAGAGATATGACCAAAAACTCACAGTTGTCGTGTTTTATGGCCGTTTTCATGAGCTATTGCCCATAGTTTTGGGGATCCTAGGCGATTTCCAATGATCTTAAGACCCGACACATGTTTGAGTGTTATGCCTAAAAATTCGTCTTGTTCGTGTTTATGGCCAATTTCATGAGTTATAGCCCATAGTTTTTGGGTTCCAATTGGATTTTCAAGGCATGTAAGACCTGTTACATGTTTGCGATATATGACTAAAAAACTCATAATTTTCCTATTTTATGGCCATTTTCATGAGCTATTTCCCACATTTTGGGGGTTCGAGGGCTAGTTACATTGACCTTAAGACCCGATACATGTTTGAGAGTTATGACCAAAAACTCGTCGTTTTCGTGTTTATGGTCATTTTCATGAGTTATTGCCCACAATTTTTGGGTTCATGTTGTATTTGCAAGGCCTGTAAGACCCGTTACATGTTTGAGATATATGACTAAAAACTATTAGTTCTCGTGTTTTATGGTCGGCCGTTTTCATGAGGTATGGTCCACTATTTAGGGGTTCTAGGGAGATTTAAACGACCTTAAGACCTGATACGTGTTGGAAAGATATGACCCAAAACTCGTAGTTTTCGCGTTTTTGGCTATTTTCATGAGCTATCGCCAACAGTTTTATGGTTCTAGGGCGATTTACAACAACCTTAAGACCCGATACATGTTTGAGAGTTATGACCAAAAATCGTCTTTTTCGTGTTTTATGGTCATTTTCATGACTTATTGCCCACAGTTATTGGGTTCCAGTCGGATTTGCATGCCTCGTAAGAAGCCTTACATGTTTGAGAGATATGACCAAAAACTCACAGTTTTCGCGTTTTATGGCCGTTTTCATGAGCTATTGCCCATAGTTTTGGGGATCCTAGGCGATTTACAACAACCTTAAGAGCCGACACATGTTTGAGTGTTATGCCTAAAACTTTGTCTTCTTCGTGTTTATGGCCAGTTCATGAGTTATTGCCCATAGTTTTTGGGTTCCAGTTGGATTTTCAAGGCCTGTAAGACCCGTTACATGTTTGAGATATATGACTAAAAAACTCGTAGTTTTCCTGTTTTATGGCCATTTTCATGAGCTATTTCACAAGTTTTGGGGGTTCCAGGGCTATTTACATCGACCTTAAGACCCGATACATGTTTGAGAGTTATGACCAAAAACTCGTTGTTTTCGTGTTTATGGTCATTTTCATGAGTTATTGCCCACAGTTTTTGGGTTCAAGTTGTATTTGCAAGGCCTGTAAGACCCGTTACATGTTTGAGATATATGACTAAAAACTCATAGTTCTCGTGTTTTATGGCCGGCCGTTTTCATGAGCACTGTTTAGGGGTTCTAGGAAGATTTACAACGACCATAAGACCTGATACATGTTGGAAAGATATGACCCAAAACTCACAGTTTTCGCGTTTTTTGGCTGTTTTCATGAGCTATTGCCAACAGTTTTATGGTTCTAGGGCGACTTACAGCAACCTTAAGACCCGATATATGTTTGAGAGTTATGACCAAAAACTCATCTTTTTCGTGTTTTATGGTCATTTTCATGAGTTATTGCCCATAGTTTTTGGATTCCAGGCAGATTTGCATGCCTCGTAAGAACCCTTACATGTTTGAGAGATATGACCAATAACTCACAGTTTTCGCGTTTTCTCGCCGTTTTCATGAGTGATTGTCCGCTGTTTGGGGTTCTAGGGCGATTTACGATGACTTTACGATCTGATATATGTTTGAGAGATATGACCAAAAACTCATTGTTTTCGCGTTTTATGGCCGTTTTCATGAGCTATTGCCCATAGTTTTGGGGATCCTAGGCGATTTACAACGACCTTAAGACCCGAGACATGTTTGAGAGTTATGCCTAAAAATTCGTCTTTTTGTGTTTATGGCCAATTTCATGAGTTATTGCCCATAGGGTTTGGGTTCCAGTTGGAATTTCAAGGCCTGTAAGACTCGTTACATGTTTGAGATATATGACTAAAAAACTAATAGTTTTCCTGTTTTATGGCCGTTTTCATGAGCTATTTCCCACATTTTTGGGGTTCCAGGGCTATTTACATCGACCTTAAGACTCGATACATGTTTGAGAGTTATGACTAAAAACTCGTCGTTTTCGTTTTTATGGTCATTTTCATGAGTTATTGCCCACAGTTTTTGGGTTCAAGTTGTATTTGCAAGGCCTGTAAGACCTGTTACATGTTTGAGATAATTGACTAAAAACTCGTAGTTCTCGTGTTTTATGGCCGACCGTTTTCATGAGCTATTGCCCACTGTTTACGGGTTCTGGGGAGATTGTAACATCCCAGGATTACCACCTAGAATTATAGAGGACACAGGTTTTTGCATTGCATTCATGCATAAGAAAATCCAGAGAATTTTCGTGCAAAACTAATAAAACACAAAGGGATCGAAGTTCCTCTCGTTCTGATGGTTTAGTTTAACACATCAGAGTGGGTACGAGGAATTTTGACATGACTTTTGTTGAGTCCTTTACTTATAAGGGAAATAATTTCAATTTGAATAACCAAATGATTTATATAGATAGAACTAAGAAAATGAAAATGAATATTAAGTAATCCCTAATTGAATGCAATTTCAAATAAAGAATTGAATTAGTATTCATAAATAAGATACAGATAATTATGTCCAAGATTCAATAATGAAGAAAACATTTACTTTCGTATCATATAAATAATATTACAGTGTTTACATTTAAGAAGGAACTTACAAGAATAGTTAAATGAAAGAATAGGAAGATACAAAGAAAGGTACTCTTATTTACATCATACCATATTACAGCATCTTCACCCTTTTGAATAAAAATGGAAATTACAAATAAGTAACAAGTCTTGTAAAAGAAAAATTGAAATTTGCAAAAACAGATTTACTTTATTACAACATATATGGAATAATACAAATAATAAATGAAATAGAAAAGAATAACTTTATACAAATATTATAAACTTTTATAAATGTTTAAATGAAAGAGAAAGATTACAACAACAAGTAAAAGAAAATTAGAACTAAAAATCTAGCTAGATCTCTTTATCCTCTAATCTTCTTTTCTCCAATTCTTCCTATTTTGATTCCTGCACAATAAGACAAAAAGAAAACAGTGCAAATACAAAACAGAGAGGTGGTCAGTGTATTGGATTACTCTCAGAAGGGCATACAGTTGATATGCCAGGTTCATCATCGAGTTAAAAAGAAAAAAACAATGCTTAGTATCTGTTCTTAGTCAAAGAAATTGGCCTCAGAACTATGCATCATTGGCCCGGGGCAAGTTTCACCAGTTCAGTACAGAGTTAGCCAAACTAGGATAATACCATCACCCATCAGAACCAATCCACAGCACTAAGAATCTATGTATGGAAACTTGCACCCAGTGGGCCCAGTTGCAGCAGCTTACACACCACATGCAGTTGATGTGTTGTCAACCCCTCAGGGAGAGCACCAACTATAGAAAATGAAGAAGCCAACCGTAGTAGCAAAGCTAGCTACTCCATTTCCACCACACTTAGCCAAGAACATCACCCAAGCACCTCACCAGTTTCATCACATCCACATCCTCACTTTAGAACACCACCATAGTTCATCTAGCTCATCCCAGTTTATGACAAACTATTTCCATCACCTAAACCATACAAATTAGCCAGAACATCCCACCAACAGCTGTCCAGAAGCTATATATAAAATCTATCCATAAAGAATAGCTAGCACCATCATCAGAGGAAGAATAGAGGAAGGTGAGGAGCTGGTCAACAAGAAGGTTAAGGTGAGGAAAAGATTCCCAGAGGCTTATCAGCAGCAGATCATCAAGCCAATGACAAGTAGGAAATTAAGAGTTCAAAAGCACCAACTTAGAAGAACAAACTTCAGGAAGCTCAAGGTAGGAAAAATAAGAGCCTTGGAGGATATGGTGCATAGCATATCTGTTTTAGATAAAAGGGCAAGTAGAGGATGTAATAAGTATAGAAAATAGAGGATTTCTCTCAGTCCTGCATAGAGGTGCTATGCAAAATCATCATCAAGAAATGAAAACCATAGCACAATATTTGTCCTTATCCAGAGCTATGCCTCAGCCTTTGCATCATTGGCTAGGTCAAGAATTTCCTTCACTAAATTCAACCATAGTAACTGATCTTAGTCAGGAAAATAACATCCATGCACTATTCAGCTTCAGACCAGCATCATTAGCTTATTATCTAGATTTACTAGATAAACATACCAACAAACCACAGCTGCTAGTCTATAGGGCACATTCCCAGAGGGTAGCACCTCTGTACCTAACAGATTCAGAATGTCTTGAGCACTAACTCAAGTCCATTTTCTTAAATACACAAATCATTTTCCTAAAAATATTCAGGAATCATTTCAAATGGATGTTATCATATAGGCAGTGTACTCATATTGGCCACTCAGTTACATTTACTGATCAAACAATCTTATCATTTCCCTAGTCAACCATCTAGGAAACCATTTATCCAGTTATCAAGATATTTGTAGATAAAGAAAATCCACAGTGTATATCTCAATTCATATTTGTCCAAGGACATGCCTTTGTAAGACATGATCACCAATAGCTCATTAAAAGCCATCTGCAAGCAACCAACATTAAAAAATTAGATCATTTTCCTAGCCATATGGCTAGGAATCATTTGGGTGTAACAACTCTGTCATATTGATAGGCATAGAATTCAGTTGAACATTATGAATCCATAACTTATAAAAAAAATATGAGAACCACCCCAAGATTAGATTGGCAGTGCCAAAGCATAGCTTACACATATTTTAAATCAATCCCAAGAGCATCACCTAGTTCTGTAATAAATCCAGGAAGTTTACTTATATCATTTCCCTGAATATTTACTTCCAGGAATCATTTTTAACACTAGCTGTCAACATGGATAGCTAATTTTATTTCAATACAGACTCCAGATCAGCATTGAACCAAAGATTCAATAACTCAAAGCCTTGTATGTTATCATTTTAACCAGCTACCAACTTAACCACATTTTTTTAGCCAAACCACTTTTTCTATGATCAAACTAACAACCAAAGATAACTGTACAAGTGACAAATACCCAAGTACTGGTACTGTGAAATAAGAAACCTGTGTCACACTTTTGACCTAAGAATAACAGTAATCACAAACCTCTCTTCTAACAGTAAATTTTACAAGCTATCCAATATATTTCATCAACCCAAATTCCTCCACTTAGCAATTCAAAAGGGAATCAGATCCTCATCATACAAACACTAGGACAGCGCATTTTTGCTACTTAGAATAATCCTATCATCACAGAGAGAAATTTGGAGAGGATTCAAGTGGAGAAAAGAAAGGGGGAAAGAATCCCCACTTACCCATGGTCCTCGCTAGAGTGTGAAGAGGAAGTAGTGGCCGGCGTCGAGGATGAACATGGCGGCATGGGGAGCACCCAGAGGGCGCTGCAACCCGCGCCAAGCCGCGTTCATAGAGATCAGTGAGGAAGACGGCACCATCTCCTCACCAAGGCACCAGGGCGACGCCAGAGGAGCGTCGGAGCACCACATCCTCGGCAACAGTGCAAACCCTAGCCATCAGAGAGGGAAGCGCGGCTAGGAGAGGGCTCGAGCATCAAATCGAGCTGGGGCCATTGGTGCAGCGTCATCCACAGCGTCATTTCACACCACGATGGCGGTCGTGGTGGCCGGAGCCGGCCAGGATCAAGGAACGACGACGGCGGCACCAGGGGGTCGCCCAGAGAGAGAGAGGGATTCGAGCGAGGAGGAGCACGCACTAGACCAAGTGGGTCGGTTTGACCGGCTTGGTCAAACGATCGGGTTGGTCTAGCCCAACCATGGGCCAGACTGACTGGTGGGACCAAGGTAAAATAATATCAAGAAAATAAATAAAAAGGAAATAATAATTACCAAGATAGCCTTAATATAATATTAGTTGTAGAAAAATAAATAAAAATCCTAAAAATACATATAGTATATCAAAATGTTCACAAAAATAATATCTACCTAATAAAAATATAACTTTATTTGTTTAAAATAAAAATAAAGTAAAACAATTATTAACACCATTAAATCTTAAATGAAATTTTATAAAATAAAACAAAAACCATAAAAATAAATAAAAAATATTTCTTGTGTATCAAAATAACTCTACTATTTTGTAAAAATACTAATTTAGAGTTTTACAAATAAAAAATAAAAAAAATAATTAAAGACACTTAATCCTTTGATGAATTTTATAAAAATAAAGATAATACCTATAAAATAAATAAAATTCATTTTCAAGGTCTTGAATAAATATATTACACTAGAAAATATTAAATATATTATTAGGAAAGTCTTTAATATTTTAAATCCTTACCTAATACCTATTTTGTGAATTCTTTAAAAACAATTCTTAAGTAAGATATAATCATAATTTTTATAAAACCTTGAGCAATGAGTGCCTTTGTACTAAATTCCAAACCTATAACTTAAATTCATAATCAAATTTAAGTATAGCCTTTAACTTTAAAATATTCTTTTAAAAATCTTATTAAGAATCCCTTTTAAATAAACATTGGGTATCACACATTTATATAATATGGTGAATAATTATTATTAACATAACTTTAAATTCTAACAAATTACTAAGATATATAACCCAATTATGCTCCCATTAAATAAATACAAAGTATTTTTTTAATAACCGAAACAAATTTAATCTAAATCATTCACTTAAATATAAAGTGAATAAATTCCACACCTTAATTATACCTATCATAAATCTAAAACTTGGGAATAATTAAAATATAAGTTTACCTAACCTTTTAAAGTTAACTTTAGTCTCAAAACTTATAAACATTAGGTCTAATAAATCACTTATGTTTTTATTGTTAACTTTGGTCTGTTTAACTTAAGACATAAAACATTTCAAGTCCAGAATATTCAAGCAAGCATAAACAACATCAATCACATTCTATCAATCATATTCTAAAACCTATCAGGGTTGTTTAAAGATTAGGAAGGAAATCTTTTCTTCAAATGTTATTATTTTTGCCACTTCAAATAACAATCTTATAATAAGTTCTTCAACTCTTAACAACTCAATCCCAAGGACTTACATCATAGTCACCACATGAAAATTCACCATAATCACATCATCTTATACTTTACTACATATTTTGGATTGTTAAAATTTAGGTTCCTTATAAAGGTCATTACTTGTAAAGTAAAATTTAAAGATAAACCAACTCTGAAAAGAATCACTTGAATTCACTTCACTCAAAGCATTGGGGATTCAATTTGGGAGTTTTACAAAAATGCATAGCATTACTTATGCATAACTGCATGTTGCTTCTTTAAACATTAGTCCTTACCGGACCAATGATGCAGATTTCAGATATTGGATCTTATGTCATCTCGAAGATCGTGAGTGCATATTCTTGCAATCACAAAAGGCAAGTTCAGACTTGCTCATGTCCTTTGATTATTTTCTGTAAAGTATTTTACAAATCCAGTGTTGTCATCACCTACATTTGAAAAAGGTCCGAAAACACTATTTTCATAATAATGTGATTATCGGTTGTTTACCATGAGGTAATAACCTACTATGAAAGTTCTAGTGGTAAAGGAACATATTACCTAGGACTTAACAACCAATGTCACCAGTGATTCTTGTGCCATATATCACGCGTTAACCATGAGATTTGGAATGGGACAAAGAAGTCAGATGTATCTTCTTCCTCTCGCATGTAGCCGGATGTGCAGGTCATGGCTGTTATCACTCGTAGCATGCATATTAATTTGTAATTCGTAGAGGATATGCAGCATATGGGTGGGAACCCTCAACATCCCACGATAGTTCTGGCATCTAACGGTCTGTACAAACCATTGTCGTAATTCAATATGTGGGTATGGTGTACACCAAGGAGGCATGCGAGGTCGTGAAGGGGACAGTAATTGGCTTGGATCATCTTCTGGGCCCCACACCATAGGAAGTGTGGACGGGAAAGATCGCCCAGTTGTGCAACAAGGATTTGATCTCTCATGGGAAAAGTAACACACCTCTACAGAGTGTAAGAACTGTAACTTGTTACTCCCTGTTCCGGAAAGGAGCTACGAACGCGGCGGGAAAGGAACCCCATGAAGGTTCTGGTAAACCCGTGAAGGCTGACGGACATAGCTTTTCAGAATAAAAGCAACCTTTGAAAAAATGTTTATAAAAACTTGCATTGCCTACGACCTATGGTCTGTGGCTGTAGTTATAGTGCATCAAACACTCCTTTGCTAGTGGACTTGCTGAGTACGCTCGTACTCAAAGTATCTTCTTAACCCTTGCTAGGTTCTAAAGCCAGTACAGACGATGACTACATCAAGCCATGCTCCAGGAATCATCATCAAAAGCTAAAGCTCTTCAATGAAGTCAAGAAAGTCAACATATACCTCATCTCAAGTGAAGACGCAGTTGCTGATTAGATAAGAATAGAATCTCTAGCCATAGAACCTAATTCTGTAGTGTATTGCAATAGCAGCAATGCCAGACCATTAGTTAAGATATTAGTCTTAATAGTATTATAATTTTGGAGTTGTTTATTTCTGATTCTTCTTCGTAAAAAGTTTCTTTCTCTCTCTTTAACCTAGAGTGTTCTCTGGATCTTGTGTAAAGAGTTTAGTTGTAACCTATAGTCATGTCTTGGACCTGCTGTGTTTCTGTTGTACCACTCTTAGAGATATAATACTAGTGAACGGTGTTTCAGTGGTGTTATATCAACGACTATAGTGTACTACATCATGAAGTGGTATGCTGGGTCACCGCAGAGATTTACAACGACCTTAAGACCTGATACATGTTAGAAAGATATGACCCAAAACTCGTAGTTTTCGCATTTTTTTGGTTGTTTTCATGAGCTATTGCCAATAGGTTTATGGTTCTAGGGCGATTTATAGAAACCTTAAGACCTGATACATGTTTGAGAGTTATGACCAAAAACTCGTCCTTTTCGTGTTTTATGGTCATTTTCTTGAGTTATTGCCCACAGTTTTTAGGTTCCAGGTGGATTTGCATGCCTCATAAGAACCCTTACAAGTTTGAGAGATATGACCAAAATCTCGTAGTTTTCGCGTTTTCTGGCCGTTTTCATGAGCTATTGCCAGCAGTTTTAGGGTTCTAGGGCGATTTATGACGACTTGACGATCCGATATATGTTTGAGAGATATGACCAAAATCTCGTTGTTTTCGCGTTTTATGGCCGTTTTCAACAGCTATTGCCCATAGTATTGGGGTTGCAAGGCGATTTACAATGACCTTAAGACCCAATACATGTTTGAGAGGTATGCCTAAAAATTCGTCTTTTTCGTGTTTATGGCCAATTTCATGAGTTATTGCCCATATTTTTTTGGTTCCAGTTGGATTTTCAAGGCCTGTAAGACCCTTACATGTTTGCGATATATGACTAAAAGACTCATAGTTTTCCTGTTTTATGGCCATTTGCATGAGCTATTTCACACATTTTTGGGGTTCCAGGGCTATTTACATTGACCTTAAGACCTGTTACATGTTTGAGAGTTATGACCAAAAATCGTCGTTTTCGTGTTTATGGTCATTTTCATGAGTTATTGCCCACGGTTTTTGGGTTCAAGTTGTATTTGCAAGGCCTGTAAGACCCGTTACATGTTTGAGATATATGACTAAAAACTCGTAGTTCTCATGTTTTATAGCCGGCCGTTTTCATGAGTATTGCCCATTGTTTAGGGGTTCTGGCGAGATTTACAATGACCTTAAGACCTGATACATGTTAGAAAGATATGACCCAAAACTCGTAGTTTTCGCGTTTTTGGCTGTTTTCATGAGCTATTGCCAACAGTTTTATGGTTCTAGGGCGATTTACAGCAACCTTAAGACCCGATACATGTTTGAGAGTTATGACCAAAAACTCGTCCTTTTCGTGTTTTATGGTCATTTTCATGAGTTATTGCCCACAGTTTTTGGGTTCCAAGCGGATTTGCATGCCTCGTAAGAACCCTTACCTGTTTGAGATATATGACCAAAAACTCGAAGTTTTCGCGTTTTATGGCAGTTTTCATGAGCTATTGCCTGCAGTTTTGGGGTTCTAGGGCGATTTACGACGACTTTACGATCCGATATATGTTGGAGAGATATGACCAAAAATTCACAGTTTTCGTGTTTTATGGCCGTTTTCATGAGCTATTGCCCATAGTTTTGGGGTTCCAAGGCGATTTACAACGACCTTAAGACCCGATACATGTTTGAGAGTTATGCCTAAAAATTCGTTTTCTTCGTGTTTATGGCCAATTTCATGAGTTATTGCCCATAGTTTCTGGGTTCTAGTTGGATTTTCAAAGCACGTCAGACCCATTACATGTTTCAAATATATGACTAAAAACCCCGTAGTTCTCGTGTTTTATGACCGGCCGTTTTCATGAGCTATTGCCCACTGTTTAGGTGTTCTAGGGAGATTTACAATGACCTTAAGACCTGATACATGTTAGAAAGATATGACCCAAAACTCATAGTTTTCGCATTTTTTTGGCTATTTTCATGAGCTATTGCCAACAGTTTTATGGTTCTAGGGCGATTTACAACAACCTTAAGACCCGATACATGTTTGAGAGTTATGACCAAAAACTCGTCTTTTTCGTGTTTAAAGGTCATTTTCTTGAGTTATTGCCCACAGTTTTTGGGTTCCAGGCGGATTTGCATGCCTCGTAAGAACCCTTACTTGTTTGAGATATTTGACCAAAAACTCGCAGTTCTCGCGTTTTATGGCTGTTTTCATGAGCTATTGCCCGCAGTTTTGGGTTCCAAGGTGATTTACGACGACTTTACGATCCGATATATGTTTGAGAGATATGACCAAAAACTCGAAGTATTCCTGTTTTATGGCCGTTTTCATGAGCTATTTCCTACATTTTTGGGGTTCCAGGGCTATTTGGATCGACCTTAAGACCGATACATGTTTGAGAGTTATGACCAAAAACTCATCGTTTTCGTGTTTATGGTCATTTTCATGGGTTATTGCCCACAGTTTTTGGGTTTACCTTGTATTTGCAAGGAATGTAAGACCCGCTACATGTTTGAGATATATGACTAAAAAACCCGTAGTTCTCGTGTTTTATGTCCGGCCGTTTTCATGAGCTATTGGCCACTGTTTAGGGGTTCTGGGGAGATTTACAACGACCTTAAGACCTGATACATGTTAGAAAGATGTGACCCAAAACTCGTAGTTTTCATGTTTTTTGGCTGTTTTCATGAGTTATTGCCAAAAGTTTTATGGTTCTAGGGCGATTTACAGCAACCTTAAGACCCGATACATTTTTGTGAGTTATGACCAAAAACTCGCTGTTTTCGTGTTTTATGGTCATTTTCATGACTTATTGCCCACAGTTTTTGGGTTCCAGGCGGATTTGCATGCCTCGTAAGAACCCTTACATGTTTGAGAGATATGACAAAAAACTCGCAGTTTTCGCGTTTTCTGGCCGTTTTCATGAGCTATTGCCCGCTATTTTGGGGTTCCAGGGCGATTTACGACGACTTTACGATCCAATATATGTTTGAGAGATATGAACAAAAACTCGCAATTTTTGTTTTATGGCCTTTTCATGAGCTATTGCCCATAGTTTTGGGGTTCCAAGGCGATTTACATAGACCTTAAGACCCGATACATGTTTGAGAGTTATGCCTAAAAATTCTTCTTCTTTGTGTTTATGGCCAATTTCATGAGTTATTGCCCATAGTTTTTGGGTTCCAGTTGGATTTTCAAGGCCTGTAAGACACGTTACATGTTTGAGATATATGACTAAAAAACTCATAGTTTTCCAGTTTTATGGTCATTTTCATGAGCTATTTCCCACATTTTTGGGGTTCTAGGGCTATTTACATCGACCTTAAGAGCCGATACATGTTTGAGAGTTATGACCAAAAACTCGTCGTTTTCGTGTTTATGGTCATTTTCATGAGTTATTGCCCACAGTTTTTGGGTTCAAGTTGTATTTGCAAGGCCTGTAAGACCCGTTACATGTTTGAGATATATGAGTAAAAACTCATAGTTCTCGTGTTTTATAGCCGGCCGTTTTCATGAGCTATTGCCCACTGTTTAGGGGTTCTGGCGAGATTTACAACGACCTTAAGACTTGATACATGTTGGAAAGATATGGCCCAAAACTCGTAGTTTTCGCGTTTTTTGGCTGCTTTCATGAGCTATTGCCAACAGTTTTATGGTTCTAGGGCGATTTGTAGCAACCTTAAGACCCGATACATGTTTGAGAGTTATGACCAAAAACTTGTTTTTTCGTGTTTTATGGTCATTTTCATGAGTTATTGCCCATAGTTTTTAGGTTCCAGGCGGCTTTGCATGCCTCGTAAGAACCCTTACATGTTTGATAGATATGACCAAAAACTCGTAGTTTTCGCGTTTTATGGCCGTTTTCATGAGCTATTGCCCATAGTTTTGGGGTTGCAAGGCGATTTACAACGACCTTAAGACCCGATACATGTTTGAGAGTTATGCCTAAAAATTCGTCTTCTTCGTGTTTATGGCCAATTTCATGAGTTATGGCCCATAGTTTTTGGGTTCCAATTGGATTTTCAAGGCCTGTAAGACCCATTACATGTTTGAGATATATGACAAAAAAACTCGTAGTTTTCCTGTTTTATGGCCATTTTCATGAGCTATTTCCCACATTTTTGGGGTTCCAAGGCTATTTACATCGACCTTAAGACCCGATACATGTTTGAGAGTTATGACCAAAAACTCGCTTTTTTCGTGTTTATGGTCATTTTCATGAGTTATTGCCCACAATTTTTGGGTTCAAGTTGTATTTGCAAGGCCTGTAAGACCCGTCACGTGTTTAAGATATATGACTAAAAACTTGTAGTTCTCGTGTTTTATGGCCGGCCGGTTTCATGAGCTATTTCCCATATTTTTGGGGTTATTTACATCGACCTTAAGACCCGATACATGTTTGAGAGTTATGACCAAAAACTCGTCGTTTTCGTGTTAATGGTCATTTTCATGAGTTATTGCCCACAGTTTTTGGGTTCAAGTTGTATTTGCAAGGCCTGTAAGACCCGTTACATGTTTGAGATATATGACTAAAAACTCGTAGTTCTCGTGTTTAATGGCCGGCTATTTTCATGAGCTATTGCCCAATGTTTAGGAGTTCTGGGGAGATTTACAACGACCTTAAGACCTAATACATGTTGGAAAGATATGACCCAAAACTAGCAGTTTTCGCGTTTTTTGGCTGTTTTCATGAGCTATTGGCAACCGTTTTATGGTTCTAGGGCTATTTACAGGAACCTTAAGACCCGATACATGTGTTGAGAGTTATGACCAAAAACTCGTCTTTTTCATGTTTATGGTTATTTTCATAAGTTATTGCCCATGGTTTTTGGGTTCCAGGCGAATTTGCATGCCTCGTAAGAACCCTTTCCTGTTTCAGAGATATGACCAAAAACTCGCAGTTTTCGCGTTTTTTGAACGTTTTTATGAGCTATTGCCCGCTGTTTAGGGTTCCAGGGCGATTTACGACGACTTTACGATCCGATGTATGTTTGAGAGATATGACCAAAAACTCGTTGTTTTCGGGGTTTATGGCCGTTTTCATGAGTTATTGTCCATAGTTTTGGGGATCCTAGGCGATTTAAAACGACCTTAAGACCCGATACATGTTTGAGAGTTATGCCTAAAAATTCATCTTTTCGTGTTTATGGCCAATTTCATGAGTTATTGCCCATAGTTTTTGGGGTCCAGTTGGATTTTCAAGGCCTGTAAGACTCGTTACATGTTTGAGATATTTGACTAAAAAACTCATGGTTTTCCTGTTTTAGGCCATTTTCATGAGCTATTCCCCACATTTTTGGGGTTATTTACATCGACCTTAAGACCCGATACATGTTTGAGAGTTATGACCAAAAACTCGTCGTTTTCGTGTTTATGGTCATTTTCATGAGTTATTGCCCCCAGTTTTTGGGTTCAAGGTGTATTTGCAAGGCCTGTAAGACCCATTACATGTTTGAGATATATGACTAAAAACTCGTAGTTCTTGTGTTTTATGGCTGGCCGTTTTCATGAGCTATTTCCCACTGTTTAGGGGTTCTGGGGAGATTTACAACGACCTTAACACCTGATACATGTTGGAAAGATATGACCCAAAACTAGCAGTTTTCACGTTTTTTGGCTGTTTTCATGAGCTATTGGCAACAGTTTTATGGTTCTAGGGCGATTTACAGGAACCTTAAGACCCGATGCATGTTTGAGAGTTATGACCAAAAACTCGTCTTTTTCGTGTTTTATGGTCATTTTCTTGAGTTATTGCCCACAGTTTTTGGGTTCCAGGCGGATTTGCACGCCTCATAAGAACCCTTACATGTTTAAGAGATATGACCAAAAACTCGCAGTTTTCGCATTTTATGGCCATTTTCATGAGCTATTACCCGTTGTTTTTGGGTTCTAGGGCGATTTACAACGACTTTACGATCCGATATATGTTTGAGAGATATGACCAAAAACTCACCGTTCTCGCGTTTTATGGCCGTTTTCATGAGCTATTGCCCATAGTTTTGGGGATCCTAGGCGATTTACAATGACCTTAAGACCCGACACATGGTTGAGTGTTATGCCTAAAAATTTGTCTTCTTCGTGTTTATGGCCAATTTCATGAGTTACTGCCCATAGTTTTTCAGTTCCAGTTGGATTTTCAAGGCCTATAAGACCCGTTACATATTTGACATATATGACTAAAAAACTCGTAGTTTTCCTGTTTTATGGCCATTTTCATGAGCCATGTCCCACATTTTTGGGGTTCCACGGCTATTTACATTGACCTTAAGACCCGATACATGTTTGAGAGTTATGACCAAAAACTCGTCATTTTCCTGTTTATGGTCATTTTCATGAGTTATTGCCCAAAATTTTTGGGTTCAAGTTGTATTTACAAGGCCTATAAGACCCGTTACATGTTTGAGATATATGACTAAAAACTTGTAGTTCTCGTGTTTTATGGCCGGCCGTTTTCATGAGCTATTGCCCACTGTTTAGGGGTTCTAGGCAGATTTACAACAACCTTAAGACCTGATACATATTGGATAGATATGACCCAAAACTCGCAGCTTTCGCGTTTTTTGGCTGTTTTCATGAGCTATTGCCAACAGTTTTATGGTTCTAGGGCGATTTATAGGAACCTTAAGAGCCGATACATGTTTGAGAGTTATGACCAAAAAATCGTCTTTTTCGTGTTTTATGGTTATTTTCATGAGTTATTTGCCCACAGTTTTTGGGTTCCAGGCGGATTTGCATGCCTCGTAAGAACCCTTACCTATTTGAGAGATATGACCAAAAACTCGCAGTTTTCGCGTTCTATGGTCGTTTTCATGAGCTATTGCCCATAGTATTGGGGTTGCAAGGCGATTTACAACGACCTTAAGACCTGATACATGTTTGAGAGTTATGCCTAAAAATTCGTCTTCTTTGTGTTTATGGCCAATTTCATGAGTTATTGCCCATAGTTTTTGGGTTCCCGTTGGATTTTCAAGGCCTGTAAGACCCATTACATGTTTGAGATATATGACTAAAAAACTCGTAGTTTTCCTGTTTTATGGCCATTTTCATGAGCTATTTCCCACATTTTTGGGGTTCCAGGGCTATTTACATCGACCTTAAGACCCGATACATGTTTGAGAGTTATGACCAAAAACTCGCTGTTTTCGTGTTTATGGTCATTTTCATGAGTTATTGCCCACATTTTTTGGGTTCAAGTTGTATTTGGATGGCCTGTAAGACCCGTTACATGTTTAAGATATATGACTAAAAACTCGTAGTTCTCGTGTTTTATGGCCAACCGTTTTCATGAGCTTAAGACCCACTGTTTTCATGAGCTTAAGACCCACTCGTAGTTCTCGTGTTTTATGGCCCACTGTTTAGGGGTTCTAGGGAGATTTACAACGACCTTAAGACCTAATACATGTCAGAAAGATATGACCCAAAACTCATAGTTTTCATGTTTTTTTGGCTGTTTTCATGAGCTATTGCCAACAGTTTTATGGTTCTAGGGCGATTTACAGCAACCTTAAGACCCGATACATGTTTGAAAGTTATGACCAAAAACTCGTCTTTTTCATGTTTTATGGTTATTTTCATGAGTTATTGCCCACGGTTATTGGGTTCCAGACGGATTTGCATGCCTCGTAAGAACCCTTTCATAAAGTGGTTATTATCATATCTTCATACTTATGATAAATGTTTACATACCATGCTATAATTGTATTAACCGGAAACATTAATACTTGTGTGATTTGTAAACATAAAAGAGTCCCTAGTAAAGCCTCTTGTTAAACTAGCTTGTTGGTTAATATATGATCATGGTTTCCTGATCATGAACATAGAGATGTTATTAACAACAGGGTCATATCATTAGGAGAATGATGTGATGGACATACTCCTATAGTTAAGCGTAGCATAAAGATCAAGTCATTTAATATAGTTCATTTGCTATAAGCTTTCTGATACATAGTAACCTAATTCCTTCGACCATGAGATCATGCTTATCACCATCACCGGAAGGATGCTTTGATGACATCAAACACCACACCGTAACCGGGTGGCTATAAAGATGGAATTGAGTGTTCGGAAAGTATGGGTTGAGACACATGGATCAAGAGTGGGATTTGTCCATCCATATGACGGATAGATATACTCTGGGCCCTCTCGGTGGAATGTCATCCAATTAGCTTGCAAGCATGTGACTGGCTCACAAGGGATCACATACCACAGGAACGAGAAAATAGTACTTATCGGTAACGAGGTTGAACTAGGTATGCAGAGATACCGACGATCAAAACCTCGGATAAGTAAACTATCGTGAGACAAAGGGAAATTGGTATCGTATGTAAGTGGTTATTCGATCGCAAAGTAATCGTAGAAATATGTGGGAGCCATATGAATTTCCAGATTCCTCTATTGGTTATTGATCGGAGAAGTGTCTCGATCATGTCCGCATAATTCACGAACCGTAGGAAGACACACTTAAGGATTCGACGTTGTTTGAGTAGTTATGGAATGATGAGTAAGAGACCGAATGTTGTTCGGAGTCTCGGATGGGATCCGGTATATCACGAGGAGATCCGGAATGGTCTGGAGAATAAGATTCATATAAGGAAAGTCCTGTTTCGGGGTTGGAGAATGGTTCCGGTGTTTTCATCGAGAATGTTCTAGAAGGTTCCGGAATGTCCGACACTCCGGAGGGGAAGGGTACATGGATGTGTTATATCAAGTTGGTATGATTACATCTTGTACTAGGTGTCATCGCTGAACAAAATAAAGGGTTTAATCAAATCCTAGTTTGAAAAAGTCAAACGCCAATTTGAAAAGTCAAACGGCTATTTTGGGAAGTGGAGAGGGAGGTGAAAACCGAGTTGGGGAGGACTTCCTCCCCTCTACCGCCGGCCCACCTTGAATCCGAGTTGGGGAGGGACTCCCCTCCCCTGGCGCGGCCCCCTCTACCTATATAAGGAGGGGCAGGGCTCCCCTCCTAGACACACAAGTTGCCTCCTCTAAACCCTAGCTCCAAGCCGCCACCGCCCTCCATAGCCGCCGCCGGCCCTAGGGCAACACGCCGCCGCTGGCCAAGCCCCCTCCTCGGCGTGTCTAAACCCTAGATCGTCGAGGGTCTCTCTCATACTCCACCATACTCGCTCCGGCTTAAGGCGAAGCCCTGCGAGATCTCCCCTCTACTTCGGTACGTCGTACCACGCCGGAATCGCGAGGACAGTGCTACAACCTCCGCTGCCTCCTGGAACAAGGGAGAGGAAGGTCTTCATCGAGTACCGAACGTGTGACCGACTGCGGGAGCACTGCCGGAACGCAGCGCCGGAAGGATCGTCTACGCGATCTTGAGATCGGCAAGTGTACGACTACATCACCCACGAGAATCTGCTCTCGTTAACCGCTTTGGAATCTTCGAGGGTGAGTTCCTCTATTGACTCGTTGCTACAATCTAGTAGATAGATCTTGGCTTGATCATAGATTAGATCTTGATTGTGTGTTCATGCGGTAGAATTTTTTTGTTTTCCATGCTACGAACCCCAATAGTGGTATCAGAGTCGTGTCTATATGTAGATCTGTTACACGAGTAGAACACAATGGTCATTGTGGGCGTTGATGCTTTTGTTGTCGATTGCTTATTGTGTACTTTGCATCTTGCGGGATGGTGGGATGAAGCGGCTCGGGCTAACCTTACATGACATCGTTCATGAGACTTGCTCCACGCTTGACATGCAACTTCTATTGCATAAGTGGCTTTGCGGGTGCCTGTTTCTCCCAACATAGTTAACATTCAATTTACAACGGGTGATTGACAATACTAGTATCAATGTTGTTGTTCTTGTTTGTAAGTTAGAACGACACTTATTGAAAGCCCCAAACCACGTAAAACATGCAAAGAAAATTAGAGACGTCTAAGTTTGTTTTGCAGGGGTGTGCTGTGATGTGATATGGCCATGATTGTGATTATATTTGATGTATGCAATGTTCCTTATTGTAAGTTGGCAACCGGCAGGAGCCATATGGTTGTCTTTAAATTCTGTTAAGACCCGCGTGTCTATTCAAAGTAGTTGTAATAGTTGAAGCCGGTGGACGACAACCATGGAGCAGCATCATGGACCTTGATGCAATGTCGGTGATGATGGAGATCATGTTCGTGCTTGAAGATGGAGATCAGAAGCACAAAGAAGAAAGGCCATATCATATCACATATTATGAATTGCATGTGATGTTAATCCTTTTTGCATCTTGTATTGCTTAGTTAACGACGGTAGCATTATAAGATGATCCCTCATGCACATGAATTTCAAATCATAAGTGTTCACCCTTAGTTAGCACCGTTGCTAAAGCTTGTTGTTTTGAAGCACCACGTGATGATCGGGTGTGTTAGATTCTGCAAGTGTATACAACGTGAGCAAGCCAGATTTGCTCATGCAGAAGCTAAGGTTTGATCTTGACGAGCCTAGCATGTATAGACATTGTCTCGGAACACGGATCACCAAAAGGTAAAGCATGAGTCATATAGTAGATATGATGAACATGTTGATTGTTCGCCATTGAAGCTACATCAACTCTCGTGATGATCGGTTTTGATGTGGTGGATTTGGTTCGTGTGATCACTAAAACAATGTGAGGGATATTGTTTTGAGTGGGAGTTCAACGGCAATATGATTAAAAGTTGAACACTATTTATCATAAATTAAATCAAAGTGAATTTGCATAGTTGTTGTAGTCATTGGCATCCGTTTACCACCTTGAGCTTAGTTATAATTGAGATGATAGAACTATAGAATTCTGGTTAGTTACTTTACGAACTGGTATCATATTGTTTTGAAGTGTTAATCTAAAGTTTAAAAGTCCTATTGCAAATTTTCAGTAAGTTCCGGTTACTCCATGAAGTTTAATAATTGGTATTAAAATCGAGAGTGACAATTCCAAGAGTTAGTGTATGAGTATCATGTTTGTCTCCTTGATTCTTGATATTCAAAGAATTGTCTTAATATCAAGGTTATCTAGGATCTGAAAGAGTTGTTTCAGAAACCATGATGTGTGGAAGATATTGTGATATCTGAAACAAAGTTTTGGTCGCAACATGATAGAGTATAATATGTCAAAAGTCATGTTCTCATATTTGATGAGAATTTGCAAAAGGTTGGAGACACTAGTTGTTCTAAACCTCCAAAAGGTTTTGGAGAGCAACATTATACTCATGATTCACCGTTATAAGCTAAAAGTATCTTGATCATGGATGATTCCATGATAAGGGTAAATATTTGATGTAGGTAAAATGTTTACTACACCAAGAGATTACTAAAGAAAGGAATTTGAAAGAACACCAAACATTTGATGATGGTGAACTACTTCAAAGTGCAAGTCCAAAGACATTGGTATTCTACTATACATGCTTTGGACTATGTGTCATGTATATGGCTCCACTATTGATGTTGATAGATTCTTTCAAACAGAACATGAAATACTGAAAGAGAATCTCATAAGTATATGGTAGAAAAGAAAAGACTAGAATTGTTCAGCTTAAGTATATAGATGATATACATGTTATGGATATATTCTTTGCTTATTAAACAATGTGGTTCTTAAGTATTTGATACTGAATTTGTTGGTGTGAATCGTCATATGAAACAACACAATTCATGAACTACAATGGCCTAAGTAACTAGCAAAAGAATATGTGATGATGTTCATCGAGAACAAATAAAGGTTTATTGTGTTGCTCGTTAAAAGCTTGCCTTCAAGATTTGTTTTATCAGGTATTATGAGAACAAAAGGGTTGTTCAATTAATTGCCGTAATCCATAAAAGATGGATGATTCACAAATCTCGTTGAAGAAATCACATCCATAAATCTAGTGCTAAAAATGTCGAAAGACAAATTGATTGAAAGATCACTTATGAAGTGACATCGCCGTTTAAATTATATTGGAAAGAAAACATGGAGAAACTCCATATGGATGGAATTTTGGAGTCTTTTGATTTTTGATCAAATGACGTTTGTGAAACTTTCCTAGAGATAATTAAAACTTCGTTCATAGGCCAAAAGGGAACGAATGACTAGCTTATTGGAACTTGTACATATTGTTGTACGGAGTTCATTATGTGTAGTCAAGAGCGATGGATTTCAACTTCATATGCTTCCTCCGAAAATTTGAGTGAATATATGAATATTTACTTAATAAGGATGAAGTATGAAACATTTGAAAAGTTCAAAGATTTTCAAGATGAAGTGCAAAATCATTGTAACAAGAATATAAATAGTGTATGATAAGATCATAAAGGAAGATATTTGAGTTACAAGTTTAGCATAATACCTAAGATTTAAGGAATCATTCCGTGGATTTGCATTTCCCGAAACACCATAAGAGTATGGAGCGTTCGAGATATGTAATTAAACCTTGTTTGACATGGTAAGATCAAAGGTGTAATTCATAAAACTGTCATTATATTTTAAAGATTAGAAGCTTTAGAGACTACCGTTTTTCCATTGAAAAGAGCTCCATCATAATCTGTTGAATTGACACCATATAAAGTTATGGTTTGGGATAAAACCCAAGTCGTCCTTTCTTAAACATTGGTATGCTATGCATAAGAAAGATGTTTGCAACCAAAGTCGGATGAACCTATCTTTGTATGTTATTTCGAATAACTGTTCCTCCATAACATCGGAGACAAAAATGTTTGTCGCTTAGAACGTCAAGTTTCTTTAAGAAGGAATTTTTCGTGAAAAGTTAAGTGGGAGGACAAAAGAACTTTGATAAGGTTAAAAGAACCTTAGCTATATGTGAGTTACTTGGCCTTGAAAAGTGTTCCGGAGGCAGCAACAATGCTCATGGCTCACGTGACTCAAAGGTTGTGGTTATGGAGATCTAAGTTCCTATTAAAACAAGTAGGTCGGGTAAACAATCAAATACCAAGATTTGAGAGTTAAATCATTATTTGACAATAATGATCCGACTACATGCAAACAAGCGATGATGGGCCCTGACTCCGTCAAATGGCTTGAAGCCATAAAATCCGTGATAGTTCCATATACGAGAGATCAAGCTTTGAACTTGAAAGACCCTTTGGAAAGGTATAAGACCTTACAGTCGTATTTGGATCTATAAAGAAATAGACATGGATGTTTCACATCTATGAAATTATCGACATGTCGGGAAAGAGTTCACGACAATGTTCAAAGAGTTGACTATGACAAGATCTGATCTTTCATTAAGCGATATTTAGTTTAGACGGATTAATGTAGCAACTACGACATATAATTTTGTTATGTGTTGAATAAACAAAACAAGTTCTTCTAATAGAATGGTTACCAAGGACGTGTGCATGACACGGTCCAAAGGGTTTTGTTAATTCAAAGGATTCTAAAAGCATATGCAAACTTCAATAGTTGAAGTAAGCATCGCCGAGTTGGAATCTTCACCATGATGAAACTGTTAAAAGAGTTTAATTTCATCGGAGACGATGAAGATGCTTGCATTTGCAAGAAATTAAGTGGGAGCGCTAAGACATGTTTCTAATACATTATGTGGAAAACATATTGTTGATTGGAAATAATGTATCTTTTATTAACACAGAATAAGAATTTCATCTCGATGAAAGGCTTAGGCAGAACCCGAATATTTGGCATCAATGTCTATATGGATAAATTGTGACGCCAATATGGTTGTGCCAGAAGTACATAGACGAGATATTGAATGAGTTCAATATAGAAACTACAAGAAAGGTTCTTGTTGCACAGGAAGGATTGGATAAAGATTTAAGTATTTTTGATACTTGATAGATACAATCACAAAGAGTATTTTATCAAGCATGCTGTGATGTGTACAAATCCAGAAGTGTCCTATGCTCTAAATATTATGAGCATATACCAGAATAATTCATTAGATGATCATTGGACGATAGTAAAGATATTCTTATGATCTTTTAAAAGAACTAAGAATATATTATTTTGTAGAAGTGACAAATAGATGGTTAGTTCATTGTAAAAGTATTACATTGATACTAGTTTTGTCATGAAGTACAAATTAAGTTTATCTCAATCTAAACTAAGGGTGGCACAATGTGATGGAAAGTAAGTTCCATAATGGATTTGGATGAGTTCCAAAGTTAAAGACATTGTGACAGATACTACAACAAAAGGCTAAGTATATAACTGCTATTATAGCAGCAAAAGAGGGCATTTGTGTCAAGTAGTTTGTTATCAAACTAGGTGTAGTTCACAGCAGGGATAATACTATGGAGATATATTGTACGATAATATTATCAACATGTTTTAACCCCAAAGAACTAAAGGTCACACCAAAGGACCAAATTTGTACAAAGCCATCTCATTAGAAAATGAGTGTTGCGTAGAGACGCAAAGACATGCAATTACACACGGACCTGGAAGTGTCAGATCCGTAGAGACGCAAAGATTGCGTAGAGACCACTAGCAATCGTGTACATACAACACCAGAAAGCCATAGGTGTTGAATACACAAAGGTTTGAAACTAGATTATTGACTCTAGTGCAAGTGGGAGACTGTTGGAGATATGCCCAATAGGCAATAATAAAGTGGTTATTATCATATCTTCATACTTATGATAAATGTTTACATACCATGCTATAATTGTATTAACCGGAAACATTAATACTTGTGTGATTTGTAAACATAAAAGAGTCCCTAGTAAAGCCTCTTGTTAAACTAGCTTGTTGGTTAATATATGATCATGGTTTCCTGATCATGAACATAGAGATGTTATTAACAACAGGGTCATATCATTAGGAGAATGATGTGATGGACATACTCCTATAGTTAAGCGTAGCATAAAGATCAAGTCATTTAATATAGTTCATTTGCTATAAGCTTTTTGATACATAGTAACCTAATTCCTTCGAACATGAGATCATGCTTATCACCATCACCGGAAGGATGCTTTGATGACATCAAACACCACACCGTAACTGGGTGGCTATAAAGATGGCATTGAGTGTTCGGAAAGTATGGGTTGAGACACATGGATCAAGAGTGGGATTTGTCCATCCATATGACGGATAGATATACTCTGGGCCCTCTCGGTGGAATGTCATCCAATTAGCTTGCAAGCATGTGACTAGCTCACAAGGGATCACATACCACGGGAACGAGAAAAGAGTACTTATCGGTAACGAGGTTGAACTAGGTATGCAGAGATACCGACGATCAAAACCTCGGATAAGTAAACTATCGTGAGACAAAGGGAAATTGGTATCGTATGTAAGTGGTTCATTCGATCGCAAAGTAATCGTAGAAATATGTGGGAGCCATATGAATTTCCAGATTCCTCTATTGGTTATTGATCGGAGAAGTGTCTCGATCATGTCCGCATAATTCACGAACCGTAGGAAGACACACTTAAGGATTCGACGTTGTTTGAGTAGTTATGGAATGATGAGTAAGAGACCGAATGTTGTTCGGAGTCTCGGATGGGATCCGGGATATCACGAGGAGATCCGGAATGGTCTGGAGAATAAGATTCATATAAGGAAAGTCCGGTTTCGGGGTTGGAGAATGGTTCCGGTGTTTTCATCGAGAATGTTCTAGAAGGTTCCGGAATGTCCGACACTCCGGAGGGGAAGGGTACATGGATGTGTTATATCAAGTTGGTATGATTACATCTTGTACTAGGTGTCATCGCTGAACAAAATAAAGGGTTTAATCAAATCCTAGTTTGAAAAAGTCAAACGCCAATTTGAAAAGTCAAACGGCTATTTTGGGAAGTGGAGAGGGAGGTGGAAACCGAGTTGGGGAGGACTTCCTCCCCTCTACCGCCGGCCCACCTTGAATCCGAGTTGGGGAGGGACTCCCCTCCCCTGGCGCAGCCCACTGTTTAGGGGTTCTAGCGAGATTTACAACGACCTTAAGACCTGATACATGTTGGAAAGATATGACCCAAAACTAGCAGTTTTCGTGTTTTTTGGCTGTTTTCATGAGCTATTGGCAACCGTTTTATGGTTCTAGGGCGATTTACAGGAACCTTAAGACCCGATACATGTGTTGAGAGTTATGACCAAAAACTCGTCTTTTTCGTGTTTTATGGTTATTTTCATAAGTTATTGCCCACGGTTTTTGGGTTCCAGGCGGATTTGCATGCCTCGTAAGAACCCTTTCCCGTTTGAGAGATATGACCAAAAACTCGCAGTTTTCGCATTTTCTGAACGTTTTTATGAGCTTTTGCCCGCTGTTTAGGGTTCCAGGGCGATTTACGACGACTTTACGATCCGATGTATGTTTGAGAGATATGACCAAAAACTCGTTGTTTTCGTGTTTTATGGCCGTTTTCATGAGCTATTGTCCATAGTTTTGGGGATCCTAGGCGATTTACAACTACCTTAAGACCCGATACATGTTTGAGAGTTATGCCTAAAAATTCGTCTTTTTCGTGATTATGGCCAATTTCATGAGTTATTGCCCATAGTTTTTGGGGTCCAGTTGGATTTTCAAGGCCTGTAAGACTCGTTACATGTTTGAGATATTTGACTAAAAAACTCATAGTTTTCCTGTTTTAGGCCATTTTCATGAGCTATTCCCCACATTTTTGGGGTTATTTACATCGACCTTAAGACCCGATACATGTTTGAGAGTTATGACCAAAAACTCGTCGTTTTCGTGTTTATGATCATTTTCATGAGTTATTGCCCACAGTTTTTGGGTTCAAGGTGTATTTGCAAGGCCTGTAAGACCCATTACATGTTTGAGATATATGACTAAAAACTCGTAGTTCTTGTGTTTTATGGCCAGCCGTTTTCATGAGCTATTGCCCACTATTTAGGGGTTCTGGGGAGATTTACAACGACCTTAACACCTGATACATGTTGGAAAGATATGACCCAAAACTAGCAGTTTTCGCGTTTTTTGGCTGTTTTCATGAGCTATTGGCAACAGTTTTATGGTTCTAGGGCGATTTACAGGAACCTTAAGACCCGATACATGTTTGAGAGTTATGACCAAAAACTCGTCTTTTTCGTGTTTTATGGTCATTTTCTTGAGTTATTGCCCATAGTTTTTGGGTTCCAGGCGGATTTGAATGCCTCATAAGAACCCTTACATGTTTGAGAGATATGACCAAAAACTCGCAGTTTTCGCGTTTTATGGCCGTTTTCATGAGCTATTGCCCGCTGTTTTTGGGTTCCAGGGCGATTTACAATGACTTTACGATCCGATATATGTTTGAGAGATATGACCAAAAACTCACTGTTCTCGCATTTTATGGCCGTTTTCATGAGCTATTGCCCATAGTTTTGGGGATCCTAGGTGATTTACAACGACCTTAAGACCCGACACATGGTTGAGTGTTATGCCTAAAAATTTGTCTTCTTCGTGTTTATGGCCAATTTCATGAGTTATTGCCCATAGTTTTTCAGTTCCAGATGGATTTTCAAGGCCTATAAGACCCGTTACATATTTGACATATATGACTAAAAAACTCGTAGTTTTCCTGTTTTATGGCCATTTTCATGAGCCATGTCCCACATTTTTGGGGTTCCACGGCTATTTACATTGACCTTAAGACCCGATACATGTTTGAGAGTTATGACCAAAAACTCGTCATTTTCGTGTTTATGGTCATTTTCATGAGTTATTGCCCACAATTTTTGGGTTCAAGTTGTATTTGCAAGGCCTATAAGACCCATTACATGTTTGAGATATATGACTAAAAACTCGTAGTTCTCGTGTTTTATGGCCGGCCGTTTTCATGAGCTATTGCCCACTGTTTAGGGGTTCTAGGCAGATTTACAACGACCTTAAGACCTGATACATATTGGATAGATATGACCCAAAACTCGCAGCTTTCGCGTTTTTTGGTTGTTTTCATGAGCTATTGCCAACAGTTTTATGGTTCTAGGGCGATTTACAGGAACCTTAAGAGCCGATACATGTTTGAGAGTTATGACCAAAAAATCGTATTTTTCGTGTTTTATGGTTATTTTCATGAGTTATTTGCCCACAGTTTTTGGGTTCCAGGCGGATTTGCATGCCTCGTAAGAACCCTTACCTATTCCAGGTATATGACCAAAAACTCGCAGTTTTCGCGTTCTATGGCCGTTTTCATGAGCTATTGCCCATAGTATTGGGGTTGCAAGGCGATTGACAACGACCTTAAGACCTGATACATGTTTGAGAGTTATGCCTAAAAATTCGTCTTCTTCGTGTTTATGGCTAATTTCATGAGTTATTGCCCATAGTTTTTGGGTTCCAGTTGGATTTTCAAGGCCTGTAAGACCCATTACATGTTTGAGATATATGACTAAAAAACTCGTAGTTTTCCTGTTTTATGGCCATTTTCATGAGCTATTTCCCACATTTTTGGGGTTCCAGGGCTATTTACATCGACCTTAAGACCCGATACATGTTTGAGAGTTATGACCAAAAACACGCCGTTTTCGTGTTTATGGTCATTTTCATGAGTTATTGCCCATAGTTTTTAGGTTAAAGTTGTATTTGGATGGCCTGTAATACCTTACATGTTTAAGATATATGACTAAAAACTCATAGTTCTCGTGTTTTATGGCCGGCCGTTTTCATGAGCTTAAGACCCACCGTTTTCATGAGCTTAAGACCCACTTGTAGTTCTCGTGTTTTATGGCCCACTGTTTAGGGGTTCTAGGGAGATTTACAACGACCTTAACACCTGATACATGTTAGAAAGATATGACCCAAAACTCGTAGTTTTCGCATTTTTTTGGTTGTTTTCATGAGCTATTGCCAACAGTTTTATGGTTCTAGGGCGATTTACATCAACCTTAAGACCCGATACATGTTTGAAAGTTATGACCAAAAACTCGTCTTTTTCATGTATTATGGTTATTTTCATGAGTTATTGCCCACGGTTATTGGGTTCCAGGCGGATTTGCATGCCTCGTAAGAACCCTTTCCTGTTTGAGAGGTATGACTAAAAACTCGCAGTTTTCGCGTTTTCGGGCCGTTTTCATGAGCTATTGCCCGCCGTTTAGGGTTCCAGGGCGATTTACGACGACTTTACGATCCAATATATGTTTGAGAGATTTGACCAAAAACTCGTTGTTTTCGTGTTTTATGGCCGTTTTCATGAGCTATTGTCCATAGTTTTAGGGATCCTAGGCGATTTACAACTACCTTAAGACCCGATACATGTTTGAGAGTTATGCCTAAAAATTCGTCTTTTTCGTGTTTATGGCCAATTTCATGAGTTATTGCCCATAGTTTTTGGGTTCCAGTTGGATTTTCAAGGCCTGTAAGACCCGTTACATGTTTGAGATATATGACTAAAAAGTCATAATTTTCCTGTTTTATGGCCATTTTCATGAGCTATTTCACACATTTTTGGGATTATTTACATCGACCTTAAGACCCGATACATGTTTGAGAGTTATGACCAAAAACTCGTCGTTTTCGTTTTTATGGTCATTTTTATGAGTTATTGTCCATAGTTTTGGGGTTCAAGTTGTATTTGCAAGGCCTGTAAGACCCGTTACATGTTTGAGATATATGACTAAAAACTCGTAGTTCTCGTGTTTTATGGCCGGCCATTTTCATGAGCTATTGCCCACTGTTTAGGGGTTCTAGCGAGATTTACAACGACCTTAAGACCTGATACATGTTGGAAAGATATGACCCAAAACTCGCAGTTTTCGCTTTTTTGGCTGTTTTCATGAGCTATTGCCAATAGTTTTATGGTTCTAGGGCGATTCACAGGAACCTTAAGAGCCGATACATGTTTGAGAGTTATGACCAAAAACTCGTCTTTTTCATGTTTTATGGTTATTTTCATGATTAATTGTCCACGGTTTTTGGGTTCCAAGCGGATTTGCTTGCCTCGTAAGAACCCTTACCTGTTTGAGAGTTATGACCAAAAACTCACAGTTTTCGCGTTTTATGGTCGTTTTCATGAGCTATTGCTCGCAGTTTTGGAGTTCCAGGGCGATTTATGATGACTTTACGATCCGATATATGTTTGAGAGATATGACCAAAAACTCACAGTTTTCGCGTTTTATGGCTGTTTTCATGACCTATTGCCCATAGTTTTGGGGTTCAAAGGCGATTTACAACGACCTTAAGACCCGATATATGTTTGAGAGTTATGCCTAAAAATTCGTCATATTCGTGTTTATGGCCAATGTAAATAGCCCTGCCATATCGAGTCTTAAGGAACACGAAAATGTTTTTTACACTATATATATAATTTTTTAACTAATCAAGGTAGGGCATCCACCCTACCTTGTAGAAAGGAGAGCTCCGCCCCTGATCTCTATATCGTGGGCCCAAAACATTACCTATATTCTGATAGTGATAAAAAGCCATGGAGACTTCCTCCTCGCCCTCTCATTTTCTTCCTCCTCCAACATTGTGCACCATTCTATTGTTTATGCCGTTGACACGAAGTCAGGGTGGCATCATGCCCTAATAAAACACCCAATTCTAAAATTAATTTAGGTGCTAACAAACATCGCCGGCGAGGATGGCTATTGTTGTTTACCTTGTTGCGTCACCTCGTGAACGCCAGAACCCTCCCCCTCCCCTGGGGATCCCTTCTTAATGTTCTTTCGCCTCCTTGCACCCTCTCTTATTCAATCTCTTGCGATGCATCTCCTCTCCTCCAACTACAACTGAGAGTTCCTTTGGATCCGAATAAATTTCATTACAAAAATCATAGAAATAATCCTGAAAATTAACAAAATTAAACGAGTCGATGTGAACCTGAAAACCACCCACTGTCACTGGACGACCGACCTAGGCTGCTGGTCTGTGTTCATTGTTAAGTATTTATTTGTTTTCTCTTATGTACATCATAATTCCAAGTACCAGCGATTTGTGCTGCCTTTTATTCAACTGTTGATGTAGTCACAAATATTTCTTTCACTACTTTTAAAATTATGTACAGATCCTGAAATCTGATCGGATGGTTCTCAAGAATTAGTTACTACATAGAATTAACGAAACAGAATTCTGAAAATGTATGACAGTCGTCACCATTAACCGGGTAACTACGTATGTAGAAGGTTTTATTTGAAATGGAAAATACATTTACAGTACTACTCCAGAATAAGACGACCCGGTCTCGAATACAGAGGTCGACGACAGTGGAGCGTGGCCACAAGATACGTAGGTACGGTACGATAGATATACTGTACAGGTCAAGTCGACCTAGCTAGCTAGGTAGTCCACGCGACGGCCTAGGTTGCTAGCACGGCAGGTGGTTGCATTGAGTACACTCGCTGAATAATCATAGATACATGTTGAGATCCAATCCAATACTCCAGTACTGGCTAGGAGTTAGTACTAGCTAGAGTGACATGCATGGTAGTACGATCATGCAGCACGATCGAGGGCAAGACCGGCATTCGACGCAGAAGCTAGCGCGCACCGCGATCCATAGAGGGGTTGCCGCAGGCAGGGTGGGCCCCACGGCCAGCGATCACGTGACGGCTAGCTTCCGTGCAGCATGCAACACTAATCATCACCGTCCACGACAAGCTAGCCCAAAACCCAAGAAGCGCAACAGCACCGTCCCAGCTCGGCCGATCATCATAATGCTACCAACACAGTCGCCCAAAATACAAGTTCTGGTGATCGATCGATCGATTTCCTGCCCAACAATTGCCCTATCTACACTAGATCACTGTCCCTCGAGATCGCTTCTCATCGATCGATCGACTGATGGGTTCCATATTTGCAAAAGGATGCCATCTTCGGTCTTGCTTGCTTGGGTCAGAGCACGATCACGGATCACCTGGAGGAGTCGCCGCCGCCGCCGCGAGGGTGGTGGTGGCCGTGGTGGTCGGAGGAGACGAGCGCGTGGATGGCGCCGGAGAGGCCGTTGACGGCGGCGACGAGGCCGGCGAAGCCCTGGCGCCGCACCTCGTTGCGCTCCGCCTCGAGGCGCAGCCGCCGCTCCTCCAGCTCCAGCACCTCCCGGTGCCGCCGCTCCCGCTTGTCCTCGCACGCCACCAGCGTCCGCGCCAGCACCGTCGCGCTCCGCACCACGCTCGACCCCAGCCGCTCCACGCGCCGCCGACGCTTCGCCTCCGGTTCGTCCGCGTCCCCTGACCCGCCGCCGCCGTCCGTCCCGGACTCCGACGAACCCGTCATGTCCTCCTCGGCTGCGTACGTACACATCAGAGAAAAACATCATGATCACACCGGTTAATTAGCACTTCACATGACGTTGCACATGAGCAATATACTACGTTACAAATGCATTCAAACAAAAGAAGCTGGCATAGTGGCATGGCAAAGCAAAGAAGAAACCAAAGTGCACACGAGGCAAGAAACCGAAGCAACCAAAGGTGCTTTCTCGCATGCTTGAGCCAAGGTTTCAGGCTTTTGCTAATGGATCTCAGCCAGGCTTTGTAAAGTGATACTATACTACTCGCTAGGTTTGAAGTTGTACGCAATTCTTTTGTTTCTTTACGAGATGCATGCAGCAGACTTGCAGACCAAAGCTCATACTAGTATCAGGCCTAGCTTGTATAGATCACAGAGACACAGAGCAATACAATACTACTCCTGTACAGTTACGTGTCACATTTTTTTTTGCGGCTACTCCTGAACTTGAAGATAGTGGAGTTGGATTCCAGTCCATGCATGGACTGCATGCAGCTTTACGACCGCGTGTGTGCATCCACCCAGCCCAGCGGTAAAAAGGTTAAAAAGCGAGCGCACACCACAGCACAGCGCATGAGGTAAAATAATTACGCCAACTCGACGCGGAAAGTAGGTATCCGCCCTTCCAATCATAACGCGCGGGCCCGCGTGTCAGTTAAGTTAATGCATGGATAGTTTAGCTATACTCTAGAGAAAGCACTAACGGATGCGGGAGAGATTAAGTTTAGGAACGGGCGCGCGGCGCCACGAGACGAGCATTACCGGAAACGGACGTGGCCGGCGGCAGAGGCACCGGCGGTGGGAGCTGCAGCATTGGCGGCGGCTGCTGCGAAGGGTGATGGTGAGGATGAGCATGGTGGTGCTGGTGCTGCTGCTGCGCTAGGAGAGGCTGGGGCTGGGGCTGAGGCTGAGTCTTGGGCGGTGAGGGCGGCGGTGGCGGTGGTGGTGGAGGAGGTGGTGGCAGGGCGAGCATGGGCGCAACGGTGGGCGTGGGCGCGATCGCGTTGCCGCCTCGGCGCTGGGCACGGCGGGAGAGGACGTCGCAGAGCGCGTCGTAGACCTCGGGGGCGAGGTTGGTGGGGAGGTTGTGGTCCTTGCGGTCGTGCCGCTCCATGGTCCAGTAGGACGGGAGCTGCTGCTGCTGGTGCTGCGTCGGCGGCGTGGGAGCGGCGCCGGCGCCTGGCGCGTCGGGGAGGGCGAGGGAGGTGGGGGCGGGTAGCACCACGGAGGCGCGTCGGGTCTCGTGGTCGCGGACCTTCTTGTAGTCTCGGAGCAGGTTGTCCCACTTGTCGTTGCACTGGTTCTGGCTGCGGAGGCAGCCGTTGATCCAGCAGTAGTTCTCGACCCACTTCCAGCGCTGCTCCGCTGAGCGCGGCGTGGGCGGCGAGGCCGGGCCGGCGGAGGGCGCCGCGGCGCCGGCCATGGCGACGCCCGCGCGGCGGTCGTCGTCGAGGCGCTTGGCGGTGATGAGGATGAGCGTCTCGTGGAGCGTCCAGTTGCCCTTGCGGTAGTCCCTGGGCGCGGAGGCCGGGGACGGGGGCGGCGCGGCGGGCGGGTAGGCGTGCGCGAGGGCGACCGGGGGAGGCGTGGATAGGTGCAGGTGGTGCGGGTGCGGGTGCGGGTGGTGCGCGCGGATGAAGCCGAGCGGGGACGCCGCCGCCGAGGAGGAGGGCGACGGGTCCGACGACGCCGACATGGCTGGCTGGCTGGCTGGCTACAGAGCTAAACGGGAGGACCAAAGGTCCAAAGCTAAGCTAAGCCGGGGCGTGACTGGGTGGGTTGGGGCATCGGGACGGGGTGCGAGAGCGAGGTTCGCGTTGTTGCGGCGAGGCGAGGCGGTATTTACATGTGGCACGGCGTTTGGTGCGTGCGGTACGGCACGGGGTCACGTCCCGTCTCGATCGATCGTTTCCCACACAACACTTCTCCATCGTTTTCCCCATGGTGGTGGTACGGTACGCACAATAACAGGGGGCGTTTTGCGTGGGGCGAGCTAGTAGAGTACTGGTACTGGACTGCTTACTGGGAGGAGATGAGGAGACTGAGTAGGGGGTGGCAGGGCGTGGCATGTGGAGTGAGGCAGTGGGGGCTGAGCGCCGCGCATCGCCCCGGCCGTCTCTCATGTGGAGAGATCAGTGCCCTGCCACTGGCAGAACCGCAGCCAGCCTTGACTCCCGCCTCGGGTTCTTGACTCGATCGTTTCTCCCATTCATTTTCATTTTCCTTTGCTTCTTCGTTTCTGTAACTCTGTTTTTTTCTTATCAAAAGGGTTTTCCTCAGATTCATTAATCCTTCTCAAACCCCATAATACCGACAACATACGCCCTTTTTGTTGTACTAGATCATCTTTTTTATACCTGAATGATATTTCATGTCTTTTTTGAATGTTAAATAACCCTTACCTCATCCACGTAGGGGGTTGGGACATGAAGGATCTGTCAATTCTAGACACCACCGGTACACTAATCCTACTTAAACCCCATAATACCCACAACATACGCCCCTTTTTGTTGTACCAGATCACCTTTTCTTATCAAAGGGTCTTCCAAAAATATTAACATCTTCGATACAAAATGTACGTAATGTAACAATATATTTCATTCAGGTTCTAACAATACTATTTTGATATTATAAATATTAACACTTTTTTCTATATTATATAGTTAGTCAAATTTTGAAAAGTTTGACTTTGACTAAAAATTGTACGCATCCTAATTTGGGATAAAGGGACTATTAAACTTACTCACACCTGCGACCCCCACGTTGTCTGAGAGAGAGAGGGGGAGAGAGAGAGAGAGAGAGACGGCTGAGTGCTCCTCCAGCGACCACCCCTTCACGTAGCCTCCTCCAGCTGTCGCTGGCGTCTGCCACCGGGCCTTCCCCATGTGGCATCGGCGGCGGCCCGATTTCTCCCACGTGCAGCATCCCATCTCGGGTGGCGGCGGTGCTTCTCGGCTGATGACGGTTTCGGCTGGTGGCGGTGGCGCGCCGACCCCATGTGCCCACTCTGCGTTGGTGTCGCTCACTTGGCGACACATAAACTGTTGCTCGCATTGATGCTACAGGTGACCGAACGATCCAGATCTAGGCCCTTTGGGCCCCAATCTGGGTCTGGGTGGGCCAACCGGTGCGCAAGGCGGCGGCTTCTCCTAGAGACAGGGATGGAGGCGCGACAACTGGGTGGTAGGGATGGAGCCAACCTGCTGCAACGCGGTGGCGGAGTTTAACAGGTCTGATGGCGAGGAGCAAGAGGGTAGCAACGATAACCTACATGCTGCACCATAGCAACGGCGACTTTACAGACCCGACCTGGGTCCAGCCGTGCTGCTCGGCCTGGTGTGTCATGCTGCTGCGTCCGGCCGACACCCATTGTTGGCGGTGGAGAATGCCCTCCATGTGGTTGTGCTGCTGCCTCCCTCCGGTTCTAGTGTTGGCATGGTGTGCTACCGCCGTCTTGTCCAATCAGCTACTGCGACAGCGGTGGAGGTAGTTCCCTCAAGTCGGCTGCAGCGCTAGCGACTTCGGAACCTGCTAGCTCCATTTTTCGTTTCTAGGCCTCGCATCGGTTCACAGTGAAACGATGATGGTGGCATCAAGACCATGGTGGCGCATGTAGGTGCGTGGCGTTGATTAGTGGAAGACTGCGGATCGTTTGGGTAGTGATTTTTTGGGGGTCGGCAGAAATCCATGTCGGTCTTAAGACATCGACAGGGCGACGCCTACGAGTGCCAACATTCCTTCTTGAAAGGCATCAGACATACCCCTTCCCCACTAATGTTGTCTCAGTTGATGTAGAGCCTGTTGGGAACCCCAAGAGCAAGGTATGATGAGCACACCAACAAGTTTTTCCTCAGTTATAGAACCAAGGTTATCGAACCAGTAGGAGAAAGAAACCACTTCTGAAGGTGTTGCTAGCAACGTGGAACCTGCACACAACACAACCAAAATACTCTGCCCTAACTTATCAATGAGGTTGTCAAGCTCACTGGTTTTGCTGAAAACAAAGGATTAAACGTATAGTGTGAAAGAAAGTAATTGCTTGTGGTAATTGCATAAAGTAAACAGTAAACAATAGATGAAATATCGATGGTAAGGAATGGACCGGGGTCCACAGTTCACTAGAGGTGTTTCTCCATAAGATAAATAATATATTGGGTGAACAAATTATAGTTGGATAATTGACAAATAAGAATGCATAACAATGCATATACATGACATGATGATCACTACGAGATTCACTTGGGAATTACAACATGATACATATACTGTAATCCAACTGCATCTATGACTAATAATCCACCTCCGGAATATCATCCGAACAACCATCAGGTATAAAGTTGCAAGCAACAGATAATTACATTAAGCAAAGTGTGTAATGTAAATAATACAATTGCCCTTGAACAAAGGATTGTTGTTTTCTCCCTAGTAGCAACATCACATCTACAATCTTAAAAATTTCTGTCAATCTCCCAGATTACTAGAGGCATGAACCTACTATCGAGCATAAATACTCCGTGTTGGAGTCACAAGCAAATACTTGGCCAAAGTAGCTACTAGCAACGGAGAGCATGCAAGATCACAAATAACATAGACATGATAGAACAATAATCAATCTGACATAATACTCAATATCCATCGAATTCCCGCAAACACAACATGTAGGATTACAATAAGATGATCTTGATCATGATAGGCAGCTCACAAGATCTAAACATGGTAGGACAAATAGGAGAAACAACCATCTAGCTACTGCTATGGACCCATAGTCCAAGGATGAACTACTCACACATCACTCTGGAGGCTGGCATAGTGATGAAGAAGGCCTCCGGGATGATCTCCCCTCTCCGGCAGAGTGCTGGGAAGAGCTTCAGATCCCTCCCGATCTAGGGACGACGGTGGCGGTGGCTACGGATGTTTTCATGGATTTCTGATCCTCCCTCTAGGGTTTTTGTCTCGGGGGGTTTATATAGGCGAAGGGGCAAGGTCGGTGGAGCGCCAGAGGGCCCACGCCATGGCCAGGCGTGACCAAGGGTGGACCCACATGGACCCCTTGTGTGGCTGCCTCGTGGCGCCTCTTCGTCTCTCCTTCGGACTCCGTGTCGTGTCAAGAAAAATAGGAACTTCGACTGTTATTTCGTCCAATTTCGAGAATATTTCCTTACTAGTTTTTCTGAAACCAAAAACAACAGAAAACAGGAAACTGGCTCTGTGGCGCTTGTTAATATGTTAGTTCTAGAAAATTCATAAAAATGCTACAGAGTGTAGACAAAATATAAGATAGTTGGTGCAAAACAAGAATAGAGCACCAAAAATTATAGATACGTTTGCAACGTATCAACATCCCAAGCTTAACTCCTACTTGTCCTCGAGTAGGTAAATGATAAAAAGAATAATTTTTTAGGTGATATTTACCATCACAATCTTGATCAATGTATTGCAAAGCATGGATAGCTGGGATCATAGTACTCTAAAAATAATCATGAAAGATATATTTCTAACAATAAGACATAGCAACTATGTTGCAACATGAAAGGCTACACAAACAAAAGATCATGAATAATGCTTTGAAAGACATTTGTTTGTTTCACGTATAGAAAACATAGCAAGAGTGGTATTCAGCTTGTCCTTCATGGAATAGAAAAACATAAATGCATAGGACTGATACTTCGAAAATGTATCTATAATTTTTTATGTTCCATGCTTGCTTATTATCTACTTTGCTTTGCTTTGTCCATACTTTGAGGTGTTTTTATATGTTTTCTGGTACTAACCTATTAACAAGTTGCCACGGTGCTAGTTGCGTGTTTTCTTCTGTTTTTTGTTCTAGAAAGGTAGAAAATCAATATTATCGGAATTGGACGGGACAAAATCCAAAGTCAATATTTTACCGTGGGGAACACGAAGCCGGAGTACGAGACAAAGGAGACCCACCAGGGGGCCACACCCCCTGGTCATGCGAGTGGTCCCACCCTGCGCCTGGGGGGTGCAGCCGCCCTGGTGGCCCCCTGTCTCGCCTCTTCGCCTATAAGAAGCCCCCGATGCAGAAACCCTAGGAACCCGATCAAAATTCCACGAAACCGTCTGTGGTCGCCGCCACCATCATCCCTAGATCGGGGGGATCTAAAGCTCTTCTCGACACCCTGCCGGAGGGGAGATCATCCCGGAGGCCTTCTTCTTCATCATGCCAGCCTCCGGTATGAAGCGTGAGTAGTTCCACCTTGGTCTACGGGTCCATGTAGTAGCTAGATGGTTGTATCTCCTCCTTGTGCTTTCATGTCTAGATCTTGTGAGCTCCGTTCATGGTCAAGATATAATCTATTTGTAATCATGCATGTTGTGTTTGCAGGGATCCGATGGATATTGAGATTACTATGTCAGATTGATTAATGGTTTTGTCTATTTGATTCTACCATGTCTGTGTTGTTTGTGATCTTGCATGATTTCCGTTGTTAGTAGCTATCTTGGCCAAGTAGTTGATAGTGACTCCAAGAGGGGGTATTTATGCTTGATAGTGGGTTCATGCATCTACTTAATCAAGGGAAGTGACAGAAATCTCTACGGTTGTAGATGTGCTGTTGCCACTAGGGAGAAAACAGCGGTCTCTTGTTCATGAAACAAGTGGATTGTTTACCTTACACACTTTGCTTAAAGCAGTTGTATGTTGCTTACAACTTAATACTGGAGGGGGTTCGGATGATAACCCAAAGGTGGACTTCTAGTCATAGATGCAGTTGGATGGCGGTCTATGTATATTGTTGTATTTCCCAATCGAATCTCATAGGATCTTTTTGTCTCGTATTGCATTGTTATACCTTGCTCAGTCCTGTCAATTGCCCTGCTGTAATTTGTTTACCCAGCATGCCATGTTTGTTTATCTAAGGAGAACATCTCTAGTGAACTATGGACCCCGGTCCAAATCTTTACCATTGATACATCTTCCATTGTTACTGTTTACTTGCTGCAAACCATCATCACCTTCCACACCATACAGTTAATCCTTTGTTACAGCAACCAGTGAGATTGACAACCTCACTGTTCGTTGGGGCAAAGTCTTGAGTTTGTGTTGTGCAGGTTTCCACGTTGCTTGCAACACCTGGATGGCGTTTCCTTCCTCCTACTGGTTCGATAACCTTGGTTTCTTACTGAGAGAAGACTTGCTGATGTGCTGCATCACACCTTGCTCTTGGGGTTTCCCACGAAGCGCTCCACATCAACAAGGAGCCATCAACAAGTTTTCTGGCGCTGTTGTCGGGGAGGCTAAGGATGTCTTCACAAGGGGAGTCCTCCTCAACCTTTCTCTTTACTTTGTTTTTTATTTTGCTTAGTTTCTTTTGCTTGGTTTTGTTTGCCTCTTTTTATCAAAAACTCCACCCATGCTCCCGGTGTAGGTCTGATTTGTTGATGCGGAACACCTCCTACGGGAATTGCCGGTGGCCGTCCAACGACGAGGGTTCAGGTGGGACAATAGTGAAAGGATCGTATGGGCACTTAGAGGGGGGTGAATAGGTGCTACTTCAAATTTTCTTCTTTTTTTCAAATTAAGGTTTGACAATAAGGTAAATTCTCTAGATAATGCAACTAAGGTGAATTTACCTATATGACAAATATGCACAAGCTAACACACAACTAAACAAGAGCAAGTAAGTAAAGTGCGGTAAAGGATAGAAGTAACCAAAGTGGTGGACGCGGAGACACAAGGATTTGTTTCCTGTAGTTCCTTCTTTTTGAGGGGAAGTACATCTACGTTTGGAGAGGGGTGGTATCAAACCACCTACGCCACGAAAGGCCTCCCTTGTTCTCCGATGAACCTCACCCCAACGGGATCGATCCACCTTCCACTATATCGGTGGTCTTAAAGGTGGAAGCCGGCACCTTTACAAGTTTGGGGCACACATCCACAACTTAATTGGAGGATCCCAAATACAAGCAAGTTGTCAAGACAATCAAAGACAAGCTTGTAAGAACCAAATCTAGAACTAGGGTTTCCAAGAAAACACTAGAGCAAGGGGCCCTCAAGTGAATGAGGGGGAAATGAAGATCTCTTTTGGTGAAGTAGTAGATCAAGGCCTCCTCCTTTGATTCCCCAAAGATCACAGACTTTGGGTGGTGGATTGAAGAGATCTTGTGGATTTGGTGGCTCCAATGGTGGTCTTGACTTTAATGCAAATGAGCAATCTGTCCCAACGTAGGTGAAGGGATATTTATAGTCCCAGATCCAATCTGACCGTTGGAGCATTTAATGCAGCGGTAGTACCGGAAGTTCAAGCGGTATTACCGGAAAACTCCGGTACTACCGGACCTGGTACCGAATGAACAAAATTCAAAATACATATGCCCTAGCCACATTGGTACCAATTTGTGGTGCTACCGTAAAGCGGTAGTACCGCTCTTGAGATCCGATACTACCGGATGCAAGCGGTAGTGCCGCTTATTGATACTGCAAGGGGCAGTGGCATATGCAACTTAGTCAAAAACTCTCTGTCACGCTAGGTACCAAAATGCGGTAGGCAGCCAGTAGCTTTTGACAACTTGTAAAAAGCTTCTGCCATGCTAGGTACTAAAATGCGATACTACCACATTTTAGTACCGGGGCGGGCAGTGGCTTTTTACAAGTTGCAAAAGGCTTATGCCGTGCTAGGTACTAAAATGCGGTACTGGAGCGGGCAGTAGCTTTTGAAAAGTGGTCAAAAAGCTTCTGTCGCGCTAGGTAATAAAGTGCAGTACTACCGATTTTTAGTACCTAGCCTGGCAGAGGCTTTTTGACAACTAGCCAAAACCTACTGCCTCGTCCGGTAGCAAAAAGCGGTACTACCACTTTTTGGTACCGCACCAGGCAGAAAGTTTTGGACAGTTTGTCCAACCACGCTGTCCCACTGCAAACCCTTTTTAATACAACATGTGATACACTTGGCAAATAATTAGTCCGATATGTGTGTTGTTATAAAACACCAAAATCACTAGGGATAGGAAATGCTCTTTCAATCTCCCCCTTTTTTGTGTTTGATGACAACACACATTTGCAAGATAATATAATGATGACAAGGAAGGTTTTGACAAATAGAGATAGGGCTCCCCCTAGATATGTAGAATCAAGCCCCATTCTATTTAACAAGATACCTGGGAGTAGAAGTCGCACCTGGAGCACATACCTTTGCTTAATAACATGTGATGAGCAATATTGATAATGAATATAGAATGTCATCACACACACCACATAAGATGGATCCAAATGAGAATAACCATACTACACACAAGATGGATCCATACGATAACCACATAGTCTCACCATACATAGCACAAATAGTTAGTTCACAAGGTTCACATATAATAATAGGCAAGCAAATAAAGTTCACAAGCGAATAAAAATCAATGGAAAGAACGAGCTTGTGACTTTTCCCACGCAAATCCCGCATACCTAATGTGCAACTTCTCCCCCTTTGGCATCAAGACGCCAAAAAGGGACAAGACCAACACTAACGTCCCAGAGATCACTCATCATCATCATCATCCCAGGCATCCTCATGAGTCGGCGGGGCACGGATGGAGGAGGTGGCATCATCATCCCAGTGGCTGTGCTTGGAGATCCATTGGTCTTCCGGGGTGATGTTGTTCTCGGAGCCCTTGGAGACGGTCAAACCTTGTGCCTACATCATTTCCTTCTGACGAGCACATGACTTCTTGGCATAGACATGAGCCTCGTACATGCGTTTCTAATTGTCCACTTGGAAGCAGAAAACCTTCTTGAGCTTGGCCTCAATCCTCTTGGCCCAAGATGGTTGAGCAGGCTTGCGACGTAAGACCACAAAGTCAGCATCCTGATGGGCATCATCGTCATCACCGGATCCCTCCTCAATAGGGTTCCCATCCTCATCAACAATTTGACCATCCGCATTGCGAGGTTGGAGATGGGTCTTGATCAACAGATTCTTGTGTAGGTGAGTGACAAGGCGAAGAGAAGGCATGTCACGAGCAATCGAGGGGCACTTGCTAATAATGAGAGCCATGATATACGGAGCAAAAGTAGGCACCCTCCTTTGGTAGGTGGCACAGACCATCTCATTCCAAATAACATCCATTATATCCATGGGTTGGCCGGAGTCACGGTGGTGAAAGGTGGCGATCATGATATCCACCATGAAGGCATGTATCTCATCAACATTCCCAGTTCGGGGGGCAACAGTCTCACGGAAAATGCGATGCAAGATGTCATATGTAGGGAGAAGCCCTTTGACCTTTCCAGGAATGTCGCGCCCCCGGATGTACAGTGGTGCAAGAACATCCTTCTTCATGGGGCAATCATTGTTGTGGCACCGAAAGCCAACGGGAGTGTCCTTGCCACGGTCTTCATACCCAAGAATAGCCGCAAACTTAGCCAATGTTGCTTGCTTGACAACACCCTCGGTCATCCAGGTGAGTGTCCGAGTTTGATTATTGGCAAAGTGAACGGTTGCATAAAACTGAGTAATGAGCATTGGGTCATAGTTGCACTGGAACTGCATAATGGGAAGCAAGCCAATGTTTGTGCAAATATCAAGGGCTTCACCAAACTACTGCAGGTTCTTCTTCACATGATTCATCTCGATCCACTTTTGAGGGACCACAAGCTTATCATCCTTCATGGGTACCTCATGAAACACACGCTCCTGGAAATCCGTATAGAAGAGGCTACCTTCCCGAGCATGAGAGCGAGCAGCCACATATGGATTGATAGTCCTCAGCTCATGAAAGTCGACCTTAGACAAGTCAGATAGTAGGTTTGGCCCAGATGGCCCTGAACTGTGGCTCTTGCGAGGACCTGAGGGAGGAGGAGGTGGAGGAGCCTTACCACGACCAGCACTGTGCTTAACTCCCCCACCACGTCGACCACGAGTTGTTTGTAGCTTCAGACGGGTGCTAGGTTGAGGCATGATCTCTTCTTCTGACTCAGTCTTAGCCGCGGAATCTGACTCTCACTCATAGTCCTCAATATCATGGTGAGCTTTGGAGCGTTTGCGTGAACCCCGGGAACCCCCTGCACATGTGAAAGAACGAGGGAGATAGCATAGGGGTAAGGTCACAAGAACCCGAGACAAATAGATGATGGAACTCATGGTTTAGAAAAAAAAATGCTGTCTATACAGGGCGGTAGTACCGGATCTTCACAGGCGGTAGTACCGCACAACAGTAGTACCGGAAAAAGATTCCCGGTACTACCTGCCGGCGACCACAATGCAGATCTGGAATATCGATCCATGTATGGGCAGTAAAATTGACATAAAACAGGAATCCCATCGGTCTAAGAGGTAGATCTGGTAGAAAGCACACGGTACAACCTCAAGAACACGTATTTTGGCCAAGAATCAAAGTTACCCTAGATTCAATGGAGAAAACATGTGAGAAGAAGAGGAGGGCGGTAGTACCGGTGTCTATGGAGGTGGAGAATGAGGAGGAGCCCGCGAGGAGGCCAGATCCGGTGTGGATCCAGGAAAAGAAGAAGGGGGCGGGGCTCCGGCGGTGTTCTCCTGCTCCGGCGGCAGCGGTGGTGAGGAGTGGAGGCGGGGGAATAATGAGGCACTGAGAGGTGCCTCTCCCCGCGTCTCCAATCTTAACCGATATGCAGCACGGTAGTACCGGATTCACGAGCGGTAATACCGCAAGGCGGTAGTATCGTAAAAAACTACCGGTAGTACCGCACCTGGGAAGTTTCCAGATAAGGTCCTGGAAACTGATCCAGAAGCGGTAGTACTGCTAGCCCTTTACGATAGTACCATTTGGCGGTAGTACCGCTAGTCAGAGCCGGTAGTACCGTAAGCCCCAGAACAGAGAGCCAGGATGTATAAAGTGGAAGGTTCTTGTGCAGAGTAGATGAGTTTTGTCGAGGGATAAGAATGGCTTGGATTGAGAGAGTCACACTGATATGGGCCAATGCACTCTAAAAATACTAAAAACATATGAAGAGACAAATGAGAGTGCACGACCAAAAGAACAAAACCAACTAGAAGATGACAAACACGAGTAAGCACAAACCTCTCACATGAGAGGGGGCGGTGGCCTAAGACACCATATATGAGTATACTCGGCTTGGCACCACGAAGATATATCTTGGGTCCATTACCGAAACTCATGATTTAAGCTCACATATCACAAAATGATATTAAGAGGAATGATTTTTATTGCTTTGGGCATAATGGGGGGAGGGATAGTCCAATCAATTAGAACCGCACTCCCCCTATATCCATGCCTACACCTAAACCTAATATGGGTCGAGTCATAGGTGAGAATGCAAGATAATCAAGTCAAGCTCCTTGAATCTATGATATTTAGTTCATTCCTCAAATAGCAAAACCTTGCTTCATCAAGTGGCTTCGTGAAGATATGGCAAGTTGATCTTTGGTTGACACATATGATAGATCAATATCACCTCGAGCAACATGATCTCTAATGAAGTGATGGCGAATCTCAATATGCTTTGTCCTTGTGTGATCCACCGGGTTGTAGGCAATCTTGATGGCACTTTCATTTTCACATAGAAGAGGAACTTTGTCACAATGGACACCGTATTACTTTAAAGTTTGCCTCATCCATAGCAATTGGGTGCAAGCACTAGCAGCTGCCACATACTCGGCTTCGGCGGTGGAGAGAGATATACAATTTTGCTTCTTAGAAGAGCGACATACCAAGGACCTACCAAGGAATTGGCAAGCCCCGAATGTTTATTTTCTATCGTCCTTATCACCCGCCCAATCCGAATCCGTGTATCCACAAAGAGCAAATGTTGAGCCTCGAGGATACCAAAGACCATAAATGGGGTATGAACTAAATATCGAAAGATTCTCTTGACCGCCATTAAATGGATTTATTTAGGAGCCGCTTGATATCTTGCACACACACCTACACTCAACACAATATTGGGTCTAGATTCACAAAGGTAAAGCAAAGAACCAATCATAGACCGGTATACCTTTTGATCCACATCTTTACCATTTGGATTTTGTTCTAGATGAGTCTTTGTAGCCATGGGGGTAGGAGCTCCATTTAAATCTTGCATTTTGAATCTCTTGAGCATGTCTTGAGTATACTTGGCTTGATTGAAGAATGTCCCTCCTCTAACTTGCTTGATTTCAAAACCAAGAAATACTCTCAACTCCCCCATCAATGACATCCGGAACCTACTAGTCATAAGCTTTGAGAATTCTTCATTAAAAGCTTTGTTAGATGAGCCAAAGATAATATCATCAACATATATTTGGCATACAAAAAGCTCCCCATTGACCTTCTTAGTAAAAAGAGTGGGATCGATTTTCCCAACCTCAAATCCACGGTCAAACAATAACTCTCTAAGGTGCTCATACCACGTGCGTGGGGCTTGCTTGAGCCCATAGAGCGCCTTATCAAGTTTGTAGACATGGTTTCGGAAGTTGGGGTCCTCAAATCCCAGGGGTTTCTTAACATATACCAATTCATTTAATGGACCATAAAGAAATGCACTCTCTACATCCATTTGTTGCAACTTGAAGTTACGATGTGCCGCATAAGCAAGAAGGATACGGATGGACTCAAGGCGAGCCACGGGTGCATAAGTCTCTCCATAGTCAATGCCTTCAATTTGAGAGTACCCTTGTCAACCAATATAGCCTTGTTCCTTACTATAATTCCATGCTCATCTTGCTTGTTCTTGAATATCCACTTTGTTCCAATAACATTGCGGCAATCCTTTGGCTTCTCAACTAACTTCCATACTTTGTTTCACTCAAAGTTATTGAGCTCTTTGTGCATAGCTTCTAACCAATACGAATCTTCAAGAGCTTCCCACACTTTCTTAGGTCCAATCATGGAGATGTGTGCTTGGTGTTCACTGAACCTCTTTAATTGAGCTCTTGTGGAAATGCCTTTCCTTAGGTCACCAACTACATTTTGTAGAGAGTGGTCTCTTAATTCCAACATTCTTTCCTTTCTAGCTTCGCGATGAGCGTGGATCTCCATGTTGTTTCTTAGGGGACCCTCTTCATCATTTTGGTCCTCGTCTTGACAATCAACATGACCTTGATCATCATCGAAATCATTCTCCTCATCTAGAGGCAAAGATTGACCTTGGTCTTGATCGAGTGCTCTTCTAGCATCAATTTGAGCTTGTCTCAAAGCAGTTTGTAAGGATCTTCCTTGAGTAATTGCCTTGTCACCACTTGACATCTGGGAGAATGAATCAAGCACCCCTTGACTAGAGTTGTCACTTTGATCAACATGTTGAGGGTCCACATCTTGTCTTTGGCTTGAGTCATTGTCCTCCTCGGTGGATGGAGCATGTTGAGGTTGTGAGGATGAGGGCTCCACTTGGGTGGAGCATAGTTATTCTCAATCCGCCATCAGGGGTTCCTCAACGGGGAGGATATATCCCATACCCATTCTTCCTATGGCATTCTGAGGCATTTCATCATCTGCATCACAAGCATCAACATGCCCCCCCTTGGGGACCATCATATTCTTCGAAGGTCACACTACAATATTCTATGACGGCTCCGGAGAGCTTATCATAGATTTTGTAAGTGTGAGATTCGAGACCATAGCCAACAAAAATACCTTCTAATGCTTTAGACTCGAATTTGGACAAACGAACACCTTTTATGAGATAGAAACACTTACAACCGAACACCCGGAAGTAAGATATGTTGGGCTTGTTACCGGTAAGTATATCATATGGAGTCTTGTTGATTTCTTTGCGGAGGTAGATCCGGTTTGAAGCATGGCACGCGGTAGAGATGGATTCAGCCCAAAAGTTGTATGGAGATTTAAACTCCGCCAACATGGTCCTAGCCATCTCAATAAGAGTCCAGTTCTTCCTTCTGGCCACACCATTTTGTTGAGTGGTGTATGCAGCGGAATATTGATGTTTTATCCCCTCGCCACTAATTAAATCATTCAAGGTGTAGTTCTTGAACTCGGTGCCGTTGTCATTTATTATGATCAACACGGGAAGATTGTATTGACGTTGGACCATGTTGATGAAGTCGATGAAGGTCTTTTGGGTCTCACTCTTCAACTTGAAGAAATATACCCACGAGTATCTTGAAAAGTCATCAACGATCACCGAACAATATTTCTTCCCACCAAGACTTGCATGATATGGAGGACCAAAGAGGTCCACATGGAGGAGCTCCAAGATCTTGGTGGACTTGATGCAGTTTTTAGGCTTGTGAGGAGCATCATGCATCTTCCCTAGAACACATGCCCTGCAAACACGATCTTTGGCAAAGGAAACATTTTCTTTTAGTCCAACAATATGGCCCTCCTTATGGAGACTTTGCAAAGTTATCATATTGACATGGGCTAGTCGGCGATGCCATAACCAACCCACATCGGCCTTTCCGAATAAGCACATCGGACTTGTAGTGGCTTGCCCTGAAAAGTCCACCACACACAAGTCATGTTCGATGTACCCAACAAAAGCGACCTTGAGAGACTTGCTCCACAAGAGTACCACAATATCAACATCAATAAAGACGGCAAAGCCCATCTTTCCAAGAGCACGGACTAAAAGTAAATTGTATCCAAGGGTCTCAACAAGCATGAAGTTCACGAGTGTAATGTCATGAGCAATCACAACCTTGCCGAAACCCATTACCTTAGACTTTGACTTGTCGGCATATGTCACAGAGATTTGATCATAATTTGGATTTAAGTCCTTGACAATAGATGAGCTTCCGGTCATATGACTCGTGCAACCACTATCAAGCACCCACTTTCACCCTCCGGAATCATATGTCTACAAAAGATCAAGCTCATTTTTAGGTACCCATTTTTCAATGGTTCCTCTTTTGTTAGTAACAAGGGTCTTGGGAACCCAAATAGACCAAGAAATATAGCCATCATATGTCCCAACATATTGTGCATACACATCACCATAAAAATCTCGCATTAGAACATAATGAGGGTTAGCACTTCCCGCAAAGTCATCATGAGACATAGTTTTACCATTTGTGGTCTTACTATCCACAATGGCCTTGTTGGTCTCTTGTGCGGGCTTGGCCTTCCTTTTCTTGGTGTTCTTCTTCTTAGTTTTGGAGACAAAACCAATGCCCCCTTTTTCACCACTAGGCCTTTGCTTACTCAAAAGATCATCAATGGACTTGTTGCCTTGAGGAAATGTGGCCTTGGCTAGCTCCCTCTTCAACCTAGCATGTTCTTCAAGAATAGCTGTGCTACTAGATGGAGTGAAGTTACTAGGTGAAGGAATATTGGCCAATTGAGTTTGAAGCGTTTCATGGGACTTTGTGAGTGACAAGAATTTACTTTCCAAAGCCTTGTGAGCCTTGTCAAGCAAACTAAAATCCTCGGCAAAATTTTCATGAACCACACCAAACTCAATCTTGTCCTTTTTAGCCCTTTTGCATTTAGCAATAGCATGATCATGTTCTTTGATGAGTTTATTAACAATAATGTCATTGGCCTCATCAAGCCCCTCAAGTTTTAATTCAAGTGACATCCCAGTCTCTTGTTCTTCTTCTAGAGCATTATTTAAAGCCTCTAGCTCAATCATGTGTTCATGCCCAAGTTTACATCTTACATCTAGAAGCTCTTGTGTATGGGAAAGTTGATCTAAGATGTTTCCAAAATGTATCTTAGCATCTCCTTGTAGGTTAGTCATAAACTCATCAAAGGCAATTAATTCCTTTTTAACATCAAGAGACATCTCATCATCAATTTCATCGTTATCTAAGGGAGTAGAGTGAGATGATGAGGATACCTCTGTTCCTCTTGCCATAAGGCAAGTGACGTTCTTGATGGGGAATTCTCATTTGGAGAGTCGAAGAGTGAGAATGTCAGAGTAGAAGTAGTGGCTAGAGCCTCCACACTATTAGACGTTTCTTCTTCCTCATCATCTTTATCGTCGGAGGAGTATTCTTCATGAGTGATCAAGACAATTTCTCCCGACTTCTTGTTGATGGGATTCTTCTTGATGAAGGGTTTCTTGTAAGATCCTTTGAGAGTCTTCTTCATCACAAGGTTACCACCATGATCTTCTCTCTTCTCATAGGGACAACTTGAAACAAAGTGATAGCGGTCACCACAATTGAAGCAAGTTCTCAATCTAGTGGTATTTTCTCTTTTCCCATTTGGGTTGCTTCTCCGTTGCATTTCCATCTTGGCCTTGGCGGGGTTATTCCAAAAGTTCTTTGCATAGAAGGCCATATATTGACTATGAGCAATCGTGACTTCATCGGGGTGGTCCATGGAGAGGCCTTCATCACTATCATCTTCATCCCCATGGTCCACAACTTTGGCTTTCAAAGCAACATTGACAACATTGCTCATACCAAGGGCATGAACACGGGCATCTTTGGCATTCTTGGCGACAACTTTGAAAGCGACCATCTCTTGCATAACTTCATTGGAGGTCATGAGATGGTAGTTGTGTCTTCCTTGTAGGCTCTTCAAGTCGGTGGGCTCAAAGGGCATGAGTGCACTCACATATTTCCTTTTTATCCATGCATCATCCACATGTGAGGCACCCACATTTCTAAAAGCGGTGGCGGTGGTCTTGAGCCTTCGGTACATGTCTTCATGATCTTCACCTTCCATCATGTAGAAGCCTTCAGCTTCATTGCTTAGTGCATCATACCGGTTCCTCCTCATACTCTCATTTCCAACAAACAATGTCGTGAGGGAATCCCAAGCTTCCTTGGCAATGCTAAAGTGCTCAATGTGTGGGTAATCCTTTGTACCCAATCCTTGTTGAATCATATGCAAGGCAGTGGCATTGAGTTGACTATTTACAATCTCTCTTCTTGTCAAGTTGTTTGGATCCCCAATAAAGAGTCCATGCTCGATGATGTTCCATAGTTCAATGCAAGAGCTGCGCACATGAGTTCTCATTAGTGATTGCCATTGAGCAAAAGTAGCAGATTCTTCAAGCTTAGGTGGGTCACCTCTATTGTACACATGAGGGTGAGGGATTGGAGGGTCAGGAGAGTACCATGAATCACGGTGCTCACCCTTCCCCCCATCATTTTGTGTGGAGGAATTAGTGTTGTCTTGTTTACCCCCCCCCCCTCCCCCACAATCATACCCTCGGGGGATACCGGAGCATTCCCTTTAGGTAAAACGGATGGAGGATCCTCTTGAGGAGAGGGGGTGATGAGCCATCTTTGTCTTTAAGAAGTTGCTCAAGCATCTTCTTGACTTTGTTGACCAAGGAAGAGCTCAATCTTGTTTCCAAGTTTTTGAGATCTTCCATGGTCACCGTGGTGGGCTCACCATCCCCTTCATGGCTACCCATATTCTCTTAGGCAGTAAAGCCCAAATAAAGAGTTGAGGCTCTGATACCAATTGAAAGGATCGTATGGGCACCTAGAGGGGGGGGTGAATAGGTGCTACTTCAAATTTTCTTATTTTTTTTCAAATTAAGGTTTGACAATAAGTTAAATTCTCTAGATAATGCAACTAAGGTGAATTTACCTATATGACAAATATGCACAAGCTAACACACAACTAAACAAGAGCAAGTAAGTAAAGTGCGGTAAAGGATAGAAGTAACCAAAGTGGTGGACGCGGAGACACAAGGATTTGTTTCCCGTAGTTCCTCCCTTTTGAGGGGAAGTACGTCTACGTTTGGAGAGGGGGTGGTATCAAACCACCTACGCCATGAAAGGCCTCCCTTGTTCTCCGATGAACCTCACCCCAACGGGATCAATCCACCTTCCACTATATCGGCGACCTTCAAGGTGGAAGCCGACACCTTTACAAGTTTGGGGCACACAACCATAACTTAATTGGAGGCTCCCAAATACAAGCAAGCTATCAATACAATCAAATACAAGCTTGTAAGAACCAAATCTAGAACTATGGTTTCCAAGAAAACACTAGAGCAAGGGGCCCTCAAGTGAAAGAGGGGGAAATGAAGATCTATTTTGGTGAAGTAGTAGATCAAGGCCTCCTCCTTTGATTCCCCAAAGATCACGGACTTTGGGTGGTGGATTGAAGAGATCTTGTGGATTTGGTGGATCCAATGGTGGTCTTGACTTTAATGCAAATGAGCAATCTGTCCCAAGGTAGGTGAAGGGATATTTATAGTCCCAGATCCAATCTGACCGTTGGAGCATTTAATGCAGCGGTAGTACCGGAAGTTCAAGCGGTACTACCGGAAAACTCCGGTACTACCGGACCTGGTACCGAATGAACAAACTTCAAAATACATATGCCCTAGCCACAACGGTACCGGACCTGGTACCGAATGAACAAACTTCAAAATACATATGCCCTAGCCACAACGGTACCAATTTGTGGTGCTACCGTAAAGCGGTAGTACCGCTCCTGAGATCCGGTACTATCGGATGCAAGTGGTAGTGCCGCATATTGATACCGCAAGGGGCAGTGGCATATGCAACTTAGTCAAAAACTCTCTGTCACGCTAGGTAGCAAAATGTGGTACTAGGCAGCTAGTAGATTTTGACAACTTGTAAAAAGCTTCTGCCACGCTAGGTACTAAAATGCGGTAGTACCGCATTTTAGTAACGGGGCGGGCAGTGGCTTTTTACAAGTTGCAAAAAGCTTCTGCCGCTCTAGGTACTAAAATGCGATACTGCCGCATTTTAGTATCGAAGCGGGCCGTAGCTTTTGACAGGTGGTCAAAAAGCTTCTGTCGCGCTAGGTACTAAAATACGGTACTACCGCTTTTTAGTACCTAGCCTGGCAGAGGCTTTTTGACAACTAGCCAAAACCTACTACCGCGTCCGGTATGGTACCACGCCAGGCAGAAAGTTTTGGACAGTTTGTCCAACCACGCTGTCCCACTGCAAACCCTTTTTAATACAACCTGTGATACACTTGGCAAATAATTACTCTGATATGTGTGTTGTTATAAAACACCAAAATCATTAGGGATAGGAAATGCTCTTTCAAATAGGTTCACCTCCTTGATACGTCGGAAATGTATCTATAATTTTTGATGCTCCATGCTTTTTTAGTATTTACTTTGCTTTATCTACACTTTGAGGTGTTTTTATATCTTTTTTGGAACTAACCTATTAACAAATTTCCATAGTGCCAGTTGCCTGTTTTCTTCTGTTTTTGGTTCCAGAAAGGCAGAAAATCAATATTCTCAGAATTGGACGGGACAAAAGCCAAAGTCAATATTTTACCGTGGGCATCATGAAGTCTAGAGGAGAGACAGAGGGGCGAGCCAGGGCTGCCACACCCCCCTAGGCGCGGGTGGGCTCACCCCGTGCCTGGGTAGGGTGTGGGCCCTCTGGCTGCCTCCCAGCCTCGCCTCTTCGCCTATAAGAAGCCCCCAATGCAGAAACTCTAGGCACCCGATCAAAACTCCACGAAACCTTCTGTAGCCTCCGCCACCATCGTCCCTATATCGGGGGGATCTGAAGTTCTTCCCGGCACCCTGCTAGAGGGGAGGTCATCCCGAAGGCCTTCTTCTCCAGTATGAAGCGTGAGTAGTTCCACCTTGGACTATGGGTCCGTGTAGTAGCTAGATGGTTGTATATCCTCCTTGTGCTTTCATGTATAGATCTTGTGAGCTCCGTTCATGATCAAGATCTAATCTATTTGTAATCATGTATGTTGTGTTTGCGGGGATCCGATGGATATTGAGATTACTATGTCAGATTGATTAATGGTTTTGTCTATTTGATACTATCATGTCTATGTTGTTTGTGATCTTGCATGCTATCCATTGTTAGTAGCTATCTTGGCCAAGTAGTTGCTAGTGACTCCAAGAGGGGGTACTTATGCACGATAGTGGGTTCATGTCTCTAGTTTCCAAGGGAAGTGACAGAAATATCTTTGGTTGTAGATGTGATGTTGCTACTAGGGAGAAAACAATGGTCTCTTTTTCATAGAACAAGTGGATTGTTTACCTTACACACTTTGCTTAAAGCAGTTGTCTGTTGCTTGCAACCTAATACTGGAGGGGGTTCGGATGATAACCTGAAGGTAGACTTATAGTCATAGATGTAGTTGGATGGCGGTCTATGTATATTGTTGTATTGCCCAATCGAATATCATAGGATCTTTTTGTCTGGTATTACATTGTTATTCCTTGCCCAGTTCTTGTCAATTGCCCTGATGTAATTTGTGTACCCTTCATGTCATGTTGTTTATCTAAGGAGAGAACCTCTAGTGAACTGTGGACCCCGGTCCAATCGCTACCATTGATACATCTTCCACTATTACTTGTTTACTTGCTGCAAACCATTACCTTCCACACCACACATTTAATCCTTTGTTACAGCAAACCAGTGAGCTTGACAACCTCACTGATTCGTTGGGGCAAAGTCTTGAGTTTTTGTTGTGCAGGTTTCCATGTTGCTTGCAACACCTATGTGACGTTTCCTTCCTCCTACTCGTTCGATAACCTCGGTTTCTTACTGAGGGAAAACTTTCTGCTATGCTGCTTCACACCTTGCTCTTGGGGTTTCCCGACAAAGCACTGCAAGTTGACACAGTGTCATCAAGCTCTTTCTGGCACCGTTGCCGAGGAGGCTAAGGACGTCTTCACGAGGGGAGTCCTCCTCAACCTTTCTCTTTACTTTGTTTTTAGTTTGCTTAGTTTCTTTTGCTTGGTTTTGTTTGCCTCTTTTAATCAAAATATCAAAAAAATAGTCTAGTTTGGTTTGCTTTCTTTATTCAAAAACACAAAAAAATAGTTCTTGCTCTAGCTGCTGTTGCTGTTTTTGGCTTGCTCGACTTTGCCAAAATGAACTCTGCTGAGAACACCAAGGTGTGTGACTTCACTAGCACAAACAACAATGATTTCCTTAGCACTCCTATTGCTCCACCTGCTCCTGATGCTACCTTTTATGAAATTAAACCTGCTTTGTTGAATCTTGTGATGAGAGAGCAATTTTCTAGTGCTAATTCTGATAATGCTGTTGCCCTTCTCAATAACTTTGTTGAACTTTGTGAGATGCAAAAGTATAAGGATGTAGATGGAGATATTATTAAGCTCAAGCTATTTCCTTTCTCCTTGAGAGGGAAAGCTAAATAATGGTTGCTATCTTTGCCTAGAAATAGTATTGATTCTTGGACTAAGTGCAAAGATACTTTTATTGGAAAGTACTATCCTCCTGCTAAGATTATATCTATGAGAAGTGACATTATGAAATTTAAACAACTTGATAATGAACATGTTGCTCAAGCTTGGGAAAGAATGAAGTCTTTGGTTAAGAATTGTCCCACTCATGGACTCACTGCTTGGATGATTATCCAGACTTTTTATGCAGGTTTGAACTTCTCTTCGAGAAACCTGTTGGATTCAGCTGCTGGAGGTACCTTTACGAGCATCACTTTGGGTGCTGCAACAAAACTCCTTGATAATATGATGGTTAACTACTCTGAATGGCACACTGAGAGAGCTCCACATCGTAAGAAGGTAAATTCTATTGAAGAAACCTCCTCTTTGAGTGATAAGATTGATGTTATAATGGATATGCTTGTTAATGGGAAAGCTCCTTTGGATCCAAACAATGTTCCATTAGCCTCTTTGGTTGCTCAAGAAGAGAAAGTTGATGTGAACTTCATTAGAAACAACAATTTTGGCAACAATACTTATGGTAATAACTATAGGCCTTATCCACCTAATAATGGAAATGCTTACCATGGTAGATTTGGAATGCCTAGTGAAGATAGGATTCTAGAAGTTGAAAGATCCACTAAAAACTTTATGCAGATGCAATATGAGCAAAACAAGATATTCACTAAAACTATGGAAGAACAATCTGTTATCTTGAAAAACATTAGTCATCAGCTTGAGAATCTGAATAGAGAAATTCCTAGTTTACAGTCAAAAAATTTAAGTGCTGAAAATAGTATTTCCTGTTTGTCTGAAGCACGGTCCTCTTTGATTAATAAAATGGCTGCAAAACCTGAAACCATGGAAAATACCTTTGCTATTTCTCATGCCATACACGTTACTATTGATGAAAATGTTAGACTGTTAGCTCAACTTCATGCTAAGTGCGAAAGGGAAGCTGAAATTGATAGAAACAATAGTGTGTGCACCATCAATAGAATGGAGACCACTAAACCACAAGAATCCCCTATTCCTCCTCCTACAATGCCTAAGCCTAATGAATCTACTACTAGTGATGCTAAGCTTGATTTTGATATAGATGGTTGCAATATTTCTGAAGTAATTCTATTCTTGCAAAAGCTTGCTAGAAGTCCTGATGCTAGTGATATGCATGTTGCTTTCACCAAACACATTACAGATGCTCTTGTTAAGATTAAGGAAGAGATGCTAAAACACAAAGCTTCTGTTCCTAGGAAAGTAGAATATAGTTGGGAACCCATTATTAATATGCAAGTGAATGACAATTATCTCAAAGCTTCATGTGATCTTGGTTCTAGTGTCTCTATTATGCCTAGGAAGATTTATGAAATGCTTGATTTGCCACCTTTGGAAGATTGTTATTTGGATGTTCCACTTGATGATAATTCTAAGAAGAAACTAATGGGGAGTATTAATGATGTTCTCATCATGGTTAACAATGCTTATGTCCCCGTTGATTTCTATGTTTTGGATGTTCAATACAATGTGTCGTGATATTGCACGGCAGATGCTACTAGGGGTAGCTTACGTAGAGGAAGCAAGGCGACGTAGGAGAATCCGGGAGCGAGATTGGCACACGATGTACCCAGGTTCACGTCCCCTTGGTGGAGGATCGCTACGTCCTGCTGTCAATCCAGTATATGATAATAGATTGGTTTACAATGGAGCCGCCGTAGGCGTAGGGAGACTAGATCTAATGAGAGATGTGGGAGAGTATCCGCTGTGGGGGTGCCCCTGGTGGCTTTATATATGCAGCCAGTTAGGGTTTACAAGTGTGTTGGTGGGCTTTGTATATGAGTCGCCGTCTTGGGCCTCCAGTCGGCGCCAGTCGCCTGGGTGTAGCATGTGCTAGTCGCCGTATTGGGCGAGTCGACCCGCTCAGGGCTAGGTTCCAGTCGGCTCGATCCAGCTGGCAAATCCGCTTCGTGGGTATACCCCGATTGGTATTCCCCCATCAGTAGTACCCGAGCGTGTTGTCGATTCGACGCGAGCTTGACGCAGGGCGCGGAGAGTCTTGACGATGGGTCGTGGAGAATCTGCGACGAGCTCCTGAACAGAGAAAAGAACCGTGAAGCGGGAGGCGGTCGGGGTGAGCCAGTCGGTGATGGCCAGTTGGCAAAATACGCAGGGTGTCGGTGAAGCTGCCAATTGCGGCGAGTCCTCGAACGTGGAGTGTGCCGAGTCCCCGAGCACGGCGAGTGGCGAGGTCGAGCGACCGGCGAGTGCCGAGTCCCCGAGCGCGCCGAGTGGCGAGGTTGGGCGACCGACGATTGGCGCTGTCTGTAGCGTGTCGAGTCCCCAAGCGCGCCGAGTGGCGAGGTTGGGAGACCGGCGAGTGGCGCTGTCTATAGCATGCCGGGTCCCCGAGCGCATTGAGTACGCGAAGGAGAGTCCACGGTGACAAGTCCCCGAGCGCGTTGAGTACGCGAGGACGAGTCCGCGGTGGCGAGTCCCCGAGCGCGTTGAGTATGCAAGGCCAGTCTGTGGTGGCGAGTCCCCGAGCGTGTTGAGTACGCGAGGGCGAGTCCGCGGTGGCGAGTCCCCGAGCGCGTTGAGTACGCGAGGGCGAGTCCGCGGTGGCGAGTCCCCGAGCGCGTTGAGTACGCGAGGGCGAGTCCGCGGTGGAGAGTCCCCGAGCGCGTTGAGTACGCGAGGGCAAGTCCGCGGTGGCGAGTCGACAAGGACGAGACGCGATCGTGGAACCACGCGTACACGCAGCACGCCTAGGAGTAGTCCCTGAGGCTCGAGTTGGCTTGTAGAGGCGACTTGAGGCTCTTTAGAGATGCATATTCTGAAAATAGTAGTCGTTGCTGCCGAGCATGGCGAGTGGCGAGGTCGAGCGACCGGCGAGCGCCGAGCCCTCGAAAGGCAGTGGCGGTAGGTCGGCGACGGCGCCAATCCCGGAGCAGCGAGTGGCGAATCGGCGACCGGGCGAAGGCCGAGCCCCGGCGCTGGAGTGGCGAGATCGAGAGACCGGCGAGCGTCGAGTCCCCGAGCGTGGTGAGTGGCGAGGTCGAGCGACCAGCGAACGTCGAGTCACCGAGCACGGCGAGTGGCGAGGTCGAGCGACCGGCGCGCGCCGAGTCCCCGAGCACGGCGAGGTCGAGCGACCAGCGAAGCCGAAGCTCCCAATGGCGAAGCGAGGTCGGCGACGGCGGCGCCGAGTCCCAGCGCGGCGAAGGCGAGGTCGGCGACGGCAAGCGCCGAGCCCCAGCGCGGCGAAGCGAGGTCGGCGACGACAAGCGCTGCCTGAAGGCGGGCGAGCGAGGTCGAGCGACCCGCGAGCGCCGAGTCCCGAGCACGGCGTGGCGAGGTCAGCGACCGGCGCCGAGTCCCCGCGCAGAGTGGCGGTCGAAGAGCGAAGCGCCGATCCCGGCGGCGAAGCGGCGGTCGGCGACCGGCGGCTTAGTCCCGAAGCGCGTAAGCGGCGAGGTCGGCGACAAACAGCGCCAAGTCCCAACACGGCGAGCGGCGAGGTCGAGTGACCGACGAGCGCGGCGAAAGGGCGAGGTCGGCGACGGCGAAGCGCGAGTCCCGAAAGCACGGCGAGGGGCGAGGTCAAGCGACCGACGAGCGCCGAGTCCCCGAGCGCGGAGAGTGGCGAGGTCGAGCTACCGGCGAGGTTGAGTACGCAAGGCGAGTCCGTGGTGGCGAGTCCCCGAGCGCGTTGAGTACGCGAGGGCGAGTCCGCGGTGGCGAGTCCCCGAGGGCGTTGAGTACACGAGGGCGAGTCCCCGAGCGTGTTGAGTCCGCGAGGGCGAGTCCCCGAGCGCGTTGAGTACGCGAGGCGAGTCCGCGGTGGCGAGTCCCCGAGCGCGTTGAGTACGCGAGGGCGAGTCCGCGATGGCGAGTCGACAAGGACGAGCCGTGATCGTGGAACCACGCGTACACGCAACATGCCTAGGAGTAGTCCCTGAGGCTCGAGTTGGCTTGTAGAGGCGACTTGAGGCTCTTTAGAGATGCATATTCTGAAAATAGTAGTCGTTGCTGCCGAGCATGGCGAGTGGCAAGGTCGAGCGACCGGCGAGCGATGAGCCCCCGAGCGCGGCGAGTGGCGAGGTCGAGCGACCGGCGAGCGCCAATCCCCGGAGCACAGCGAGTGGCGAAATCGAGCGACCGGCGAGCGTCGAGCCCCCGAGCGCGGGAGTGGCGAGGTCGAGCGACCGGCGAGCGTCGAGTCCCCGAGCATGGCGAGTGGCGAGGTCGAGCGACCGGCGAGCGTCGAGTCCCCGAGAGCGGCGAGTGGCGAGGTCGAGCGACCGGCGCGCGCCGAGTCCCCGAGCGCGGCGTGTGGCGAGGTCGAGCGACCGGCGAGCGCCGAGTCCCCGAGCACGGCGAGTGGCGAGGTCAAGCGACCATGCAGCGCCGAGTCCCCGAGCGCGGAAAGTGGCAAAGTCGAGCTACCAGCGAGCGCCGATCCCCCGGCGCGGCGAGCGGCGAGGTCGAGCGACCGGCGAGCGCCTAGTCCCCGAGCGCGGCAAGCGGCGAGTTCGAGCGACCGGCAAGCGCCGAGTCCCCGAACACGGCGACCGACGAGCGTCGAGCCCCCGAGCGCGGCGAGCAGCGAGGTCGAGCGACCGGCGAGCGCCGAGTCCCTGAGCACGGCGAGTGGCGAGGTCAAGCGATCGGCGAGCGCCGAGTCCCTAAGCGCAGAGAGTGGCAAGGTCGAGCTACCGGCGAGCGCCGATCCCCCGAGCGCGGCGAGTAGCGAGAAAGACACCATTTTGCTGAGAAGGAGGAAAAAGTACGACTGCAATAAGGTGTATTATGAAATATATTAAACATTTGTAAAACGTGCAAATTGTAGATGTTGAAGAAAATGCACTTTTGCTATGTGGATCGATGGGCAGTATGTAAGGTTTATGCGTGTCTTTTCATGAGTAGGCCGACCTCCAGCATCAAACGTTTGCCGGGTAACAGGGACACGATGCCAGACTGTTGAACACGGAGGCAAGGTCGGCCTTTTGGTACCCATCCTCACTACTTCGACGAACGCGAATAAACAGCAGACAAAACTGAAACCGATGCCAAATATGATTTTGGTCCCTGAAAGGGTCATATGCGACTGCATGGTAGGCTTTGGAGAATGAACGAAGATGCATATATATGTTTTATACTCATAGCAGGTACGAGTATAAAGAAACTTAGCTGTCAAATGCAGATAGAGTCGACGCGGCGGGGGAGTCGCCGAGCATGGCGAGCCGACGTGGGCGCGGTGAACCGGCGATGGGTGAGTAGCCGAACATGGTGAGTACACGGTCGTGGCGGGTTCACGGTGGACGAGTCGCCAAGCATGGCGACTCTACGACCACTGTGGGCGCCAACTATCGTGGTATTGCAGCGAGTGACGAGGTCAAGAGACCGACAACTGGCGCTGTCTGTAGCATGTCGAGTGGCAAGGTCGAGTGTCCGGCGATTGCCAAGTCCCCGAGCATGTTGATTACACGATGATTGCGAGTCCGTGATGATTGCGAGTCCGCGAGGGAAGAGCCCCCGAGTGTGGTGAGTCCGCGATGATAGCGAGTCCACGATGATATTTATTGCGCTGTTTTTGTTAGCGAGTCTCTCGTCTTGGCCCGGGGGGCCAGTCGCATGGCGACTCCAAAGATGGCTCTCGGCTGGACGTTTTTCCTGGACGATCCGAGACTCGGTTTGCGAGTCCTCGTCCGCAGTACTTGGCCGTGCGAGTCGCTCTGTCTAAGGTTGAGGAGGACATGGTGATGTTTGTGTAGCACAACCATTTGTCTTGGCCCGGAAGGCCAGTCGAGTTTGCGAGTCCTCGTCCGCACTACTTGGCCATTGCGAGTCGCTCTTTCAAAGGTTGGCAAAGGCGAATAGATTTTTCCCCAGGGGAGAGACACCCAATGGTGAGTCAATGCAGCGTAGCATGCGACCCTCTCTGGCGACTCGGACGATGAAGGTCCCTTAGTAGGCGCGGCGTACGCATTTGACGTAGCGGACTGGGTCGCACGGTGTTTAGCCGGGAAAAGTCGACGCGGCGGACCTATGGTCGCGCTTTGGTGAAGTCAACGCGGCGGACACAGAGTCGACGCAGCGGACACATGGTTGCGCTTTGGCGAAGTCAACGCGGCGGACACAGAGTCGACACGGCGGACGGAGGTCACGCTATGGAGAAGTCGACACGGTAGACAAGAGGTCGACGCGGCGGACGGAGGTTGCACTATGGCGATGTCGACGCGGTGGGCATGGAGTCGACGTGGCGGACGGGGGTCGTGCTATGGTGAAGTCGACGCGGCGGACACGGGGTCGACGCGGCGGACAGAGGTCGCGCTATGGCGGAAATCGAAGTCGCGCGGGCAGACGGGTCGACGCGGCGGGAGGAGGTCGCGGCGATCCTGCTGCAGCGAAGCTCGTGATCGGCGAGTCTGCGACAGGTGAGTCCCCGAGTATGACGAGTGCGCGCTGGGAGAGTCACCGAACATGGAGAGTTGCACGAGGACGATCCCGTGTCGGCGAGTTTGCGGTGGCGAGCCCACGAGAGCCGAGCGACTGAGTTGGCTTCTTCACGACTCCATTGTTTCAAACAAGATGTCATGCATATACAAATAAACAGCACGAGCACATTGATAATCAGATTAAATAATTATTATTTGAGAAAATAACAGTAAAAGAGAAACATATGTGATTAGTCCTGGCCGTATGCATTTGACATGCGTTTGTTACGCCAGAGCTCCTCGATCGGAAGGATGTATACTTCTCCAGCTACCACCGATCAGATGCACTTGTTCAATGATCGCGTGTATTTTTCCATGTCGACTCCCTCGTGCCTCTTCGCGACTTGATTCAGTTTTCCGCTTTTCTCGAACGGCGGACAACAGCAGCGACCGATCCTGGATAGGTGACTCGCAATGAAATCGTTAATCGGTGGTAGTGTCGGCATAAAACCTGCGACCGGACGTGACTCGTTTCTCCAACGATGTGTATATATCAAATATCATGCGTGTAAAGTATCATGTCCCGAAATAACTGATCGGTAAAGTAATCAATGCACAAGATCAAAATAGAGGTTTGTGTGATCGGAAAAACCAGTCTGGCATGTTCGCGCATGTACCGATCTGGTAGCCGATTCCTTCCTCTGACCCTCTAGGATGACCTTGGCTTGGTCTTGGTCCATCGATCATGTACATTAATGTACCGTATAGAATCTTGCAGCCATGAGTCATGCAAAAGGGAAAACACGGAGACATTAGCAGGTTAGATCTGAATAAAATATTTTAGTAGTTTAAGAGAAGATCATGACTAAAACTGCAGGCCGCCGTGAAACCTGAACATGTATGTTTGCACGTGCGATACAGATAGCAGATCGGAGGAGCACAGAGTACTATATCTCGAAGTTAACCAGCCGCCGCGGGAAAGCTTTTTAGGCTCCCGATCAATCTCGGAGACGTGCGCGTGGGCAGTGTTGATGTTGATCCCCGGATATCGCGACCGTATTTTTTCTTGATCAGGCGTATACGTTGACGACGAATTTGAGGATCCCGCCCGGATTATCACCCTCCAAGCACTGTTTGTCTCACGGTGGACGCCAACTGTCGTGATATTGCACGGTAGATGCTACTGGGGGTAGCTTACGTAGAGGGAGCAAGGCGACGTAGGAGAATCCGGGAGCGAGATTGGCACACGATGTACCCAGGTTCACGTCCCCTTGGTGGAGGATCGCTACGTCCTGCTGTCAATCCAGTATATGATCATAGATTGGTTTACAATGGAGCCGCCGTAGGCGGAGGGAGACTAGATCTAATGAGAGATGTGGGAGAGTATCCCCAGTGGGGGTGCCCCTGGTGGCTTTATATATGCAGCCAGTTAGGGTTTACAAGTGTGTTGGTGGGCTTTGTATATGAGTCGCCTTCTTGGGCCTCCAGTCGGCGCCAGTCGCCTGGGTGCAGCATGCGCCAGTCGCCGTATTGGGTGAGTCGACCCGCTCAGGGCTAGGTTCCAGTCGGCTCGATCTAGCTGGCGAATCCGCTTCGTGGGTATACCCCGATTGGTATTCCCCTATCACAATGCTTCTTGTCCTATTACCTTGGGAAGACCTTTTCTTAGAACTGTTGGTGCCATCATTGATATGAAAGAAGGAACCATTAAATATTAATTTCCATTCAAGGAAGGTATTTAACACTTCCCTGTGGAGAGAGATAAGTTGCTTTTTGCTCCTCCTTTGAAAGAAAGATTTGATGTTAATGCTTCCTCATTTGAAAATACTTGATTTCTTACTTCTTGTGCCTAACTTAAAGGCATTAAAGTACTTGTTGGGAGATAACCTAAAAGTTTCTTTGAGTTTTAGAAGTTATTACTTTAGTAATGACCTCTTTTTATCCTTTTTGTTTGCTTTTTGTGCCAAGAATGACCTCTAATGAGAGGGAAGTAAGATTTGGGGAGTTGCTGTCCCGAAACAGATTTCTGTCCTCCACCATAAAAATTCGTGAGGAGTCTCTGTACGTCGGATTGAGCTGAAAATTTACTAATAAATCCCCCATTATGTTAGATAACTTTCGCTAGTTCAACACCTTTTTATTTGAGCAACGGAATATTTTCTAAAAAATCGGTTTCTACCTGCTGGTCCGTTTTAACAGATTTCTGCCACTATTTGCATTTGCTTCTTATTGATTCCTTTTTTAGTTCTCTTTTGGGAATTGAGCTTTTTGAAGGAGTTGCTACAGTATCTTGTGTTTTTAGTGAAAAATTTTGCTGTTCCAAATCTTAGCCCAAAGGTCTATTATCTTTTGAATACACTAATGTTGCTAATGAAGATTATGTGAAGTTTTGTATGAAGGAAAAAATTTCAGGTGTAGAGAGAGAATGATGTAATGAGATGAATAATGGACAAAAGCTCAAGCTTTGGGATGCCACCCTGGTGTCACCCCAAGAAATATCCAAGAGGTACAAGCGTCGAAGCTTGGGGATGCTCAAGGCATCCCCTTCTTCATCAATAAAAAGCTTAGGTCTGTCTAGACACTTCATTTTTATTGTTTCATGCACTGTTGTGTTGTTCTTGGAACGTCTTAGATTTCATTTGGTTTGCTTAGATTGTTTATTTTGCTTGAATAAAGTAGTTTGTGAAGGGTTTTGCAGCATAGTAAATCAAAATTTTCTACGGATGCGAACGGGAAAAGCCAAGATCTAATCTAGGAGATGAAAACAACGAAAGGGAGTAGATGAGATCTTCATACCCTTGAAGAAATCAAGACATGAACGCTCAACTAACGTGGTTGATGTAGTCGTACTAGCCTTCTCCTCCTCGCGATCCGATCTGATCCAACGCCGCAAGTGGCGACGCCTCCGAGAGATGCACACGTACGGCACCTCGACGTCTCCTCCTTCCTCGGTCCAGCAAGTGGGGTGGAGAGATAGATTGGATCTACAACACGACGGGGTGGTGCAAAGGTGGAGATTTTCTGCGGCAGGACTTCGCCTACGCGCAGTCGGGAGAGAGAGGGAGAGGAGGGCAGCAACTAGGCGGCTAAGGTTTGAGGAGGTGTGGGGGGAGGGTGCGCCCCGACCCTCTTTATATAGAGGGCTGGCCGGCTGCCCCTTTCCCCTCCTCCAAGCCCTAGGGCCGGAGGCCACAAGGGTGGAGTGGGGGGCAAGTTTCCCCCCTTCTAGAAGCTCTCCCTAGGGTTTCCCCTAGGGCTTGGTCGGCTGGGCCTATGGGGCCTTGTGCCCCTGGCCTAATGCGGCCAAGGCACTCCCTCATAGGCCCACGCCCCCTCCTGGCAAGTGGGGCCACGTTGGTCCCACTCCGGAAGCTTCTAGAACCTTCCGGTACAATACCGAACAATCCGAAACAATTCCGAAATCCAAAAACTGCTTTCCCTTATATGAATCTTATTCTCCGGACCATTTCGGAACCTCTCGTGATGTCCTGGATATCATCCGAGACTCCGAATAAAAACTCATAAACCAATTATCCATTCTATCCTAGCGTCGAGACTTAAGTGTGTGACCCTACGGGTTCGAGAATATGCAGACATGATCTTCTATCAATAATCAACATCAGGGTCTGGAAACCCATATTGACTCCCACATATTCATCGATGATCATATCGGATGAACCACGATGCCAGGATTCAATTAATCCCATATATATATTCCCTTCGTCACGCGATACTTTACTTGCCCGAGATTCGATCGTCGGTATCGGCATACCTAGTTCAATCTCGTTCACAGCAAGTACTTTACTTGTTCCGTAATCTGATATCACTTTGTGATTAACTCCTTAACCACGTGCTTGCAAGCGGTGTTGATATCGATTACCGAGTGGGCCCGAAGTATATCTCTCCGACTTGGGAGGGACAAATCCCATCTCGATACATACAACCCAACAAGTACTTTCCGATCACCTGAGAGACACCTTTATGATCACCCTCTCATAGGATGACGTTTGATGACCTCAAAGCTTTCTTCTGATACCAGGGAGTTGCATTATCTCATGGTCTAAGGAATACAATATTTGACATAAGAAAAGCTTCGCAAAGATGAACACGATGACATGATCTAATTGCTCTGCTTAATTTGGGTCTGTCCATCACATCATTCTCCTAATGACATGATCTCATTATTAATCGACAACTCATGTCTATGGTTAGGAAACCTTAACCATCATTAATCAATGAGCTAGTCCATAGAGGCGTACTAGGGACACGGTGTTGTTCATAAACCACACAAGTATCAAAGTTTCCGCTTAATACAATTCTAGCATGGAATATAAACTTTATCATGAACAAGAATTATAATAATAACATCTTTATTATTGCCTCTAGGGCATAATTCCAACAGTCTCCCACTTGCACTAGAGTCAATAATCTAGTTTACATCTGGTAACAATCTAACACCCATGGCACTAAGGTGCTGATCATGTTTTGCTCGTGGAAGAGGTTTAGTCAATGGATCTGCGACATTCAGATCCGTATGTACTTTGCTAATCTTCAAATCTCCATCTGTTATATAATCTCGAATTATATGAAACTTGCGGTTGATGTGCTTGGTCTTTGGATGATATCTTGGTTCCTTAGCCAGTGCTATGGCGCCAGTGTTGTCACACAATATCTCCAGTGGGTCCAAGGCACTTGGAACCACGCCAAGCTCAGTGATGAAGTTCCTGATCCAAACTCCTTCACTTGACGCTTCTGCAGCCATGTATTCCGCTTTCATCAGATCCTGCGATCACGCTTTGCTTGCAGCTTCTCCAGCTCACAGCTCCTCCATTCAAAACATAAATGTATCCTGTCTGAGATTTAGAATCATCCTTGTCGGTGTCGAAACTAGCATCGACGTAACCTTTTACGACGAGTTGCTCATCACCTCCATAGACCAAGAACATTTCTTTAGTCCTATTTAAATACTTTAGGATGTTCTTCATGGCTGTCCAGTGTTCCACTCCAGGATCACTTTGGTATCTGCTCGTCAAACTAAGAGCGTTGGACACATCCGGTCTAGTACACAGCATGGCATACATGATAGAACCTATGGCCGAGGCATAAGGCACTTTGCTCATAGCTTCTCTATCATTTATCAGAGTGGAACTGAGCCTTGCTCAATATCTTACCTGACAACATGGGCACTGAACCTTTCTTTGCCTTATCCATTCTGAACCTTTTCAGAACTTTGTCTAGGTATGTACTTTGGCTTAAAGCTATTAGGCATCTTTGTCTATCTCTATAGATTTTGATGCCCAATATATAAGCAGCTTCCCCTAGGTCTTTCATTGAAAAACATTTGTTCAAATAACTCTTCACATCGTTAAGCATATCAATGTCATTTCCAATAATCAATATGTCATCCACATATAGTACTAAAAATGTCACTGAGCTCCCACTCACTTTCTTGTAGATACAAGCTTCATAGCAATTTGGAACAAATCCAAAGCTCTTGATCACTTGATCAAAACGAAGGTTCCAACTCCGAGATGCTTGCTTTAGTCCATAAATAGAACGCTGAAGTTTGCACACCTTATCAGCATCCTTAGGATCGACCAAACCTTCGGGTTGCATCATATACAACTCTTCATCAATGTTGCCATTGAGGAACGCAGTCTTGACATCCATCTGCCATATTTCATAATCATGAAACGCAACAATTGCTAACAAAATCCAAATGGACTTAAACATCGCTACGGGAGAGAAAGTCTCATCGTAGTCAACACCTTGAACTTGTCGAAAACCTTTCGCGACAAGTCGTGCTTTATAGACAGTAACATTACCATCCGCGTCCGTTTTCTTCTTGAAAATCCATTTGCACTCAACGGCCTTTCGGTCGCTAGGAGGGTCCACCAAAGTCCATACTTGGTTTTCGCTCATGGATCCCAATTCGGATTTCATGGCCTCTAGCCATTTCTCGAGTCCGGCTCATCATCGCTTCCTCATAGTTCACAGTGTTCACCGTTGTCTACCAACAAGACAGCTTAAGACAGGTTGCTGCATTCACTCAGGAGGGGCACGTGACCTTGTCGACCTGCGACGTTCAGTAGTAGCATTGTCCGAAGCTTCATGATCCTCGTCATTAGCTTCCTCTATTATTGGTGCAGACGGCACTGGAACAATTTCCGGTGCTGCGCTACTTTCCAACTCAAGAGAAGGTTCAATAACCTCGTCTAGTTCTACTTTCCTCCCACTCACTTCTTTCGAGAGAAACTCCTTCTCAAGAAAGGATCTGTTCTTTGCAATAAACACTTTGCCTTCGGATCTGTGATAGAAGGTATACCCAATAGTTTCCTTAGGGTATCCTTTGAAGACGCATTTCTCCGCTTTGGGTTCGAGCTTGTCCGGCATCAACTTCTTGACGTAAGCTTCGCATCCCCAAACTTTAAGAAATGACAACTTAGGTTTAGCACCAAACCACAGTTCATACGGTGTCGTCTCAACGGATTTAGATGGTGCCCTATTTAAAGTGAATGCAGCGGTTTCTAATGCATAACCCCAAAATGATAACGGCAAATCTGTAAGAGACATCATCGATCGCACCATATCCAATAAAGTTCGATTCCGGCGTTCAGACACACCATTTCGCTGTGGTGTTCCGGGTGGCGTGAGTTGCGAAACGATTCCGCTTGCTTTAAGATGCGTGAGAAAATCATAACTCAAATATTCATCTCCACGATTGGACCATAGAAATTTAATTTTTCTGTTACGATGGTTTTCCACTTTGTTCTGAAATTCTTTGAACTTTTCAAACGTTTCAGATTTATGTTTCATTAAATAGATATACCCATATCTACTTAAGTCATCAGTAAAAGTGAGAAAATAGCGATATCCACCGCGCGTCGAAACACTCATCGGTCTGCATACATCGGTATGTATGATTTCCAACAAGTCCGTTGCTCGCTCCATTATACCGGAGAACGGGGTTTTGATCATCTTGCCCATGAGGCACGACTCGCACGTGTCAAATGATTCAAAATCAAGAGACTCCAAAAGTCCATCAGAATGGAGTTTTTTCATGCGTTTTACACCAATATGACCTAGACGGCAGTGCCACAAATAAGTCGTATTATCACTATCTACCTTGCATGTCTTAGCCTCAATGTTATGGATGTGTGTTTCATTGCTTTTGAGATTCAAAAGAAATAAACCATTCATAGAAGGTGCATGACCATAAAAGATGTTACTCATATAAATAGAATAACCATTATTCTTCAATTTAAATGAATAACCGTCTTGCAATAAACACGATCCAGATATGATGTTCATGCTCAACGCAGGCACATAATAACATTTATTAAGGTTTAAAACTAACCCCGAAGGTAAAACTAAGGAGAGCGTGCTGATGGCCATCACATCAACTCTTGATCCGTTGCCAATGCGCATCGTCACCTCATCCCTCGCTAGCCGCCGTCTATTCCGTAGCTCCTGTTTCGAGTTACAAATATTAGCAACTGAACCAGTATCAAATACCCAGGCATTACAACAAGCGCTAGTAAGGTAAACATTAATAACATGTATATCAAATATACCTTTAATGGTGCCAGCCTTCTTGTCCGCTAACTACTTCGGACAGTTGCGCTTCCAGTGACCCTTGTCCTTGCAATAGAAGCACTCAGTGTCCGGCTTAGGTCCAGACTTGAGCTTCTTCTCAGCGGGGGCAACGCGCTTGCCGCTGCCTTTCTTGAAGGGCTTCTTTGCACCCTTACCTTTCTTAAAGCTGGGGGGCTTGTTGACCATCAACACATGATTATCTTTCTTGATGTCCACATCCGCAGCTTAGCGAAGAGCTCAGTGATCGTATCAGTGGAACCAATCTGATTATGAGTAACTACAAAACCTTTGTATATAGGAGGGAGTGATTGCAGAACTCTGTCAATCTTGAGCTCCTCTAGAATCTTGCAGTCCAGTTGCTCAAGGCATTAAGTGTAGCCCGACATCTTAATGGCGTGCTCACTAATGGAACTCCCTTCCTCCATCTTGTAGTTAAAGAATTTCTCAAAGATCTCATATCTCTCAGAACGGGCCTGAGTTTGAAACATGGTTTTAAGTTCCTCAAGGATCTCAAAGGGCCCGGCGAACTCCTCAAAATGATTTTGAAGGTCCGATTCCATAGCAAACAACATGGTGCTCTTAATCACACCATAATCATCTTTGCATGACTGATAAACACCTTTTTCATCAGCCGCACATCTATAGCAGGGACGTCACCTAGCGCTTTCTCAAGGACATAGTCCTTTTGTCCTCCAGCGAGAATGATTCTCAGATTGCGGAACCAGTTGGTGAAGTTAGACCCATTGTTCTTAAGCTTTTCTTTCTCAGCAAAAACGTTGAAGTTGAAGTTGGACTTAGACATTTGATCTACAAAATTTTCAAGTACAATTTAGACTATGTTCATGATAACTAGTTCAACTTAATCATATTACTAGATGAACTCCCACTAAATTCAACATCCCTCAAGTTGCTTAGTGAACATGATCCAAATTCACCACACCTAATCCGATCTTCACGAGAAGAGATGTGGTTTCAATGGTGGACAAAGAAGTGTCGATCATATCATTCATATGACTCATGCTTAACCTTTCGGTTCGTGTGTTCCGAGGCCATGTCTGTACATGCTAGGCTCATCAAGTCAAACCCAAGTATTTCCGCGTGTGCAAAACTGGCTTGCACCCGTTGTATGTGAACGTAGAGTTTATAGCACCCGATCATCAAGTGGTGCTTGAACACGACGAACTTTCACAACGGTGCATACATGGGGAGAACACAGCTTTATCTTGATCTTTAAGTGAGGAATCATCTTATAATGCTACCGTCGCGATCTAAGCATAATAAGATACATAAAAGGATAAACATCACATGCATATAATTTTTTGTGACATGGTATAGCCAATCTCCGCGCAATGATCTCCATCTTGTAAAAGTTCAACAACACAGACAACAAGTTTTGGAAAAGTAAACACACCAATAGCAAGCCATCCACATGTTGGATGATCATTGCGACTCAATAATCAAAAGTATGATAAATAGATGATAAATGAGTAGTCATCACTACTCCTCTGCATCAACCTCCTCATCAACAAGTGTAAGACCGGCATTCTCCATCGCGGTCTTGTATTCCTCAACATTGGTGGTCAAGGCCTCTACTTTGGCTTTGAGAGCCCTCTTCTATGCACGAAGTCTCTCAATCACACCTTGCTGATGCTCGAGCTCTAAGTCCTTGGTCTCTAGTTCTGCAGTCATGTCTCGAATCCTCTTGTTTCTATCTTGGACTCGCTTCTATTTACTCTTGAACTTTTTATCTTGACTCTCAAACTTGGTCTCCATCTCCTTGAATATCTCATCTTGCTCCGCGAAGAGCTTGTCCTTCTCACGAAGCTACACCTGGAGTTCGTCATTACTAAGCATGACGTTGGTCCTATCAGTGTCTAGGTGCCTAAGAAGAACCTCTCAGTCCTGGAGGTACAGACGAACAGGCTCTGCTATCTCTCTAGCAGTATCCTCGAAGTCAATGGCCTCACCATCCTCGTCACGTCTGCCGAAGGTGTGGAAATGAGTACCTCTAACCTCACGAGAGTGTCTCCCTACCAAGCGTCCAAGCAAATCCTGCATGGCTACCTCTAGGCCTCTCTCCTTGTCATCATGCATTAGCTTGAAGGTGATGGCCTCCGTGGCTGGCTCAGTTTGGCGTCCTGGCTGAATAACCTTGAAGCCCCAAAGGTCTTTCCTCTCAAACTTGGTGAGGGGAAGCATCATGATGGAAGGAAGTGGGATATTGAGCAAACTAGTAAGCTCAATGAGACGAGTGCCAAAGTGAGTTCCCTTGAACTCTTCAGCACTGCTGATAATAACATTAGGCATCTACTTATAATATAGAAAAAGTTAGAATCAACATACATAGAGATGAATCATAAAACAGAGCAACACATGCATAACTTTGGAAATCAAAACACACATGTCATGGCATACATGAAACCATTACAAACATCCAAGGTTCAACTTATTTATAGCAACTTTTGGAAAATAAAATGATAAGTGGTGGTCCAACTAACGAAGTACGTTACAATCCCATCTCACTTGCCAAGTTGGTTAACAGGGCATCTCTAGAAGCAATCTGTCTATCTAAAGCACATGACTCCATTACTAAGTCTATAATGTCTTCCCTTAAGGTTTGGTTGGTAGCCTCTAACTCTTGGGTATGTTTCTTTTCTTCCCTAAGATCATTCTGAGTGTTGAGCATTCTGCACTTGATTCTATCACCAAGTTCTTTGATGGCCTTGTGTAACCACTCAACACAAACCATTCTTTCCATTCCACCCAGGTGTTTCATTCACTTAGTTGTTTTATTAACAAATCACAAGTCCAAAGACTTAGAAATATTTTCTCATAGCATGAATATATAACCACCCTTGGTTTCTATTAGCTAGGCTAAGCATGGCATTGACAAGAATCTTAACTTAGAAACTTTTCTAGCAATTCTACAACTACTAGGATTTCCCAAGCATAGCATATAGATCAAAATATCCATGCAAGTCTAGCAAAATATTTCTAGTGCAAAGTTGAAAAACTTAGGAATAAAATCATGAATCACCACTTGCCTTGATAGTTTGGAGAGTAGCTACAATCCTCACAATCACAATCACTATTTGCACCAAAATCTACACATAAAATAATAACACCAAAATCACATACATAATAAATACAAGCAAAAATATATGGATGCATGCATAATGCCATGTGATGATTTTCTACAACAAACAAGACAAGTGCTTGGTACTGAATCATAAACAAGTTCAAAACAAGCTAAATAAACTTTATTTAAACATTAAAACATTTTTCAAATAATTAATATACACAAAATAGGCCTACACATGTTTCTATAAAAACAACCATTTTAACAGAGGCAAAACATTAAACACATTGGATAGATGGAAAGTATTTTCTCTCCTGAATCCATTGATATAAAATTTGTCAAAATTGGAGGTGGCATTCAAAAGTTATGATTTAAACAAGTTTTAATAACAAATATATCAAATTTCTGATTTTAAACCTAACTCACAGACACGCGGCGGCATCTGATTGGCTGGTACCGCTTCGTGCTGGATCGCGTCTGCGAGCCGTTGGATCTAACTAAAACGTGCGGCATAGATCACTACTTACCCCTTCGGCTAGGATCTATCGCGTCCACTGGATCTAAATCGAATGGCCCTAAGCAAAAGACCAACAAGTGGCGGCGCTAGCGGCGGCGACAGGCGGCGGAGCGCTCAGTTAGTGGCAGAGCCGGCGAACTAGGTCGCGCGGGGAGGTGGGAGGATGCTCACCGGAATCGCCATGACGAGGAGATGCTCAACGTGTTCTCGGTTGGCGAAGGGGCGCTCGGAGTCGTCGCAGATTGCTCGTCGGAGAAGTCCCTGGCGACGGATGCTTCTGTTCGTCGATGTTGGCGAGGGTGCAGATCATGCCAAGGCAAAAGGAGCGGTGGGTCAGATGCACAAGACGACGCTGGTCACGCGGGTGTCAACGAGAAGGAAAGGGGCGGTCGGTAATTACAACTAGAGGTCGTCGGAGTTGAAGCCGAAGACGGTGGCGCTCAGTCGATGGTGTTGCCTACGCTCTGGGTCACGCGCGGGCGAGCTAGTGGTACTGGGAGGTGCGCAAGGTGAAGTGGAGCCTGCTCGTGTGAACCAGGAGCAGAGGGGTGGTCGGGGTTGGTCGGAATTGAGGCTGCGGTTCGTCGGAGCAGCGAGGTCGCGGCGAGGAATTCTCGTGGCCTGGGGGCGCTCTGTGCTTGGGGTTTGGGGGAAAATGGAGAGGGGCAGAGGGGGTTTAAGTAGCAAGGATGCGGGCGAGATTTGCTCGAGGATTGATCGTGAATTGAAGCCGCGAATTCAAACAGGAAATGCCCGGCGTAATTTGGGGATGAACTGGTCGCTGGGGGGTGGAGACGACGATTGTCATGTGGGCCGCGGTTGTCCGCGAGAGAAAGGAAGAGGGGATGGGTCCAGGCGGTCAGTGACTCTGTGGGTGCGGCTGTGAGTGAAAGTAAACGTTTCGCAGGAAGGGGCTGCTGGGCTAGCTGGGTCGAGTTGGGCTGGGTTGGACCGATTGGCTGTTTGCTTATTTTTTTCCTCTTTACTCCTTTTCTTTTTCTGTTTGAATTTCTAGAATTGATTTTCAAACTCCATTTCAAATCAGTTTGAATTCAAACCTTCTCTAGGTTTTTATATAGTAACTTTGCACTCAAATGTGTGTCAGAACTCCTCTGTTTACTCAAACACACTATGCTCATTTGAAAATAAAACCAAGCCTTAATGTGATTAAACAATAGGCATAATATAGTTTTATTTTCACACTTTGTTTTGAAAATTTTGTTCAAGCTTTGGATAGTACTTAAGTTTGAATTCAAACACTACTGAACAAAACAATTACTCTTCTCATTAGAAAGTAGCACTAAGGCTTGAACACACTCACATAAAATAATGTGCAACATTGTTCCTGTTTTTGAAATGGTTTTGAAAATGGAACCCTAAATGATCATGGATGCATGGATGATATGCATGAGTTTTGAAACATGATTTTAGGGATGTTACAAATCTAACCCCCTTAAGGTGAATCTCGCCCTCGAGATTCGGGTTGGCTAGCAAATAGGTGAGGGTGGTCTTTCCGAAGATCATCTTCTCTTTCCCATGTTGCTTCTTCTTCGGAATGATGGTTCCATTGAACCTTGCAGAATTTGATAGTCTTAGTCCGAGTAACTCTTTCTGCAATCTCAAGAATCTTGATAGGTTTCTCCTCATAAGTGAGGTCACTCTCTAATTGAACCTCTTCCAAAGGTATAGTATCCTTCAAAGAAGTCTCTTCCATTTCTGGATGACATTTCTTAAGCTGACTCACATGAAACACATTATGAACAGCTGACAAAGACTCTGGAAATTCAATCTCATAAGCTACTTCTCCTTTACGACTCGGAATCTTGAATGGTCCAACATATCTTGGGGCCAATTTACCTTTGACACCAAACCTCTTCACTCCACGAAGTGGTGACACTCTAAGATAAGCCCTATCACCTACTTCATAGGTGACTTCTCTACGCTTAGGATCTGCGTAGCTCTTCTGTCGGGACTGTGCTATCTTAAATCCGTCCTTAACCAGCTTGACTTTCTCTTCAGCCTCTTTGATTAGTTCCGGTCCGAACAAACTTCTTTCTCCCACACCATTCAGTAGCAATGGGGTGGTACACTTTCTCCCATAGAGAAACTCAAATGGTGCCATCTCAATACTGGCTTGATAGCTGTTATTATAAGAGAATTCTGCGTAAGGAAGACTTTCATCCCAACTGGCTCCATAGTCTAGGGCACATGCCCTCAACATATCTTCAAGAATCTAATTAGTCCTTTCTGTTTGTCCATCAGTCTGAGGATGAAAGGCAGTGCTGAATTCCAACCTCGTTCCCAATGACTCATGTAATTGCCTCCAAAAATGAGAAGTGAATTGAGTCCCCCTATTAGACACAATACTCTTGGGTACTCCCTGTAGACATACAATTCTACTCATATAGATCTTGGCTAACTTAGCACTTGTGTAAGTTGTCTTCACGGGTAGGAAATGAGCCACTTTAGTCAGGCGATCCACTACTACCCAAATAGAATCATATCCTGACCTGGTCCTTGGCAATCCGGTGATGAAATCCATACCAATCTTGTCCCACTTCCATTCAGGAATAGGTAGTGGTTGTAACAATCCTGCTGGTTTCTGATGTTCCGCTTTCACTCTACTACATACATCACACAAAGAAATATGTTCGGCGATGTCCTTCTTGAGATTATTCCACCAAAATCTATCTTTCATATCCATGTACATTTTGGTGTTACCTGGATGAATGGAATATGGTGAGTTGTGGGCTTCTTGTAAAATCAGTTTTCGAAGCGCCGGATCTTGTGGAACGCAGATACGTTTTCCATACCATAAAGTACCCTGTTCATCTTCATGGAATCCTTTGGCTTTTCCTTTGCCAATCTTTTCCTTAATCTCTTCAATTTCCTTGTCCATCTTTTGGGCTTCTTTGATCTTGTCCAACAAAGTGGGTTGAACATCCAAAGACATGAGATGTCCCTCAGGTACAATCTCCAATCTGAGATTTCTAAATTGGGTACACATATCATCTGGCAGTTCTCCCTTAGTAAGGCCATTCACAAAAACTTTACGGCTTAAAGCATCCGCTACAACATTTGCTTTATCGGGGAGGTATTGCAAACTCAAGTCATAGTCCTTTATGAGTTCTAGCCATCTTCTTTGTCTCATGTTGATTTCTTTCTAGGTGAAGATATACTTCAAACTTTTGTGATCTGTGAACACTTCACATTGCTTTCCCAAAAGATAATGTCTCCATGTTTTGAGTGCATGGACAACAGAGGCTAACTCTAAATCATGAGTAGGGTAGTTTACCTCATGAGTTTTGAGTTGTCTCGAGGCATAATCCACAACTTTTCCTTCTTGCATAAGTACTGCACCTAAACCATGATGAGATGCATCACAATACACTTGGAAATCTTTCTCCAAATCTGGCAAACATAAGACTGGTGCTGTCACTAGTCTCTTCTTTAATTCTTGGAAACTAAGTTCACAGCCTTCAGACCAAGCAAATTTCTTGTCTTTATTTAGCAATTCTGTCATAGGTTTAGCTACCTTAGAGAAATTCTCAATAAACCTTCTGTAGTATCCTGCTAAGCCAAGGAAACTACGAACCTCTTTCACTGACTTAGGAGATTCCCATTCAGTTACAACTAAAACTTTAGCAGGATCAACTGCTACACCATCTCCTGACACAACGTGTCCAAGAAAACCAACTTCATTCAACCAAAACTCACACTTGCTGAATTTGGCATTCAGTTTATGCTCTCTAAGCTTCTCACGTATCAAACATAGATGTCCTTCATGCTCTTCTTTGCTCTTGGAGTAGATCAAAATGTCATCGATGAAAACGACAACAAACTTATCAAGGAACTCCATGAAAACCTTGTTCATCATATTCATGAAGTATGCTGGAGCATTGGTTAAACCAAATGGCATCACGGTATACTCGTACAATCCATACCTTATGGTGAAAGCTGTTTTAGATATGCCTTGTTCCCTTATCTTGAGCTGGAAATAACCTAACCGGAGATCAATCTTTGAGAACACACAGGCTCCTTCTAACTGATCAAACAAGTCATTGATTCTAGGCAAAGGGTACTTGTTCTTGATAGTCACCTCATTGAGTGAACGGTAATCTATGCATAGCCTTTGACTTCTATCTTTCTTTTCCACAAACAAAACCGGTGCTCCCCAAGATGAGGAACTTGGTTGGATAAATCCTTTCTACAACTATTCTCCAAGTTGTTTCTTGAGTTCTTTCAGTTCATCAACTGACATCTTGTATGGTCTCTTTGCTATCGGTCCAGATCCTGGTAGCAAATCAATAAGAAACTCCACATCTCTATCTGGTGGCATTCCTGGCAATTCTTCCGGAAACACATCCGGATATTCACTCACAATTGGCACACTGTCCATGCTAACTCACTTAAGAGAATTTAGCTTACTCCTTTTTGCTTCAAAGTTGGTCTTGAATCTAATCCTTTTGTTTTCTGGAGTTGTGAGTGAGACAGTATGATTGGCACAATCTATCACTCCCTTGTGCTTAGTCATCCGGTCCATTCCCAAAATAACATCCAATCCTTGGGAGTTTAGGATTATCAAGTTAACAGGAAACTTATACTTCCCAAACTCTATGACTAGATCATGACATCCTGAATTCACTATCATTTCTCTACCAGGATAACTCACTTTTATAGGACACCCAATAGTTTCTACCGGTAGTTCATTTCTTTCAACAAATGCTCTTGATATGAATGAATGAGATGCACCAGTATCAAAGAGAACAAATGCTGGAACAGAATTGAGTTTGAACTTACCAGCAACAGCATCAGGTTCCTCATAGATTTCCTCCACATTGATGTGGTTCACTTATCCATTTTGAAAAGGGTTGGGCTTGTTGGGTCCTTCAACTTTTTTTCTGGGCATTCATTTCCATAATGTCCCATCTTCTTGCACTTGAAACACTCAACCTGACTAAGATCCTTCTTGACAGGATGGCTTCCACTGCCACTTCCACTTCCACTGTGGTGGCTCTTATATCCACCCTTGTGATTCTTGTACTTGTCACTGTCATGACTACGGTGACTCTTGTTGTCATGATGATGGTTGTGGTTGTGGTGCTTGTTGAATTTCCCATGCTTGTGGGATCTTGAACTCCCACTATCATCATAATGGGAACGCTTGTGAGACGATCCCAAGCTGTGCTTGTCAGAGTGCTTTCTCTTCCTACTTTCAACTTGCTTCATCTTGTTCTCCAAAATAGCAGCCTTATCACAAAGAGACTGATAAGTGGGAACATAGGCCACCGATAGCTGCAGGTTCAGTTCATCATTCAGGCCTTCGAGAAACTTCTCTCTTCTTTTGGCATCAGTGTCAACTTCATCCGGTGCATAACGCGCCAGATTGTTGAACTCCTCAATATACTCTACCACGCTGCGGTAGCGCTGCTTCAGATTATGAAACTCTTTCTTCCTCAGACTCATCACTCCGGATGAGATGTGAGCAGTACGGAAACCATCTTCGAAGATAGCCCATGTCACATCCGTAATGGGAGTGGTGATCTAGAAGTTATCCCACCAAGTGGCTGCTGGTCCTTCCAACAAGTGTGCTGCAAATCTGACCTTCTCTTCATCAGTACAGCCAATAGTTACCAAGTCCTTGTTCACAGAGCGTAGACAATCATTGGACACCATAGGATCAGTAGTTCCTAAGAACTTTGCTGGCCTCAGTCTTAAGAACCTGGTAAGCATGTCAAAACCCGGTGGGTTGTTCTGATTGTTGTTGTTGTTGTTGTTGTTGTTGTTATTATTATTGTTGTTGTTGTTGTTGTTCTGATTATGGATGAACGTGGTCATCATTTGCATCAGCTGAGTCTGAGCTGTCATCATTTGCTGCATCTCAGGGGTGATGTTGTTGTTGTTGGGGTTGGGATTGGCACGTCGGGGAGGCATCTGTGGTTTTCAATAAGGACAAGAATGATATACCCATAGATGCTAACATGCACAATACATCACATAAAAAATCACAACAAACATGCATCAAAGTAGTAAAACTTCGACAACATAGACAACAAGTTTTGGAAAAGTAAACACACCAATAGCAAGCCATCCACATGTTGGATGATCATTGCGACTCATTAATCAAAAGTATGATAAATAGATGATAAATGAGTAGTCATCACTACTCCTCTGCATCAACCTCCTCATCAACAAGTGTAAGATCGGCATTCTCCATCGCGGAGACATTGGTGGTCAAGGCCTCTACTTTGGCTTTGAGAGCCCTCTTCTATGCACGAAGTCTCTCAATCACACCTTGCTGATGCTCGAGCTCTAAGTCCTTGGTCTCTAGTTCTGCGGTCATGTCTCGAATCCTCTTGTTCCTATCTTGGACTCGCTTCTCTTGACTCTTGAACTTTTTATCTTGACTCTCAAACTTGGTCTCCATCTCCTTGACTATCTCATCTTGCTCCGCGAAGATCTTGTCCTTCTCACGAAGCTGCACCTGGAGTTCGTCATTACTAAGCATGACGTTGGTCCTATCAGTGTCTAGGTGCCTAAGAAGAACCTCTAAGTCCTGGAGGTACAGACGAACAGGCTCTGCTATCTCTCTAGCAGTATCCTCGAAGTCAATGGCCTCACCATCCTCGTCACGTCTGCCGAAGGCATGGAAATGAGTACCTCTAACCTCACGAGAGTGTCTCCCTACCAAGCGTCCAAGCAAATCCTACATGGCTACCTCTAGGCCTCTCTCCTTGTCATCATGCATGAGCTTGAAGGTGATGGCCTTCGTGGCTGGCTCATTTTGGCGTCCTGGCTGAATAACCTTGAAGCCCCAAAGGTCTTTCCTCTCAAACTTGGTGAGGGGAAGTATCATGATGGAAGGAAGTGGGATATTGAGCAAACTAGTAAGCTCAACGAGACGAGTGCCAAAGCGAGTTCCCCTGAACTCTTCAGCCGTGCTGGTAATAACATTAGGCATCTATTTATAAGATAGAAAAAGTTAGAATCAACATACATAGAGCTGAATCACAAAATAGAGCAACACATGCATAACTTTGGAAATCAAAACACACAAGTCATGGCATACATGAAACCATTACAAACATCCAAGGTTCAACTTATTTCTAGCAAATTTTGGAAAATAAAATGATAAGTGGTGGTCCAACTAACGAAGTACATTACAATCCCATCTCACTTGCCAAGTTGGTTAACAGGGCATCTCTAGAAGCAATCTGTCTATCTAAAGCACATGACTCCATTAATAAGTCTATAATGTCTTCCCTTAAGGTTTGGTTGGTAGCCTCTAACTCTTGGGTATGTTTCTTTTCTTCCCTAAGATCATTCTGAGTGTTGAGCATTCTGCACTTGATTCTATCACCAAGTTCTTTGATGGCCTTCCAAGCTGCATCCCTTGCTGAATCAAAGAATGTAGTGTGCACCACTGAATTGGTGACCATGCAGAATCCTGATTCCTTGTGGTTGTCTTCCTTGTTTTTATACAAATGAAGTTGCACCCACCAGTACTCAACTACTTCATCCATCACAGGAAAACCTTTGTACACAGCTGCACCATGTATTCCCATGGCAACCATGAGGTCCTTGAGAGCCTTGGGGAATTCTGTCTCACATTCCAAAGTCATAGTCATGAGTGGTCCCTTCCTTACAGCTTCTTTGATGGAGTTCATCTACAAATAGAGATGATAAAGAAGATTAGAAAAGTTTACGCGAAGAAAAGACAAGTGTGGAAGTTGTTGAATTTTTTTTCCTTAGTGGTTTCCAATCCTAGGGTCATAATCCTACAGGCAACACAGTGCTATGATACCATCTGTAAGATCCCTCCTTTATAAAGGAAAAGGATCCCTGTGATTGCAATGCTAGTCCATGGATCAATGCTAGCATCCACAGTTTAAGATGAAGTACACAGAAACAAAGGTCATTATTACAGTCATTCCAGAGACAAACATAGTCTTTTACAAAACTCCATGGCCACAGGCCTAGTACAAGAGTTTAAATATGTAATAAGATAAATAAGTCTTCATCTTCATGTGCCACAGGCAAGCATGTTGAGTGTAGACTCATGACTCCTAATCATCATCAGAATAACCTGCAACATCACAAGTTACAGCCACAGTGGGTCAATACATTGGAATAGTATTGGCAAGTGATACCTTAGTAGAATATTGGTGGACTAAGTACTATATGCATTTTGGCTAAGTGTAGCTTAGGCTTGCTTTGCTCCAAAATAGGTTTTGCCTATTAGTTGAAAACACTAAGTTTTTCTTTGACAAAAACTTTCCCCAAGGAACCACCAATAGACATTGGTGAACCTTCACCGTTGTTCAACCACAAGTTTTTACTTAGAAATTGGGATGAGGAGATTCTTGATAGCTTCCATGTCTTGATGCTCAAGTTGTCCAATACCAGGGACATGGCTAAGTACTTAGATTCTTCCATCTGCAGAGGTTGTGCACTTTCCCCACAAGACTTGATTTTCACCAAGACAGGACCTTTCAGAAGCCTTCCCTTAGACTAAATGGACGCGTTCCAACCTATCATCCCACTACCACCAACTGTCCAAATGGCTAAGTTATGCAACCTATATGATCCAGGCAGAGACCATATTGCCAAGTGGCTGCACTAGAAGCTTCTTAACATATGGCATCTCAAATCCCTTTGTTCCTGGGTGACTTTCCACAAGTGAGATACACAAGGTAAACCATAGAAATGGGCCTTGTGTAACCACTCAACACAAACCATTCTTTCCATTCCACCCAGGTGTTTCATTCACTTAGTTGTTTTATTAACAAATCACAAGTCCAAAGACTTAGAAATATTTTCTCATAGCATGAATATATAACCACCCTTGGTTGCTATTAGCTAGGCTAAGCATGGCATTGACAAGAATCTTAACTTAGAAACTTTTCTAGCAATTCTACAACTACTAGGATTTCCCAAGCATAGCATATAGATCAAAATATCCATGCAAGTCTAGCAAAATATTTCTAGTGCAAAGTTGAAAAACTTAGGAATAAAATCATGAAGCACCACTTGCCTTGATAGTTTGGAGAGTAGCTACAATCCTCACAATCACAATCACTATTTGCACCAAAATCTACACATAAAATAATAACACCAAAATCACATACATAATAAATACAAGCAAAAATATATGGATGCATGCATAATGCCATGTGATGATTTTCTACAACAAACAAGACAAGTGCTTGGTACTGAATCATAAACAAGTTCAAAACAAGCTAAATAAACTCTATTTAAACATTAAAACATTTTTCAAATAATTAATATACACAAAATAGGCCTACACATGTTTCTGTAAAAACAAACATTTTAACAGAGGCAAAACATTAAACATATTGGATAGATGGAAATGATTTTCTCTCCTGAATCCATTGATATAAAATTTGTCAAAATTGGACGTGGCATTCAAAAGTTATGGTTTAAACAAGTTTTAATAACAAATAGATCAAATTTCTGATTTTAAACCTAACTCACAGACACGCGGCGACATCTGATTGGCTGGTACCGCTTTGCGCTGGATCGCGTCTGCGAGCCATTGGATCTAACTAAAACGTGCGGCACAGATCACTACTTACCCCTTCGGCTAGGATCTATCGCGTCCACTGGATCTAAATCGAACGACCCTAAGCAAAAGACCAACAAGTGGCGGCGCTAGCGGCGGCGACAGGTGGCGGCGCGCGCAGTCAGTGGCGGAGCCGGCGAACTAGGTCGTGCGGGGAGGTGGGAGGATGCTCACCGGAATCGCTGCGACAAGGAGATGCTCAACGTGTGCTCGGTTGGCGAAGGGGCGCTCGGAGTCGTCGCGGATTGCTCGTCGGAGAAGTCCCTGGTGACGGATGCTTCTGTTCGTCGACGTTGGCGAGGGTGCAGATCATGCCAAGGCAAAAGGAGCGGTGGGTCAGATGCGCAAGACGACGTTGGTCACGCGGGTGTCAACGAGAAGGAAAGGGTCGGTCGGTAATTACCACTGGAGGTCATCGGAGTTGAAGCCAAAGACGGTGGCGCTCAGTCGATGGTGTTGCCGACGCTCTGGGTCACGCGCGGGCGAGCTAGTGGTACTGGGAGGTGCGCAAGGTGAAGTGGAGCCTGCTCGTGTGAACCAGGAGCAGATGGGTGGTCGGGGTTGGCCGGAATTGAGGCTGCGGTTCGTCGGAGCAGCGACGTCGCGGCGAGGAATTCTCGCAGCCTGGGGGCGCTCTGTGCTTGGGGTTTGGGGGAAATGGAGAGGGGGTAGAGGGGGTTTAAGTAACAAGGATGCGGGCGAGATTTACTCGAGCATTGATCGTGAATTGAAGCCACGAATTCAAACAGGAAACGCCCGGCGTAATTTGGGGATGAACTGGTCGCTGGGGGTGGAGACGACGATTGTCATGTGGGCCGCGGTTGTCAGCAAGAGAAAGGAAGAGGGGATGGGTCCAGGCGGTCAGTGACTCTGTGGGTGCGGCTGTGAGTGAAAGAAAATGTTTCGCGGGGAGGGGCTGCTGGGCTAGCTGGGTCGAGTTGGGCTGGGTTGGGCCAGATTGGCTGGTTGCTTATTTTTTTCCTCTTTACTCCTTTTCTTTCTCTGTTTGAATTTCTAGAATTGGTTTTCAAACTCCATTTCAAATCAGTTTGAATTCAAATCTTCTCTAGGTTTTTATACAGTAACTTTGCACTCAAATGTGTGTCAAAACTCCTCTGTTTACTCAAACACACTATGATCATTTGAAAATAAAACCAAGCCTTAATGTGATTAAATAATAAGCATAATATAGTTTTATTTTCACACTTTGTTTTGAAAACTTTGTTCAAGCTTTGGATAGTACTTAAGTTTGAATTCAAACACTACTGAACAAAACAAGTACTCTTCTCATTAGAAAGTATCACTAAGGCTTGAACACACTCACATAAAATAATGTGCAACATTGTTCCTGTTTTTGAAATGGTTTTGAAAATGGAACCCTAAATGATCATGGATGCATGGATGATATGCATGAGTTTTGAAACATGATTTTAGGGATGTTACACTTTGACTTTAGCATGACATGCTAGGTGTTGTTTTGACCTTATGCTTAGTGATTATTGCTGTAGCATGTCTTGTTCCAATCAATTGAGATTGCTTAGTGTGCCTTGAAAGAATTATGCGTTGTTTTAGCATGCAAAAGCATAGTATTGTGGTATTCTCCTTTGATGCTTTGTTTGGGTTGACTTGGCACATGCTCACACCATATTATGACTATGAACAAGTCACCATAGCCTCTATTATCATTTAGTCCTTGACTTGTAGTACCACTCTATGCTTTGATTAGTAATGTTTTGTTGCTCTGCATGATTATAGCCATTATTGCTCTCTTAGTTGGTTGCTCCTAGTCTTTTGCTTGCCTCCACTTGTATGAGTAAGCTCTACTCATGCTTCCAACTCCTAAGAAACCAATTTATTCCAAAGTGTGCACTATAAACTCTTATGCATTGTGTGTTACACCATTCCAAGTATATTCTTGTTTTCAGCTATCTTCCAGTTAAAAAGTATCCTTGTTATGTGAAAACTTAGTGATTAAAGCCCTCACAAACTTGATGGCACACTCTATATACTTTGCCCCTAATAAACTTGAACCATTGTGTCGTCTATGTTGTATATGCTTGCACTTATACATTAGAATTAGTAGAACCGGTGCACATGGTACATGAGCTTTACCATAACCAAAATGACAAGGCAAGCAAAGAGTGAGCATCTCAGCAATCTTTTTATTTACCATATGCATAGCTTTTTATTGAGGATGCTTCATAGATGACTCACTATGGTGATGCTGCAAGTTTCCACCATGATTAAGCATGGCTTAGGCTAGCGGCCCAGACGTTTCTCTAACACAGAATACAAACTCCATGGACTTACAAGTTCCCTCTTTATTTCACACCGTTGACATCCATAGACAAAAGAGCATGATATCAACTGAGTACAAAAGTACAGGTGCAATGTTGAAAACGTTCCCCATGACAGCATGGTTCTGCTAATTCCAACATATAGATGCAAGCATATACAACTTCGATGTTCACAATGGTTCAAGTTTATTAGGGGCAAAGAAATAAAGTGTGCCATCAAGTTCGTGAGAGCTTTACTAACTAGTTTTCACATAACAAAATACTTTTTAATTTGAAAGGTAGATGAAACTTGAGAATTTGCTTGGAATAACAATTGCTACTAGGTAGATATGGTGGACACAAGTGGCAAAGGTTTTGGTTCAAAGGGTTTTGGAAACATGAGAAATATGCCTTCTCAAAACAGGTTTTTGGCTAGCAAGGCTGGGTAGCAAGCAAGAGAGTTGAAAGAAACAAGCAAACATACAAGTAATAAAGCCAAACATGCAATATTCCTTGAAGACACAAAAGGATCTTAAATAAAGAATACTAAGCTCATGAGCCAACAAGAAAGAAAACAAATGATACAAAATACCTGTAAGCTTTTTATTTCTATTTCTCTTTCATAGTAATGCTACTGACCATAACTCGGTTTGCCAAAACTAATTTAGATCCACTTGATGATCCCAAAGTGGTGCCAATACTGATCAACAAGATCCATCATATAATAGAGATTGCAAACTAAAATAAGAAGTGCAAAAAGTAAAAGGTGAGACTTCTCATTAATATTCCAATAAAGGCACTCACACCAAGGGATACATAGATAATCAACTAAAGGAGAGATACTTCCACATGCAAACCAAACTATAAGATAACCCCTCTACCACAGATATGAATCCACTAAAAAGGTAAAAGATAAAAGATAATGGTGGTGATACCGCGGCACTCCCCCAAGCTTGGAACAAGCCAAGGGAATGCCAAACCCGGTGACGAATTACTCCTTCGGTGGTGGTGGTGGTGTTGCCTTTTCATCATCAAACTTCCAAGTCAATGGTTCCCCATCCAAAAAGGATGTCCTTGTCTCCGCAATCCTGAAACTAGCAGCAGAGCTTATGCAATCAAATCTAGCCTCATACTCATAGTTTTGGTTCTGTATGTCATAGAGTTGTCCTTGCAATTGTTTGGTGGTCTAACGGAGTGAAAAGATCTCCTCTTGGAGCTCAGCTACTTCTCCCTCGTTCTTGGTGATGAGTTCTGAACTTATCTTGTGAATAACATCCACTTCGCGTTCTGCCATCTTCTTGTACCTGAAAACTTCCTGTTCCAATGCTTCCATCCTATCTTCCAGACTGCCCTCTCCTTTAGGGCCTTGAACTTCTTTAATATGTACCTTCCCCTCCTTGAGGATCAACTCTTTGGGATGAATCCTCAACTCATACATGTACGTGTTGAGGACGTCCGCAGAGGAACCCTCCGTGGGTGGTCTAGAGGAAGACACTGAGGCTCCAAATCTAAGAATTTTCCTGACAGAAACAGATCGAAACGAAAACATGACGAGAACACGGTGCAAGAACCTCGGGGAATCTGGGGGGTTATATATTACGAAGTTTCAATACATAAGGAAGGCTTTGATACAGAAACAAAGCAGAGACGGAGTTCGAGGGTGGAACACCCCCTCAGGCGCGACCAGGCTGGGCCCGCGCTTTTCGTTTCCTCTTCAGTTTTGTCTCGTAACTTCCCTTATGTATTAAAAACATCAAAAATATAAAAAGATTGGAGTTTCACGAACCTTCTGTCTTCACCACTTTTACCTATTCAAGGACAAACTCTGCAGTTTCTGGTGTTTGGCTTCTGATAAATTCTTATGGAGTCACCATTTGAATAACATCTACATCTTCATTATAAGAATCTCCAGAAATATAATGTTTTAGTCTTTGACCATTAAACACCTGTGTTGTGTCATCCTTCAGAGAAGAAATTTTGATGGCACATGAATGGTACACTTCCTTGATAACAAAAGGTCCTTCCCATTTGGAGAGTACTTTCCCTGCAAAAAATCTGAGACGAGACCTATACAAAAGAACTTTCTCACCAACATGGAACTCCCTTTTGAGAATTCTCCTATCATGCCATCTTTTTACTTTTTCCTTAAAGAGCCTAGAATTTTCATAAGCTTCACCTTTCCACTTATCTAGATTACTTAAATCGAGCAGTCTTTTCTCACCAGCAAGTCTAAAATCTCTATTCAACTCTTTCACTGCCCAATAAGCTTTGTGTTCTAATTCTAAAGGCAAGTGACAAGCTTTCCCATAGACCATTTTGTAAGGAGACATCCCCATAGGATTTTTATAAGCAGTTCTATAAGCCCACAAAGTGTCATTCAACTTTTTAGTCCAATTTTTCCTAGATCTATTGACAGTTTTCTACTAGATAGATTTAATTTCCCTATTGGAAAGTTCTACTTGCCCACTAGTTTGGGGGTGATAAGCTGAAGCAATTATGTAGTTTACATTATACTTAGCGAGAGTTTTTCTAAAACCCCCATGAATAAAATTAGAGCCTCCATCAGTCATGAGATATCTAGGCACACCAAACCTAGGAAAAATGACATCTTTAAGCATTTTCAAAGAGGTCTTACCATCAACACTGTTTGTAGGTATGGCTTCCACCCATTTTGTAACATAGTCAACAACAACAAGAATACGAGTATACCCTTTTGAAGGAGGAAAAGGCCCCATAAAGTCAAATCCCCAACAATCAAAAGGTTCAATAACAAGAGAATAATTCATAGGCATTTCATTGCGTCTAGAGATGTTAACCACTCGTTGGCATTCATCACATGATAAGACAAACTTTCTTGCATCTTTAAAAAGGGTAGGCCAATAAAATCTAGATTGTAAAACCTTTTGTGCAGTTCTATCCCCAGCATGATGTCCTCCATAAGCACTGCCATGACATTTTCTCAATATCTCTTGTTGTTCAAATTCTGGAACACATCTTCGCATAATGCCATCTACTCCCTCCGTTTAGAAATATAAGATGTTTTAGGTTTGTGAAGGAGATGTATCTAGACATCTTTTAGTGTATAGGTTCAAATGAATCTAGACACTAAAAGGTGTCTAGATACATCTCATTCACAAATCTAAAACATATTATATTTCCAAACGGAGGGAGTACTCCTTTATATAAGTGTGGGTCATCCCAAAAGTAATGCCTTAGATCATAAAAGAATTTCCTTCTTTGCTGAGCTATAAAGGTTGGATGCAAATACTTGGAAACAATAAAGTTAGCATAATCAGCATACCAAGGACTCTCATGTGGACTTACCCTTATTGCAGCTAACTGCTCATTTGGCAAACTATCATTAACAGGCAAAGGATCAAAAGAAATGTTTTCCAAACGAGATAAATTATCAGCAACAGGTTTATCAGCAACTTTCCTATCCACAATATGCAGATCAAACTCTTGAAAAAGCAACACCCACCTTATAAGCCTAGGCTTAGCGTCCTTCTTTGTCATAAGGTACTTAATAGCTGCATGATCAGTATAAATAGTAACCATAGAGTCAACAATATAAGGTCTAAACTTATCACAAGCAAAGGTTATAGCTAAGAACTCTTTTTCTGTAGTAGCATAATTCTTTTGAGAAGCATCCAGAGTCTTGCTAGCATAATAAATAACATTCAGCTTCTTGTCAACACATTGTCCAAGGACAACACCCACAACAAAATTACTAGCATCACACATGATTTCAAAAGGTAAACTCCAATCAGGTGGTTGGACAATAGGGGCAGTTGTCAAAGCTTTCTTCAAAGTTTCAAAAGCTTCCTTACAATCATCATCAAAAACAAAAGGCACATCTTTTTGAAGAAAATTAGTAAGGGGCTTTGAAATTCTGGAGAAATCTTTAATAAACCTCCTATAGAAACCAACATGACCAAGAATACTACGAATACCTTTGATATCTCTAGGACAAGGCATTTTATCAATTGCTTCAATTTTGGCTCTGTCAACTTCAATGCCTCTTTCAGAGATCTTGTGTCCAAGAACAATCCCTTCATTAACCATGAAATGGCATTTCTCCCAATTAAGAACAAGGTTGGTTTCTTCACATCTCTACAAAACTTTATCAAGGTTGTGCAAATAGTTATCAAAAGAATTTGCATAGACGAAAAAATCGTCCATGAAAACCTCCACAATTTATTCACAAATACCATGAAAGATAGCAGACATACATCTCTGAAAGGTAGTAGGAGCATTACATAAACCAAAAGGCATACGCCTATAAGCATAAGTACCATAAGGACAAGTGAAAGTGGGTTACTTGGTCCTGTGCTTTCACAGCCATTTGAGAAAACCCAGAATAACCATCAAGAAAACAAAAATGAGTCTTTTTGGATAACCTCTCAAGCATTTGATCAATAAAGGGCAAACGATAATGATCTTTCTTAGTAACTTTATTAATCTTTTTAAAATCAATGCACATTCTATACCCAACCACTACTCTTTGGGATATAATCTCATTATCCTCATTAGGCACAACAGTTATTCCCCCTTTCTGGGGAACACAATGAACAGGGCTAACCCATTGACTATCAGCAATAGGATAAATAATACCAGCGTCAAGGAGTTTTAATACCTCATTTCTTACCACATCCTTCATCTTAGGATTTAGACGGCGTTGGTGCTCAACAACTGGTTTTACATCAGGCTCAATATTAATAGCATGCTGACATATAGTAGGAGAAATTTCTTTTAAATCATCAAGAGTATAACCCATAGCTCCTCGGTGCTTCTTCAATACTTCCAATAACCTTTCTTCTTCCTTCCCTGAAAGTTTAGAACTAATAATAACAGGATATATTTTCTTATCATCAAGATAATCATATTTAAGATCATTAGGTAAAGGTTTTAATTCGAAAACATGATCCCCTTTAGGTGGTAGTGTGGTACCCAAATCGTCCATAGGTAGGCAAAGGCATTAAAACATTTTGCAAGAACTTGGGGATAAAGGCCAAACTCATTGCTAATATCACGGAAGTTATCAGTACCCATAAAATATTTAATGCATTCATAATCATAATTTATACATGACTTTCTTCATTTGTCATTCTCCCAAGCTTCAGTGTTATCTTGAATACAGTATAAGAGATCCCATTCAGCTTCTTCCTTCATACGTGTGAAGGATCCAGCACAAGAAGCATCTAGTAAATCTTTATCATGAAGAGGAAGCCTAGCATAAAATTTATTGAGAATAATATTGTTAGGGAGTTCATGAATAGGACATTTAAGCATGAGTAACTTCAATATCCCCCAAGCTTGAGCTGTACTCTCTCCATCAAGTGGCCAAAAGTTATATATAAGATTTCTATCCTTATGAATTTCACTAGGAGGATAAAATTTAGAGTAAAAGAGAGATGCCATCTCCTCCCATTCCATGGATTGTCCATTCTTTAGCAGCTTATACCATTCTTCAGCTCTCCCTTTCAAGGATATGAAGAGTAACTTCTTCTTCACCTGTTCAGTTGTGATACCTGCACACTTAAACAACTCGCATAATTCATGGATAAAAAGCAAGTGATCACCAAGATGGACAGTTCCATCCCCAAAATAATAATTATCCATAACACGATTAACAATGCTTGTAGGTATCTTAAAAGGATCTATCTCAACAGGAGGTGGTTCATCAACTACCATAGAAGTGGTAGTAGTTTTCCCAAACAGAAAACCAAGTGGGTTATCCATATTGGAAACAAAGTAACAAGCAGTAACAAAAGCAATACTCACAGTAAAAGTTTCCCTTACCAGTTCCACTCTTTAATAGCGCTTCACTCCCCGGCAACGGCGCCATAAAATAGTCTTGACGACCCACAAGTATAGGGGGTGTATCGTAGTACTTTCGATAAATAGGAGTGTAGATCCCAACGAGGAGCAGAAGGTGCTGAACAGTGGTATGGAGCAGGAAATCCCTGTGAATACTTAGCAAACGGATTTTTAGTGGTTTTCTGACAAGGAAACAAAACAAGGAGCAAGCAACAAGATTAACAAACAAACGGAGCAAGTGGCCCAATCCTTTCTTGGCAAAGTACAAGCCGGTGGAAATACTTATAAGGACCAAACGTTCTCGAGGACACATGGGAATTCTGTCAAGTGCTTTCGCTTCAAATAGCTAAGTACTCTTCTTTGGTGTTTGTAAGTGTTGTGTGGGTAAACCTGTGCTAACATACCGCCCTTCCTAGGACTAATACATACGTGTGATTAACCCCCTTGCAAACATCCATAACTACTGGAAAGTAATTAAGATATAAATCTAACTACAGCCTTAAACTCTAAGATCCCACACTCCCTTGTGCAAAGGTGTCCTAACGGGGGTTCAGGTTTCTGTCACTCCGGCAACCCCACGATTAGTAGCCAAATACACAATGCAACCCCCTAGGCCCATAAATGGTGAAGTGTCATGTAGTCAACGTTCACATGACACCACTAGAAGAATAGCACCACAACTTAAATACTAAACCATTGAATAATAACTCATCACAAAATCACTACTAACAACATGACTTCTCCCATGTCCTCAAGAACTAGACGAACTACTCACAAGACATCATATGGATCAAGATCAAATATGATATGATAATGCATAAAAATCTGAACATAAACAATAATCCAATGGTTCCACTCACAAGCATCAACTACAATAGTAATCAACACCGGGAAAGTTTCTCCTAAGAACTAAAGCAATATCCAACACAATTGTTACAGCGGGACGAAGTGGTGATGATGGTGCTGGTGGAGATGATGGTGTGGATGATGATGATGATCTCAATGAAGCCTAGCTTGATGACGGTGTTGATGGCGACGGTCTCCCCTCTCCGGGAAGGAATTCCCCCAGCAGAAATCTGTCTGCCGGAGAGATCTTTCTCTCTCGGTGCTTTCCGCCCTCAGAGGCGGCAGAAATCTATCTGTGGTCGCTCCCTCTGGCCTTAGGGTTTCGTAGGGAAGATATAGGCGAAGGGGCGGAGTCGGACGCCGGGCAGGTGGGCCACACCTGCCCTAGGCGCTGGTCGTGGGCGCCTAGGTGTGGGCCCCCAGAGGCCCCACTTCGCCCCTGCTTCTGGCTTCCTTCGTCTTCTGGTAAAATAATATGTTTCCATATTTTTTTTGGTATTTTTCTGATCTTCGCGAAATTGCACCAAAACGCCTTCTTTTCCATCAGAAACTAGACTCCGGCAGTCCATCCTCCAAGAATCATCCAACATGCATAAACAGATGAAAAAGCCATAAGTAATACCTCATAATAAGACAAACATCAATGAATATAGGTAAATTATGATATAGAAAGTTGATGCAAATTGGGAGTATCAGGCATTAGGTTTTTTGGGGAAGAGAGGCCAATGTTGTTGGGCTGTGTAATTGGGCCACTATGTTGTGCCCTTGCCCTTGTGAGAGAGGAGCAGACCGGGTTATAAGGTTTTTGCACAAACTGTAAGCACACATAGATTAATAGAATACGATAGTAGCAACCTTACATCCCAAACACCCTTACATAACATAGGAACCCATAGTCCACTGACACGACATGACATATATAATAAAAACTAGATAAACACGATAAAAACACAGACAACACCGTCTTCACTTTGTCTTCACTCCAATTGAATACTCCATGGACCCTCGTTCGCCCATCACTCGTTGTCCTCCGGCATCTGTTAGGGGAGGGAGTGCATGTTTTTTGGGTGGAGGAAGGTGTAGTAGATGTTCGTGAATCCGTTGTAGGTCGTGAATGCGATGAATTAACATCCACACCAAAAGACCTGGCCGAGGATATAATGAGCGTCAAAGGGCTTTGTGAAGGTGACATAGAGGCCGATGATGAGACTGCTGTTGCTATCGTGGTACTTCTCGATGTTGTATATGCGCGGCGAGCCCAGAGAGAGGTGGTGGTAGTCGGCCGAGAGTAAGTGATACATCCCGTCCTACGGACACCCCTACATCCTCTCCTCCAAGCCCACGAAGTGGACCTATAACTTGTGCACGAGCTAAGCTACTCCATGAAAAGGTCAATTCGCTCCTATCCTTGTGTGACTTTGACACTCCCTTGAACGGCGTGCTGCTTCATGCCCCAACGCTATGCATTCTCAGGTACGATGTATCCTCGGAAGATGGACTAGGAGCTGGAAGCCAGGAGACTGCACTGGAAGTCGCAAACCCGGAGTCTCTGGCCTCCGCACCCCGGAGTCTCCGGTACCCGCACCCTAGAGTGTCTGGGAAACATCTCCTGCTAGGAATCGACCCAAAGTAACAGGAGCTCCTGGAGGAACCCCGGAGTCCAGACCGGAGTCTCCATTCACACCGGAGTCTCCTTCCCCCGCACCCTGGAGACTCCGGCCTAAGTGACGAAGTTGTGAGACGACAGCTGGTCCTAGCCCATGTAACACCCCCAATTCCGTCCAGACTTTACCCTTTATCCACAAATTATCCTGTTTAAGTGGCTGGCCTATAAATAGCCCCACAACTGCATTTGTAAACCCTAGACTTGATATTAGGCTAGAAGAAGACTCCCTCTTGAGGATCTATCTTCTAGTTAGTATCATGCTCCTCCACGAGGGGCACCTAGTATCACCAACCTCTCGGATCTAGCTTAATAGCGTTCGGTTGTACAAGATCTTTGTATTGGGTTTGCCCTTGCAAAGTTATGAAGATCTCGTCAAGTTCACCTTGCCCAATATCGATACCGAAGGATTGTATTGGACCGATAGCCGCCGGTGCGAGCCAACGGTGTTTTAATTATGTTTGTGTTTTGCGTGTGTTCGCCCTTTTCTTTGTGGTTCGTGTTCATCGGGTTAATCCTCTTCCCCTCACCCCTTACTCCATCACGAATCCCCTATGAAATCGTGAAATATCGGCCACCCCAAGAGTCATACCCTAACAGGAAGTAACGAGCGAGACTGGCTAATCCCCTCCACCTAGAGAAGGGCCACATCCGGATATGGTTCTCCACGATGACACCGTCCGAGAACTCCATCTCTGGCACGGTTCTAGGGCAGCGGTAGGTTGGGTCGTTGAACTGCATGGTGGCGAGCGGGGGTGTGGCCTGAGTGGTGGCTTGTCTTTGGAGAAGGTAAGATGGATCAGACGAGTGTGGGTGACGTATAAGGTGCTCTTAAATAGGCGTGGAGTGCGAGAGGGGGTGGGATATAAGTGATCTTTAGTAATCTACATAAATATGTGATTAAATTGATCTAAATAATGTCTTTAGGGGCTTTTTAATAGCAGCCATTAGATGCCCTGATCAGGGACATCATGACCATTCATTTTGGGTTGTTGGTTCTCCTAATGCAAGTGCCTATATAAGAGGCTCTAGGGTTTGAAGTGACATACCACTGTGCACTTCTCTTTCTCATTCTCCCCTGCTCACTGATCAAACTAGCACTCACATCACTAGAAAGAACCACTCACTAATCATCCAAATTAGTTTTAATCAAGAAAAGAAAGAGGAGGCCATGACATGACCTTCAGACCAAGGTATACATCTACTGATCCCCTTCGATGGCTCTAATCTTGAGCTAGTTGATCATATGAATCCTAACACAAGCTACCTTGGACTTGGGAGTAGTCACGAGTGTTAATTGTAGCCCCTAAATCACTCGTTGATCACCTTTTATAGCTGTAAATGCTGCGGTAGGTTGTAGCCATGTATGCGTTGGGTCATCGCCGTGCGTCGTTCCCGAGCTCGAGCTGGCCAGCGGCCGGGGCCATTGAGATCCTATTCCACCGAGGCACTTTGACTGGATTAACGTACGGACACCCCTGCCTAGGACAGGGACCAGCTATATACTTATAGCTGTTGCCATGACTGATTATGCTTGAGTGAATGTGCAAGATAGAGTACAGGTATACGAAACAGTACCGAAACCAGATCGATCCTAGCGTAATTTTTTTTATAGTATGTCTTCAATGCAGACATTTTGTGTCTCTCTGTATGGAGAAGTTAAAAGCAAAGCTAATAATATCAAATGAAAAACTCCGATTGTTGTACATTTCAGGTTCATTGGCTAGCAATGGACATGGCGACGCGGGGGCGGGTGCGCCATTGTCGAAGGCGGCGAGTGTGTCGGTGCTCATTGGCAAGGCTCCCGACAGTCCAAGGAGGTTGCACTCTTCATTGAACGTGGCGACGCCGTTCACACGCGTTCCTTTGGACGCTCATCTCCTTCTAGGCCGGCGACACTGGATGGGGTGGTGGCAAGGCAGGCTAGGGTAGTGGCGATGTTGTACGAGGCGGCTGCAGGGCATGCCGGGGCGGTGACAGTTCCCCGTCCTCGCACAAGTTTATTTCCTGATAATTTGGATATTTTGATTTTTAAATGTTACCAAACGTTGCGTCGACTTTACATGTGCGTCAATTCGCGATCAACCAGCGGATCAATGTTTTTTTTTGGAAAAACTTGTTTTAGATGTGGTAGTTTTTTTATTAAAACACCAACTGATACCATTCAATAAATTTGATTATCAAAGTGATAGTTTTATGCTAACATCTCTACTACCGCTGAAGTTCTTTTGTTTTGCTCTCTTTAATCATTATCTACACAAAATGAGGTTGGGATGGAGGAATGATCAGCTCCTTCCCTAGCAAGTTTACTTTGCACGCTACATAGTGTAGCTTAGCGATCACTACCAAGAACATTCCTCCCAAATCATGGCTTTCGATACCTCGGGCGTAGCGTAGGGCATGTGTTGCTAAAATGTCGAGCTTGCTGTCCTTGTGCTTGGCCTAAAGTAAACGGAGCTGCTATTTTAGGGTATTTTCTCTGGAAAATAAAGGGGGTAATTATTGTCTCGCATGTTGTTTTGGGCCTTTTACAGTGAACGGAACGGGTGGAAGTTTCGCCGGTGGCTCGGCCCAATCTTACTTGCCTTCACTGCCTGAACGAGAAAAAGCCCAGAAATAGCAGAGTAACCCCCTGTGCTGTAAACCATTTCCGGCCGTCTTTTTCAGTCGATAAATTTACTACCGTGCCTCTCGCATGCGGAGTATTTACTCAAAAAAAGATCAGTTGTAGCGAGAGAGGATAAAAAATGGAGGTGCGGGGAATCGAACCCCGTGCCTCTCGCATGCGAAGCGAGCGCTCTACCATATGAGCTACACCCCCGATGTGAAGAAAATTCCAAGTAGAGGTCTTTAATTATAATACCGAATGTTTCAACTTTTTTTTTTCCTTTCCCTGTATAAAGATTCAGCACATGTTATGACTTGTGAGTTTTGAGATCTTCCGTCGGTTTGCACAATATAGGCAAGACAATTCGATTACGACCGGGAGAAGAGAATATAGTCAGTGGCATGAGATTTGGTGTACTCATCATCGCAAGTTGCTAGCTTCGCAGGGGAGCAAACACAACTAATAGAAAACTCAACAAGTGCATGAACAATCACAACTACTAGTGTCGATCTGAGCTATATACAAAACTGACGTTGCTCGGATGGTGATTTCATAAAGGATGTTGATGCTGGCAGTGTTATTCTTTCAAGGAGTTTTATCTGCGGTGCTAACAACCATCGACTATAACATGTCGGTTATCTATCATCCACTCTTGAAGCACGAGAGGCTATGCATTCAAGAATAACTGGAACCCTTACACGCATCGACGATCAAATAATCAATTGCACAGGGAGTTCTGTATCACCAGATCGAGACCCCAGCCTGACTGAGCTACATCTTGATGAACACTTATCAAACTACGTTTGGCATAGGGTATAGGCGCCTCACAGATGCAAAATGCCTCACCTCCATAATACAACAATCTTAGCCGAGTGCAAATGGTAAAACTTGGATACATGGACATGACAATGAAACAAATACCTACATTTTATCTGGATTACATGGATTTGCAGTTCACAGAATGCTCGATCGACATCCTTGCTACAAGCCTCTTGGCACTAAGCAAAGTGAAATCTCTTGCCCACAACATGGTTTGAAATTGTCTTCATAAATATTGACCATCTTGGATAGATGCCATCCACCAGATAGTATCCCTTATTATACTGGTGGGCATTGGTTACATAGTTCACCAGAAGAGCATGGTCTTCAACAAGCTTGGAGAAAACATTAGAGGACCATAGGACATTGATGTTATTGTGAGATTGTGCCATACCGAAGAATGCATGCCAAATTTAGAGATCTTGATCAGCCACTACCTCTAGTACCACACTTTAAGATCCTTTGTGGCCTTCGTACATTCCCCTCCAAGCAAATGAATAGTTATTCCAGGCCTAATGCACGCAGTCGATGCTTTCAACCATCATAGGAAATCCTCTTGTTTCATTATATGCTAGGATTCGGGCAATGTCTTCTGCATTGGGTGATCTCAAGTACGTTGGCCTAAGCACCGCCCTGCAGAACATGTATATGCACTCAACGACGGTGGATTGGCCATGCATAGATTGTCATCCTGTGTACCGGTAGGAGCTCCATATGCAAGCATCCTCACACAACATTGCTCTTCTAGCGTGAGGAAAATTGCACCGTGCCGGTGTAGTCCTTCTTGCATATAAAGTAGTTGTTGAACTCTTGGACGGCCTCGACAATATCTAGAAAGAGCTTCTGGTTCATCCTGAAACTGCGCAAAAATACCATATCATCGTGCAAGGGATCATCAGCGAAATAGTTGGCGTACACCATGTAGTAGCCATCCATTCGCTGCCTCGGCTTGCTCTTGCGGTGCCCTGGCATCGAGCCACCACGCCGCGGCTGTGTTGCCCGGGAGTACAGGCCTTCTAGACAAGAGAGAATGTTCATACACTTTTCATCGGCGGTGGCGGCTTCCCCTTCCATCGGCGAACATCTGGCATGCAACTGTCAGCAAAGATAACCGATGGTGAAACACGACCACCAGAAGGGACAGAGATCTGGCAAACGATGGACTGTGGCGCGCTTTTGGCGTTGAACGACTGAGAGGAGATGGGTGGTGCCAGCCGCGATCTAGCAGCGTGGGGTGGAAACTGGCAGGTGTCATGGAAACAGGCGAACGTAGCGGGGGGTATTTGTGTTGTCTCACCTATAGAGATGGCCCACGCACCGTTTCGCTTTGACCGACTCCCGTGTTTGACATATGCGTGTTGGGTTCGGTCTTGGTATCCCGGATGTAAATTCAGCCCGTAAAACAGGCTCTCAGGGAGCAGGTCGGGAGATTTTTTTCGGCACCGACACAAAGAAAGACCGTCTCAAAGACATTCGGGGTCTGCTAGAAATACAGAACTACAAATCTATGCTCGGACGGGCCGACCTTGTGAGTTCCATTTCTAGACGTGTCACTTTCCTTCCTTTTGTTGCATCACGCACTAGTGGCCACGGGTCCTTCTATTTTGCTTCTACAATACTTCCAGCTCCTCTATAATTTTTTTTTTAAATTTCACCGATCTATTAATAATCACTAACAACATTACAAAATATCCTAAAAGTAATAAAAATTATAAATATATCATTAAATCACCTAGCGACGAATACATACACTAACACGAGCTCTTATGTACTCATTATCGACACAAAATGAGGATGGAACGGAGGAACGATCAGCTCCTACCTACCAAAAATGACTCTTGCCTAGCAAGTTTTCTTTGCACCGTAGATAGTGTAGCTAGCGATCACTACCAAGAACATTCCCTCCCAAATCATGGCTTTCGATCGCTCGGGCCTAGCGAAGGGGCACGTGCTACTACTATGTCGGGCTCGCTGTCCTTGTAAACGGAGCATGTTGTCTTGGGCTTTTTACCGTGAACGGGGCGGGTGGGAGTGTCGCCCGTGTCACGGCCCACTGTTTCTTGCTTTCGCTGCCTGTGACAAAATGAAACGAGAAAGGGAGAAAAGCTGGCCCTCGTAGGTAGGAACAGAATGAGAAAAAGCCCAGAAAGAGCAGTAACGCACCAATTGCTGTAAACAATTTCCGGTCCTCTTTTCATTCGATAAATTTATTCATTCAAAATATCAGATCCAGAGTGTGGTTAATAAAAAAATTAATGGAGGTGCGGGGAATCGAACCCCGTGCCTCTCGCATGCGAAGCGAGCGCTCTACCATATGAGCTACACCCCCGTTGTGACCAAAACGCCAAGTGGTGATAAATATTACGGAATGTGTCGATTTTTTTTGCCTTTTCCCTGCGTCAAAGATTCAGCACGTGTTATGACTTGTGAATTTGAGATCTGCCGTCGGTTTTCTCAATATAGGCAGGATACTTTGATTTTGACGAGAGAAGAGAATACACTCAGGACTCAGCGGCATGAGATTTGGTGTACTCATCATCGCAAGTCTCTAGCTTCATAGTGGATCAAACACAACTAGCAGAAAACTCAACAAGTGCATGAACATTAGTATCGATATGAGCAATATAAAAAAAATGATGTTGCTCGTATAGTGATTTCACAAAGAATGCTTGTATTGCCATTATTTTAAGAAGTTTTATGTGCAGAAGTTCTGCTAACGGCCGTCGACTCCAAAATATCGGTTATCTATCGTCTCTTCTCTTCAGGCACAAGAGGCTATGCATTCAAGAATAACCAGCACCCGTAGGCACATCGACGATCAAATAATCAACTGCATAGAGAGTGCCAGATCACCAGATCAAATGATCGAGACCCCAGCCCGACTAAGCTACATCTTGACGAATGGTTATCAAACTACATTTAGCATAGGGTACACGTGCCTCACATATGTAAAATGCCTCACCTCTATAACACAACAATCTTAGCCCATTGCAGACGGTAAAACTTGGATACATGGACATGACAATGAAACGAATAACTAAATTTTGTTTGTGTTAAATGGATTTGCAGTTGATTGAACAAATGGGGCATACATTTGATGGTACATAATACGAGTTTGATGAAGATAAGGAGATTGGAGGAGTACAAACATATAGTGGCGGCGACCAAGACACATGGTGCCTTCACTCTAGGAGATATATACATGTAGAGAGACTGAACCCAATACCATCGAGATTTCAATCCTCGATGATGATATCGACGGTGCTTTCAGTCTGGGCATCAAGCAGAGTGATGACATCTCGACTCTCCGGTGCTAAACCAGAGGCCAAAGACTCATTTCTGTCAATGGAGTGAAATTCCCTCCTCTGAAGTTTCTCCGGAAATGTCTCCATGCCGGTGTATACCAACAGGACCCAGACATAGGAGAGGAACTCCACACCAGTTCCAAGAGCCTCCGCATGCAAGTATCCTCGACATCGGCTAGCTGAAAAGCAGAGCATCTCAATTAATCCACACTCCTTGGATCAACCCCCATGTCTTGGTCTCATCAACGCTCAACAAGGTTTGAGCAAGCTTACAAGCATCGCCTATAAGAGAAGGGCCGATGTTCGGTCTTAAACGTGACATTGTCTCCCATTTCTCAAATGCTATCCGTGTAAGATCTCTCTCGCCCTCCAGTAGGACCTCGAGTTCTTCGTAGGCGGTTACCAACAACCTCTTTTTGCAGCCTGGCATCAGCATCTCAGGATTATTAAACTGTCAAGCTTCATGCAGTAGCCAACACAACCAAAAGTCCGAACTTGGTGGAAAGAGCTAGTGCAATCCACTTATACACTTCAACACCCCCTCTCACGTGTAACGGGGAGAAGGCAGCACGTACAACCGGAAGAGAGCGACGGTGTACGAAACTCACGTATGACTCAAGAGGCCTATACGTGGACACAGAGAGGTCAACATCAATTTTAGGATAAATTACGAAAGCCAGGACTCGAACTCGAGACCTTAGGCTCTGATAACATGTCAAGCTTCATGCACTAGCCAACACAACCAAAAATCCGAACTTGGTGGAAAGAGCTAGTGCAATCCACTTATACACTTCAACATAAACAACAGATGTGCCATGTAGTTGGACATCACTTTGCAGTGATGGGCACTTACAAGATTATTGGGAGACATGGAGGTCTGGTGAATGTAAAAATCCGTGGCTAGGTGCCAGAGAACAACGCTCTCGTCAAATGGCCTCCGCGTGCTCCAACCCAGCTGTTCGAGGTACTCGTTCCTCTCCAACGTCCACTCACCCCTGGTATCACTGAACATCCTATAAGAGCAAGGGTCGTTTATGTACTCATCCCACCCTGTTTTAACGTGGCAACGAACCAATTCTATAATCTCCCTGCACCAATTGCTAGGCTCCATGTGCCAAAAATTGTCCAGCGAATCATTGCACCGTAACCATCTAGCGATGATCCTCAACCTGGAGGGTCTTCTGGTATGGGAAAACAATCCAATAAGGCTATGTTGGAGAATTCTGCCAGACAACTTGTAATTAGACATCGCTTGTACAGACATATAAATGACCTCCAGCATAAGAGTGCCTGTTATCACGTAAAGGGCATCTTTACCGGGATGAGGTTCTTTGGTGCGAGTAATCGATGTGAGGAACATGGTTGTCCCAAACATTGCAAAAACTAGTAGCTGTGTGTTCTTACCACGGTAGTGGTTCGGTGCTGACGCATTCTTGAAATCAAGGTAGACCCCGATAGTAGCAATATTCTTGGTGTAGAGAAAGCTGTTCATTTCGGAGAGCACGCCTTCTATTGCGGGATCAGCTGATTGGCGATCATGGCACCAGAAGAAAATTAGCGTTACTAAACGATCAGAATAAGAGCATGGAAAGTCCAGAAGTAACTCGCACGGTAGTCTTAGGAAGATTTGCATTCTCGGCGCTCGATGCATGCCTTCTTTTGCTTGTTCTATAAAGACCAAAAGCTGCTCAAACTGGTCAATGACGTTGACCTCAGACGAGCTGGGTTTTGGCAGGGCACTAAAGCTAGTTTTTTTAAGAGCCAGGGCCTTCTGGAAGCATCTTATAATCGCTACCATGAAAAGCAAAACCGCTGCAGCCAACAACTTCTTGCCATTTGACGACCATGTCTTGTAAAACACGTAGAGTGCAGTTGTGACCTGACATAGTGTGGAACAATCCAATATAAGTATAGATGTAAAAATAGAAATTGCTTCTTCTCGTCCCAATCCTCTACCACATAGCTAAAACACACCCGCAATAGTTGAAACTCTAGCAACATAAGAATTAAGCTTCGCTCCCGCCCCGGGCGTGCTGATATGTCATATATAAAAGTAAGTGTGTGTACATAGGGTGATGCTATTTGACAATCAGGTACAAAACAGTTATTCTACATCCACCCACTATCTTTGTAATCGTACCTAACTTTTATGTCACATAAATTTTGTTTTAAGTTAAAAGTCGATAAGAATAAAAAATATATAGGGATGACATAAAAAAAATGTTCACGTGTCAACACAAAATACGTATTTTTCATGTTTTTACACTATAATGACTCATACATGTATTTGTTATGTCAATTGTTTTGTTGTGGCTCAATATGAACATAATTATTTGTATACAAAACATAAATTTCTAAATATAACAACGTAAAAATATGCTAAGTGCAAAATAAGTTTTCTGCACCCTAGGTGCGGAATAGTGTTTAGATACATCTAAATCTAGGCAAAACCCCAACATCTAATTCGAGATAGAGGGATTACTATAATGTCAACATTGAGACTCTCCTTTTTTATTGGATATATGTACTCGCCTTTTATTCGAGACAGATTGTAAGTGTCGTTGATTTAGTACAACTTTGTGCTAAAGCAACAATACTTATTATGGATCAGAGGGAGTACTAAATTTATGTAAAATGCAATTTATCTTCGAGAGGCAGAAACACCTTTTTTTTTTTGAAACAAAAAAACAGAGACAATTTGAGAGGCCTTATTTCTTATGGACTAGAAGGCAACACTAGAAGACATGCGAGGGATGCTAGTGCTCTCCCACATGGCAACCCTGTTGGAATTTACTAGTAGGTCTTAGCCTTTATAGCCTAACTAAAATTCTAAAATTCTCATTGGTCCATTCGTGCATGCATGGCAGAGGTGAGAGTAAAGTTTAGTCCTACATTGCAAGTTAAAGAAGAGTTGCACCATCTTATATAGGAGGATGTTCTAATACTCACTAATGTGTAAGAAGAAAAGCAACTCTCGCGTACTCCTCCCCCTATGCCGCCATACCTCGTGCGCCACACTTTGCGGGATTTTTGTATGATGTTTATATTTTTGTTGTTCGAAAAAATTAATTGTGCATGAATGTAATGCCCTAGCCGCCACCTGCAATTAGTGCATATGCCTACCTGCGCACCACCACCATTACACATCCCTATGTGGCCCTCAGTTACTCAATCTCGTCGACTGCGTGCATGGCCATCCGGGAGAGCAGGGCTCCGGGACCCGTCTGTCTGATCCTGCACCGGGAGACAAACAATAAGGTTTTTTAGGAGCGTCTTAGCGCGACTGTTCAAGTTCATCTTCGTCATGGATGTCCGGCTTCCTCGACTCCATCGCCATGTTGGATGATGCCACAAAGAAGGCTATTGAGCCCACCGCTGCTGCCGCTGCCACTAATGGCGGATCCTCTACTATTTCACCATTTGTTATACCATCAACGAACTCACATGTGGTCTATACCCTGCTGCTATTTCCTTTAATAATTACTACATATGCAGTCCGCGTAAATATGCTAGGTTTTCATTTGTCTGTGTGTTGCATATCAAGTACACATATGCTAATTAATTTTAGAATTATACTATCATGATAAACTGCTAACTACTTCAACAAACCCCATGTGCCACCAGGTTGGGCCCTCACACAAGTGGTGTATGGGCCCAACCTAATGACATCACCCTTTTGCCCCGATGATGATTTTGACCGAAAATTCACAATATATATGCCTGGACTTTTCGCAACTAGGATGCCACGACACGAAGACATACCAAAAAGAAAAGCACTACTAGGCTACCAGTGAAGGTTCTTGTATGAACACCTTTTTTAAACCAAAAATTATAAAATATGCAGTAGCGAGGCTACCGTGGTTCGTCCAAAGTGAAGGATCTTGGAGTGGAAAACCTGCCAATCTCCACAATGAAGGGGAGGAGCCCACTCCCTAGACCATGCATGGGTAAACGTATATAGTCCTTTTTCTTCTAAAAAAAATAGTCCTTTTCAGTTTAGTCTAATGTTTTACATTGATATTTACCATTTTTATTGATGTTAGTGACATGCGTTTGTCTACATATCTTTTTTGTAATAAAACAGTTTTAATAAAAAGAATATTACAAACCCTTTGGAGTTCTTGTATATTAGTGGATGCGACCTAATCTGTTGCAGCCTCCGGAACATCAAGAGCACTTGAAGGCGAACAACAACAAGCTGCAGCAAGTTATCGATACGTTATGTCCTATCATGGTCATGGATGACGGCTTCGCAATAAACCCGAGTTTCCAGTATATTGGTGGTTGCCTTTAATCCAAAACTTGTCTAACTTTGTAAAAAAGCAGAGGCCACAAAATCTATATATTCTTACGCCAGCAAGATGGATATTATTTCTGATAGAAGGCTAAAGTTAATAGACAAGCATGGTAAATTCACAAGCATAAATACTTCACTTCTGCTTCGGTCCTCCACCCCCGCGTTGACATAGATGCCTTATCTGCCCATTTATTACCTAGCAAATTGGCCCTTAAGCCCGCCTACTTTCCCACGCGGCCCCGGATCCCGGATCCACCCCGTATTACCCGTTTGTCTATCTGCGAATACATACGAGTGTACTCCGTCTGTACAAGGAGACGTGAGCGGTGCGATCCCAGACCGAGGCCTTCACTCGCATCGAGCTCGCCTACCACGCCGTCAATCTCGCGATGGGCCACCACGTCCCGTGCTGCGTCGAGTTCCTCGTCAGCGAACGTCCGCCCTCCGGCACCGACAAGCCCGATGGCCGCATGGTCGGCTACTCGGGCGATACGGTCGCCACAGCCAACGACCACATCTTCAGGTCTGATCGGTTGGTACCAGGTCCAAGTCAGCTCCATGTTTCCAATTCAGGCCCCATACATACACATATCAGCTAATCGATCTGTCTTTTAATTCATGTCTCGTACGTACACATATCAGGTAATCGATCTGCCTTTTAATTCATGCCACGTACGTACACATATAAGCTAATCGGTCTGCCTTTTTTTATTAGAGTCCGCGTATAATATACACCTATATAAATAAGCCAATACGAAACTCTTCGGCCTGCCCACAATCCACCCACAACATGTCCGCCAACTAATCCACCAAAACTTCCATTTGGAGTGGGGGACCGAAGCAAGCCTCCGCAAAGAAGGCATTAGAGGGATGAACTTTGTCAGTACCTTGTAACTTCCCTCTGATACATTAATGTTTGCTCCTCCTTGATATTAAGTCCACTGTCTCCGTTACATGAATGTTTGCTCCTCCTTGATATTAAGTCCTCCTACTAAGCTCTGGATGTCAAAGTTTGATGAGGCTATTGGATAAAGTCAATAGTCCCATTTTGCTCAATAATATTCTCTTGGTTTTTATTGCTCAACATCACTATACCGTTCTGATGTTGAAGGTATTTCAAGTATGTGCAGTGATTGCGCATGCTGAGCTTCATCATCACCGTGAGATTCAGTAGTTCCTTCAGATAAAGATCTAGAACCAGAAAGATATGGAGAAGGGGGAGATTCCAACACAGGTGCAAATCTATCCCCATGATGTTGCAAACCTTGTAGGTTCTCAGTGCCTTCATGTTGTTTATCACTCCATTTTTCCCAAAGGTAACTCAAGAGTTCTTCATTAGTGAGTTCAGAGATGAGAGGTTCATTAGGATTTTCCACCCCAATTGGTTGTTTGAACCTAGGTCTAGATAGAGACTGTCGAGACATTTCCCGAGACATTTCCTGAAACATTTGACAAGACTGACAAGGAACTAGATTAGATGCAGCAATAAAATTGCTGCCACCATCAGTACCACTTTGTGAACGAAGATGTCCAAATTGCCCCATACATGTTCCTAGAGATTCCTCATCACTTGAACCTTCTTCATAAGCTTTCATCTTACCCTTGCGTACAGAAATCTCAGAATTTCCCCCCATTTCAACAACATATCCTTTCCTAGCATCGCCCATAAACCTGCTTGGTGTTGAATTATAGTGACCTCTGGCCCTAGTGTGTGATTCAACATCTTCACTTTGGAAAGCAAAGAACTGACCCTCCCTCCTCTGAAGCTTTTCTGGAAATGTCTCCATCCCGGCATGAACCAACATGACCCAGACATAAGAGAGGTACTCCGCACCTGTTGCAAGAGCCTCCGCATGCAAGTACCCTCGGCATCGGCCGGCAGAAAAGCAAAGCATTTCCAGCCACACGCCTTGGATCAACTCCCATATCTTGGTCTCATCAACGCTCATCAAGCTTTGAGCAACCTCCCAAGCATCACCAATAAGAGAAGCAGTGTCTTGCCTTAAACGTGCTGCCGATTCACATTTCTCAAATACTATGTGTGTAAGCTCTTTCTCGTCCAGAGGTGTCCTCTCTCCCTCAAGTAATACCTCAAGTTCTTCGTAGGCCATTGCCCACAACCTCTTTCTACTGCCTGGCATAAGCATCTCAGGATTATGAAACAACAGATGAACCATGTAGTTGGGCATCTCTTTGCATTGACGGGCACTTACGTTATCGCGAGGAGACGTTGACGTGTGATGAATGCTCCTCAATGCGGAGTGCCTTTTGTTATGGGCTATCAAACCAATAAGACTACATTGGAGAATTCTACCAGAGAACTTGTGACGGAATATCAAAACTATCAACCCGTAAAACGCCTCTAGTACGAAAGTCAAAATCAACAGAACAGATGTAAACCGGGCATCTGAACCGAGGTTAACTTTTTTGTGGATGCTAGTGCCCGCCGTTGACGCTGCATGAGCTACTAAGAGGTAGTTGGCTGACAATAGCGTTGCTTGAGCTAGTACAGACGTCAACATACGGAAGATGACCGGTGCAGACGCATTCTTGAAAGCAAGGTAGATTTTTTCCCGTAATCGTGTTCGATCATTATCTTTGGTGTAGAGAAACCTGGTCATAGCAGAGAGCGCGCCTTCTATTGCTTCAAAAGTTGATTTTTGGTCAAGCGACCGGAAGTTTCTCACCATTGTTAAACGATCGGAATAAGAACATGGGAAGTCCAAAAATAGCTGGTACGGTAGGCTTGGGGGTACCGGTGTTCCCGGCGGTTCAACGGAATTCATGATATCTTCTAATAGCTGGTGCGGTAGCCTTGGGGATACGGGTGATCTCAATGATTCAATGGAATTCATGATATCTTTTGCTTCTTGTACAAATTTGTCAAGCCGTTCTTCTTCTCTGGCGTTGGTGCCTCGAACGACATTTACCTCAGACGAGCAGGATTTTCTCAGGGCATTAAAGCTACTGCTTTTAAGGTACATGGCCTTCTGGATGCATCTGATAATCACTAGAGTGAACAGCAAAACCATTGCAACCAACAGCCTTCTGTCATCTGACGACCATGTCTTGTAAGACACGTAGAGTGCAACTGTGGCCTGATACAATGTGGAATGATCCAATTAGTACGTGAAATAAATTATGGTGGCATCCGAAATGATACGGAAATTGTTAGTTTTGGTACAAAGGTGAACCGTATACCATACTAAACAATACTGCCAAACTAGTTTTCAGTAAGAAATGTTTTTCCATTTTCTAAATGCCAAAAGGGGTATTTTATGTGATGTATTGAAGAAAGAAGGAAGGTTCTTATAAAACGATAGGTTAATTTGCAAAACAAAAGTAGAGATTATGAAAAATAATTTGAGGCCATGGGAGGAGCCTGATCTAGGTGGGAGAACGCACCGGTATGTAAGTGAATCGACATAGGAGGGGCTGCACAACCTTTTGCAGGGCAAGAAGATGAATCAAGATGGGATTTGATTGGTTGCCTCGTGCGTGCAGATGAACATGGCCTCTTGGCCTAGCAGTTAGGTTAAAAAGGAATTTGGCATATGCCCCCCCCCCCCTACCTCAAGGTTTATGCATAAAACATCAAATTATGGCTATGATTGAAATGCATTTCAGGCAAAGTGGAGTCTTAATGTCTTAAGGATACTATATCACTGTACTTTCATACATGTGAATTTTCACATGAATTATGTTTGTGTAAGCGAGAAAAGAAACTATAATACTATAGTAACGCAAGGGCAAATATATGATATATCTCTATTGTACTTGGCGATTCAGTTTAGGATTATGTATAGTGTCTATAGAGTACTTCGATGTTGCAAAATACTTTGTTTTATGCTTGAGAGTCCACCCTACCTAAATATATTTTCGTCCTTTGCCGATGAGTAAAATAAGAGTTGCAATCCCACGGAATCACAACACAATCAAATGTCCTAAAAGTAGATTAAGAATTAAGCTAACTCTCGATTGACTAAAAATTACCAAAACCGATTTCTCCAACACTTTGCGGGACTAGACCACGAGGAGAATTCGAAGGTGAGCACAGAAAGTTAATAGAAAACCATGGTAATACAAAAACATCAAGTGCCACCAAAAAAAGTACTACCTCTCATCCATAAGTGGTGCAGTTACTTATGTTAGTTTAAAACTGCAACACTTATTATGGATCGGATGGAATATTATTTTCTCCCTTCCAAATTTATTGACTCAAATTTGTTTAAATTCTCCTATATCTAGACGTATTTTAGTATATATGCATATAGGTGAGTATAATTTTTACTAACCTTTGATAGAGATGTTAGGATGTACCGGGTCGACTGCTCGTTGTCTTCAATCTTATAGGTAGTTATAACGACCTGTCCGCCGAGATGCATCAGCAGGATCGGCGCCCATAATAGCTCCAAGTCGCGGCTGCCAGGTGCGTAGCTGCATCGCGGCCCACTCTTTTGGCGGTTGAAGAGCGTTGCCAGGGCGAAGATCGCCAGAGCGTCGCTGCCGATGTGCGCCAGCCGGAACGAAAATCTGAGCCATGGCGGGATATGAAACTTACGAACGCCGGTAAATAATACCAGGAAATATTGGGCGCTGAGGCTGGCTATGACGAGGATGCGCAGCTCCCGCTCGTACCACCATTGCGCCATCTCTCTCTGTGTGCGCGCGAGAGCTACGGGTTCATGAGCTTCGATGAACCAATGACTCCTCTACAGGAATTATGTCTTTATATGGCGTGAATCGTGAGTCCGGGCAACGTTCCTTTCGTCAAGTCGTCGCCCTCTAGTGCATATCTAATAATATGCACATACTTAGGAACCATCGTCCACTAATTTGTATTAGGTGATAACTCTTCTCTGCAGCTCGCTTGCGCGTTAGATGTGCCGGCCGGCAACGCGCTCAAGTAATTAATTGCATGATCCACATCTACTCTCGCAAATTATTCCATTTCAATTATATTCCACTCGGTCGTCAACCAGTGTCCTGCACAGGTTAGCCAATTTGTGGACTTTCTAGACATTCCTAGTGTCTAAGATCTCAAAGTAAAGCGGGAATTTCCTCATCACATGAACTTGTCACTATAATGTCATCAACATAAATCAATACAAACATATTGATGCTTGGATTTTGATATAGAAACAAGGAAGTACAACATTGGATGATATGAAGTCAAGATCATGTAACTTGGAACTAAGTCGAGAATACCAAGCCCATGGAGCTTGTTTTAACCATAGAGAGCCCTATCAAGCTTGCAAATATGATGATGGGTATTAGGATTTTCAAAACATGGGGATGTTTCATGTAAACCTCTTCTTCAAGAAGACCATGCAAAAACGGGTTTTTGACATGTAGTTGTCGTAAACTTCACCATCGAGAGACTACAATGGCTAGAACAACTCTGATAGTTGCAGCTTTAACAACAAGACTGAATATACCTTTATAATCTATGCCATACCTTTGTTTGGACCCTTTTAAAACAAGACGTGATTTATACCTATCAATAGTTCCATTTGTATTTTCTTGATGCGGTATAGTCAATTAAATTCTTGTATGTGCTAGGTGGAACAAGATGCCATGTCTTGTTTTGGAGCAATGCACGATATTCTTCATCCATTATTTGCACCACTCTGGATCATCAAGTGCTTCGGTAAGGGAGTGGGGTAGAAGCAAGCATTCCATACCTATCAGTGCCATCTTTGTAGATTTTAGGATGTCGAATACCTTTTTAGATACATGTGTGAGACACTAGTACGGGCTGAGAAGTAGGATGATCTACATGTGTAGAGTGAAGGGAATATGTCCTAAGAGGCAATAATAAAGTTGTTATTATGTATATTTTAGGTATATGATAGATGTTTATTTTGCATGTTATAATTGTATTAATACGGAAATGTTAATACACGTGTGTCTAATAAACAAATGGAAAGTTCCTAGTTATGTCTCTCTTATAAATTAGCTCGTTGATTAACAAGATGATCAAGGTTTTCTGATCATAGACATTGGATGTTGTTAATAACTGATACGTCATAAACGTATCTATAATTTTTTATGCTCCATGCTTGTTTTATATCATTTGTCTTATGCTTTTTCTACACTTTGAGGTATTTTTATACACTTTCTGGAACTAACCTATTGACAAGATGTCACAGTACCAGTTGCCTGTTTTCTGCTGTTTTTGGTTTCAGAAAAGATAAAAAATGAATATTCTCGGAATTGGACGGGACAAAAGCCAAAGTTACTATTTTTCCCGGAGCAATACGGAAACGCGAAGCAGAGACGGAGTAGGCCACCAGGGTGGCCACACCCTATGTGGCGCGGGACCACCCTAGGCGCGCCACCAGGGGGTGTGGGCCCCTGGGCCTCCACCGACCTTGCCCTCTTCGCCTATAATAAGCCTCCGATGAGAAAACCCTAAATCATAAAGCATACATCCACGAAAAGTTCCGCAGCGCCGCCGCCACCGAAAGGGAGATTTGGGGGACAGAAGTCTCTGTTCCGGCACCCTGCCGGGACAGGGAAGTGCCCCCAGAGCCATCTCCATCTATCTCCACCACCATCTCCATCGCCGTTGCTGACTCCCATGATGAGGAGGGGGTAGTTCTTCCTCAAGGCTAAGGGCTCTACCGGTAGCTATGTGTTCATCTCTCTCTATGCGTGATCATATTGTGACCATAAGCTTTGTAATCAAGTAGATCTACTTTGCTACTCAAGTGCTTTAATAGATCTCTAGCTCTCCCCACGTGTGTGAAAGTGACAGCATGCATACCGTGTGGCACTTAGGCTAGAGTTTACATAAATACTCAAGTGCTTTAATAGATCTCTGTCTCTCCCCATGTGTGTGAAAGTGACAGCGTGCACGCCGTGGTGGCACTTAGGCTAGAGTTCATAAATATTTATCATGAGTATATTTTGAGTTGGTTGTCTCTATAAAATTGTGTTGTTTGTTGGAACCATCTAGCGCTCAAGGTGACAGTGTGGGGTTATCTAGATGGAGAAGGCGGACTTTGAGGTGTGGTTTTGTAGCCCTACCGTGGATTAGAGTGTCCAACCGGAGAGTAGTTTAGAGTAGTATCATGAAGAGAAGATATTTATATGAGAGTGTTCACTAGTGAAAGTATGATCCATGGGCCTTTTTCCTAAGCATTGAAACACTGTTTACAACTAGATCTGTTGCATGTTTGCCTACTTCCATCTTTTTGCTTTTAGTCTTTTCCTTCCCGTCAGAAGCTCTTTCCTGACACTGTTACCACTTATAATCATCCATACCATTTGTATTTCACTATCTCTTCGCTAAACTAGTGCACCTATACACCTAACAAGTGTATTGGGTGTGTTGGGGACACAAGAGACTTCTTGTATCTTGATTGCAGGGTTGCTTGAGAGGGATACCTTTGACCACTTTCTCCCTAAGTTCGATAAACCTTGGGTAATCTACTTAAGGGAAACTTGTTGTTGTTGTACAAACCTATGCACTTGGAGGCCCAACAACTGTCTACAAGAATAGAAGTGTGTAGGGATCAAGCTCTTTTCTGGCGTCGTTGCCAGGGAATTAAAGAAGAAGAAGCTCCCACGTCAACAACACGCCATCAAAGTTTTTTCTGGCGCCTTGCAGGGGAGGTAAGGTAAAAGGTACTCACATCCTCCTGGTGTGTGAGTGCTCGAAGTTATTTCCTTTAGATTCTGCAATTTTATCTTTTTGTTTCTTGTTTTCACTTGTTAGGCTTAATGGAAAACAACAACAAAAATAGAGAGCTTTATAGTATTCATCTTAAGTTAGGACATGAAGTGTTTGAAGAGAAAATTAAAAAACCTATGGAACTTTATTTGCATGCTAATAGCAATGTTATTAGTATGAATTCTTTGGACACCATTATTGCTAATGCTATGTAAAATTCTAAGCTTGGGGAAGCTAGTTTTGATGAAAATGATCTTTTTAGTCCCCAAGCACGAAGGAGAAAAATTACTTTGATGATATTTTACCTCCAATATATGATGATTACAATGATGAATATGATATTTTCAGTCCACCTACTATTGAGGAGAAAATTTATTATGATTATAATATGCCTCCTATATTTGATGATTATGGTGATAAGAATAATAATGATAGCTATTTTGTTGAATTTTCTCCCACTACAATTAATAAAAATGACTATGCTTATGTGGAGAGTAATAATCAGTTTATGCATGTGGCTCATGATAATAATGTTTTATGTGATAGTTATATTGTTAATTTTATTCATGATGCTACTGAAAGTTATTATGAGAGAGGGAAACATGGTCTTATGCATCTCAATAATATTTAGTTTCCCCTCTTTATGTTGAAAGTTTTGAAGTTGCACTTGTTTTGCTTTCCTATGCTGGTTGCTTTGTGCTTTCATGACTTGTTTCTTTACAAGATTATTTTTCATAGGAAGTGGATTAGCCTTAAATTTGTTTTATATTTGCTTCTTGATGCTCTCTTTTACTTCAATTGAAATTTCTTATGTGAGCGTCTTCTCAAACTATTATGCCTAACTTAAAGGCGTTAAAGAAAAGTACTTATTGGGAGATAACCCAAAAGTTTTAGTTGAGTCTTGGAAGTTATTACCTCTATAATAACCTATATTTATCCTTTTTATTTGATTTTTGTGCAAACAATAACCTCTAATGAGAGAGAAGTAAGATTTGGGGAAGTTGTTGTCCCGAAATAGATTTTTGTGCTTCACTATAAAAATTCTTGAAAAATATATGTATGTCGGATTGAGCTGTAATTTTTTGAATAAATCCCCCAGGTTGTTATCTAACTTTCTTTAGTTCGGCACTTTTCTATTTGAGCAACATAAGGTCTTCGAAAAAATTGGTTTTTACCTGCTGGTGTGTTTTGACAGATTTCTGCCATTATTTGCATTTTCCTCTTATCGGTTTCTTTTTGAGTTCTCTTTGGTAAATAAATCTTTTTGAAGTAATTGCTAAAATAGCTTATGTTTTTTATGAAAGTTTTGCTGTTTTGAAACTAAACCCCAAAGGTTTATTATCTTTTGAATGGACTAATGTTGTTAATGAAGATTGTGTGAAGTTTTGTATGGATGAAATTTTCAGGTGTAAGGAAAGAATGATGTAATGAGATGAAGAATGGACAAAAGCTCAAGCTTGGGATGCCACCCTGTGTTACCCCAAGAAATATTCAAGACGTACTAATACGCCCAATTTGCATCACCATCCTATATCATAATTTACCTCTATTCATTGATATTTGTCTTATTATGAGGTATTACTTATGGCTTTTCATCTGTTTATGCATGTTGGATAATTCTTGGAGGATGGACTGCCGGAGTCTGGATTCTGATGGAAAAGAAGGCGTTTCGGTGCAATTTCGCGAAGATCAGAAAAATACTAGAAAAATGTGGAAACATATTATTTTCCCAGAAGACGAAGGAAGCCAGAAGAAGGAGAGAACAGGGGCCGCAGGGGGGCCACATCCCCCTAGGAGCAGGCTGATGACCCACAAGTGTAGGGAATCGCAACAGTCTTCGCGGGTAGTATTACCCAATTTATTGATTCGACATAAGGAGAGACAAAGAATACTTGCAAGCCTTAACAACTGAGTTGTCAGTTCAGCTGCACCTGAAAATAGTTCTTGCTCACAGAAGTTTATCAGTAGCATCAACAAAGCAACAACAACAGTGAAACGGTAGCAATAGTAACAGTAACGGTAGCAGTAGGATTCGAGTGCGGTAGGCATAGTGATGGATGGACGGGCGTTGCATGGACGAGTCTAAACATGTAACTTCAAAAAACTAGGGAATTGCAGATAAATAATAATAAGCATCCAAGTACTAAACAATCCTAGGCATGTGCTTCATATATAGTCATACGTGCTCGCAATGAGAACTTGCACAACATCTTCTGTCCAGCCAGCCCGTGGCAGCGAGGCCTCTAGGGAACTACTGGCAATTAAGGTGCTCCTTTTAATAGAGCACCGGAGCAAAGCATTAACACTCCATGAACACATGTGATCCTCACACCATAGCCATCCCCTCCGGTTGTCCCAATTATTGTCACTTTGGGGCCTTTGGATCCGGACAATGATATGTGTACACAACTTACAGATAAGATCGCAAACAATACTATCATAATGATTCAATAATAAGTTCAGATATGATATCATGCCACTCGGGCCCTAGTGACAAGCATTAAGCACAACAAGTTACAACAAAGTCAAATAGCACTAATAGAGATACTAGGCACTATGCCCCTAACAGATCTTATTCGATTACATGATAGAACACATCCAATCCCTACCATCCCCAAGCCTACAGCGGGGGATTACTCACTTATGGATGAGGGAAACATCGGTGGTTAATGGAGATGTGTTGGTGATGACGATGGCGATGATCCTCTCCAAATCACCCGTCCCGGCTGGGTGCCAGAATGGAGTTTCTGGATCCGAATCTTGGTTTCTGGTGGTGGCGGCGGAGCGGAACTCTTTCTGGAAAACTATCAAACCCCCTTCTGTTTTTAGGTCAGAGGGCAACTTATAGACGCGGAGGGAGGCCGAGAAGCTGCCTGGGGTGGCCAAATCTCCCCCAGGCGCGGGGTTAGTGGGCCCGCGCCTGGGGTGGGTCTGGGCCCCCCAGGCCTCCCCTCCGTCTCCCCTTCTGGCTCCGTGGATCTTCTGGTGAAATATAATTTTTGGCATATTATCCGGGATTTTTCCTGATAGTTCATTTTCTGCACAAAAACAAGACACCAAGGTAATTCTGTTGAAAACAGCGTTAGTCCGTGTTAGTTGTATCCAAATCACACAAGTATAGAGGAAAAACAATAGCAAAGTGTTCGAGAAAATAGATACGTTTTGGACATATCAACTCACCCCAAGCTTAGCTTATTGCTTGTCCTCAAGCAATTCAGTTGAAAACTGAGTGCGATAAAAGAACTTTCACGAACACTGTAAGGTTCCCAACCTTTAATAAGGTAGAGATCCCTGTGTTTACAATGCTAGTCCCTAGATCAATAGCTAGCATCCACAGTTAAGATGTAATATCAAGAAACAAAGGTCATAATACAACTTTATAACCAGGAATAAAGTAATTTATTACATCTTACATAGCTCATTTGGCTATCTCATTACAATGCAGAAGAATATAACAATAGCATGGGGTCCTTCATCTTCAAAGTGCCACAGGCAGACATGTTGGTTGTAGACTTGTAATCCTATTTCACTAATATCAAACAAACCTGCAACATAACAAGTTACAGCCACAAGGGTCAATACATTTGAATTGTATTGGCAAGTGATACTATGGTAGTATAGTGGAGTCTATCATCTATATGCATTTGGCTAAGTGGAGCTTAGGATTGCTTTGCTCAAAATAGATTTTCCTTATCATTTGAAAACACTAAGTTTTTGCTTGACAAAATCTTTCCCAAGACATCTCCCAATATAAATTGGTGATCCTTCAACCCTTGTTCAACCCCAAGTTTTTAACTTAGAAATTGGGATGAGGAGATTCTTGATAGCTTCCATGTCTTGATGCTCAAATTGTCCTTTGCCAGGGACATGGCTAAGTACTTATATTTTTCACTCTGCCGAGGTGGTGCACTTTCCCCAAAAGACTTGGTTTCACCAAGACAAGATCATTCAGAAGCCTTCCCTTAGACCAGAATGGACGCGTTCCAACCTATAATCCCCTACCACCAACTGTCCATTTGGCTAAGTTATTGCAACCTATATGATCCAGGCAGAGCCCATAATGCCAAGTGGCTGCACTTGAAGCTTCTCAACATTTGACATCTCAAATCTCTTTGTTCCTGGGTGGCCATCCACAAGTGAGATACACAAGGTAAACCATAGAAATGGGCCTTGTGTAACCACTCAACACAAACCATTCCTTCCATTCCACCCAGGTGATTCATTCACTTAGTTGTTTTATTAAACAAAACACAAGTCCTTGACTTAGAAATATTCCATAGCATGAATATATATTCCACCCTTGTTTTCTAATAGCTAAGCTAAGCATGATAGTAGTAGGAATCTTAACTTAGGAAAATTCTATTAAGGTTTCATCTACTAGGATTTCCCATGTCATAGTTTATACTTAGCAAAATTCCATGCAAGTCCTACTTAGAAATATCACTAATGCATAGTGAAAATAATGGGACAAAAGTATGAAGCATCACTTGCCTTTTTGGTAGAGAGTATAAGTTCACTCCTTGATCTTGCAATATTCACACTCTTCAAATCACTATAATTCAAGCAAACAAACACTATTTCAATCTACCATTCAAGCAGTTCATCACATAAAATGATAGAAACAAAACAATGCATGCAAGCATGCTAAATATTGTTTTATTTGTAAAAGTGGTTTCTAATGGGTCATAAACATTTGAAAACACCTAAGGGTCATTTTATAAAGTGGCAAAACCATTTGCAAAAGGTTTTACTTCATAAACCATTTTTAAACCAAATCATTATTTTATGTGGTGGAGAAATGCTTTTAATAAGGCAACATTCTATAGGTTTCACAAAATATGTTTTCCAACCATAAAACCTTGTGTTTAGGGTCAGAGAGTTTATTTCCAAAACATTTCTCAAAGGTTTTCTTCAAAAAACCATTTTTAATAATTAAACCATATTTTTATTTGACTAGAAATGTTTTAAATCAAAGATTCATTCTTTTGTTTCACCAAATACATTTTTGAAACCACCAATTGATTTCTATGGTCAGTAGATTCAAAACAAACCATTTTCCCAAGATTTTATCCCCAAAATCATTTTTGAACAATTTTTATATTCTAAACATGCATACACAAGTTTTTGTAAAAACAAACAATTTAATAGAAGCAATTTTCTAAACAAAGTGCATGGTTGGCTAGGGATTGTTTCTCTGAATCCATTGATATAAAGTTTGCAAAATTTGGACGTGTAGATTAAAAGTTATAGATTTTATAAAATCTAGCATCTAATAGATCAAATATGTTTTAATTCAAACTAGCCGAGACACGTGGCGTGTTTTAATTCGTCGGTACCGTTTCGTGTGGATCATGCGTTGGCAGCCGTTGGATTTAAGTTACATCGCACGGCACAGGGGTGCTACTTACCTCTTCGCTATCGTTCTATCGCATCCGTTCGATCAAGATCTAGCGGCTTGCATCTACTGGTCAAATACTGGCGGCGCTGGCGGTGGTGAACGGCGGCGGCGCGCTCTGGCAGTGACCTTGACGATGATATAGGAAGCTAGGGAGAGAGGGGAAGGGCTCACCGAGTTCGCTGCACTTCGCCGATGCTCAACGTGTTCTTGTTTGATGAAGGGGCGCTCGAGATCAACCGGAATTCCTCGCCATAGTTATCGTCGGCGTCTGATGCTTGCTATCGTCGTCGAAGGCGAGCCTACGGGTCCTGCGCGAGTGAATGTCGAGAACCTGGATGTTCACAAGGCACAGGCGAACAAATTGGCATGAGACTCTGGTCGAGGCGCGCACGGGTTCAAGCGATGAGGCTCACCGGAGTTGTTTGCAGACGGCGGTGCTGTCGGTTGACGTCGTTGCCGGTGCTGTGGGTCAGGCGCGGCCAAGTCAAAGCCACTGGAAGATGCGCCTGGAAGAGGGGAGCAGGCTGGAGTGGTTGAGGGGACAAGGGGCGGCAGGGTTCAGCCGGAATCGCTCGCGGAGCTCGTCGGAGCAGAGGGCGTTGCAGAAGGAAATTGGGCAGCCTGGGGGCGCGCTAGGGTGAGGCGACTGGGGAAAATGGAGAGGAGATGTTGGCGCTTAAGAAGGCATGGTCGCAGGGCCGTTACATGGCGCGGTTAACGCGTATTCACGCCAGCAATTCATCGGCAGTAATGGTGCGCTCGTTCAGCGGCGGGTGAGGAAGAAAGGAGCTGGCAGGGGCTGCCGTCATGAAAGTGAGAGAGAGTAGGGTGGGTCGTTCTCACGCATGAGGGGTGCGGGTTTGAGTGATAAAAGATCCAGAGAGGGGTTTCCTGCGTGGGCTGGCGATGGGCTTAGTTGGGCCAGCTAGGTTGGGCTGAGTCTTTCACTTTTTTTTTGTTCTGTTTATTTTTCTTTTTCCTTTTCTTTAATTCTGGTTTGATTTTATTTACTCAATTCAAGCATCCATTTGAATTTAAACTTTTGTCAAATTTTGTGTAGCTTTAAACACTGATTAGTAAAACATTCTGAAATCATTTAAGAATAATTTATTTATTCTTTTTAAGGTCTTTTTAATTATTCAAAATAGGTTCTAGTTTTAAATCATATAAGATTTAATAATATTTCTAAACACCATTTGATTTTTCCAAAAACCTTCCAAATCTTTCAGTAGGTTTTTATTTGGTTATTTGGGTGTCAAATAATTCATCTTGAATTATTTGGAAAGTATTTAATATGATTCTTAAATCATTTGAATTGGGTTTATTTTAATTCCAATGGATTTTTAAATATGGTTTTAATTCCCTAATTTTTTTGGAAGATTCCTTTAATCTTAATTAGGTTGAATTAAACAACTTTTATTTCACTTGGGTAAATTCCAAAATACTATTTTCTCAAGATTTATAACATTATTCTTATTAGAGATTTGTCTTTATTCCAAGAGGATTTGTTTTATGCCATTTTATTTTATTTTGGAAATCCTTTTATTTTTATTGGAATTTGGATTATATTCATTCCATTTGCTTATGGATTTGGCCAAGATTTAATTTGGTCTTTAAATATTCCTTATTTAATATTTCTTTCTTCATCTTATAAAATCCATATCTTTTTATTTAGATATCCCAACTTGGTGATTCCAATTTATAAAATCTTGTTTAATATTTGTTTATCCTTTTAAATACTTTTAGGATTATTTGCTCACCATTTGGTATGGATTTTAGATAAGTGCTTTATTAGCTTTGGAAATTACTTTCCTTATCTTATTTAAATTCATAAGATTTTATGTATGGCTCCAAATTAAGTGAAACAAATTTCTATGGTTTTATAATGTTTCCATTTGTATTTCTTGATCATTTGTAAATGTTTGTTGTCAAGATTTTATATGGATCAAATCCATAGGCTTGGAGATAACTTGGAAATGATTTTTGTTCCATTAGGGTTTAGGGTTTGGATTTATTTTCCAAGTGTTTAAATTTCCAGATGCATTTATGAAGAATGCATTTCACTTGATTTGAATTTAGTTGGATTCAAATGTTAACCAAAGTTTGTTCCAGATGGGATTTTAAGTTTCCAATTAGAAACAAAAGTTTCTTTTCACCCTAAAATTCAACAATAATTTATTTTGTTTATTTATTTTTCACATTACAAGATTTGGAAAATCTTGGGATGTGACAAACACTTTGCTTCATATGATGTATATATTCTCAGCACGGGAGTAGATGCTTAGACTATTCATAATAAGGAGTATGCAACTAAGTATACTCAATAGTCATCGCAACCTATGAAGAGAAACCAACTCAATAATTATAAGTAGCATGAAACATAAACATAAGCAACATTGCAATGCTCATAATAAGGTATGATAGAGTGGTATCTCGCTTGCCTTTGGTTGAAGACCACAATATAGATGCTGAGGCACCTCTGAAGTTCACATGAAGACTAGAGATAAAGATATCAGAGATACAAGCATCAAAGTCATGACATAATTAACCAAGTTTTGGAACAAACGCAAGAATGACAACTATGCTCTCAAGAAGGTTCTCATAGAATAAGTGGTGACTCAACAAAGTTGTGAAAACAGTTTTGTGAAGGTTTAAAAGGCTTCCCAATGCTGAAAGGAAGGTACTCATTAGCTTTGACCTCTCATTGCCCCTATCATAGGCATCTTCATGTGGTTAAGGTGAAAGTGAGGTCCACTCTGAATCATATGCTTGACAGACCATAGACTGGAAATCCCAAGTCCCTTGAGTACGAGGGTCGCTTCGCATGCTACTCAACTTTGGTCACCTAAATTTCTTATCATTGTAAATACATGCATATCATCGAGAACCGCCAACGGGGTACCCCTTACATATGGCACAAGAGCTTTCCATTACCAAAATGACAAGGCAAGCAGACAATGAGCATCTCAGCAATCTTTTTATTTACCATATGCATATCTTTTTATTGAGGAAGCTTCATAGATGCTCATTATGGTGATGCTGCAAGTTTCCACCATGATTAGGCATGGCTTAGGCTAGCGGCTCAGGCGTTTCTCTAACACAATGTACAAACTCCATGAACTAACAACTTCCCCTTTTATTTCACATCATCGACATCCATAAACAAAAGAGCAAGGAATCAACTGGATGAGATATCCAAAAATTGTTGAAAGCGTTCCCCGTGATAGCACAGTTCTGCTGACTCCCAGTATATAATTAGCAATCATATAACTTTCATGGACTAGTAAAAATGGTTTAATATTATTAAGTGCAAGGAATAAAGTGTGCCATTAAGTTCGTGAGAGCTTTACTAACTAACTTTCTCAAAACAGACAAACATTTTATTTTGGAAGAAAACATGGCATATGGAATATGCACTGAAATAGCAAATGATGCTAATAGGTAGGTATGGTGGACATAGCTGACAATATTGGTTTTGGGGAGTTGGAAGCACAGGTAGAGCACATAGTCAGTGCAAGTGAAGGCTAGCAATAGAGAGGGAGCGACAAACGAGAGAGAAATAACTATCATAATAATGCTTGCAACAAAACAAGACTAATTATGGCATAAAAGTGATACAAGAACTCTGAGGCAAAATAAATCATCGAGGCTTACTGACTATTGATTAGTCATATGCATGTGTGAGCATGTTCCAAGTCGATTCACATGAACAGTCAGAGGAGGATACCACAATGTCATACCAAAGTATGAATAAAACAATGCAAGCAAACATTCATATGACATGCTACAAACTATTAACAAGCTGGAGCTAATCATAGACAAGCAAAAAACTACTAAGCATTCATAATGACATACACCTTACACAAAAAGGCTAAGCATGCTCACAGTTAGGGGTGGGCATTCGGTTTTTTCGGTTAATTCGCTTCGGTTTTTCGGGTTTTTCTATAATTCGGTTTCTACAAAATAGTCACCGAAATTATTTTGGTTTTCTAATTAATGATAGTTCGGTTAGTGGACAATTCGGTTCGGTGTTAGGTTTTTAACCGAACTTCTGAAAATAACAACACTGTGCCATAATTTATGTAGATCCATACGAGCTAAACTCAGCGGTGCATCGGAAGCAACCTCCAGGTCGGCGAGTACCTGAAGCAATACATGGCTAGTTGATGTCTTGAACGCATGTGTAGAAAAAGAACATAATAAGCATGATGTCTATCTTGCTCGTTAAAAAAAAGATGTCTATCTTCAAAGCCGTATACATTTAATAAATTGTATGTATTGAGAGTTCAGCTAAAATACATGATTATATCCGAAACAGGAAAACAATTGAAAGGCTTCCAACAAAATTCATAAACATAATTGACAGTTAAACCATGAACATGTACGTGCATGTGGTTGGAGACATACGTATATGCATGAGATGATAAACCACGAACATGTACGTGCATGTGGCTGGAGACATACATACATGCATGAGCTGTTAAACCACGAATATATTTAGCTCTGTCACGTATATTTTTCGGTTTATACGGTTATTTCGGTTAACAGAGAGTCAAAACCGAATTAATATTTATAAATTCGGTTAATCATATTTATTAACCGAAATTAGTTTCGGCTAATTCGGGTTCGGTGTATTCGGTTTCGGTTCCGGTTAATTCGGTTTCGGTGTTCGGTTTCGGTTTTTTATGCCCACCCCTACTCACAGTGATGAGTATATGTACAAAAATGAAAAACAAATAGAGTTCATTACCAGCCTCTTACCACACCTCGAGTTGTCTTAATCTTCATTATTGCCCTTCACTTGTGTGACTTGAATATTAACATGAAACCAAAATCCACTAAGGATGGCTGAACCCTGCAAAGAACTCACAAAACCAAAGAAGAACAACAAATATTTTTGGTGTTTTCAAATTTTTAGAAACAAGCAAACAAAGAAAAACTAAACAAAAACAAAGCAAACCAAACAAAGCAAAATCTTTTTGGATTTTTTTCTTTTAAGGCAAACCAAAGCAAAGAAACAAAGAAACAAACCAAGAGAAACAACGAAAATATTTTTGGTATTTTTGTGTTTTTGAGAAATAAGCAACAAGAACCAAAAAGAAAGCGAAACAATGGATATACAAAGAACGGACCGAGGATGATATGTATATGAGTGTGACGTCGGTGTACCTCCCCCCAAGTTTAGGCTTTTGGCCTAAGTGGGGCTCAATCCCATGGTGCCCAAGTAGATGCACCTCCATAGTATGTCGAGGAAGCTCCCTCGTCCTGGTACGAGCTTGAGGCCTCCCCTGCGTAGTGTACAACAGGGTCATATGCGGGCGCTCCCCCCTAATAGTGCCTGTGGAAGTTAAGAGAACGCAGTAACTCATCCATCTCCGCCTTCGAGTGTGACCAAGGTCCCTGAGAAATACTGAACAAAGTGGTTTGGGGTAGAGGGATCTCTCTCTCTTCCCCGTCAGTAAACATCATTCTATAAACCAAGTTCTCAAGAGTAGAGATAGAGGTGACAAAGTGGTGCGCCTTCATGGTAGCAAGATCAAGTCTCTGAGGAGCCAAAACTGTATCATGGGGATCAACAACAATGTCCAAGGCAGCAGCAATACGAGTAGCAATAATTCCCCCAAAAATGGGTCCCCTAGCAGCTAGACGACGAGCAATGAGGGAACCAAGATTATACTTATCCTCACTTTAGAGCGCAGTAGCTAATAAGGCCAATTGATAGTTGGATATATTACTAGTGTTCTCCCTACCAAGAACACTGGTGGTAAGATAGTAGGTGAAGTACCTGATGGCTGGAAGTTGAATGTTCTTTATCTTCCCTCATTGAGCTCTGCGGTCATCATCATTGGTTATTCCTCGGTATAATTCCAACAAATCAGCAGGAAGAGCTGTAATCTTCTTTGATGACCCTTTTGTACCAAGTCCCAGGGCCTTGCAAAATTTCTTCAAAGGCATAGAATGATCCCTGCTATAAAGTCTAAAAGACACAGAAGGATTGAACAAACTATTGGTGAAGGAGAAACTCTCCACAAATTTTTTAGTAAGTGAAGCATATTGTGCACTCTCATCCTGCATGAAACTTGTTAGACCTGCCCTCTCAATCAAAGCCATGAAATCATTAAGAATCCCAGCAACTCGCAAGAAAGTTTGACAAGGAAAGGTGGAGGGGTGCGCATCCCCTTCATCTCCCTCGTCATCAAACCGCGGAGTGATGAGATCCTCATTGTATGAGGGTCTGGAGCTTGTAGATGATCTTGGGAGCCTTGCCCTTCTAGGTGCATCACTCTCAAAAATGTCACCAAAGGTGCGGTGGTCCATGACTTCCCATTGCTGAAATTTTAAACAACCATCAAACCAAGTGATTTCTAAGTTGATAAATGATGAGCAACTACTATAGGAACTTTCTAGAGGACTACACATGCATCAAAATAAAGTTTCTAAGCATAGAACAAGCATGCAAGCTCAAACAACCTGTCACCTATAGTAGCAAAATACTCAAGATACAATCTACTAATCATAAATCTAATTCCCCAAGTGGATGAGGCACATACCAAGGAACAATCCCTCCAAAAATCAGCACTTGAGATGGGCTGAGCAAGGAGATCGAAAATCGCGAGCAAGAATAGCAAGAACTCGAGCTTGAGCAAGTTTTTCGATGTTTTTCGGGAGAGAGAAAGAAGGTGGCTTTGAGAAGGCAGCCTGGAGGCGCCACTAGTGGTGGGCCCGCGCCTACCATAGGTGTGGGGCCTAGGGGTGGCCCCTGGGTCATCTCAGGTACCTCTCTGCCCACTTTTTCGAGGAAAAATTTATTTTGAATTTTCTGGGATTTTTCGGGAAACTTTATTTTTGGCCAATTTTCAGGGTATGAAAATTGATTTTCTCGCAGAAATAGTTTTTTCAGAAGAAGCAAAAACAAACCAAAATCCAAATTACACGAGCTCTAAGAAACTCAAACAAGCAAACAACTAACAAAACTAAAGCTAAAGCAAAGACTAGGAAGGAGAAGGGAAAAAGAAAGCAAGTATAACCACAGTGGAAACATTATTTTGTTCATTAAAATCCTTTTGTTAACAAGGTTGATCAAGTCTTGTTACCAAAACAATCTTATATGAAACAAAACTTTGCATTCCACAAGGTTATTATGTTACCTCATACTTGATAGCAATTGTCCCAATCATAATAGTTTCAAAATTTTCTTGTGGAATGGGACAATATATTTCTCCAACCTTTCAATGGAATTCAGGCAATAGCTTCTAACAACCTTCTTGGGGAAATAGACAGTGTGCTCTTTTTCATTAATATTAAATGTTACTTTTCCTTGATTGCGATTGATGACAGCACCTGCAGTATTAAGAAAAGGTCTCCCAAGAATAATAAACATATTATCATCTTCAGGCATTTCAAGCACAACAAAATCAGTTAAAACCATGCAATTATGAGCCACTTGAACAGGAACATCCTCACATATACCAATAGGAATAGTAGTTGACTTATCATCCATTTGCAAAGATATATCAGTTGGTATCAACTTTTCTAGCTGGAGTCTCTTATAGAGAGAAAAAGGCATAACACTAACTCCAGCTCCCAAATCACATAAAGCAGTTCTAACATAATTGTTCTTAATAGAGCAAGGAATAGTTGGTATACCTGGATCACCAAGTTTCTTTGGAACCTTACCATTGAAGGATTAATTAGCAAGCAAAGTAGAAATCTCCTCATTAGGAATCTTCCTTTTATTAGAGACAATATCCTTCATATACTTTGAATAAGGAGGCAACTTTATAGCATCATTCAAAGGAATTTGCAAGAATAAAGGCTTCATCCACTCACAAAACTTGTTGTAGTGTTCCTCCTCCTTTGACTTGTGTTTCTTACCTGGAAAAGGAATAGGTTTCTGCACCCAAGGTTCTCTCTCTTTACTATGTTTATTAGCAATAAAATCTTCCTTTGTGTACCTAGTGTTCTTAGTGTGTTTCTCAGGTTCTTACTCACCTTCCTCCTTATCAGGAGACTCATTATTATTACCACTCTCAGTTTCAGCATCAGAGACAAATATACTATTAAGATCTATAGAAGGTTCAAGTGGTTCCTCAACTTTTTATGTTTCTTTTTCTTCCTCTTACGAGGACTACCACTATCCTCACCTTGTTGGGAATCCTGCTCTATTATTTTAGGGTGTCCTTCAGGATATAAAGGATCTTGAGTAGCTGCACCACTCCTAGTTCTAATTCCATAAGCATGTTTATTTCCTGAAGCATTAACTAGCATATCCTTTTGCACATTAGCAAGTTGATCAAGTTGGGTTTGAACCATTTGAAAGTGTTTACAAAGCATTTATATATCATTATAAGTTCTTTCCACAATATCTTTCAACTCATGAATAGCTCTAGAGTTTTCCAATAAATGATTCTGAACTTGTTTATTAAAATTACCTTGTTTAACAATAAATGTGTCAAGTTCCTCTAAGCATTGATCAGGAGGCTTACCATAAGGAATATCACCTTCATTAAATTGGAGAGAGTGTACCTCAATAGTAGATGAGTGGGAAATTGGCTTACATAATTCTTCTATAGGAGGTAGATTCTTCACATCTTCATCTCTAATACCTTTCTCCTTTAGACACTTTTTAGCTTCCTTCATCACTTCATCATTTAATGCAATAACTCCCCTCTTCTTTGTTGTTGGTGTTGGAACTGGTTCAGGAACAACTGGTTCAGGAGTAATAGGCTCAAGTGTATTCAGCTTAGTTGAAGTCCAATCATCATAATTCCTGCTTATCTTGGTCATTAATTCTTCAGCATCTGTAGGAGTCCTTTTCCTAAAAACACAATCAGCAAAGATGTCTAGGTAGGTCCTAGAATCATCAGTTAGTCCATTATAATAAATATCAAGCAACTCATTCTTAGGTAATGGACATCCAGGATATGCATGAATCAAGGAACAGAATCTTTTCCATGACTCAGGAAATTTCTCTTCTTCTTCCTGTTTAAAATCAAAAAGACTCTACAAAGCAGCATGTCTCGCACTGGGAGGAAAATATTTATGGAAGAAAGATGCAATCAAGCAATCAGGGATATCAATGGAACCAGGAGGTAATCTATTAAACCAAGCCCTAACTTCTCCTTTTAGTGAAAAAGGGAAGATCTTAACAACAAAGTACTTGCACATTTTAAAATCATCAGAGAACAAAACACTCATAGTAGAAAGGTCATTCATATGAGCCACAACACTCTCATTTTCAGTACCAAAAAAAGTTTCTTTCTCAACAATATCTAAATAAGTTAAATCAAGAGAGAAATAATAATCTTTATCTTTAATATCTATGAGAGAGGTGGCAAACTTAGGATAATAGGACCTCTTGTGTATAATAGTATGTCTAGCAAGGAGACTCTTAATAGCACTAGCACCATGTGTGTTTCGGCACTCTTAAATAAATTCATCAGTGAGCTCTATGTAACCATCATTAATATCAAAACTCTCACTAGCAGGTGAGCTAACAGGTGTAACAGTGTCTTCACTAGGAGTTTTGGTATTTCCTAGACTAGCCATAGTAGCATCTATAAAAGGACCTAGTGAACCACTCGCATTAAGCACAGTAGAAATAACATCATGAGTATCAAAAGCAGTTTCAGATTCAGTAGTAGTAGCAGTGTGTGTAGCATGAGCATGTGGTGGTGGTGTGACAAGATTACTTATAACAGACGGTGAATCAAGAGCAACAGAGGTGTTTAGGACTATACCTCTTCTTGCAGTGGATGGTAAAATAGGGAACTTTCCATCACGAGACTTCCCCATGATGAAAGGAGTAGAAGTGAACAATAATAGATCCAAGTGAACTTACAAATAAAGCTATGCTCCCCGGCAACGGCGCCAGAAAATAGTCTTGATGACCCACAAGTGTAGGGGATCGCAACAGTCTTTGCGGGTAGTATTACCCAATTTATTGATTCGACACAAGGGCAGACAAAGAATACTTGCAATCCTTAAAAATTGAGTTGTCAGTTCAGCTGCACCTGGAAATTGTTCTTGCTCACAGAAGTTTATTAGTAGCAACAGCAAAGCAACAACAATAGTGAAACAGTAGCAATAGTAACAGTAATGGTAGCAGTAGGATTCGAGTGCGGTAGGCATAGGGATTTATGACGGGCGTTGCATGTACGAGTCTAAACATGTAACTTCAAAGAACTAGGGCATTGCACATAAATAATAATAAGCATCCAAGTACTAAACAATCCTAGACATGTGCTCCATATATAGTCATACGTGCTCGCAATGAGAACTTGCACAACATCTTCTGTCCACCCAGCCCATGGCAGCGGGGCCTCTAGGGAACTACTGGCAATTAAGGTGCTCCTTTTAATAGAGCACCGGAGCAAAGCATTAACACTCCATGAACACATGTGATCCTCACACCACAGCCATCCCCTCTGGTTGTCCCAATTATTGTCACTTTGGGTCCTTTGGATCCGAACAATGATATGTGTACACAACTTGCAGATAAGATTGCAAACAATACTATCATAATGATTCAATAATAAGTTCAGATCTGAGATCATGGCACTCGGGCCCTAATGACAAGCATTAAGCACAACAAGTTGCAACAAAGTCAAATAGCACTAATAGAGATACTAGGCACTATGCCCCTAACAAATCTTATTCCATTACATGATAGAACTCATCCAATCCCTACCATCCCCAAGCCTACAGCGGAATATTACTCACTCATGGATGAGGGAAACATTGGTGGTTGATGGAGATGCGTTGGTGATGACGATGGCGATGATCCTTTCCAAATCCCCTGTCCCGGCAGGGTGCCAGAATGGAGTTTCTGGATCCGAATCTTGGTTTCTGGTGGCGGCGGCGGAGCGGAACTCTTTCTGGAAAACTATCGAACCCCCTCTGTTTTTAGGTCAGAGGGCAACTTATAGACGCGGAGGGAGGCCGAGAAGCTGCCTAGGGTGGCCAAACCTCCCCTAGGCGCGGGGTCAGTGGGACCGCGCCTGGGGTGGGTCTGAGACCCCTAGGCCTCCCCTCTGTCTCCCCTTCTGGCTTCGTGGATCTTCTGGTGAAATATAATTTTTGGCATATTTTCCGGGATTTTTCCTGATAGTTAATTTTTTGCACTAAAACAAGACACCAAGGTAATTCTGCTGAAAACAGCGTCAGCCCGTGTTAGTTGTATCCAAATAACACAAGTATAGAGGAAAAACAATAGCAAAGTGTTTGAGAAAGTAGTTACGGTTTGGACGTATCACGGGCCCACCTGACCCCGCGCCTAGGGCAGGTGTGCCCCACCTGCCTGGCTCCCGACTCTGCCCCTTCGCCTATATCTTCCCTACGGAACCCTAAGCCTGGGGGAGCGACCACAGATAGATTTCCGCCGCCTCTAGGGGCAAAAACACCGAGAGGGAAAGATATCTCCGGCAGACAGATTTCTGCCTGGGGAATTCCTTACCGGAGATGGGAGATCGTCGCCATCAACACCATCATCAAGCTAGGCTTCATCGGGATATTGCTTTAGTTCTTAGGGGAAACTTTCCCGGTGTTGATTACTATTGTAGTTGATGCTTGTGAGTGGAATCATTGGATTATTGTTTATGTTCATATTGTTATCCATTACCATATCATCTTTGATCATGATCCATATAATGTCTCGTGAGTAGTTCATTTAGTTCTTGAGGACATGGGAGAAGTCATGTTGTTAGTAGTGAATTTGTGTTGAGTTATTATTCAATGGTTTAGTATTTAAGTTGTGGTGCTATTCATCTAGTGGTGTCATGTGAACGTCGACTACATGATACTTCGCCATTTATGGGCCTAGGGGAATGCATTGTGTATTTGGCTACTAATTGTGGGGTTACCGGAGTGACAGAAACCTGAACCCCCGTTAGGACACCTTTGCACAAGGCAGCGTAGGATCTCAGAGTTTAAGGCTGTGGTTAGATTTATATCTTAATTACTTTCCTGTAGTTACGGATGGTTGCAGGGGGTTTAATCACAAGTATGTATTAGTCCAAGTAAGGTTGGTACATTAGCACAGGTTCACCCACACAACACTTACAACACTAGAGAAGAGTACTCAGCTATTTGAAGCGAAAGCACTTGACAGAATTCCCATGTGTCCTCATGAACATTTGGTCCTTATAAGTATTTCCACCAGCTTGTCCTTTGCTAAGAAAGGATTGGGCACTTGATCCGTTTGTTCGTTGTCTTTATTACTTGCTCTTTGTTTTGTTGCCTTATCATAAAACCACTAAAAATCCGTTTGCTAAGTATTCACAGGGATTTCCTGCTCCATACCACTGTTCAGCACCTTCTTCTCCTCGTTTGGATCGACACTCCTATTTATCTAAAGTACTACGATACACCCCATATACTTGTGGGTCATCAAGACTATTTTCTGGCACTGTTGCCGGGGAGTGAAGCGCTATTGAAGCGTGGAACTGGTAAAGGAAACTTTTACTATGAGTATTGCTTTTGTTACTGCTTGTTACTTTGTTTCCAATATGGATAACCCACTTGGTTTTCTGTTTGGGAAAACTACTACCACTGCTAGGGTAATAGATGAACCACCACCTGTTGAGATAGATCCTTTTAAGATACCTACAAGTATTGTTAATCGTGTTATGGATGATTATTATTTTGGGGATGGAACTGTCCATCCCAGTGATCACTTGCTTTTTATCCATGAATTATGCGGGTTGTTTAAGTGTGCAGGTATCACAACCGAATAGGTGAAGAAGAAACTACTCTCCATATCCTTGAAAGGGAGATCTGAAGAATGGTATAAGCTGCTGAAGTATGGACAATCCATGGAATGGGAGGAGATGGCATCTCTCTTTTACTCTAAATTTTATCCTCCCAGTGAAGTTCATAAGGATAGAAATCTTATATATAACTTTTGGCCTCTTGATGGAGAAATTACAGCTCAAGCTTGGGGGAGATTGAAGTTACTAATGCTTAAGTGTCGTATTCATGAACTCCCTAACAATATTATTCTCAATAACTTTTATGCTAGGCTTTCTCTTCATGATAAAGATTTACTAGATGCTTCTTGTGCTAGATCATTCACACGTATGAAGGAAGAAGCTAAATGGTATCTCTTAGACCGTATTCAAGATAACACTGAAGCTTGGGAGAATGACAAAGAAAGAAAGTCAGGTATAAACCATGATTATGAATGCATTAAATCTTTTATGAGAACTGATAGCTTCTGTGATATTAGCAATGAGTTTGGTCTTGATCCTCAAGTTCTTGCAAAATGTTTTAATGCCTTTGCCTCTTATATTGAAATTCCCAAGAAAGAGTGGGACAAGTACCATGCTCCTTATAAAGACATTGTCAACCATGTTCCTGCTAGCACAGAGGTTTGTACTATTGATCCTATTTTGCCTGAACCTTATATTGAGAAAATCCCTTTTCCTTCCAAGGTAAGGGATCATCCTATTATAGCTAATGTGGTTAGCAAAAGCGCAAAGAAAACTGTGGGGTCCGATGAGCTTATTGATATTGAGCCTCTGGTAGCCATTGTGAAAGATCTTGTCAGTAGAAATATAGAGGATGAGCATATTGTCTTCTGTGAAAACGCTACTAATATTGTTTCTCATCCTAAAAAAGCTAGAAAATCTAGTGTCACTGTGCTTTCTTTTAAAATTGGTAGTCATAGCTATTATGGTTTATGTGATATTGGTGCTAGTTCTAGTGCTATTCCTTATGAGCTTTATAGGGAAATTATGCATGAGATTGGTCCTTCTGAGCTTGAGGACATTGATGTGGATATTCACCTTGCTAATAGAGATCAAGTTTGCCCCATTGGCATTGTAAGACATGTGGAGGTCCTTTGTGGTAAGATTAAATATCCTGCTGATTTTCTAGTACTTGGTAAAGAAGCTAGTAAAACCTATCCTATTATCTTTGGTAGACCCTTTCTGAATACTTGTGGGGCTATCATAGATTGTAGGAAGGAAAAAGTTTTGACTAAGTTTGCTGGAGAGTATTATGAGTTTAATTTTTCCAAATTTGCCAAAACTCCTTATGAAAATGAACCGCCTGATGAGGATTTCAGGGTTGAACAACTTTCTGCTATTTCTCTTACTCCTAACAATGCCTTGCAGCAATTCATGGAAGATCATGAAAGTGATGTTTTCATGAAGGAAAGAAATGAGATTAACGAGGTTTTCCTTCGTTGGGCTGAGTTACTTAAGCATAATCTACCTGTGGAAGATTTGGGTACCACACTACCACCTAAAGAGGACCCAATTTTTGAATTAAAACCTTTACTTGATGATCTTAAATATGCTTATCTTGACAATAAGAAAGTGTATCATGTTATTGTTAGTTCTAAACTTTTAGGAAAAGAATAAGAAAGGTTATTGGAAGTGTTGAAGAAACACCGAGGAGCTATGGGTTATACTCTTGATGATTTAAAAGGAATTTCTCCTACTATATGTCAGCATGCTATTAATATTGAGCCTGATGCAAAACCAGTTGTTGAGCACCAACGCCGTCTAAATCCTAAGATGAAGGATGTGGTAAGAAATGAGGTATTAAAACTCCTTGATGCTGGTATTATTTATCCTATTGCTGATAGTCAATGGGTTAGTCATGTTCATTGCGTTCCCAAGAAAGGGGGAATAACTGGTGTGCCTAATGAAGATAATGAGCTTATACCCCAAAGAGTAGTGGTTGGGTATAGAATGTGCATTGATTTTAGAAAGATCAATAAAGTTACTAAGAAAGATCATTATCCCTTGCCCTTTATTGATCAAATGCTTGAAAGATTGTCAAAAAAGACCCACTTTTGCTTTCTTGATGGTTATTCTGGGTTTTCTCAAATTGCTGTGAAAGCACAAGACCAAGATAAAACTACTTTCACTTGTCCTTATGGTACTTATGCTTATAGGCGTATGCCTTTTGGTTTATGTAATGCTCCTGCTACCTTTCAGAGATGTATGTCTGCTATCTTTCATGGTTTTTGTGAAGAAATTGTGGAGGTTTTCATGGACGATTTTTCCGTCTATGGAACTTATTTTGATAACTGTTTGCACAACCTTGATAAAGTTTTACAGAGATATGAAGAAACCAACCTTGTTCTTAATTGGGAGAAATGCCATTTTATGGTTAATGAAGGGATTGTTCTTGGACACAAGATATCTGAAAGAGGCATTGAATTTGACAGAGCCAAAATTGAAGCAATTGAGAAGATGCCTTGTCCTAAAGATATCAAAGGCATTCGTAGTATCCTTGGTCATGCTGGTTTCTATAGGAGCTTTATTAAAGATTTCTCCAAAATTTCAAAGTCCCTTACTAATCTTCTTCAAAAAATGTACCTTTTGTTTTTGATGATGATTGTAAGGAAGCTTTTGAAACTTTGAAGAAAGCTTTGACAACTGCTCCTATTGTTCAACCACCTAATTGTAGTTTACCTTTTGAAATTATGTGTGATGCTAGTGATTTTGCTATGGGTGCTGTCCTTGGACAACATGTTGATAAGAAGTTGAATGTTATTCATTATGCTATCAAGACTCTAGATGCTGCTCAAAGGAATTAAGCTACTACTAAAAAAGAGTTCTTAGCTATAATCTTTGCATGTCATAAGTTTAGGCCTTATATTGTTGATTCAAAGGTTACTATTCATACTGATCATGTTGCTATCAAGTACCTTATGACAAAGAAGGACGCTAAGCCTAGACTTATCAGGTGGGTTTTGCTTTTACAAGAGTTTGATATGCATATTGTAGATAGGAAAGGTGCTGAAAATCATGTTGCTGACAATTTATCTCGTTTGGAAAACATTTCTTTTGACCCATTATCTGTTAATGCACTAGTAGAAAAAGAGGCTTCGGTTCGATTTAGAGTCTGACACTAGTCCCGATTTATTACCGGTCGGGACTAGTATGAGCACTAGTCCCGGTTCGTACTGTTTTTAGTGGCCAGGAGACCGAAAAAACTCTAGTCCCGGGTCATTTCGGACCTTTAGTCCCGGGTCGTGATACGGTCCGGGACTAAAGGTGTGCAGGCGTGGGCAACACCCTTTAGTCCCGGGCCATGATACAGCCCGGGACTAAAGGAAGGGATTGAGTTTTGCGTACTTAAAATTGTACAACCTATCAAAATGTGTGTACTTAAAATTGTACAACCTATTAAAAATAACTTAAAATTGCTATAACTTTTGCGTACGATGTCGGAAAAAATGTACAACCTATCAAAATGTGTGGAAAAAAATTGAGTTTGATTTTAACAGCTTTATTTGGATTCCTCACATTTTTAGATTTTTAAAATTATAAATAATGGATTCCTCACATTTTTCTGATTCTTTTACATTTTTAAATTTTGAAAAGGGACAAAAGTTATTTTTTTTATTTAGCAAGTTTTTATTCCATATTTTGATTCCTCACATCTTTCTGATAATAATGAATATATTATTTGTCAAATTTCGATTTGCAGATTTAAAGATATTATTTATACCATATTAAATGAATAATGGCAATAAATAAATAAAATATTATTTTATTTAGTTTTTACTTTCATTATATTAAAATATTATTATTACTTATTTATTGTTGTCACATCCGAAGATTTTCCAAATCTTGTAATGTGAAAAATAAATAAATAAACAAAATAAATTATTGTTGAAAATCAGGGTGAAAAGAAACTTTTGTTTCTAAATGGAAACTTAAAATCCCATCTTGAACAAATTTTGATTAACATTTGAATCCAACAAAATCCAAATCAAGAGAAATACTTTTCTCATTAAATGCATCTGGAAATTTAAACGCAGGGAAAATAAATCCAAACCCTAAACCCTAATGGAATAAAATCATTTCCAAGTTATCTCCAAGCCTATGGATTTGATCCATATAAAAATTTGTCAACAAACATTTACAAATGATCAAGAAAGATAAATAGAAATATTATAAGACTATATAAATTGGTTTCACTTAATTTGGAGCCATAGATAAAATCTTATGAATATAATAAGATAAGGAAATTAAATTTCCAAAGCTAATAAAGAACCTATCTATAAATCCATACAAAATGGTGAGCAAATAATCCTAAATATATTTAAAAGGATAAACACATATCAAATAAGATTTTACAAATTAGAATCACCAAGTTTGGATCTCTAAATAAAAAGATATGGATTTTGTAAGATGAATAAAGAAATATTAAATAAAGAATATTTAAAGACCAAATTAAATCTTGGCCAAACCCATAAGCAAATGGAATGAATTATAATCCAAATCCAAATAAAATAAAAGGATAAAGAATTCTCTAAATAAAATAAAATGGCATAAACCAAATCCTATTGGAATAAAGATAAATCCAATCTTAAATGATTAATAAATCACATTTAAATACTTTCCAAATAATTCAAAGATGAATTTTTGACACCCTATTAAACAAATAAAAACCTACTGAAAAGATTTGGAAAGTTTAAAGAATTTAAATGGTGTTTGAAATATTACTAAAACTTATTTGGTTTAAAACTAGGGCCTTTTAGAATAATTAAAAATACCCAAAAAGGAATAAAATTTTATTCCAAAATTGACATCAGAATGTGCTACTAATCAATATTTAAATCTACACAAATTTTGGCAAAGGTTTGAATTCAAATAAGTGTTTGAATTGTTTAATCAAAATCAAAACAGAATAAAAGGAATGGAAAAAGAAAAACAAACAGAACAAAAAAATGTTAAAGGACCCAGCCCAGCCTAACTAGCCCATTAAGCCCAACAGCAGCCCACCTGCTCGCCCCCGCAGCGAAACGTTACACACTCAGAAACTCACCCGCAGAGGCACTAACAGATGGACCCCATCCCCTCTCTTCCTCTCTCACTGACAGACGAACCCCACGCCCACGTCAGCATCTTATCCCCTGCGACGACCCCTTCTTCCCCCAAACCTCGCCGTTCCTGCCGTTTAATTCCTCACTTGAATTCGTCTTAATGATGCAGAGAATACACCCCGCGATTACTCCCGTTAACTCGCCACGCTCCCCTCTACCTTTTCCCCCCAGACACCATCTCCCTCCTCCCCCAAGCCACCTTGAATTCGTCTAGAAACTCTCTGACTCCGGCGAGCTGTTTTCTCCGATTCCGGCAGCCCCTCACCTCCCCTCGTTTCCTCGACCACTCGAGCATGCTCACAGGAACCAGACGCAAATCCCAGCAGCCCCAGTTAACCTGCGCACGCTCTGGACACTCGCCTTCGTCTTGAACAGAACACCACCATCGACTACCACCACTCCGGCGAAGTCTCTGGTAAGAACCTGACCGCGCCGCCCCTTCTCTATGAAGCTCCCGCACTCCCTAATCTTCCACGCATCTAACGTCACTGTTATCTTGCCTTCTCGTGCCTGTAGCCTCACCCCCGTCGACGTCTGACCGCATTCGACGCCACAGATATCCGCGAGAATTCGATCAACCGGCGCCTTGCACTCGCGAGCACCTTGAGCATCACCACGACTCTGCGATTCTGGTGAGCACCCCCTTCTTCTCCCTCGCTTCCTAGGCTCGCCGAACCACCGCCACCAGACACGCCGCCGCCACACGCCACCGCCAGCGCCGCCCATCTCTGGCAAGTGTGCTCAGCGTCGTCCGATCTTGATCTGACGATTAGGATAGAATCACTTAATGCCAAAGAGGTACGCAATCTGTGCTGCATGATTTATTTAGATCTAACGCCTCCCGTAGCGCGATCCGGCCGAAGCGGTACCGACGAATAGAAATGCGCCGCGCGTCACAGAATCTGGTTTAAAATCAGAATTTGATCTATTAGTTACTCAATTTTGTAAAATCTATAACTTTTAATCTACACGTCCAAATTTTGCAAACTTTATATCAATGGAGTCAGAAAGACAAGCCCTAGCCAACCATGCATTTTGTTTAGTAAAAAGCTTCTGTTAAAATGTTTGTTTTTGCAGAAACTTGTGTATGCATGTTTAGGATATAAAATTTATTCCAAAATGATTTTGAGGATAAAATCTTTGGCAAATGGTGTGTTTTGAACCTACTGACCATAGGAAACAAATTGTGGTTTCAAAAATGTATTTGGTGAAGCAAAAGAATAAATATTTGATTTAAACCATTTCTAGTCAAATAAAAATATGGTTTAATTATTAAAAATGGTTTGGGAAGAAAACCTTTGAGAAATGTTTTGGAAATAAACTCTCTGACCCTAAACACAATGTTATATGGTATGAAAACATATTTTGTGAAATCTATAGAATTTTTCCTTATTAAAAGCATTTCTACACCACATAAAATAATGACTTGATCTAAAAATGGTTTATGAAGTAAAACCTTATACAAATGATGTTGCCATTTTATAAAATGACCAATAAAGTGTTTTAGAATATTTATAACCTATTATAAACCACTTTTGTAAATAAAACAAAGTTTGGCATGCTTGCATGCATTGTTTTGTTTCTATCATTTTATGTGATGAATTGCTTGAATGGTAGATTGAAATATTATTTGCTTGATTGAATTGTAGTGATTTGAAGTGAGTGAATATTTCAAGATCAAGGAGTGAACCTATACTCTCTACCAAAAAGGCAAGTGATGCTTCATACTTTTATCCCATTATTTTCACTATGCATTAGTGATATTTCTAAGTAGGACTTGCATGGAATTTTTGCTAAGTATAAACTATGCTATGGGAAAACCTAGTAGATGAAACCTTAGTAGAAATTTCCTAAGTTAAGATTCCTATTACTATCATGTTTAGCTTAGCTAATAGAAAACAAGGGTGGAATATATATTCATGCTATGGAAAAATTTCTAAGTGTGAGGACTTGTGTTTTGTTTAATAAAACAACTAAGTGAATGAATCACCTTGGGTGGAATGGAAGGAATGGTTTGTGTTGAGTGGTCATGCAAGTCCATTATGCTGGGGAAAACTTGGGCATCACCAAGTCCAGCATGCTGGGGAAAACTTGGTGTCTCACTTGTGGATGGCCACCCAGGAACAAAGAGATTTGAGATGTCAAATGTTGAGAAGCTTCAAGTGCAGCCACTTGGCATTATGGGCTCTGCCTGGATCATAAGAACTTAGCCAAATGGACAGTTGGTGGTAGGGGTTTGATGGGTTGGAACGCGTCCATTTTGGTCTAAGGGAAGGCTTATGAAAGATCTTGTCTTGGTGAAACCAAGTCTTGTGGGGAAAGTGCACCACCTCTGCAGAGTGTAAAATCTAAGTTCTTAGCCATGTCCCTGGCAAAGGAAAATTTGAGCATCAAGACATGGAAGCTATCAAGAATCTCATCATCCAAATTTCTAAGTTAAAAACTTGTGGTTGAACAAGGGTTTAAGGTTCACCAATTTCTATTGGTGGTTCCTTGGGTGATTTTGTCAAAGCAAAAACTTAGTATTTTCAAATGATAAGGAAAATCTATTTTGAGCAAAGCAAGCCTAAGCTCCACTTAGCCAAATGCATATAGATGATAGACTCCACTATACTACCATAGTATCACTTGCCAATACAATTCAAATGTATTGACCCTTGTGGCTGTAACTTGTTATGTTGCAGGTTTGTTTGATATTAGTGAAGTTTAATGATTAGGATTACAAGTCCACAACCAACATGTCTGCCTGTGGCACTTTGAAGATGAAGGACCCCATGCTATTGTTATATTCTGCTGTATTGAATGAGATAGCCAAATGAGCTATGTAAGATGTAATAAATTATGTTATTCCTGGTTATAATGTTGTATTATGACCCTTGTTTCTTGATATTACATCTTAACTGTGGATGCTAGCTATTGATCCAGGGACTAGCATTGTAAACACAGGGATCTCTACCTTATTAAAGGTTGGGAACCTTACAGATGGTATCAGAGCATTGTGTTGCCTGTAGGATTTGTAAACCTAGGATTGGACAAAACCCCTTAGAAAAATAGGAGTTGTATTTGTTCCAAAACTTATTTACAAACAATGTTGTAAACTGTTTCCTCAACCATTTTGGTTTTGATTCTACATCTCTTCTATTTCAAACTTGATGGATAAAGCCTACCCCATGGCCAAAGACTTCACCATGGGATAAGGACTTCATCAACTCTAATGACTTCAACATCTTCAACTCTAATGACTTCAACATCTTCAACATTTTCACCAAGGACTTCAATCTTGGATATCACTAAGGACTACAAGTGAGACAAGAAATCTTGCTCAAGACTTGAAGACTAAGGAAACACAACTTAGAAGGAACCATCATCAATTTGAAATATTGTGACCAAGATTCAAGAAATTCTCTAAGGATACAAAGATCTTGTTCATGAAGAATCAACCAAGAAGGATGGAAAGATCTCAAGTGAACCATATAGTTGGACCACCATATTTAGTTTAAGTCAAACCTACCAACTTATGTGGTGTAACAAAAATATTTTTGGTTGCCTAAAGATATGCTTGAAACTTGTTGTTTGAGTGGAATGTTTGTTTGTGATTGCTTGCACATTACTTGTGTGAATTGTGATGTGTGTGATTAGAATTATTCCCTTAGAAATATTTTGCCTATTCTAACCCCAAACCAACCCAAACAGATGACTTCTCCAAGAGACTCCAACATCAAGGATGGTGACAACAACAACCAAGAGAACAACATGAGAGACCAACTGCTTGCAAGACAAACCCAGTTGAACCAAGTGATAGCTCAATTTATAGCCAACAACAATGAGTTAGAACCAACCATGCAAAAAGTTTTGGAAACTCAATCCCAATTGTTGCAAGGGTTGGCTACTCAAATGGTCAACATGGGAGACAACTCTTCCAAAGGAGTTTGTGACAACAAGGATGACAAAGATGTTATTCTAGAAGGAACCCAAGCTTTCAATATTTGTGGAGACAAGGATCACACTTCCAAGGAGCATGAAGATCAATGCCCCAACTATGAAGAGAAACATCCAATTGACCAATGCCCCACATCTCAAGCTACTTGTTACCTATGTGAAGGAAACAATCATGTCCCTATCCAATGCCCCATCTATTCCATAGTTGAGCAAAGGAAACAAGGTGGAGTGCAACAACTGATTGCAGACTACCATGAGAGAGCCAAGTCTACCAAGAAGGATGAAGACAAAGGAAAATCCTACTTGTACCTCCCAGCAACATGACTCAATTCAAAGGACCAAAGAGGAGACATATGTATTATCCAAGGAATAATAGAAGGTCAAGGAGACCAGGAACTGTTCCTACCTTTGAGATAACATATGAAGAACATGAATTAGAAGCACTCTTAGCTTTAGAGAAACCCAAGAAAAAGAAGGACAAAAGCCATGTGCAATGTGGTCATTGCAAAGAAATGGGACACTATGCCAGTGAATGTCCAGAGAAGAAGAAGTATAAGGAGATTAGCCAAGTGTGGTGCAACAACTTCAAAGAGCTAGGCCATTATGTAGCAACTTGTCCACAGAATATACGTGATGAACTCAATCTTATCACATGTTACAATTGTGGGAACCAAGGACATTATGCAAGAAACTGCCCAGAAAAGATGAAGCACAAGATAAACAAGCCTATGAAGGATCTCAGCCTTGTCACATGTTTCAAGTGTGGAAACAAAGGACACTATGCAGATGTTTGCCCAGAGAGATTTCAACAAGATCCCAAGAAAGCCAAGATGTAATCTAGTTGGAAAATTTTTAAGGGTGGTAGTATCCTAGTTGCTTTGAGCCAACTTGTAACTCCTAGCCTCCCCAAATCTCGGGACGAGATTTATTTTAAGGGTGGTAGCCTGTCACATCCCAAGATTTTCCAAATCTTGTAATGTGAAAAATAAATAAACAAAATAAATTATTGTTGAAAATCAGGGTGAAAAGAAACTTTTGTTTCTAAATGGAAACTTAAAATCCCATCTTGAACAAATTTTGATTAACATTTGAATCCAAAAAAATCCAAATCAAGAGAAATACTTTTCTCATTAAATGCATCTGGAAATTTAAACGCTGGGAAAATAAATCCAAACCCTAAACCCTAATGGAATAAAATCATTTCCAAGTTATCTCCAAGCCTATGGATTTGATCCATATAAAAATTTGTCAACAAACATTTACAAATGATCAAGAAAGACAAATAGAAATATTATAAGACTATATAAATTGGTTTCACTTAATTTGGAGCCATAGATAAAATCTTATGAATATAATAAGATAAGGAAATTAAATTTCCAAAGCTAATAAAGAACCTATCTATAAATCCATACAAAATGGTGAGAAAATAATCCTAAATATATTTAAAAGGATAAACACATATCAAATAAGATTTTACAAATTAGAATCACCAAGTTTGGATCTCTAAATAAAAAGATATGGATTTTATAAGATGAAGAAAGAAATATTAAATAAAGAATATTTAAAGACCAAATTAAATCTTGGCCAAATCCATAAGCAAATGGAATGAATTATAATCCAAATCCAAATAAAATAAAAGGATAAAGAATTCTCTAAATAAAATAAAATGGCATAAACCAAATCCTATTGGAATAAAGATAAATCCAATCTTAAATGATTAATAAATCACATTTAAATACTTTCCAAATAATTCAAAGATGAATTTTTGACACCCTATTAAACAAATAAAAACCTACTGAAAAGATTTGGAAAGTTTAAAGAATTTAAATGGTGTTTGAAATATTACTAAAACTTATTTGGTTTAAAACTAGGGCCTTTTTGAATAATTAAAAATACGCAAAAAGGAATAAAATTTTATTCCAAAATTGACATCAGAATGTGCTACTAATCAATATTTAAATCTACACAAATTTTGGCAAAGGTTTGAATTCAAATAAGTGTTTGAATTGTTTAATCAAAATCAAAACAGAATAAAAGGAATGGAAAAAGAAAAACAAACAGAACAAAAAAAATGTTAAAGGACCCAGCCCAGCCTAACTAGCCCATTAAGCCCAACAAAGAAATTACACACACTCGTAAACTCACCCAGAGGCAGCAGCAGATGGACCCCATCCCCTCTCTTCCTCTCTCACTGACAGACGAACCCCACGCCCACGTCAGCATCTTCTCCCCCGCGACGACCCCTTCTTCCTCCAAACCTCGTCGTTCCTGCCGTTTAATTCCTCGCTTGAATTCGTCTTAATGATGCAGAGAATACACCCCACGATTACTCCCGTTAACTCGCCACACTCCCCTCTACCTTTTCCCCCCAGACACCATCTCCCTCCTCCCCCAGGCCACCTTGAATTCGTCTCGAAACTCTCTGACTCCGACGAGCTATTTTCTCCGATTCCGGCAGCCCCTCGCCTCCCCTCGTTTCCTCGACCACTCGAGCATGCTCACAGGAACCAGACGCACATCCTAGCAGCCCCAGTTCACCTGCGCACGCTCTGGACACTCGCCTTCGTCTTGAATAGAACACCACCATCGACTACCACCACTTCGGCGAAGTCTCTGGTAAGAACCTGACCGCGCCGCCCCTTCTCTGTGAAGCTCCCGCACTCCCTAATCTTCCACGCATCTAACGCCACTGTTATATTGCCTTCTCGTGCGCTGTAGCCTCGCCCCCGTCAACGTCTGACCGTACCCGACGCCAGCGAGATCTCCGGCGAGGAATTACGATCAACCCCGTGCGCCCCTTGCACTCTCGCGAGCACCTTGAGCATCATCACGACTCTGCGATTCTGGTGAACCCCCTTCTTCTCCCTCGCTTCCTAGGCTCGCCGAACCACCGCCACCAGACACGCCGCCGCCACACGCCGCCGCCAGCGCCGCCCATCTCTGGCAAGTGTGCTCAGCGTCGTCCGATCTTGATCTGACGATTAGGATAGAATCACTTAACGCCAAAGAGGTACGCAATCTGTGCCGCATGATCTATTTAGATCTAACGCCTCCCGTAGCGCGATCTGGCCGAAGCGGTACCAACGAATAGAAATGCGCCGCGTGTCACAGAATCTGGTTTAAAATCAGAATTTGATCTATTAGTTACTCAATTTTGTAAAATCTATAACTTTTAATCTATACGTCCAAATTTTGCAAACTTTATATCAATGGATTAAGAAAGACAATCCCTAGCCGACCATGCATTTTGTTTAGTAAAAAGCTTCTGTTAAAATTTTTGTTTTTGCAGAAACTTGTGTATGCATGTTTAGGATATAAAATTTATTCTAAAATGATTTTGAGGATAAAATCTTTGGCAAATGGTGTGTTTTGAACCTACTGACCATAGGAAACAAATTGTGGTTTCAAAAATGTATTTGGTGAAGCAAAAGAATAAATCTTTGATTTAAACCATTTCTAGTCAAATAAAAATATGGTTTAATTATTAAAAATGGTTTGGGAAGAAAACCTTTGAGAAATGTTTTGGAAATAAACTCTCTGACCCTAAACACAAGGTTATATGGTATGAAAACATATTTTGTGAAATCTATAGAATTTTGCCTTATTAAAAGCATTTCTACACCACATAAAATAATGACTTGATCTAAAAATGGTTTTTGAAGTAAAACCTTATACAAATGATTTTGCCATTTTATAAAATGACCAATAAAGTGTTTTAGAATGTTTATAACCTATTATAAACCACTTTTGTAAATAAAACAAAGTTTGGCATGCTTGCATGCATTGTTTTGTTTCTATCATTTTATGTGATGAATTACTTGAATGGTAGATTGAAATATTGTTTGCTTGATTGAATTGTAGTGATTTGAAGTGAGTGAATATTTCAAGATCAAGGAGTGAACCTATACTCTCTACCAAAAAGTCAAGTGATGCTTCATACTTTTATCCCATTATTTTCACTATGCATTAGTGATATTTCTAAGTAGGACTTGCATGGAATTTTTGCTAAGTATAAACTATGCTATGGGAAAACCTAGTAGATGAAACCTTAGTAGAAATTTCCTAAGTTAAGATTCCTATTACTATCATGCTTAGCTTAGCTAATAGAAAACAAGGGTGGAATATATATTCATGCTATGGAAAAATTTCTAAGTGTGAGGACTTGTGTTTTGTTTAATAAAACAACTAAGTGAATGAATCACCTCGGTGGAATGGAAGGAATGGTTTGTGTTGAGTGGTCATGCAAGTCCAGTATGCTGGGGAAAACTTGGGCATCACCAAGTCCAGCATGCTGGGGAAAACTTGGTGTCTCACTTGTGGATGGCCACCCAGGAACAAAGAGATTTGAGATGTCAAATGTTGAGAAGCTTCAAGTGCAACCACTTGGCATTATGGGCTCTGCCTGGATCATATAGGTTGCAAGAACTTAGCCAAATGGACAGTTGGTGGTAGGGTTTTGATAGGTTGGAACGCGTCCATTTTGGTCTAAGGGAAGGCTTATGAAAGATCTTGTCTTGGTGAAACCAAGTCTTGTGGGGAAAGTGCACCACCTCTGCAGAGTGTAAAATCTAAGTACTTAGCCATGTCCCTGGCAAAGGAAAATTTGAGCATCAAGACATGGAAGCTATCAAGAATCTCATCATCCAAATGTCTAAGTTAAAAACTTCTGGTTGAACAAGGGTTTAAGGTTCACCAATTTCTATTGGTGGTTCCTTGGGTGATTTTGTCAAAGCAAAAACTTAGTATTTTCAAATGATAAGGAAAATCTATTTTGAGCAAAGCAAGCCTAAGCTCCACTTAGCCAAATGCATATAGATGATAGACTCCACTATACTACCATAGTATCACTTGCCAATGCAATTCAAATGTATTGACCCTTGTGGCTGTAACTTGTTATGTTACAGGTTTGTTTGATATTAGTGAAGTTTAATGATTAGGATTACAAGTCCACAACCAACATGTCTGCCGGTGGCACTTTGAAGATGAAGGACCCCATGCTATTGTTATATTCTGCTGCATTGTAATGAGATAGCCAAATGAGCTATGTAAGATGTAATAAATTATGTTATTCTTGGTTATAATGTTGTATTATGACCCTTGTTTCTTGATATTACATCTTAACTGTGGATGCTAGCTATTGATCCAGGGACTAGCATTGTAAACACAGGGATCTCTACCTTATTAAAGGTTGGGAACCTTACAATTGTTGTTTACTAAAATAGTTGTTTGTAGTTTCAATAAATAAGATGTATGACATATTGATATGGGATAATAGTATTGATATGATAGTGTTGACAACAAGGTATAAAAGGGCTTCGTGCAAGGACATCCGGATGGAACAGAGAAGTTAAGCGTGCTGAGGGTGGAGTAGTGCTAGGATGGGTAACCAAATGAGAAGTTTGACCACAAATGTAATTTGACCTAAGATTAAATATACTTAGTGCTAAAAATGTTCCAAGTGAGATGATTACGAGTCAAACAATTTAAAAGTTTAAGAAAAAATTCGAAAAAAAAATAAAAAAAATTCGAAAAAAAATAAAAAAAATCTATAGTCTAGGGCCATATTACGACCCAGGACTAAAGGTCCTTCATCCTCCTTAGCAAAAAACGCCCATGCGGTGGCCCTCTAGTCCCGGGTTGTAACAAACCGGGACTAGAAATAGGGGCCTTTAGTCCCAATTTCGCAGTCCCGGGTGCAAAACACGGACTGAAGGCCCTTACAAACCGGGACTAGAAGCTCTTTTTCCACTAGTGATGATAGTTTTACAAATGAGCAGTTGGCTGCGATAAGGGTAAGTCCGCATGAGAGTCCTTGGTATGCTGATTATGCTAACTTTATTGTTTCCAAGTATTTGCCTCTAACCTTTACAGCTCAGTAGAGAAGGAAATTCTTTTAGGATCTAAGGCATTACTTTTGGGATGACCCACACTTATATAAAGGAGTAGATGGCATCATGCGAAGATGTGTTCCAGAATTTGAACAACAAGAGGTATTGAGAAAATGACATGGCGGTGCTTATGGAGGGCATCATGCAGGGGATAGGACTGGACAAAAGGTTTTACAATCTCGATTTTATTGGCCTACCATTTTTAAAGATGCAAGGAAGTTTGTCTTATCATGTGATGAATATCAACGAGTAGGTAACATTTCTAAACGCAATAAAATGCCTATGAATTATTCTCTTGTTATTGAACCTTTTCATTGTTGGGGATTTGACTTTATGGGTCATTTTCCCCCTTCAAAATGGTACACTCATATTCTTGTTGCTGTAGACTATGTTACAAAGTGGGTAGAAGCCATACCCACAAATAGTGCTGATGGTAAGACCTCTTTGAAAATGCTTAAGGATGTTATTTTTCCTAGGTTCGGTGTGCCTAGATATCTCATGACTGATGGAGGCTCTCATTTTATTCATGGGGGTTTTAGAAAAACTCTCGTTAAGTACGATGTAAACCATAGAATTGCTTCAGCTTATCACCCCCAAACCAGTGGGCAAGTAGAACTTTCCAATAGGGAAATTAAATCTATCTTGCAGAAGACGGCCAATAGATCTAGAAAAAATTGGGCTAAAAAGTTGAATGACGCTTTGTGGGCTTATAGAACTGCTTATAAAAATCCTATGGGGATGTCTCCTTACAAAATGGTCTATGGGAAAGCTTGTCACTTGCCTTTGTAATTAGAACACAAAGCTTATTGGGCAGTGAAAGAGTTGAATAGAGATTTTGTACTTGCAGGTGAGAAAAGACTGCTCGACTTAAGTAATCTATATGAGTGGAGAGGTGAAGCTTATGAAAGTTCTAGGCTTTTTAAGTAAAAAGTAAAAAGATGGCATGATAGGAGAATTCTAAAAAGGGAGTTCCATGTTGGTGAGAAAGTTCTTTTGTATAGGTCACGTCTTAGATTTTTTGCAGGGAAACTACTCCTCAAAATGGGAAGGACCTTTTGTTATCAAGGAAGTATATCGTTCAGGTGCCATCAAAATTTCTTCTCTGAAGGATGACACAACACAGGTGGTTAATGGGCAAAGATTAAAACATTATATTTCTGGAGATTATTATAATGAAGATGTGCATGTTATTCGAATGGTGACTCTGTTGGAGATATGCCCAAGAGGAAATAATAAAGAGGTTATTATCATATCTTCATGTTTATGATAAATGTTTACATACCATGCTATAATTGTATTAACCAGAAACATTAATACTTGTGTGATTTGTAAACATAAAAGTGTCCCTAGTAAAGCCTCTTGTTAAACTAGCTTGTTGGTTAATATATGATCATGGTTTCCTGATCATGAACATTGAGATGTTATTAACAACAATATCATATCATTAGGAGAATGGTGTGATGGACATACTCCTATAGTTAAGCGTATCATAAAGATCAAGTCATTTAATATAGTTCATTTGCTATAAGCTTTCTGATACATAGTAACCTAATTCCTTCGACCATGAGATCATGCTAATCACCATCACTGGAAGGATTCTTTGATGACATCAAACACCACACCATAACTGGGTGGCTATAAAGGTGGAATTGAGTGTTCGGAAAGTATGTGTTGAGGCACATGGATCAAGAGTGGGATTTGTCCATCCATATGACGGATAGATATACTTTGGGCCCTCTCGGTGGAATGTCATCCAATTAGCTTGCAAGCATGTGACTGGCTCACAAGGGATCTCATATCACGGGAATGAGAAAAGAGTACTTATCGGTAATGAGGTTGAACTAGGTATGCAGAGATACCGACGATCAAACCTTGGATAAGTAAACTATCGCGAGAAAAAGGGAATTTGGTATCGTATGTAAGTGGTTCATTCAATCGCAAAGTAATCATAGAAATATTGCCAATACTATTCCAATGTACTGACCCATTGTGGTTGTAACTTGTGATGTTGCAGGTTATTCTGATGATGATTAGGAGTCATGAGTCTACACTCAACATTCTTGACTGTGGCACATGAAGATGAAGACTTATTTATCTTATTACTTATTTAAATCTTGTACTAGGCCTGTGGCCATGGAGTTGTAAAATACTATGTTTGTCTCTGGAATGACTATAATAATGACCTTTGTTTCTGTGTACTTCATCTTAAACGGTGGATGCTAGCATTGATCCAGGGACTAGCATTGCAATCCCAGGGATCCTTTTCCTTTATAAAGGAGGGATCTTACAGATGGTATCAGAGCACTGTGTTGCCTGTAGGATTATGACCCTAGGATTGGAAACCACTAAGGAAAAAAAATTCAACAACTTCCACACTTGTCTTTTCTTCTCGTAAACTTTTCTAATCTTCTCTCTCTCTCTATTTGTAGATGAACTCCATCAACGAAGCCGTGAAGAAGGGACCACTCATGACTATGACTTTGGAGTGTGAGACAGAATTCCCCAAGGCTCTCAAGGACCTCATGGTTGCCATGGAAATACATGGAGCAGCTGTGTACAAAGGCTTTCCTGTGATGGATAAAGGAGTTGAGTATTGGTGGGTGCAACTTCACTTGTATAAAAACAAGGAAGGCAACCACAAGGACTCAGGATTCTACATGGTCACCAACACAATGATGCACACTACATTCTTTGATTCAGCAAGGGATGCAGCTTGGAGGGCCATCAAAGAACTTGGTGATAGAATCAAGTGCAGAATGCTCAACACTCAGAATGATCTTAAGGAAGAAAAGAAGCATACCCAAGAGTTAGAGGCTACCAACCAAAGCCTAAGGAAGGACATCATAGACTTAGCAATGGAGTCTTGTGATCTAGACAAACAGATTGCCTCTAGGGATGCCCTGTTAGCCAATTTGGCAAGTGAGATGGGATTGTAAGCGTACTTCGTTAGTTGGACCACCACACTTATCATTTTATTTTCCAAAATGCTATCTAAATAAGTTGAACCTTGGATGCTTGTAATGGATTCTATGTATGCAATGACTTGTGTGTTTGTCAATGTTATGTTTGTGATGCCTTGTCTTGTGTTTTGTCTTAAATTGTGTTGATTCTAACTTTTTCTATCTTATTAAATAGATGCCTAATGTTACCATCAGCACTGCTGAAGAGTTCCAGGGAACTCGTTTTGGCCCTCGTATTATTGAGCTCACTAGTTTGCTCAATCTCCCTCTTCCTACCATCATGGTGCTTCCCCTCACCAAGTTTGAGAGGAAAGATCTTTGGGGTTTCAAGGTCAATCAGCCAGGGCCTTGAGGCCAGGCGATCAGAGGCCATCATCTTCAAGCTCATGCATGATGACAAGGAGAGAGGCCTAGAGGTAGTCATGCAAGACTTGATTGGACGTCTGTTAGGGAGACACTCTCGACAGGTTAGGGGTACTCACTTCCATGCCTTCGGTAGACGTGATGAGGATGGTGAGGCCATTGACTTCGAGGATACTTCGAGGGAGACAGCAGAGGCAATTCGTCTATACCTCCAGGACTTAGAGGTTCTTCTTAGGCACGTGGACACTGATAGGACCAACGTCATGCTTAGCAATGATGAACTCCAGGTGCAGCTTCGTGAGAAGGACAAGCTCTTTGCGGAGCAAGATGAGATAGTCAAGGAGATGGAGGCCAAGTTCGAGAGTCAGGACAGAAAGTTCAAGAGTCAAGAGAAGCGAGTCCAATATAGGAACAAGAGGATTCGAGACATGACTGCAGAACTGGAGGCCAAGGACTTCGAGCTCGAGCATCAGCAGATTGTGATTGAGAGGCTTCGTTCTCAGAAGAGGGCTCTCAAAGCCAAAGTAGAGACCTTGACCACCAATGTCAAGGAATACAAGACCGCTATGGAGAATGCAGGTCTTACATTTGTTGAGGAGGAGGTTGATGTTGAGGAGTAGTGATGACTACTCATTTACCTTATTTATCATGTCTTTGATTATTGAGTCGCAATGACCATCCAACATGTGGATGGCTTGCTATTGGTGTGTTTACTTTGAAAACTTGTCGTTTATGTTGTTGAACTATTATTGTTATGATGCATGTTTGGTGAATGTTTATGTGATGTATTGTGCATGTTAGCATCTATGGGTATCTCATTCTTATCTCTATTGAACAAATCACAGATGCCTCCCCGACGTGCCAACCCCAACCCCAACAACAACAACATCACCCCTGAGATGCAGCAAATGATGACAGCTCAGACTCAGCTGATGCAAATGATGACTACGTTCATACAGAACCAGAACAACAACAATAACAACAACAACAACAACAACAATCAGAACAACCCACCGGGTTTTGACATGCTTACCAGGTTCTTGAGATTGAGGCTAGCAAAGTTCTCAGGAACTACTGATCCTATGGTGGCCAATGATTGGCTACGCTCTGTGAACAAGGACTTGGTAACTGTTGGCTGTACTGATGAAGAAAACGTCAGATTTGCAGCTCACTTTTTGGAAGGACCAGCAGCCACTTGGTGGGATAACTTCCAAATCACCACTCCCATTGTAGATGTCACATGGGCTATCTTTGAAGATGGTTTCCGTACTACTCACATCTCATCCGGAGTGATGAGTTTGAAGAAGAAAGAGTTCCATAACCTGAAGTAGCGCCACCGCAGCGTGGCTGAATATATTGAAGAGTTCAACAATCTGGCGCGTTATGCACCGGATGAGGTTGACAATGATGCTAAGAGGAAGGAAAAGTTCCTTGAAGGGTTGAATGATGAATTGAACCTGCAGTTAGTTGTGGCCTATGTTCCCACATACCAGTCTCTTTGTGACAAGGCTGCTATTTTGGAGAACAAAATGAAACAAGTGGAAAGCAGGAAGAGAAAGCACTCGGACAAGCACAGCTCGGGATCGTCTCACAAGCGTTTCCATTATAATGATAGTGGGAGTTTAGGATCCCACAAGCATGCGAAATTCAACAAGCACCACAACCACAACCGTCATCATGACAACAAGAGTCACCGTAGTCATGACAATGACAAGTACAAAAATCACAAGGGTGGATATAAGAGCCACCACAGTGGAAGTGGCAGTGGAAGCCAGCCTGTCAAGAAGGATATTAGTCAGGTTGAATGTTTCAAGTGCAAGAAGATGGGGCATTATGCAAATGAATGCCCAGAAAAGAAAGTTGAAGGACCCAACAAGCCCAACCCTTTTCAAAAGGGACAAGTGAACCACATCAATGTGGAGGAAATTTATGAGGAGCACGATGTCTTTGGTAAGTTCAAACTTAATTCTGTTCCAGCATTTGTTCTCTTTCATACTGGTGCATCTCATTCATTCATATCAAGAGCATTTGTTGAAAGAAATGAACTACCAGTAGAAACTATTGGGTGTCCTATCAAAGTAAGTTCTCCTGGCGGAGAAATGATAGTGAACTAAGGATGTCATGATCTAGTTATAGAGTTTGGGAAGTATAAGTTTCATGTTAACCTGATAATCCTAAATTCCCAAGGATTGGATGTCATTTTGGGAATGGACTGGATGACTAAGCACAAGGGAGTGCTAGATTGTGCCAACCATACTGTCTCACTCACAACTCCAGAAAACAAAAGGATTAGATTCAAGACCAACTTTGAATCGAAAAGGAGTAAGCTAAATTCTCTTAAGGGGGTTAGCATAGATAGTGTGCCTATTGTGTGTGAATATCCGGATGTGTTTCCGGAAGAATTGCCAAGAATGCCGCCAGATAGAGATGTGGAATTTCTTATTGATTTGCTACCAGGATCTGGACCAATAGCAAAGAGACCGTACAAGATGTCAGTTAATGAGTTGAAAGAACTCAAGAAGCAAATAGGAGAACAGTTGCAGAAAGGTTTTATCCAACCAAGTTCTTCATCTTGGGGAGCACCAGTTTTGTTTGTAGAAAAGAAAGATAGAAGTCAAAGGTTATGCATAGATTACCGTTCACTAAATGAGGTGACTATCAAGAACAAATACCCTTTGCCTAGAATCAATGACTTGTTTGATCAGCTTGAAGGAGCTTGTGTGTTTTCAAAGATTGATCTCCGGTCAGGTTATTTCCAACTCAAGATAAGAGAACAAGACATACCTAAGAAAGCTTTCACCACAAGGTATGGATTGTATGAATATACCGTGATGCCATTTGGTTTGACCAATGCACCAGCTTACTTCATGAATATGATGAACAAGGTGTTCATGGAATTCCTTGATAAGTTTGTTGTCATTTTCATCGATGACATTCTGATCTACTCCAAGAGCAAGGAAGAGCATGAAGGACATTAACGTTTGATACTTGAGAATCTTAGAGAACATAAGTTATATGCCAAATTCAGCAAGTGTGAATTTTGGTTAAATGAAGTTGGATTTCTTGGACACATTGTGTCAGGAGAAGGTGTAGCAGTTGATCCCGCTAAAGTTTCAGCGGTGACTGAATGGGAATCTCCTAAGTCAGTAAAAGAGGTTCGTAGTTTCCTTGGCTTGGAAGGATATTACAGAAGATTCATTGAGAATTTCTCCAAGGTAGAAAAACCTATGATAGAATTGCTAAAGAAAGACAAGAAATTTGCTTAGACTGAAGGTTGTGAACTTGGCTTTCAAGAATTGAAGAAGAGACTAGTGACAGCACCAGTCTTATGTTTGCCAGATTTGGAGAAAGATTTCCAAGTATATTGTGATGCATCTCATCATGGATTAGGTGCAGTGCTTATGCAAGAAGGGAAAGTTGTGGCATATGCCTCGAGACAACTCAAAACTCATGAAGTAAATTACCCTACTCATGATTTAGAGTTAGCCTCTGTTGTCCATGCACTCAAAACATGGAGACATTATCTTTTGGGAAAGCGATGTGAAGTGTTCACAGATCACAAGAGTTTGAAGTATATCTTCACCCAAAAGGATATTAACATGAGACAAAGAAGATGGCTAGAACTCATTAAGGTGTCACATCCCAAGATTTTCCAAATCTTGTTATGTGAAAAATAAATAAACAAAATAAATAATTGTTGAAATTTAGGGTGAAAAGAAACTTTTGTTTCTAAATGGAAACTTAAAATCCCATCTTGAACAAACTTTAATTAAAGTTTGAAATTCAACAAAATTCAAATCGAGTGGAATGCATTCCTCATAAGATGCAATTGAAATTTAAACACTTGGAAATAAATCCAAACCCTAATGGAATAAAATCATTTCCAAGCTATCCCCAAGCCTATGGATTTGATCCATATAAAAATTTGTCAACAAACATTTACAAAAGATCAAGAAAAACAAATAGAAATGTTATAAGACCATAGAAATTGGTTTCACTTAATTTGGAGCCATGGATAAAATCTTATGAATTTAATATGATAAGGAAAAGTAATTTCCAAAGCTAATAAAGAACCTATCTATAAATCCATACCAAATGGTGATAAAATAATCCTAAAGATATTTAAAAGGATAAATAAATCTCAAATAAGATTTTACAAATGGGAATCACCAAGTTTGGATCTCTAAATAAAAAGATATGGATTTTATAAGATGAAGAAAGGAATATTAAATGAGGATTATTTAAAGACCAAATCCAATCTTGACCTAGTCCATAATCAAATGGAATGAACAAAATACAATCCAAATAAAAGGATAAAGGATTTCCAAAATAAAATAAAATGACATTAACCATTCTATCCCTATTTTAATAAAGACAAATCTCTAATAAGAATAATGATATAATTCATGAGAAGTTAGTATTTTGGAATCTACCCAAGTGGAATAAAAGTAGTTTAATTAATTTAAATAAAATAAATCTTCTAAGTAAAATTTAGGAAATAAAACTATATTTAATTCCATTGGAATTAAAACAAATACCCAATTCAAATGATTTATGAATCATATTAAATACTTTCCAAATAATTCAAGATGAATTATTTGACACCCTATTAAACAAATAAAAACCTACTGAAAAGATTTGGAAGGTTTAAGAATTTAAATGGTGTTTGAAAATATTATTAAATCTTATTTGATTTAAAACAAGAGCCTTTTTGAATAATTAAAAAAAACCCAAAAAGAATAAAGTTTTATTCCAAAATTGACTTCAGATTATATTACTAATCAATAGTTAAACCTAGCCAAATTTTGGTTGAGGTTTGAATTCAAATTGATGTTGAAATAATTAAACAAAAATAAAAACAGAAATTGGAAATGGAAAAAGGAAAAACAATCTGATCAAAAAAAATGGAATAGGAGCAGCCCAACTAACCTAGCCCACTAATCCCATCAGTAAGCCCATCTCCCCCTCACGCAGTGAAACATTTTTCACTCGCGAACTTACCCCCAGCGCCGCTGACGACCAGACCCAACCTCCCTTGTCTCTTCTTCGCTGACGAAACGACCCCACCGCCACGCAAGCTTCTTCCCCGCGCGACTTGTTCTTCCTCGCCGTTTCTGCATTGATCTTGTGGGAGTAAATCACGTCAATGCAGGGAGTAATTCCCGTCATCAATCACGCTAGTTAAATCCTGGCTCTCTTCTCTGTCTTTCCCCTCAAACCCCGCTGCCAGAGAGCCACCAGGCCACCTCGATTTTGCCATGCACCGTCGCAGACTCCGGCGAGCCATTTCTCTGATTCCGGCCAAACCCTGCCGCCCCTCGCTTCCTCGACCACGCTCACTTGCTTTCCACCTCCTGGCGAATCTCCCCGTAGCACCAGCTCGTCCCCGTGCGCCCCAGAACCTCGACAACGACGACCACTGCACATCGCCACCGTCTGCCTCCGCTCCGACGAGCACTACCGGTGAGACCAGACTCCCCCTTGCCCTCCTTTTGATCCACACATGTCCGTGACTCGCGTACGAAGCTAACCGCATCTTCTGTTTGCTCCCCCGTGCTCCGTAGCGTCGCCCTCGACGACGACTGACCGCACCCAATGCCAGGCATCCCTCCGACGAGCAATTGCGGTCAACCCCGAGCGCCCCCTGCCTTCCCTCGAGCACGTTGAGCATCATCAGCAAGCTGCGAACCCGGTGAGCACCTCCTTTTTATCCCTCGCTTCATGTAACCGCCGTAGCACCGTGAGCCGAGCGCGCCGCCGCCGCCCACCGTTGCAGCGCCGCCAGTTCCTGGTCGTTGTGTTGATAGCTGTTAGATGAAGATCGTAGGGTTACGATAGATCACTTAACTGAACCGTTACGGATAGATCTGTGCCACACGATTCACATTAGATCCAATGCCTCACATTGCTTGATCCGTGCGAACCGGTACCAGCAAATAGAAACACGACACGTGGCCCTGTCCGTTTGAAATAAAAACAGAAATGTCTATTAGATGTTCCAATTTGAAAAATTCATAACTTTCAAACCACACGTCCAAATTTTGCAAATTTTATATCAATGGATTCAGCAAAACAAGTACTTTCTGATCATGCACTTTGTTTAGTAAAAAGCTTCTGTTAAATTGATTGTTTTTTCAGAAACTTGTGTATGCATGTTTAGAATATAAAATTTGTCCTAAAATCATTTTTTGAGATAAAACCTTTGGCAAATGGTTTGTTTTGAACCTACTGACCATAGGAATCACTTTGAGGTTTCAAAAATATATTTGGTGAAGCAAAAGAATGAATCTTTGATTTAAACCATTTCTAGTCAAATAAAAATATGGTTTATTTGTTAAAAATGCTTTTTGAAGAAAACCTTTGGGAAATGTTTTGTAATAAACTCTCTGACCCTAAACACAAGGTTTTATGGTTTGAAAACATATTTTGTGAACCCTATAGATTGTTGCCTTATTAAAAACATTTCTTCACCACATGAAATAATAATTTGGTTTAAAAATAATTTATAGGTAAAATCTTTTGCAAATAGTTTTGCCACTTTATAAAATGACCAATAAGTGTTTTAGGATGTTTATAACCTATTATACACCTCTTTTGTAAATAAAATAAAGTTTGACATGCTTGCATGCAATGTTTTGTTTCTATTATTTTATGTGATGTTTGCTTGAATGGTAGATTGAGATTGTGCATTGCTTGATTGAATTGTAGTGATTTGAAGAGTGTGATCATTGCAAAGACAAGGAGTGAACTTATATTCTCTACAAAAAAGGCAAGTGATGCTTCATACTTTTGTCCCATTATTTTCACTATGCATTAGTGATATTTCTAAGTAGGACTTGCATGGAATTTTGCTAAGTATAAACTATGCCATGGGAAATCCTAGTAGAAGAAACCTTAGTAGAATTCTCCTAAGTTAGGATTCCTACTACTATCATGCTTAGCTAGAAAACAAGGGTGGAATATATATTCACACTATGGAATATTTCTGAGTCTGAGGACTTGTGTTTTGTTTAATAAAACAACTAAGTGAATGAATCACCTGGGTGGAATGGAAGGAATGGTTTGTGTTGAGTGGTTCACAAGGCCCATTTCTATGGTTTACCTTTGTGTATCTCACTTGTGGATGGCCACCCAGGAACAAAGAGATTTGAGATGTCAAATGTTGAGAAGCTTCAAGTGCAGCCACTTGGCATTATGGGCTCTGCCTGGATCATATAGGTTGCAATAACTTAGCCAAATGGACAGTTGGTGGTAGGGGAATGATAGGTTGGAGCGCGTTCATTATGGTCTAAGGGAAGGCTTCTGAAAGATCTTGTCTTGGTGAAACCAAGTCTTGTGGGGAAAGTGCACCATATCTGCAGAGTGTAAAATCTAAGTACTTAGCCATGTCCCTAGGACAATTTAGGCATCAAGACATGGAAGCTATCAAGAATCTCCTCATCCCAATTTCTAAGTTAAAAACTTGTGGTTGAACAAGGGTTGAAAGGATCACCAATTTCTATTGGGAGATGCCTTGGGAAAGATTTTGTCAAGCAAAAACTTAGTGTTTTCAAATGATAAGAAAATCTATTTTGAGCAAAGAAAGCCTAAGCTCCACTTAGCCAAATGCATATAGATGATAGACTCCACTATACTACCATAGTATCACTTGCCAATACAATTCAAATGTATTGACCCTTGTGGCTGTAACTTGTTATGTTGCAGGTTTGTTTGATATTAGTGAAGTATGTTGAAATAGGATTACAAGTCTACAACCAACATGTTTGCATGTGGCACTTTGAAGATGAAGGACCCCATGCTATTGTTATATTCTGCTGCATTGTAATGAGTTAGCCAAATGAGCTATGTAAGATGTAATAAATTATTTTATTCATGGTTATAAAGTTGTATTATGACCTTTGTTTCTTGATATTACATCTTAACTATGGATGCTACCTATTGATCCAGGGACTAGCATTGTAAACACAGGGATCTCTACCTTATTAAAGTTTGGGAACCTTACATAAGGACTATGACTTGAGTTTGCAATACCACCCCGGTAAAGCAAATGTTGTAGCGGATGCTCTAAGCCGTAAAGTTTTTGTGAATGGCCTTACTAAGGGAGAACTGCCAGATGATCTGTGTGCCCAATTTAGAGATCTCAGATTGGAGATTGTGCCTGAGGGACATCTCTTGTCTTTGTATGTTCAACCCACTTTGTTGGACAAGATCAAAGAAGCCCAAAAGATAGATAAGGAAATTGAAGAGATTAAGGAAAAGATTGGCAAGGGAAAAGCCAAAGGATTCCATGAAGACGAACAGGGTACTTTATGGCATGGAAAACGTATCTGTGTTCCACAAGATCCGGAGCTTTGGAAACTGATATTACAAGAAGCACACAACTCACGATATTTTATTCATCCGGGTAACACCAAAATGTACATGGATATGAAGGAAAGATTTTGGTGGAATAATCTCAAGAAGGACATCGCCGAACATATTGCTTTGTGTGATGTATGTAGTAGAGTGAAAGCGGAACACCAGAAACCAGCAGGATTGTTACAACCACTACCTATTCCTGATTGGAAGTGGGACAAGATTGGTATGGATTTCATTACCGGATTACCAAGGACCAGGTCAGGATATGATTCTATTTGGGTAGTAGTGGATCGCCTAACTAAAGTGGCTCATTTCATACCCGTGAAGACAACCTATACAAGTGCTAAGTTAGCCAAGATCTATATGAGCAGAATTGTATGTCTGCATGGAGTATCCAAGAGTATTGTGTCTGATAGGGGAACTCAGTTCACTTCTCATTTTTGGAGGCAATTACATGAGTCATTGGGAACAAGGTTGGAATTCAGCACTGCATTTCATCCTCAAACTGATGGACAGACAGAAAGGACTAATCAGATTCTTGAAGATATGTTGAGAGCATGTGCTCTAGACTATGGAGCCAGCTGGGATGAAAGTCTGCCTTATGCAGAATTTTCTTACAATAACAGCTATTAAGCCAGTATTGAGATGGCACCATTTGAGTTTCTCTATGGGAGAAAGTGTACCACCCCATTTTGCTATGGAATGGTGTGGGAGAAAGAAGTTTGTTCGGACCAGAACTAATCAAAGAGGCTGAAGAGAAAGTCAAGTTAGTTAAGGACAGATTGAAGATAGCACAGTCCCGATAGAAGAGCTACGCAGATCCTAAGCATAGAGAGGTCACCTATGAAGTAGGTGATAGAGATTATCTTAGGGTGTCACCACTTTGTGGAGTGAAGAGATTTGGTGTCAAAGGTAAATTGGCCCCAAGATATGTTGGGCCATTCAAGATTCTGAGTCGTGAAGGAGAAGTTTCTTATGAGATCGAATTGCCAGAATCTTTGTCAGCAGTTCATAATGTGTTCCATGTGAGTCAACTTAAGAAATGTCATCCAGAAATGGAAGAGACTTCTTTGAAGGATACCATACCTTTGGAAGAGGTTCAATTGGAGAGTGATCTCACCTATGAGGAGAAACCAATCAAGATTCTTGAAACTGCAGAAAGAGTTACTCGAACCAAAACTATCAAGTTCTGCAAAGTTCAATGGAACCACCATTATGAAGAAGAAGCAACATGGGAAAGAGAAGATGATCTTCGGAAAGACCACCCTCACCTATTTGCTAGCCAATCCGAATATCGAGGGTGAGATTCACCTTAAGGGGGTTAGATTTGTAACATCCCTAAAATAATGTTTCAAAACTCATGCATATCATCCATGCATCCATGATCATGTAGAGTTTCATTTCAAAAATCAATTCAAAAAAACAGGAGCATATGAGCTCATTATTTTATGTGATCAGCATTAAATCAAATGCTACTCTCCAATGAGAGATGGTTGTTCATGAATCAAACCTTGTTACTCTCTGATTGTTTTGCTTGATTGCTAGAGTATAAACCAAAATTTACAAAACAAATATGGATTTTGAAATCAAATTCAAAACTTGATCAAACCAAGTGCAATATCACTGTTTATTTTATTTGATCAAAAGAACCATGCTTGTACAGAGAGACCACTTGTTTTTATGCCCAGAAATATGAATGTTGCACTCTACAAAAATCCTGAAAAGGTTTGAATTCAAATAGTTTTTGAAATCATTTGAAAATGATTTCTAAAAATGCAAACAGAAATAGAAAAGGAATAAAGAAAAGGAAAAAGGCAGGCGCTGCTATTCTAGCCCAACAGAGGAACCAGCCCACTAAGCCCACCCGGGTTGTTTTCCCCTTCTCTCTCTCACCCGCACCCGCTCTGCCCCGCTGCCACTACCACTGGGCCCGAGCCAAGTCAGCACCTTCTTCTCCACCCCTCGCGCGCGCATACCCCGTCGTCACCGCCGTTTCCTCCAGAAACGCCGCGCCCCTCCTGGCTACTTAATCACCTCTGCACCGCGAACATTTCCCCTCACTCAATTTCCTCTCCACGCCACCAGGCTGCTCGTAGTCTTGCCCACACCGCCGCAGCTCCGACGACCTCCGGCGTGCGATTCTGGTAAGACCCTGTCGCCCCTCGTTGCCTAAGTTTTCCAGACGGATCACAGCATCCATGCGCATCTTATCATCCTATTGGTGCATGCTAGGACCGTCGGGAGACTCGCCAACAACGACGACCGCAGGTGCCCGACGCTTTCTTCATCTCCGGTGATCGATTGCGGTAAGCACTGAGCGCCCCTTGACCCCTCTCGCATACGACTAGGTTCGCCTTATCCTTGCGCAGCTACTGATGCCTCTGGTTGGTACTAGGAAGGCCCAAAGCGTCTGCAACCACCCGACGCCGTGCACGACTCCGACGAGCTCCAGCGACCACCTCTTCGCGCCCCTTCGCCAACGAAGCCCACCTTGAGCATCAGCAGCACACGACGAGCACGGTAAACCCCTTCTCCCTCTCCCGCGCGACCTAGAGCGGTAGCAACTCTGACAGAGACGCCGCCGCCAGTCGCCGCCGCTAGTGCCGCCCGTCTGTGGTCAATTAGATTATGGCCGTAGGATTTAGATCTAACATGTAAGATTAGATCTGTGACAAAGAGGTAAGTTCAGATCTGATCCGCGCGATTAATTTAGATCCAACGGCTCAGAAGCGTGATCCGGCGCGAAGCGGTACCAGCCAGTTAGAAGCTGCCGCATGGCACAGATTTCGTTTTAAATTTCTGATTTGAATCTATTAGATGTTTGATTTTGTTTTAGTCATAACTTTTGATTCCCACGTCCAAATTTGATGAATTTTATATCAATGGAATCAGGAGAGAAAGCCCTTTCCATATATGCAATGTGTTTAAAGTTTTGTTTCTGTTAAAATGATTATTTTTACAGAAACATGTGTAGGCCTATTTTGTGTATAAATTATTTGAGAAATGTTTTAATGTTCAAATAAGGTTTGCTTGGCAATATTTGAACTTGTTTATGAATCAGTATTGTGCACTTGTCATGTTTGGTATACAAAATCATAACATATCGTATTGCATGCATTCATATATTTTTGCTTGTATATATTTTGTTTGTGATTTGGTGTTATCATTTTATGTGTAGATTTTGGTGCAAATAGTGATTGTGATTGTGAGGATTGTAGCTACTCTCCAAACTACCAAGGCAAGTGGTGCTTCATGATTTTATTCCTATGTTTTTCAAATATGCATTAGAAATATTTTGCTAGTCTTGCATGGATATTATTGATCTATATGGTATGCTTGGGAAATCCTAGTAGTTGTAGAATTGCTAGAAAAGTTTCTAAGTCTTATCAATGCCATGCTTAGCCTAACTAGTAGCAACCAAGGGTGATTATATTCATGCTATGAATAAATATTTCTAAGTCTTTGGACTATGTTTTTGCTTAATAAAAACAAATAAGTGAATGAAACACCTGGGTGGAATGGAAGGAATGGTTTATGTTGAGTGGTTACACAAGGCCCATTTCTATGGTTTACCTTGTGTATCTCACTTGTGGAAAGCCACCCAGGAACAAAGGGATTTGAGAGGCCAAATGTTAAGAAGCTTCTAGTGCAGCCACTTGGCAATATGGGCTCTGCCTGGATCATATAGGTTGCAATAACTTAGCCATTTGGACAGTTGGTGGTAGTGGGATGATAGGTTGGAACGCGTCCATTTGGTCTAAGGGAAGGCTTTTGAAAGGTCCTGTCTTGGTGAAAATCAAGTCTTGTGGGGAAAGTGCACAACCTCTGCAGATGGAAGAATCTAAGTACTTAGCCATGTCCCTGGTATTGGACAACTTGAGCATCAAGACATGGAATCTATCAAGAATCTCCTCATCCCAATTTCTAAGTAAAACTTGTTGTTGAACAAGGGTGAAGGACCCCAATGTCTATTGGTGGTTCCTTGGGAAAAGTTTTGACAAAGAAAACCTTAGTGTTTTCAACTAATAGGCAAAACCTATTTTGAGCAAAGCAAGCCTAAGCTACACTTAGCCAAATTGCATATAGTATCTAGTCCACCAATATTCTACTAAGGTATCACTTGCCAATACTATTCCAATGTATTGACCCACTGTGGATGTAACTTGTGATGTTGCAGGTTATTCTGATGATGATTAGGAGTCATGAGTCTACACTCAACATTCTTGCCTGTGGCACATGAAGATGAAGACTTATTTATCTTATTACTTATTTAACTCTTGTACTAGGCATGTGGCCATGGAGTTGTAGAATACTATGTTTGTCTCTGGAATGACTATAATAATGACCTTTGTTTCTGTGTACTTCATCTTAAACTGTGGATGCTAGCATTGATCCAGGGACTAGCATTGCAATCACAGGGATCCTTTTCCTTTATAAAGGAGGGATCTTACAATAGTAACCTAATTCCTTCTACCATGAGATCATGCTAATCACCATCACCGGAAGGATGCTTTGATGACATCAAACACCACACCGTAATTGGGTGGCTATAAAGGTGGCATTGAGTGTTCGGAAAGTATGTGTTGAGGCACATGGATCAAGAGTGGGATTTGTCCATCCATATGACGGATAGATATACTATGGGCCCTCTCGGTGGAATGTCATCCAATTAGCTTGCAAGCATGTGACTGGCTCACAAGGGATCACATATCACGGGAACGAGAAAAGAGTACTTATCGGTAATGAGGTTGAGCTAGGTATGCAGAGATACCGACGATCAAACCTCGGATAAGTAGACTATCGCGAGACAAAGGGAAATTGGTATCGTATGTAAGTGGTTCATTCGATCGCAAAGTAATCATAGAAATATGTGGGAGCCATATGAATTTCCAGATTCCTCTATTGGTTATTGATCGGAGAAGTGTCTCAATCATGTCTGCATAATTCATGAACCGTAGGGAGACACACTTAAGGATTCGATGTTGTTTAGTAGATATGGAATGTAAATAGGGAGACCGAATATTGTTCGGAGTCTCGAATGGGATCCGAGATATCACGAGGAGATCTGGAATGGTCCGGAGAATAAGATTCATATAAGGAAAGTCTGATTCTGGAGTTCGGGAATGATTTCGATGTTTTCATCAGAGAGGTTCTAGAAGGGTCTAGAAGGTTCACCGTACCGGAAGAGGAATGGTTCATGAATGTGTCATGGTTAAGTGGAATGATTGGATCATGTCCTAGGTCACTTGGTTGGGCGTTTGCAAGAGAGAGAGAAAAAGCTCTAAATTGAAAGTCAAAAGGGAAGTTTGAAAAGTCAAACTGGAACAATGATTTCCTAGTGGAAGAAGGAAAGAGTTATTCTTTCTCTCCAACTTGGGTTTGGCGAAGAATTCAAACTCCCCTCTCCCAAGCTGCCCTCCCTCTCATAAATAGAGGGGAGGGGCTGCCCCAAAGCAACACAACCAGTCCTCCCCACCTTGCGCCGCCGACGCTGCCCAAGCCGTCGCCGTCGCCCTAGCCGCCGCCGACCCCTCCTCCTCCTCTCCGGCCTTCTAAACCTAGATCGCCGGAAACCCTAGATCCACCATAACCTGCACCGGCTTAGGCGAAGCCCTGTGGGGTCTTCCCTCTACTTCTGACACCATGTCGTCGTGCTGCCAGAATTGCAAGGGGAGAACTACAACCTCTGCTACCTGCTGGAACAAGGGAGAGGAAGGTCTTCATCGAGTACCAAACGTGTGACCGGAAGCTACTTGGAACTTGAGGAAAGGATCGTCTACGCAATCTTGATATCGGCAAGTGTACGACTACATCATCCACGAGAATCTCCTCTCATTAACCGCTTTGGAATCTTCAAGGGTGAGTACCCTAATCGACTCGTTTCTACAATCTAGTAGATAGATCTTGGCTTGTTTGTGTGCATGCGGTAGAATTTTTTTGTTTTCCATGCTACGAACCCCTATAGACTCCAGAAGAATTTATCAGAATCCAAACACCAGAGTCTGCAGAGTTCGTCATCAAATAGGTTCGTCATCAAAACAGAAGGTTCGTGAAACCCCAATTTTTTAATATTTTTGATGTTTTTAATACATAAGGAAAGCTAGGAGACGAAACTGAAGAGAAAACAGAGTCCAGGGTGGAGAAACCCACCCCAAGCGCGGGCCCAGCCTGGCCGCGCCTGGAGGGGGTGTGCCACCCTCGAACTCTGTCTTCGCCTCGTTTCCCTGTTAGTATCTTCCTTATGCCTTGAAACTTCGTAATATATAACCCCACGGATCCCCCGAGGTTCTTGCATCGAGTTCTTGTCGTGTTTTTGTTTCAATATGTTTCTGTCAAGCAAATTTCTCAGTTTTGGAGCTACAATGTCTTCCTTTGGATCACCCATGGAGGATTCCTCTGCGGATGTCCTCAACCCATACATGTATGAGTTGAAGATCCATCCCAAGGAGCTGATTCTCAAAGATGGGAAGGTACAGATGAAAGAAGTTCAAGGCCCCAAGGGAGAAGGAAGTCTGGAAGACAGGATGGAAGCATTGGAGCAGGAGATTTTTAGGTACAAGAAGATGGTGGAACGCGAAGTAGATGTTATTCACAAGATAAGTTCAGAACTCATCACCAAGCACGAGGAAGACGTGGCTGAGCTCTGAGAAGAAATCTTCTCTCTCCGTCAGACCACCGACCAATTACAAGCATAGCTCTACGACATACAAAATCAAAACTGTGAATATGAGGCTAGGTTTGATCGGATAAGCTCTGCTGCTAGTTTCAGGATTACAGAGACAAGGACATCCTTTTTGGATGGGGAACCATTTCCTTGGAAGTTTTATGATGACAAAAGAACACCACCACCGAAGGAGTAATTCGTCATCAGGTTTGGCATCCCCTTGGCTTGTTCCAAGCTTGCGGGAGTGCCGCGGTATCACCATCATTATCTTTTATCTTTTACCTTTTTAGTGGATTCATATTTGTGGTAGAGAGGTTATATAATAGTTTGGTTCGCATGTGGAAGTATCTCTCCTTTAGTTGATTATCTATGTATCCCTTGGTGTGAGTGCCTTTATTGAATATTAATGAGAAGTCTCATCTTTTACTTTGTGCACTTCTTATTTTAGTTTGCAATCTCTATTATATGATGGATCTTGTTGATCAGTATTGGCACCACTTTGGGAGCATCAAGTGGATCTAAATTGGTTTTAGCAAACCGAGTTCTGGTTAGTAGCATTACTTTGAAAGAGAAAAAAAAAATAGAAAAAGCTTACAGGTATTTTGTATCACTTGTTTTCTTTCTTGTTGGCTCATAAGCTTAGTATTCTTTATTTAAGATCTTTTGTGTCTTCAAGGAAGATTGCATGTTTGGCTTTATTACTTGTATGTTTGCTTGTTTCTTTCAACTCTCTTGCTTGCTACCTAGCCTTGCTAGCCAAAAACCTGTTTTGAGAAGGCATACTTCTCATGTTTCCAAATCCCTTTGAACCAAAACATGTGCCATTTGTGTCCACCATATCTACCTAGTAGCATTGTTGATATTCCAAGCAAATTCTCAAACTTCATCTATCTTTCGAATTAAAAAGTATTTTGTTATGTGAAAACTAGTTAGTAAAGCTCTCATGAACTTGACGGCACACCTTATTTTCTTGCCCCTAATAGACTTGAACCATTGTGCCATCGAAGTTGTATATGCTTGCATCTATATGTTGGAATTAGCAGAACCATGCTATCACAGGGAATGTTTTCAACATTGCACTTGTACTTTGTACGTAGTTGATATCGTGCTCTTTTGTCTATGGATGAAATAAAGAGGGAACTTGTAAGTACATGGAGTTTGTATCTTGTGTTAGAGAAAGGCCTGGGACGCTAGACTAAGCCATGCCAAATCATGGTGTAAACTTGCAGCATCACCATAGTGAGCTATCTATGAAGCATCCTCAATAAAAAGCTATGCACATAGTAAATAAAAAGATCGTTGAGATGCTCATTGTCTGCTTGCCTTGTCATTTTGGTTATGGGAAAGCTCCTGTACCATGTGCAAGGGGTACCCCGTTGGCGGTTCTCAATGATATGAAAATACTTACAATGACAAGAACTTACCTGTGACCAAAGTTGAGTAGCATGAGGAGTGGCCCTCATATTCAAGGGACATGAGATTGCCAACTTATATTTCATCAAGCATATACTCCATCTTTGTGCACTTTAACCTTAATCATCTCAAGATGCCTATGATAGGGGCAATGAGGGATCAAAGCTAGTAAGTATCATAATATTTTGGAAGCTCTTTATGACTTGTAATCCCTCCTTCCCTCTAAGAAGGGACCTTTCTCCCACTTCCAAGTTGAGTCAGTAAACCTACTTCCTCTCTTTCTCCAGCAAGCTTTTGAGTTGATGTGTTTCAAGCATTCATATGGTGATTTATTTAATCATGTTCTTTATCTTCCTTGTTTGCACAAAACTCTTTTCTATTGAGTATTACTTTGAAAGCCTTCACTTGTGAAAAACCTTTTTGAGCAAAGAGTGCTCCTGTTTTGAAAGTTCTACAAAAAGCTTTTTGTGAAACTGTTTGCCAGGTGTTCTCTGACCAAGAAAAAGTTTGCCAATTCCAATTATGATTTATCTTTATGCGTCTCTTTTGTAACTATTGTACATGGTTGCAAGATAAGTTATATAATGGTGATTTGCTTTCTTCTATAAGTTGTGCAATGGTAAGTCTGATGCTTCTTGTTCATATTCATTTATCGACACTTCACTCCATAAACATGTGGACATGTTTACTGAGCTCAGTTTTCACTTGGGGACAAGCGAAGTCTAAGCTTGGGAGAGTTGATACGCCCAATTTGAATCACCATTCTATATCATAATTTACCTCTTTTCATTGATATTTGTCTTATTATCAGGTATTACTTATGGCTTTTCATCTGTTTATGCATGTTGGAGGATTCTTGGAGGATGGACTGCTGGAGTCTGGATTATGATGGAAAAGAAGGCATTTCGGTGCAATTTCGCGAAGATCAGAAAAATACTAGAAAAATGTGGAAACATATTATTTTCCCAGAAGACGAAGGAAACCAGAAGGAGGAGCGAAGAGGGGCCACAGGGGGCCCACACCCCCCTAGGCGCGGGCCCACCTGACCCCGCGCCTAGGGCAGGTGTGGCCCACCTGCCCGGCTCCCAACTTCGCCCCTTCGCCTATATCTTCCCTACGGAACCCTAATCCTGGGGAGCGACCAGAGATAGATGCCCGCCGTCTCTGGGGGCGGAAAACACCGAGAGAGAAAGATCTCTCCGGCAGACAGATTTCTGCCAGGGAAATTCCTTCCCGGAGACGGGAGATCGTCGCCATCAACACCATCATCAAGCTAGGCTTCATCGGGATCATCATCATCCACACCATCATCACCACTCCGTCCTGCTATAACAATTGTGTTGGATATTGCTTTAGTTCTTAGGGGAAACTTTCCCACTGTTGATTACTATTGTAGTTGATGCTTGTGAGTGGAACCATTGGATTATTGTTTATGTTCAGATTGTTATCCATTACCATATCATCTTTGATCTTGATCCATATGATGTATCGTGAGTAGTTCGTTTAGTTCTTGAGGAAATGGGAGAAGTCATGTTGTTAGTAGTGAATTTGTGTTGAGTTATTATTCAATTGTTTAGTATTTAAGTTGTGGTGATATTCTTCTAGTGGTGTCATGTGAACATCGACTACATGATACTTCACCATTTATGGGCCTAGGGGGTTGGCTACTAATTGTGGGGTTGCCGGAGTGACAGAAACCTGAACCCCTGTTAGGACACTTTTGCACAAGGGAGCGTAGGATCTCGGAGTTTAAGGTTGTGGTTAGATTTATATCTTAATTACTTTCCTATTGTTACGGATGTTTGCAAGGGGTTTAATCACAAGTATGTATTAGTCCAAGTAAGGTCAGTACTTTAGCACAGGTTCACCCACACAACACTTACAACACCAGAAAAGAGTACCCAGCTATTTGAAGCGAAACCACTTGACAGAATTCCCATGTGTCCTCGACAACATTTGGTCCTTATAAGTATTTCCACCGGCTTGTCCTTTGCTAAGAAAGGATTGGGCCACTTGCTCCATTTGTTTGTTGTCTTTATTACTTGCTCTTTGTTTTGTTGCCTTATCAGAAAACCACTAAAAATATGTTTGCTAAGTATTCACAGGGATTTCCTGCTCCATACCACTGTTCAGCACCTTCTGCTCCTCGTTGGGATCGACACTCCTATTTATCGAAAGTACTACGATACACCACCTATACGTGTGGGTCATCAGGTACAAGCGTTAAAGCTTGGGGATGCCCAAGGCATCCCCTTCTTCATCAATAAAAATCTCAGGTCTCTTTCTAGATACTTTGTTTTTATTGTTTCATGCACTGTTGTGTTCTTAGAGCGTCTTTATTTATTTTCTTAGTTTTCTTTTGGTTTGCTTGCTGCAATAAGTTGGTTGATCCCAACACACTTATTTTGGAGAGAGACACGCTCTGTTTTCATTGCCTAAAACACTCTAGTTTTCATTCTTATTGTCTTGTGAGTGTTCTCTTTTGCTAGAACTACGTTTAGCCTTAGTTTTCTTATAATTTTAGCTTAGAACTTTTTAGTTCTTGTTTGCGGATCTGTGAGACATGCTCACTGATCTTTATTAATTATTATCTTTGTGAGTTGTTTCAAATAAGTCGATTGGTGTTGGAAAAGAGTAGGAAGCTTCATGCTTATAGTGGTACAAAAGGAGCTTGTTTTGACTGTGGCTTAGACTTTACCATGTCATGCTAGATGTTGCTTTGACCTTATGCTTAGTGATTATTGCTGTAGCATGACTTATTCCAAACAATTGAGATTGCTTAATGTGCCTTGAAAGAATCATGCGTTGTTTTAGCATACAAAAGCATAACATTGTGGTATTCTCCTTTGATGCTTTATTTGGGTTGACTTGGCACATGCTCACACCATGTTATGACTATGAACCAATCACCTTAGCCTCTATGATCATTTAGTTTTTGACTTGTGGTACCACTTTATGCTTTGATTAGTAATGTTTTGTCGCTCTACATGATTATGACCATTATTGCTCTCTTAGTTGGTCGCTCCCAGTCTTTTGCTAGCCTCCACTTGTATTGAGAAAGCTCTACTCATGCATCCAACTCCCAAGAAACCAAGTTATTCCAAAGTGTCCACTATAAATTCCTATTCATGGTGCGTTACACCATTCCAAGTATATTCTTGTTTTATCTATCTTCCAAATAAAACTTGCTATGTGAAAATTATTGATTAAAGCTCTCAAAAACTTGATCGCACACTTTATTTTTATTGCCCCTAATAAACTTGAACCATTGTGTCATCTATGTTGTATATGCTTGCACTTATAAGTTGGGATTAGCATAACCGTGCTGTCATGGGGAATGCTTTCAACACTTGTAAATATCTACCCAGTTGATATCATGCTCTTTTGTTTATGGATGTCGTCGGTGTGAAATAAAAGGGGAGCTTGTAAGTCCATGGAGTTATGTATATGTGTTAGAGAAATGTCTGGGCCTCTAGCCTAAAGCATGCCTAATCATGGTGGAAACTTGCAGCATCACCATAGTGAGCAATCTATGAAGCATTCTTCTTATAAAAAAGAGAGATAGAAAAAAGACAAAAGGACAAAAAAGAGGAAAGAAGAGAAAAAGCACCATTTTCCCATGGTAAATAAGAAGATTGCTGAGATGCTCATTGTCTGCTTGCCTTGTCATTTTGATATGGGATGGCTCCTGTGTCATGGGGCAAGGGGTACCCGTTAGAGGTTCTCTATGATACACATGTACTTACTATGACAAGAACTTACCGATAACTAAAGTTGAGTAGCATGAGGAGCGGCCCTCGTACTTAAGGGACATGAGATTGCCAACTTATACTTTGTCAAGCATATACTCCATATTTTGTTCACTTTAGGCTTAATCACTTTAACATTCTTATGATAGGGGCAATGAGAGCTAAAAGCTAACAAGTACCATAATTTTTGGAAGCTCTTTATGAAACTTGAAATCCATGCTTACCTTTGAAGGGCCTTTCTTCTACTTTTATATTGAGTCTCCACCTTCTATCCTTAGGCACCAAATAAGAGAGCATAGTTGCCATTCTTAGTTCTATGTGCATTGTCCGAAAACTTATTGATTGATTTATATTGTTGATATTGCTTGCTCTTAAACTATTTGTATCTAGTCACCCTTATAAACATTGAAGGTGTACTATGCATTTATGTTTTGCTACTACATGAGGGACAAGTTGAATGCCATTATGCTATGTTTCCTATATGTGAAACAAACAAACATATTTCAATGTATTGTTATTCATGAATCTTTGTTTGTATCCTTTCATATTGCAGCATAGTTACTATGTCTTACTGTTAGAACTTCATCTTTCATGCTCATGTTTAGAGTACTTTGATCCCAGCTATCAATACTTTACAATATTTTGATCAAGATTGTGATGGTGCATGTCACCTCAAAAATTATTCTTTTTATCACTTACCTACTCGAGGACGAGCAGGAGTTAAGCTTGGGGATGCTTGATACGTCGTAAACGTACCTATAATTTTTGATGCTCCATGCTTGTTTTATATGATTTGTCTACACTTTGAGGTATTTTTATACACTTTCTAGAACTAACCTATTGACAAGATGCCATAGTGCCAGTTGCCTGTTTTCTGCTGTTTTTGGTTTTAGAAAAGCTAAAAATGAATATTCTCGGAATTGGACGGGACAAAAGCCTAAGTTTATTTCCTGGAGCAATACGGAAATGCGAAGCAGAGACGGAGAAGGGCACCAGGGTGTCTACACCCTATGGTGGCACATGCCCACCCTGGGCGTGCCACCAGGGGGTGTGGGCCCCCTGGGCCTCCATCGACCTTGCACTCTTCGCCTATAAGAAGCCTCCGATGAGAAAACCCTAAATCATAAAGCATACATCCAAGAAAAGTTCCGCAGCGTCGCCGCCACCGAACGGGAGATTCGAGGGACAGAAGTCTCTGTTCCAGCACCCTGCTGGGATGGGGAAGTGCCTCCGAAACCATCTCCATCGATCTCCACCACCATCTCCATCACCGTTGCTGACTCCCATGATGAGGAGGGAGTAGTTCTTCCTCAAGGCTAAGGGCTCTACTGGTAGATATGTGTTCATATCTCTCTCTATGCGTGATCATATTGTGATCATGAGCTTTGTAATCAAGTAGATCTACTTTGCTACTCAAGTGATTTAATAGATCTCTAGATCTCCCCATGTGTGTGAAAGTGATAGCATGCATACCGTGGTGGCTCTTTGGCTAGAGTTTAAATAAATACTCAAGTGCTTTAATAGATCTCCGGCTCTCCCCACGTGTGGTGGCACTTAGGCTAGAGTTCATAAATATTTATCATGAGTATATTTTGAGTTGGTTGTCTCTATGAAATTGTGGTGTTTGTTGGAACCATCTAGCGCTCAAGGTGACAATGTGGGGTTATCTAGATGGGGAAGGCGGACTTTGAAGTGTGCTTTGTAGCCCTACCGTGGATTAGAGTGTTCAACCGAAGAGTAGTTTAGAGTAGTATCATGAAGAGAAGATATTTATATGAGAGTGTCCACTAGTGAAAGTATGATCCCTAGGCCTTGTTTCTAAGCATTGAAACACCGTTTACAACTAGATATGTTGCATGTTTGCTTGCTTCCATCTTTTTGCCTTTAGTCTTTTCCTCCCTATTAGAAGCTCTTTTCTGGCACTGTTACCACTTATAATCATCCATACCACTTGTATTTCACTATCTCTTTGTCGGACTAGTGCACCTACACACCTGACAAGTGTATTGGGTGTGTTGGGGACACAAGAGACTTCTTGTATCTTGATTGCAGGGTTGCTTGAGCGGGATACTTTGACCACTTCCTCCCTGAGTTCGATAAACCGTGGGTAATCCACTTAAGGGAAACTTGCTGCTGTTCTACAAACATCTGCACTTGGAGGCCCAACAACTGTCTATAAGAATAGAAGTGCGTAGGCATCAATAATGAGGTTACCATATTATTGGAATGGTGTGATGAAAATTCATCCGAAGTATAGCATTACGATCAAAGTCATTGTATTTATATTGCTATAACATCATACGCAGTAATCCTAGTCCTTAGACCATGAGATCATGTCAATCACTAACACTAGAAGAGTATCTTGATAACATCAAACGTCACACCGTAACAGGGTGACTATAAAGATGGGTAAAGTGCTACGAAGGTGTTATGTTGAGACCCATGGATCAAGAGTGGAATTTTTCCATCCTGATGATGGATAGATATACTCTAGGCCCTCTCGGTGATATCACATTGGTTAGCTTGTAAGCAAGTGATTTGATCACTAGAATGTTATATCACGGGAACGAGAAAAGAGTACATGTCGGTAACAAGATCAAACTAGGTATGGAGATACCGATGATCGACATGTAATATATCGTGAGACAAAGGGATTAAGTTACTAGCGTAAAATGTTCTCACGATCACAAGAAGTCATCGTTGAATGTGTGGGAGTCGGTATGGATCTTCGGGTCCTGCTTCTGATTATTGATCTGAGAGGGGTCTCGATCATGTCCGAATTATTCGTTAACCATATGGTGACACGCTTAATAGACACCGGCACCATTTGGAATAAATAGTTTCTAGACGAAAAGATTTACAAAGCGCAGGAATTTATTTCACTAGACACCGGAATTGTTTCGGGTGAAATTGCTGAAAGTGTTTCTGCATGTGAAATAGAATACTAGCAAGGGTTTTATGTGAATGTTTTTCCATTAATGTAATTGAAAAAATTCTGAATAAATTAATAAAAGGAGTTTTATTTAAAGAGAGATTGCATTAAATTTGGTGGAAATTTAATGGGATTTTTTGAGTGGGATTTTGAGTGGAGAAGTGAAGGGACATTTTGTGAGTGGAAGCTCCACTCACATGAATGGAGGGAGGGAAAGGAGCAGCCCCATGCGTCGTCCAGCCCCTTGGGGTCCCCCCTCCTCCTATATAAGGCCCCCCTCTCACTCCATCTCACTCACACCTCCTCATGAAGGATCTCTCTACCCCTCTAGTTTATCCCCATGGTCTCGGACTAGCGAGATACATGTTCCCGGTGGCTTTTTGTTGAGAAATAGTTGTTTCTTCCGCTGCATTGCTGGAGCGAGGAGGCGGAGGTTGCTCGGTGGCTTGGACGTGTGTGCGAGCACGGATGCGCTGCTGATTTGCGGCGCTGGACTTCTTCATGATCTTGAGATCGGCAAGCGTTCGTCTACATCATCCACGATTATAGCCTCGTTAAACTTTGTTGGTCTACAAGGGTATGTTCTCTATGGATGTATATCCACCCGTTGCTTGTATCTAGTAGATAGATCTTGGTATATAGTTGTTTCCATCATAGGAAAAAATTTGTTTTCTATGTTGCGAACCCTACAGTGGTATCAAAGCTGGATCTATGCGTAGATGCTTTGCACGGGTAGTACACATATGAGTATGTGGACGATGATGATCATGTTATTTCTTATTGTTTGTACTTTGGATATTGGTGGCATTGTGGGATGAAGCGGCCCAGACAAAATTTACATGTCCTCGCACATGAGACATGTTCCACGCTTGACATGCAACTAGTTTTGCATAAGTGCCTAGCGGGTGTCTATATATCCTACTATAGTCAATATCTAATTTACAACGAGTTGTTAATAATTTTGTTATCCTCGTTGTGGTTCCATGTTCGTAGGTAAGAACGGTTCTATCTTCGAAATCCCTAAGCCACGTAAAACTTGCAATGGATAAATTAGAAGCGTCTAGTTTAGATTGTTGCTGAGATAGTGTCATGATATGTTAATGTTATAAGTAGATGTATAGTCGATACTCTTACAACATACCTAATGTGTAAGATCCATAGACCTTGGCCTTACACACAAAGGAATGATAAAGATCATACCACGATGCACATGATGATGATGATCAAGTGCAAGAACCATATCATTTCACTTTTCACATATGATGTTTGTTGCATCTTATATTGCTTGTTTGGTGTTTTATTAGCATAATAATATGATACCTCATTTAGATATCAAGATAAAAATGTGTTCTCCCTTAAGTATGCACCGAGTATGTTTCGCCGTTTTAAGACATCACGTGATGATTGGGTGTTCTTGAATCCACGATCATATTTTGGGTGTAAGACAGTTTTACACATGCGAGTACTAAGGTTATTACTTGGCGAGCCTAGCATGTACAGACATGGCCTCGGAACACGGACCGAAAGGTTAAGCATGAGTCATATGTTGATATGATGCCCATATAGATGCTCGCCTTTGAAGCTACACCGACTCACGTGATGATCAGACTTGGTGTAGTGGATTTGGTTCATGTAATCACCAAAAAGGCATGAGGGATGTTGTTTTTGAGTGGGATTTCATTCTTAATTTGGATTAGTTGAACTCTATCGATCATAAACTTAGTCCAAACTTTACAAATTTTGTTGTAGATGGCACCACCTGCTTTTAATTTCAATGTGTTCATGGAGAAAGAGAAACTTGCAATGAATAGTAGCAACTTTACAAACTAGTTCATGAATTTGAGGTTTTTCCTCAATGCTGCACAAAAGCAATATGTGCTAGATGGTCCGATAGGTGATGCTCCTGCAAGCAGTGCATCTCAGTATGAGCGTAATGTGTATAACACAAAGCATGATGACTACACTCTTGTGAAATATGCGATCCTTCTATCATTGGAACCTGAACTCCAAGAACGCTTTAAACTTAGCAGCGTTGATGCTGTGGTGAAGGAACTCAAAACCATGTTTGAGAGTCAAATCCACACTGAGAGATACACGATCTCTAGCAAGTTCTTTAGTGTAAAGATGAAGGAACATAACTCTATGAACGATCACGGCATGCTGATGATGTGATACGTTCAACGTCTTAGGGCGCTGGGATATGATATCCCACTTGACCTTGTGATGGATAGAGTTCTGCAGTCGCTCCCACCCAGTTACAAAGAGTTTGTGCTGAATTACAAGAAAAGTGGTGTGATTGGATCACTCACCGAACTGGCTGCCATCTTGGTAGCTATCGAAGTAGACATAAAGAATAGGCACCAGGAGTGATGGTCGATAAGATCGCATCCTCTAGAGAAAGGTCCGAGACTAAAGGAAAATTCAAGATGGGCAACACATTTGTTGTACCTGATAAAACGGTGAATGGAGGTCCTAAGCCTGATACTGAATGTTTTTATTGCAAAGAGTTGGGTCATTGGAAATGGAACTGCCCCAAGTATTTGGCAGACAAGAAGGCCAGCAAGGCAAACAAAGGTATATATGATATACATGATGATGTGTACTTAACTAGTACGCGTAGTAGCACCTGGGTATTTGATACCGGATCGTTTGCTAATATTTGTAACTTGAATCAGGGGTTGCGGAACAAGCGACCGCTAGCAAGGGGTGAGGTCAATATGTGTGTCGGCAATGGATCAAGTGTTGATGTGATCGCCGTCGGAACGCTATCTCTCCACTTACCGTCAGGATTAGTTATAAACCTAAATAATTGTTATTTGGTGCCTGCACTGAGCATGAACATTGTATCCGGGACGTGTTTGATGCATAGTGATTATTCATTTCAATCCAAAAACAATGGTTGTTCGATTTATATGAACGATATCTTTTATGGTCATGCACCTGTGATGAATTCTTTATGTCTGTTGGATCTCGATAATAGTGTTACACATATTCATAATGTTGATGCTAAAAGGATTAAACTTGATGATGATATATTCGCATATATGTGGCACTACCGTCTAGGTCATATTGGCGTTAAACGCATGAAGAAGCTTCATTCAGATGGACTTTTGGAATCGCTTGATTTTGAATCATCTGATACATGTGAGCGGCAAGTATTTGGCAGACAAGAAGGCCGGCAAGGCGATTCAATGGAACGGGCGACAAATTTATTGGAAATCATACACTCTGATGTGTGTGGTCCAATGAGTGTATCGGCGCGAGGTGGATATCATTATTTTGTTAATTTCACAGATGATTTGAGTAGATATGATTATATCTACTTGATGAAACACAAGTTTGAAACTTTTGAGAAGTTCAAGGAATTTCACAATGAAGTGGAAAATCATCGTAATAGAAAGATCAAATTTCTACGGTCTGGCCGTGGAGGTGAGTATCTAAGTTCCGAGTTTAGCACACATATGAAAGAGTGTGGAATAGTTTCACAACTCACGCCTGTCGGAACACCATAGCGAAATGGTGTGTCAGAACGTCGTAATCGTACCTTACTAGATATGGTTTGATCTATGATGTCTATGACTGACTTGCCACTATCATTTTGGGGTAATGCACTAGAAACTGCTGCATTCACTATAAATCGGGCACCATATAAATCCGTTGAAAAGACACCGTATGAATTATGGTTTGGAAACAAACCTAAGCTGTCATTTCTTCAAGTTTGGGGATGGGATGTTTATGTGAAGAAACTTCAGCCTGATAAACTCAAACCCAAAGAGGAAAATGTGTCTTCATAGGATACCCTAAGGAAACTATTGGGTATTCCTTCTATCACACATCTGAGGACAAGGTTTTCGTTGCCAAGAATGGATCCTTTCTAGAGAAAGAGTTTCTCACAAAAGGTGTGTGTAGTCGGAAGGTAGAACTCGAAGATGTTGTTGAACCTTCTCTTCATAGTATGGCGAGTAGCGCAGCGCCAAAAGTTGTTCCGGAGTTGACTCCGTCGAATGAAGAGGGAACTAATGATAAAGATCATGAAACTCCGAAAGAGAATACTACCAAACCTCGCAGGTCAAGCAGGATGCATGCAGCTCCAGAACTGTACAGAAATCCTGTTATGAATTTCATGGTTGATGAAATAGATGACCCTGCGGCGTATGAAGAAGTGATGATGAGCCCGGATTCCAACAAATGGCTAAAAGCCATGAAATCCAAGATGGAATCCATGTACGGAAACCAGGTTTGGACCTTGGTGGACTTACGTCACGACCGAAAGACCGTGGAGAATAAATGGTTTTTCAAAATAAAAACTGATGTTGATGGTAATGTAACCGTCTATATAGCTCGACTTGTCGTAAAAGGGTTTCGATAAATTCAAGGAGTTAACTATGGTGAGACATTCTCTCCCGTAGCGATGCTAAATTCAGTTAGGATTATGTTAGCAATTGCTGCGTATTTCGACTATGAGATATGGCAGATGGATATCAAAATTGCGTTCCTCAATGACAACATTGAAGAAGAGTTGTATATGATGCAACCAAAGGGTTTTGTCGATCCTAAGGATGCTGACAAGGTATGCAAGCTTCAGCGATCCATCTATGGACTAAAGCAAGCATCCCGGAGTTGGAATCTCTGCTTTGATGAGGTGATCAAAGAATTTGGATTTGTCTAAACTTATGGAGAGGATTTTATTTACAAGAAAGTGAGTGGGAGCGATGTGGCATTTCTAATATTATATGTGGATGAAATATTACTGATTGGAAATGATGTAGATCTTTTAAACAGTTTAAAAGTTATCCAAACAGCAAATTTTCAATGAAGGACTTAGGTGAAGCGTCATACATATTAGTCATAAAGATCTATAGAGATAGATCAAGGCGCCTAATAGGGTATCACAGAGTACATACCTTGATAAGATTTTAAAGAAGTTTAAAATGGATGAAAGTAAGAAACGGTTCTTACCTATGTTGCAAGGCAAGACATTGAGTACGACTGGTGGTGGATCAGATCAATGTAGAGCTTCGTTGGGAGTCCCCAAGAGGAAGGTGTGATGAGCACAGCAGCAAGTTTTCCCTAAGTAAGAAACCAAGGTTATCGAACTAGTAGGAGAAAGGAAACGACTCAAAGGTGTTGCTAGCAACTTGGAAACCTGCACAACACAAACTCAAGACTTTGCCCCAACGAACAGTGAGGTTGTCAATCTCACCGGTTTGCTGGAAACAAAGGATTAACTGTATGGTGTGGAAGGTAATAACGGTTTGCAGAAAGTAAACAGTAATAGTGGAAGATGTATCAATGGTAAAGATTGGACCGGGGTCCATAGTTCACTAGAGGTGTTCTCCTTAACATAGACAAACATGTCATGCTGGTTAAACATATTACAACAGGGCAATTGACAGGACTGAGCAAGGCATAACAATGCAATACTAGACAATCATGATCCTATGAGATTTGATTGGGCAATACAACAAGATACATAGACCGCCATCCAACTGCATCTATGACTAGTAATCCACCTTTAGGTTATCATCCGAACCCCCTCCAGTATTAAGTTAAAAGCAATGGATAACTGCTTTAAGCAAAGTGTGTAAGGTAAACAATCCACTTGTCCCATGAACAAGAGACTGTTGTTTTCCCCTAGTAGAAACAACACATCTACAACCTTAGAGATTTATGTCACTTCCCTTAGATTAAATAGAGGCATGAACCCACTATCGAGCAGAAATACTCCCTCTTGGAGTCACTAGCATCTACTTGCCCAAGATAGCTACTAGAAACGGAGAGCATGCAAGATCACAAACAACACAGACATGATAATCAATAAGACAAAACCATTAATCAATCTGACATAGTAATCTCAATATCCATCGGATCCCCGCAAACACAACATGCATGATTACAAATAGATGATCTTGATCATGAACGGAGCTCACAATATCTAAACATGGTAGCACAAAGGAGGAGATACAACCATCTAGATACTATATGGACCCGTAGTCCAAGGTGGAACTACTCACGCTTCATAACGGAGGCTGGCATGGTGAAGAAGAAGGCCTTTGGGATGATCTCCCCTCAGGCAGGGTGCCGGGAAGAGCTTCAGATCCCCCTGATCTAGGGACGATGGTGGCGGCGGCTACAGACTGTTTCATGGATGATTGATTGGGTACTTAGGGTTTTGGTATCGGGGGCTTCTTATAGGCAAAGAGGCGAGGCAGGGGCACCCAGGGTGGCTGCACCCCCCTCCCCAGGCGTGGCTGGGCCCAGCCTGCGTGGCCAGGGGGTGTGACCCCCTGGTGGATCTTCTCCGTATCGTCTTCTGGCTCCGTGTTCCCCACGGTAAAATATTGACTTTGTCTTTCGTCCAGTCCAATTTCGAGAATATTGATTTTTTGCCTTTTGGAACCAAAAACAGAAGAATACAGGCAACTGGCACTGTGGCATCTTGTTAATAGGTTAGTCCCAGAAAACAAATAAAAACACCTCAAAGTGTAGACAAATCAAAGCAAAGTAGATACTAAACAAGCATGGAACATCAAAAATTATAGATACGTTTACGATGTACCAAAGACTCAAAGTCCGTCTACAGCAGAAGAAAGAGAGATAATGGACAAGGTCCCCTATACTTCAGCCATAGGCTCTATAATGTACGCCATGCTATGTACAAGATCGGATGTGGCATATGCTATTAGTTTGACTAGTAGATACCAATCTAATCTAGGTTCGGAACACTGGATAGCGGTCAAAAATATCCTTAAGTACTTAAGAAGAACTAAGGAAATGTTTCTCGTGTACGAAGGTGAAGATGAGCTCGTCGCTAAGTGTTATGTCGACCCTAGATTCGACACCGATCTGGATGACTCTAAGACTCAATCTGGATACGTATTTCTCATGCATGGTGGAGCGGTTAGTTGGAGGAGTTCCAAACAACCCGTGGTGGCGGGATCAACAACGTGGGCCAAATATGTTGCTACTTCGGAAGCAGCTCAGGAAGCAGTTTGGATGAAAGAGTTCATAACCGAGCTAGGTGTGGTTGCTAGCGCGTTGGACCCAATGGTGATCTATTGTGACAACAATGGAGCCATAGCCAATGCCAAAGAACCAAGGTCTCACAAGAATTCCAAGCATATTAAGCTCCGGTTTCACTCCATCCGTGAGCATGTCAAGGATGGAGATATAAAGATTTGTAAAGTACACATGGATCTCAATGTAGCAGATCCATTGACTAAAACTCTCCCTAGAGCAAAAGATGATCAACACCATAACTCCATGGGTGTTAGATTTATCACTATGTAACTAGATTATTGTCTCTAGTGCAAGTAGGAGACTTAAGGGAATATGCCTTGAGAGGCAATAATAAAGTTGTTATTATGTATATTCCAAGTATATGATAGATGTTTATTTTGCATGCTATAATTGTATTAATATGGAAACGTTAATACATGTGTGTTTAATAAACAAATGGAAAGTTCCTAGTTATGCCTCTCTTATAAACTAGCTCGTTGATTAACAAGATGATCAAGGTTTATGATCATGGACATTGGATGTTGTTAATAACGAGATCACAACATTATTGGAATGGTGTGATGAACATTCATCCGAAGTATAGCATTATGATCAAATCCATTGCGTTTATATTGCTATAACATCATATGAAGTAATCCTAGTCCTTAGACCATGAGATCATGTCAATCACTAACACTAGAAGAGTATCTTGATAACATCAAACATCACACCGTAACAAGGTGACTATAAAGATGGGTTCAGTGCTACGAAGGTTTTATGTTGAGGCCCATGGATCAAGAGTGGAATTTGTCCATCCTGATTACGGATAGATATACTATGGTCCCTCTCGGTGATATCACATTGGTTAGCTTGCAAGCAAGTGATTTGATCACTAGAATGTTATATCACGGGAACGAGAAAAGAGTACATGTCGGTAACGAGATCAAACTAGGTATGGAGATACCGATGATCGAATCTCGGACATGTAATATATCGTGAGACAAAGGGATTAAGTTACTAGTGTAAAATGTCTCACGGTCATAAGAAGTCATCGTTGAATGTGTGGGAGTCTGTATGGATCTCTAGGTCTCGCTTCTGATTATTGATCTGAGAGGGGTCTCGATCATGTACGCATTATTCGCGAACCGTAGGGTGACACACTTAAGAGACACCAACACCATTTGGAACAAATAGTTTCTAGACGAAAAGATTTACAAAGCGCGGGAATTTATTTCACTAGACACTGAAATTGTTTCGAGTGAAATTGCTAAAAGTGTTTCTACATGTGAAATAGAATACTATCAAGGGGTTTTATGTGAATGTTTTTCCATTAATGTAATTAACAAAATTCTGAATAAATAAATAAAATGAGTTTTATTTAAAGAGAGATTGCATTAAATTTGGTGGAAATTTAATGGGATTTTTTGAGTGGGATTTTGAGTGGAGAAGTGAAGGGACATTTTGTGAGTGGAAGCTCCACTCACATGAATGGAGGGAGGGCAAGGGGGCAGCCCCATGCGCCGGCCACCCCCTTGGGGTTCCCCCTCCTCCTATATAACGCCCCCTTCTCACTCCATCTTACTCACACCTTCTCGTGAAGGATCTCTCTCCCTCTAGTTTATCCCTCATGATCTCGGACTAGCAAGATACATGTTCCTAATGGATTTTCGTTGAGAAAGAGTTGTTGCTTCCGCTGCATCGCTGGAGCAAGGAGGCGAAGGTTGCTCGGTGGCTTGGACGTGTGTGCGAGCACGGATGCGCTGGTGATTTACGGCGCTGGACTTCTTCTCAATCTTGAGATCGACAAGCGTTCGTCTACATCATCCACGAGTACAACCTCGCTAAAATTTGTCGGTCTACAACGGTATGTTCTCTATGGATGTATATCCATTCATTGCTTGTATCTAGTATATAGATCTTGGTACATAGTTGTTCCCATCGTAGGAAAAAATTTGTTTTCTATGCTATGAACAAGGATGCATAAGATCCCAACGCAACACCTGAATCAACAGAGGTTCCAGCATATCTTGGCATGGCGAGCACAGGTTGGCTACGGGCAATGTCTCCTGGGCAAGCCCGGGATGGTCGTGCATGTGGTGATGAGGTGACAACGTGGGGTTCCCACAATTGCAACTACCCGAGCTGCCAGCGCGAGATTGGGAAGGCAGAGAGACCGCTTGGGGGGTCCTGCCGGCGAAGGCAGACGCGACAGGTGAATCCATGATGGGATCCACACATGCAAGCCCGACACAGCACCTGAATCAGCATGGGATCTAGCACCGATTTCATCCATTTCTGAATTTGTTTGAACATCACTTTGGTCAAAATTTTAACTCGTTACTTCATCAATTTGCACCGAATTTTCTTCTGTTTGATCCTTATCAACCTGTCCACAATTATTAGCAGGTACAACATTGAAAGACATATGATCATCAACATTTGCATCCCCATAGTAGATGACATGGAGGAATTTGTGGGAAGAAGAAGTGTTTCTTGGCAAAGATGTGAGCCAGATTTTTTTTACAAAGGGGCAAATCGAAACACGTTTTCAACAAATACGACATCACAATATATATAAACACGGCTTATAGAAGGATCAAGACACTTGACTCCCTTGTGATGAGGGATATAACCCAAGAAGACACAACATCTGGAACGAAAAGGTAGGTTGCATTTTTTATATGGATAAAGGTTAGGCCAACATGCACAACTAAAAATGCGAACGAAGTCACACTAGGTGACTCAAAACTGACCACTTTTAGGGAGCAAGTTTATGAGGAAAGTGACCGTAAGGAATGCTTCATCTCGGAATTTATAAGGCGTTGAGGCATAAGCAAGCAAAACATGCACAACCTCTACAATATTACGATGTTTGTGCTCAGATGAACCATTTTTCTCACCACTTTTACCAAAAGAAACATGGACGAAAGAATTTCTAACCTCTTGCGAATGCCTTTTAGAATTTCCATGAAAGAGAACATAAACATGACTAAATTTGCCAGGTGATCTCCTGTTGGCGGTACTTGTCATGAGCAACCCTTCTACTCTGTGCTTGGGCTGGAATCTCTTCGACCACAAATAGTAAGCCTTGCTAACTTATGGTAAATTTCCATACTAAGCCTTAGGCTAGTTTTAGTGGGAGTATCATAAGTAGTATCATGCATGCCATGTTGGCAAAAATCTGACGTGGCATTAATAATTAATAAAAAAAAAGGTTAGAGTATCATAGGTAGATACCGTATCATAGCACGTAAAACTGGAAATCCTATTGCATATAAATCTTGTACACAATTTTACATTGAGATTCTACAAATTATTAAATATAGTGCTACTATGATATTGTCATATGGTACCATGCACTATAGAGATAATATCATACACTAGTATCATATGCATGATACTAATAGTATGATACTCTCACTATAGTATCGTATGCGTTGAATCCACAAAAGTTTCACTAAATTCTTTTCCACGACCTCCAAATCGTAGCAAACAAATATTCCTCACATCATATTGCTTCAGTTCAGCCTACTCAACCATGTCGCGTGGATCAGCTTGGTCTTCCTGTCGAGATCGTGCGTTTGTGTTAGCGGAGGGCGTGCATCGGCGACGTCCCCGCGCCGACGAACCAGGGCACATGGTGTCCTACTAAGTGGGAGGAAAAGAGCGCACAACGTCTCGCCGAGCTTGCCGCCAGTATTCCAGCTATCATGACGCAGCTTGCGCGCAGCTTGACCTTCCACCCACGGCCACAAGAGCAAGCGTCATCTCCGAGACGTCCACGACCATCCCGATGTCGGGAGAGGCTTGCTCCATTTCCACCGTTGGGGGGAGGAGCATCTGCTTCGAACGTCTTCGACCTTTCTCCCGTGGTGCCCGGAAACAATGGCTCAAGTGGAGCCACGGTAGCAACTTCTAGGTCACTAGGTGTGTGCTGCATGAAGGAAGCGTCCATCTCACAGCATCCTGTCTCCAGCCAAAGGATAGGCTCGCCTGCGTTCTGCCATCGTCAATGGCCACACAGGCGACCTCGCGAGTGAACCTCTCTACTGCTCTGGTGGAGTATAGGAAGCACAGTGAGTCCAATCATGGTCCTAAAACGCCGACTTCAGCGACTATCATACCTGTGGCATCAGCAGCCCCTAGAATCCAACCTCATCATGGCTCTGCGCCTCTGCCAGCCAACAAATATCTGCGCCTCTGCCTCTGCTAGATCAATTGCTAAAAAGGTATTGACATACATTCGGATGGTTGACTTGCACTTATACAAACCTACTCCTAGCCACAGTCGTGAGACTACCGTTTCAATTCTCTAATGGTCTCCGCCGCCGGTAGGTATGGTGATGGTTAATGTTGATGCTGCAATGTTTAATCAATCTCGACGTATGGGTGTGGGTGTTGTGATTTGAGACCACACAGGAAAATGTCTAGCTGCCGGAGATTGCGAAAGTTGTGGCGATGGGCTGGGCTTCAATTTTTGTTGCAGAAGAGGGTCTCGCTAATGTGACTGTCAGCTCTGATTACCGCTGTTCCATGAACAGAGTTTCAGCTATGGTAGATGATCGATCTCTTTGTGACATGATATCCGTCAAATGGCGAGATCTTTCAATTGTTGTTCTTTCCAGCATGTTAAGCGGGGTTTGAATGTTCCAACTCATAAGCTAGCTAAGTTTAGTGAGTTTTCAGCTAAGTTTAGCGAGTTTTCTGTTTGTTCGGTGTGGCGTGGGTATTCCCCGGATTGCATCCCTGAGGACATTTGTAATGGAATTTCGATTATGTGATCAATAAAGTACACTTTCCTTAAAAAAAATCAAGGATGGGGGGAAGATTCCCTTGCATTGCATTTCTGTCGACAGAAAGGACAGAACGAACGTCCTCCCACTCCTTAGATGAACACCATCTGGCCAATTAAGGCGTAGTGATGGAAAAAAATGGAGGTGCGGGGAATCGAACCCCGTGCCTCTCGCATGCGAAGCGAGCGCTCTACCATATGAGCTACACCCCCGATGTGATTTTGTTTGCCAAGTCGTCTTATATATTGAAATAATGGAACGTTACCTTTTTTTTCCTTTTATCTCTGAATAAAGATTGAGCATGTTTATGGCTTGGGAATTTGAGATCTGCCGTCGGCTCCTATCATTTCTGTTAACAGAGGCAAGTGGAGTACTGTCAGTGGCACGAATTTGGTTTAGTCATCGTCGCAAGTTGGCAGCTTCACTGTGGAGCAAACACATCTACTCCCTCCGACCTATATTACTTGACTCAAATTTGTCTAGATTTGGATGAATCTAGACACTATTTAGTATATAGGTTCATCCAAATTTAGAGAAATCCAAGTCAAGTAATATAGGTCGGAGGGAGTAACAGAAAACTGAACAAGTGCATAAACGTTGGTATCTATCTCAGTCCTACAGCAACATTCACTTGCTTGTATAGTGATTTCATAAAGAATCTTGGCAATGAGAGCGTCGATTCAGTGGACGGGCTTCATTGTGGACTTATTTTTTTTGAAAAATTCAATTTTAAAGATTCAAATAATAAAAAAATACCGTGATGTAGATAATTATTTATAATATGCACGTGCAAAAAATCACGAAAAAAACTTCATACTCTCGCCTCTGCCAAAAAAGAGAACATTTCAGATCTGGAAGTGAATAGTGCAAATTTGAATGGCCCCTGGTTTCCCAAAATTTGTCATATGTCTTTTTTTACTGCGCACGAAATACAAAGTATTTTTCGTTGCAAATTTGCATACATGTATTTCTCATTGTTGCCTACATGAAGATATTTGTTTCAAACATATTTGAGGTTCCTTGAAAAATTCAAAAAAGTCCTCTAAATCGATTTGTCGTGATGGCGATGTCCTTCTTTTAAGAAGCTTTATCTGGAGAAGACTGCTAATATCGGTTATCTATCATATGTTGTTCAGACAGGAGAGGCTATGCATTCAAGACTATCAAATACTCAAGTGCACAGACAGTGGCAGATTGGATAATCTTTTCGTTTCAAGCAACACCAGATCAAACATTCAAGACCCTCCCGACCGAAGATACTCCTTGAGAAATGCTTACCAAACTACGGTTGACATAGGCAACAGGCCTACGGATCTATGATGCCTCCACCAGAGCACAACAATCTTAGTTGAGTAGAGACATGGATAGAGCAATGGAATGGAAACATACATTGTCAGTTATCTTCCATGGGTTTGCAGTTGGCACAACAAATGGGGCCTACATTTTTTAGACGAAAGGATCAAAGTAAGCCCGACTTTGAATACAGAAGCCATCAACAGGCTAGATATGCAAGCACATATTGTACGAAGCTAAAGACAAAGAATTAAAACACAAGCGAAGCTAATCTACTTGTTCCTACAGAAAGCTTGGGTCTTTAGCTACGCACTAGCAACTCGATCTGAACCTTTAAGTATCGAGACGCCACACCGAGGTACTCCACCAAATCAGCCTGGAAGCTCTCAGCGGCTTGGCTCGCACAGGACCACGAACATTCAGGATACCAGCTAGCTGCACCAATGAGAAGACAAAACTCCAGGGTTCAAAGAGGGGAATTTCATGACAATGCCTTCGGGAAGGGAAACGACGCTCAAGTCGTCGTCATTGTCGGCACAAGCATAGCTTTTGCTAGTTCCAACACTGTAACATCCCAGGATTAGCACCTAAAATTATAGAGGACACAGGTTTGTGCATTGCATTCATGCATAAGAAAATTCGGAAAATTTTCGCGCAAAACTGAAGGAGCTATAGAGGGATCGAGATATCTCTTGTTCTGATGGAGACATCAGGACAGGTGCGATGGATTTTGACATGACCTCTACAGTATTTCTGTGTTTGAGGGAAAAGCAATTCAAATTTGAATATTCAAAACATTTATTTAAATTGCAATATAATAAAATTATAATTAGAAATAGTGTTACAATTATACTCACATCCTTGAGAGATTATTTATGATTGGGATATAATTAAATCACAGTACAAAAAAATAAAGAAAAGAAAAGAATTAGTCTATAATATAATATGGATATATATAATCCTAATTACAATGGAATAAAGGGGACCAATTCAATAAAATGAAATTATTATTGTAATAATAATCTTTATATATATATACATATAGTATTGTTGTTCTTTTACAATAAAAGAATGAAAGCAAATTATAGGAGACAAATAAATTGAAAAAGGAATTTCATAAGTGAAATAATATTTATTACAAGAAAATATATATACAATGTCCTTTACAAATGATAAAGTAAATTACAAAAGAAGTAAGTAAAATCTAAAACTAAATTAATCTTCACTTTCCCCATCTTCTAAATCTTTCATTTATATTTCTGATCTTACACCTGCAATTAAAAATAATAATAATAACAAAAGAAAAAAAATAAGAAATGGATTAGTGGTTAAATCTTTGCTCTCAGTCTGACAGTGAAGTGCACTGTTGGACACATCATTGAGCTTTTAATTGAAGGGGCAAGTTTCACCAAAATAAGCAAAAGGAAAATGTTCACGATGGATAAGAGCAAACCAGCTGAACTGATCCTCATTGAACAAATATCTCAGTACAATGGAACTTGAACCAGAGAGACCCACTTGACAGCAGCTTAGTCATTGCATGCTTGTGTGCTGTCAACACAAGACAAGCACAAGGGAAGATAAGAGCACAGCCGTAGCAGCAGAGTACCACGCTGTTGGTCACTTACCACACATATCTTTTCACCACACAACACCAACATCTTCATAGCTCAAACCACAAGAACAACATTTGTTCTTGCTGGATCATCACTGATCTTTTTCACACATACTAACCAACCAACTTTTCTAGTCATGACGACTTGAAGAGAAACAAGTCATGAACAATAAGAATATCATATCACCCCAACCTATGGTTGCTTCAAGAAGCCATCCAATAGCTAGGACAAGGAGGAGTAGATAAGGAGGGCAGCAAGAAAGATTAAGATCAGCAGCAGCCAAGGGGAGCCAGAGCTAGGAGGTGAAGGCTACAAGAACAAGTTACACTAGGTAATCTGAAGCAACACCAAAAATACCACAAGATCATCATCAGCCCCATTACAAGCCTATCTGTCCACTCACGAACAGCAGGTAACAATCATCTGTAATACACATTATATCATGTTGCATGTATTCCTAAATCATGCATACAGATCTGGGAGTACTTGATAAATAATACACACCCACTTGGTCCATCTACCCTTCAACTAGATTTTCATCTAGGAGGATTGGATGGCAAGATTCTCTCAGACTAGCATGCAAGTGGCATGTCTAGATCATCACTGAGTCAAAAGAGGAGGCAACAATAAAATATGTTCTTCTAAATCCAATAATTTGCCTCAGCCTTTGCATCACTGGCAACCAACTGTCCATTGTTTTTCAGATACTGCAGCAGTAGATCATGTCACTAAGAACTGCTATTGTGCACACTTTGGAGACACCACAATAGGGTTCTAAAGCAAAGCACAACAACTACTTCAGTTATCTATATAATTCTCCACTTAATATAGTATTGCACATCAGTATCACTATAACCTATTAATGTGTACACTCCAAAGAGGTATCACAGTAATAGGCTCACGGCAATAAAAGTCATCAAGGTATACTAGTAGAAGCAACTCAGGTTTCAAACCATCAGAAGCTTTCTTAAATCATTTCTCTAGTTAAAATTAACTAGAGATCATTTAAGCTTTACTTCTGTCATCCTGGACAGATAAAAATTCAATTTAATCATTCTAGGTGAATATATACAATAAGGGACCAAGATCATTACTGAACCATATGTCCAGTTTACCAAATCTTTTGTATACATATATTAAGTAAAGTTAGCCACCAACACTAGCAAATCTTGCTATATTGGAATATACACCTCCAGAATAAAACATCAAAGTAGCAAACCAAAGGGCAGTAAAAGCCGCTATACTGCTGGCAACAGTAAGAGGATTGCTAAGCAAGGTCATAGAGGGATATATATAGCAATCATTACAGTTTTCTTGATCATCTGTTAGTACACAACATATTTGTTCATATCATTTTCCTAAGTATAAATATCAGGAATCATTTGGAGATAGTCATCATCATGTAAATAGGCTTACAACTGACAACAAGTTCATAACCAAGCATATCTGCTTGAGAAGCAGATTTCTTAGATACAAAACCAAGGATCTAGAATACAACTCCACTACCACATGTGCCAGTGAAGGTTATAAATATCATTATATCCATTAGCAGCTGATAACTATCATATCCACATTATATAATAAACACCATCCCAGAATCCATAAACATATGAATACAACAATATTGCTAAGTAATGCTTCACAAATGCTTGGCTAATCATTTCATCCAAATTGGGACACTGCCTTTAGCACATGTTTTTCTGCTATTTAGGGTAGTGATTAACTAGCTCAAGCAAAGCATGCCAGGAACTACTAATCATCCAAACTTGAATTCCATTACAAGTAATAAGTTAATAATCACTAGCTTAACTAGAGGAAGCCTTGGATACAACACATGTCCAGAAGATCATATTCCACTAGCCACTGACCATCTCCACAATCCTAGCCCCATACCTAAATCCGTTCATCGGCTCGAATGTCGGTCACAATAAAACTACCGAGGGTGCCGAGCACCTGGAGCGTAGGCGTGACGAAGGCGGGTAGCAGCACATCTACGAGGTTGCGATGATAGCAGCATCACCTTCCCATCAGCAACAACACTAGCAAAACACCACCACAGGAATCAAAACTAGAGCAACAAGTCGTGGCCACTGGGGTTGCATTTTAGCTTGACGTCCCTCCAGCATCGAATCGAGGTTGGTCAAGTCGAGAGGAAGAAGATGAATTACAGAACAGCAGAGAGCACTAGGATGCCACGACATAGGCAGCAGCAGTCGCAGTTTCCCAGAACCATGGGAAGGGGGCCAGCATCAGGTCATGGTCGACACAAGAAAGCCCTGGAAGCAGCTTGAGTTGGCTAAGAAGATCCCGGAGAAGTTAGGGTTTCTCCCAGGGTAAAGTCACACAGGTACTGGGCACCACAACAGAGGGAAATCGAAGGAGGGGAAATAGGCCTAGCGGCGCTGAGAGGTGCCGTGATGGCAGGGAGGCATGGCGGCGCATGGCATCGCAAGCACCAGAAGGGACTCGGCGTGTGTTGGGTGAGGGAGAGAGAGTGGGTCGGGGGGTCAAGATGACCCCAAGCCCAGATTAGTTGGGCCGAGTCGTCCCATATACCCAACTCAAATAGGCCAGATTTCAATAAAATAGAAAATTAAAGAATAAAATAAAATTACCAAAATGCCTTTTGACAATTAAAACTCTAAAGAATTATAGAAAAATCATAGAAATACATCTAAAATATTTAAATCTTCATAAAACTAAGATCTACCTAAAAACATATATATAACTTTATTTGTATAAAATAAATCTAAAACAAACAAATATTAACACCACTAAATCTTAAATGAAATTTTATAAAATAAAACAAAATCACTAAATATAAATAAAAATCATTTTTGTGTATCAAAATAACTCTATTATTTTATAAAAATACTCACTTAGAGTTTTACAAATAAAACATAAAGCAAATATTTAAAGACACTTAATTCTTTGATGAATTTTATAAAAAAAGATAATACTTAAAAATAAATAAAATTCATTTTTAAGGTCTTGAATAAATATATTACACTAGAAAAATATTAAATATAGTATTAGGAATGTCTTTAATATTTTAAATAATAAATCCTTACCTAATACCTATTTTGTGAATTCTTTAAAAAACAATTCTTAAGTAAAAATAAATAAATAATCACAATTCTTATAAAACCCTGAGCAATTAGTGTCTTAGTACTAATTCCAAAACCATAACTTGAATTCATAATCAAACTTAAGTATAACTTTTAACTTTAAAATATTCTTTTAAAAATCTTATTAAGAATCCTTTTAAATAAACATTGGGTATCGCCCATTTATATAATATGGTGAATAATCATTATATCTTAACCACTATTAACATAACTTTAAATTCTAACAAATTACTAAGACCATCTAATTATGATTCCATTAAATAAATACATATTCCTTTCATAATAGCAAAACAAATTTAATTTAATCATTCACTTAAATAGAAAGTGAATAATTCCACACCTTAGTTATACCTAGCATAAATCTAAAACTTGGGAATAATTAAAACATATTACATCTTAAGTTTACTTACCCTTTTAAAGTTAATTTTAGTCTCAAAGCTTATAAACATCAGGTCTAATACACTATTTACGTTTTTATAGTTAACTTTGGTCTATTTCAATTAAGACATAATGCATATCAAGTCCAAACTAATCAATCAAATACCAGAAGGCATTGATCACATTTTATTAACAATGAATATTGCTTTAACATTATAAAGTAAATCTTTTCTTCAAATGTTATTCTTTTTGCCACTTCAAATAACAATCTTATAATAAGTTCTTCAACTCTTAACAACTCAATTCCAAGGAATATTGCACTCGTCACAATCTACACGATACAATTGCAATCATAAACAAACGATCCACAATCATATGCAACAAGGATGATGCATGAATGCATGCACGACAAGTGAATTGGTGATACAGCTGCACCACATAATCCTAATCAATAATTCTACTGATTGCATGCATGGAAAATAGTTTTAGCGCTAGGAAAACTATTATGCAAAATATAGTGCTCAAAACTAGAGCTAGAACTCAAATAATTCACTACCGGTAGTATACTGTTTGTAAAATCTTGGAAAAATTCTACCGTACAGGCATAGCTATTTAGGAACAGTACCAACTGGAATTACTCAAAAAGGAATTATAAAACTCCCCGAGTAATTAAAACACTGCATAAAGCCACTAGACAGTATCTACAGAAGTTTTCACTGTAAGCCTATCCTTTTAATTCACGATGAGATTTCCCTCATTCCACTGAATCCAGGGACATATCATACGCAATTTTTGGAGTTACAGATCTTTTTCTACGAATTAATTACCCCAAAAAGGCGATTAACTCATTTGATTAAACTGTACCAAACCTTGCTGCAAAAGTGTGAAACAATGGTACAGCAAGATTCTACACGACTCACTGAACCTACACATATTTTATTTGCAATTTTTGTCCCAGCGGTTTAATTTCTACATAATTTACAAGTTTCTACCGAAATCTGCCAACTAAATCGATTAAAGAAAATACCCAGTCAACTGTGACTGTTGACTGGTCAACGCGGCTGCTGACTGGGCGCTGACTGGGCGTCTGACTAGTCAACGCCTGGGGGCTGACCAGTCAACGGCTGATCTGGACCGCTGATCTGAGATCCAACGGTCCCCAGGGATGGCGGCCGACTCACGGAAGCGGGCAACGCGACGGGCGGCGCGAGTTCGGCGGCGGCGGCGCGTGGAGGGAAAAGCGGTCAGCGAACGGCGAGCAATGCGGCGGTGGCGGCGTGTGGCGAAAGCGGCCTTGGCGGCGTGGCGCGGCCTTGGCGCGTAAGCGCGGCGCGGCAGCGGCAGCGCTTACCGAGGTGGCGGCGGCGGCGCAGATCCCGAGAGGCGGCGGCGACACGGGGGTCGAGACAGCGGCGCGCGGGTGCGGGCCTCTTATGTGGGGCCCCCTCGCGGGGTCCTACGCAGACACGGGGCCGGGCAGATTTTTTTTGGTCCGTTTCTTTTCCCTCTTTGCCTTTTGTAAAACCTCCGTAACTTTTCCGTACGAGCTCCGAATCGGGCGATTCTTGCTCCTAAGTTTTTGTAAAATCGAGGGGAACAACCTAGGGTCAAGGGTTGAGTGAAACCTCTAGGCTACAAGGGTGGACAACACAAGTCCTACTAAAGCCTCCCGCAGGAGCCTCGTAGTAAAATAGGGTAGGGTTTAGAAAATAGGGTTTTGCCGAATCTTTTCAATCGATGGTTTTGCATGGAAAAGTATGATGCAATGGCATGAAAGATATGCAGAACCAAATCTAAAATTTGGGATGTGACAAGACTAACCCCCTTAAGATGAATCTCGTCCCCGAGATTTGGCGCGGCTAGCAAATAGGTGTGGGTAGTCCTCTCGGATGTCATCCTCACGCTCCCAAGTGGCCTCCTCTTCAGTGTGGTGGCTCCACTGCACCTTGCAAAACCTGATCGTCTTGGTACGGGTAGTCCTCTCTGCTGTTTCCAGAATCTTGACCGGTTTCTCCTCATAGGTCAAGTCGTTCTCAAGCTGAACCTCCTCTAGCGGTACAGTGTCTCTCAATGGTGTATCTACCATCTCCGGATGACACTTCTTCAGCTGGGACACGTGGAACACATTGTGAACAGCGGATAGAGCCTCTAGCAACTCCAACTGATAGGCAACTTCTCCTTTGCGTGCTAAGACCCGATATGGTCCAATAAACCGAGGTGCCAGCTTACCCTTAATTCCAAATCTCTTGATTCCACGAAGTGGCGATACTCTGAGGTATGCTCTATCACCTATCTCATACACCACTTACTTGCGCTTGGCGTCAGCGTAGCTCTTCTGCCTTGATTGTGCTACCTTCAGCCTGTCCCTAATCAAGGCGACCTTCTCCTCAGCGTCCTTGATCAAATCTGGTCAAAACAACTGACGTTCCCCTACTCCATCCCATAGCAATGGTGTTCGGCACCGTTTCCCATACAGTACGTCAAACGGTGACGTCTTGATGCTGGTTTGATAGCCGTTGTTGTAGGAAAACTCAGCATACGGCAAATTCTCATCCCAACTAGAGCCATGAGCCAAAGCGCAAGCTCTCAGCATGTCCTCCAAAATCTGATTCACCCTCTCGGTCTGTCCATCAGTCTGCGGGTGAAACGTCGTGCTAAACTCCAATCTAGTACCGAGTGACTCGTGCAGCTGGCGCCAGAAGTGTGAGGTAAATTGGGTGCCCCTATCAGATACGATACTCTTGGGAACTCCATGTAGGCACACAATTCTATCCATGTAAATCTTGGCCAACTTTGCACTCGTATACGTCGTCTTCACCGGTATAAAGTGGGCTACCTTGGTCAAATGGTCGACCACTACCCAAATAGAGTCATATCCTGACCTGGTCCTGGGCAATCCTGTGATAAAGTCCATTCCCACTCAATCCCACTTCCATGCCGGCACAGGCAATGGTTGTAGCAGTCATGCTGGCTTCTGGTGTTCCGCCTTTACACGGCTGCATACATCACAGAGGGCAATATGCTCAGCAATGTCTCCTTTCATGTTGTTCCACCAGAATCTGTCCTTTAGGTCCATATACATCTTCGTATTGCCCGGATGTATGGAATACGGCGAGTCATGAGCTTCCTGCAGAATCAACTTCCTCAACTCCGGATCGTTGGGAACGCACAAGCGATCCCCGTACCACAGGGTACCTTGCTCATCCTCGCGGAATTCCCTTGCTCGACCTTCCTTCATCTTTTCCTTAACTTCATCTATCTCTTTGTCTCCCACTTGAGCCTTCCTGATTCTGTCCTGTAGCGTTGGTTGGACTTCCATTGTTGCCAAGTATCCTTCAGATACTACCTCCAGTCTAAGGTCCTTGAATTGCTTGCACAAATCCTCAGGCAATTCACCAACTGTCAATCCATTGGCATAAACCTTCCGACTCAGAGCATCTGCTACTACATTGGCTTTTCCTGGGTGGTATTGCAGATTCATATCGTAATCCTTGATAAGTTCCAACCATCTCCTTTGTCTCATGTTCAGTTCCTTCTGCGTGAATATGTACTTCAGGCTCTTGTGGTCGGTGTACACATCACAGTGTTTTCCCATTAAGTAGTGCCTCCATACCTTGAGCGCATGAACCACTGACGCTAACTCCAAGTCGTGGGTGGGGTAATTCTGCTCATGGTGCTTGAGTTGTCGCGATGCATATGACACCACTCTCCCATCTTGCATCAGCACACTCCCAAGTCCCTGTCGAGAAGCGTCACAGTACACTTGGAAATCCTTCTGAAGGTCCGGTAAGCACAGAATAGGGGCGGTCACTAGTCGACGCTTCAGTTCCTGAAAGCTGGCTTCACACACATCCGTCCATTCAAATTTCCTCTCCTTCTTCAGGAGTTCAGTCATCGGCTTAGCAATCTTGGAAAAGTTTTCAATGAACCTCCTGTAATATCCAGCAAGTCCCAAAAAGCTTCGAATCTCTCCCGCATTCTTGGGTGCTTCCCACTCAGTTACTGCAGTCACTTTGCTTGGATCAACAGCGACTCCTTCTCCTGACACTACGTGTCCAAGAAACCCAACAGTGTTAAGCCATAATTCACACTTGCTGAATTTGGCATACAACTTGTGTTCCCTCAGTTTCTCCATAATCAGTCGCAGATGTTTCTCATGCTCAGCATCATCCTTGGAATATATCAGTATATCATCAATAAACACCACTACGAACTTGTCCAAGTACTCCATAAATACCTTGTTCATCATGGTCATGAAATATGCCGGAGCATTCGTTAGTCCAAAAGACATAACCGTATACTCATATAAACCATACCTAGTGGTGAAGGCGGTTTTTGGTACGTCCTCCTCCCAGATCTTCAATTGGAAGTAGCCTGATCGCAGATCAATCTTGCTAAACACCTTTGCTCCCTAGTTGATCAAACAAATCATTTATGTTCGGCAGAGGGTACTTGTTCTTGATGGTCACTTCATTCAGCGAGCGATAGTCCACTACTAATCTCTTGCTGCTGTCTTTCTTCTCCACAAACAGAACAGGTGCACCCCATGACGACGAACTAGGCTGAATGAATCCCTTGTCCAACTGCTCTTTCAGCTGCTTCTTCAATTCCTTCAGCTCATCCACATCCATCTTATATGGTCTCTTTGCTATAGGTCTTGTTCCCGGCATCAGGTCGATAAGAAACTCTACTTCCCTGTCAGGTGGCATCCCTAGCAGCTCTTCCAGAAACACATCGGGGTAATCCCTAATCAACGCACAAGATCCATGCTAACCCCTTAAGAGAATTCAACTTACAACCGGCGTCGCATACGGTGACTTGAATCTAATCCTCTTACCATCCGGGGTTTTGAGTGAAACAGCTCGCTGTGCACAATCTATGTGTCCCTCATGCATAGACATCCAATCCATACCCAGAATAATGTCTAACCCCTGTGATTCCAACACTACCAAATGTGCACTGAAAGTTGTGTGTTCCAATCCTCACAGTTAAGTTGCGGCATCCCGCGCTAGCTATCATATCTCCTCCAGGTGAACTCACTCTAATAGACCCTTTCATAGACTTCGTAGGTAGCTTATACTTATCCACAAAAGCCCTTGATATGAATAAATGCGATGCACCAGTATCGAAAAGTATAAGTGCAGGGTGAGTGTTGATTGGAAACTTACCAATCACAAGGTCAGGCTCATCCGAGATCTCCTCCACATTCATGTGGTTCACTGTGGCCTTCTCGTTGTTGGTTGGCTTCAATCCTTTCCTCTCCGGACAGTTGTCAGCATAGTGTCCCTTCTGTTTACACTTGAAGCACGTCACCTCACTCAGATCCTTCTTCACAAAGCTGCGGTCACGGTTAAGGTCATGTCCACCGTGTCCTCCAGAGTGGTGAGAGTGTCCTCCCTTGTGGCTGTGGTGGCTGCTCCTATGGTTGTCATGACGATGCCCATCGCCTCCATGGTGGTGGCGGTCATGGCTCCCATGGTCACTTCCTCCATGCTTGGAGTATCCATCATATGAAGTGCGGGTCTTGTGATGTGAACCAGAGTGATGATTGTTACCCTTTCTCTTGCGGCTTTCCACCTGCTTGTGCTTCCCTTCCAAGATCCTGGCCTTGTCCATAAGCTCCTGGAAAGTGGGGCAATAAACCACCAGTAGCTGCACTGAAAGTTCATCACTAAGGCCATCCAAAAACCTCTCCCTCCTTTTTGCATCGGTGTCAACATCCTTAGGTGCATAACGGGACAGGTTGTTGAACTCCTCAATGTACTCGGCCACGGTGCGATTGGTTTGGCGCAAGTTGCGGAACTCCTTCCTCTTCAGGCTCAGAACTTCTGAAGACACGTGGTTGGTCCTGAAACCTTCCTCAAACATAGCCCAAGTCACAGTGTCCAGCGGGTGGGTGATCTGAAAAGTGTCCCACCAAGAAGCGGCTGGTCCCTCCAGTAGGTGAGCGGCAAACCTCACCTTCTCAGCATCAGTGCATCCAACAGTTACCAAATCCTTGTTGACTGAACGCAACCAGTCGAGAGCAACCATTGGTTCCGTTGCAGTAGAGAACTTAGCTGGCCTTAACCTCAGAAATCTGGTGAGAGCATCTCCCTGAGGCTAGTTGTTTCCATTATTGTTGTTGTTGTTCTGAGCTGCCATGAACTGAGTCATAACTTAGGTCAGCTGTGCCTGAGATGCCATGAGCTGCTCCAACTCAGTGGGTTGACGGCGGGGAGGCATCTGCGGTTCAGCACAGGTAAGTTTAGAATGAATCAACTACGACAATAGGATTCTACCCATGCATATGATCAAACAGCAACAAACAATAGCAGACAATCACAAGCAAGCAACACATCAACAAACAAGTGATCCAGCAACATCCCAGGGGTTATCCTAGCAGTATATACCTACTGAAATAATTTTACAAGAGTTGGCAATGGTTAACTAAACAGTTGATCAACTAAACAACAAAACAGCAATCTGCCAGAACAGTCCAGCAGCGTTCGCGAATTTTTCCACCTGACTTAGACTCGTCAGAAAATTTTGCTGATTTTTGCACATACAGTACAGAGAGTTCCGCACCAGCCCTATTTTTTTCAGATTTTTCCCAGTTACTAGAAAAATATAAAAAATCATACAGTACTGCTGTATCAGCAGAAAACTGCAGCGAAAATAACACAGATAGTAACCAAACTTGCCATAACTCTTTCATAAAATTTTGCACAAATAATTCCTGGGATATTGGAGTACACAAATAAGCAACTAATCACTCTTAAACTAACAGCAACTAAGTTTCACATCGATCGAGACTAATCCTAACGATTTTACCTAACGAGGACTAATTGGTGGACTTCTATCTACTTCTTGAAGAGGTTGTGGTAGGTCCTTGCAGTCATGCGTTGGCGCTTCGGTTCGCGGTTCAACCATGGCGGCGGAGTGTACACCTCTCCTGAATCATCACTTGAGATCTCAAACTCCACCTCTTTTGGATCCTCCTCTTCTTCTTCACTCTCTGCTGCAACTGCAACAGCCTCATCTCCTCCACCATTGTCGTTTCCATCATCATCATCCTCGTCCTCATCATCATCATCGTTCCCGCTGTCATCATCATTGTTGCCACCGTCTCCATTGTCATCATCAGAGGGTGGATTCAGCTGCGCTTGGAGAGCGGCAATCTGGGCTGCCATAGCTTCAATAGTTTGATCCCTTTCCTGGACGGTCCCTTGCAGCTGTTGTATGTTCTGGGTGTTCTCCTGCACAGTGCCATGAAGGTGAGCTATGGTTGAATCTCTGGCTATCAGGGCATTCTCCATAACTCCCACAGCTTCATGCAAGGTGTCAATTTCCTGTCCTTGGGCTGCCATAGTATTGCTGGCAAAATCCGCAATCTCCTTCACCATCATCACTTTCTTAGCTAGAGCTCCATTCTCCCTTTCCATGTCCTTTATGTGCCTCCGACGGGGCGGCATGTTGTTCCTGTCGCCCGGGGTAACCACAATGTGCCCATCTTCATCATGCCTCCCATAGTCACAGTAGGGTGAATCTGCTGGTAGTAGATGTCGGACTTGATGGCACTGGCGAGACAGAGCTTCATGCATGGCCAAGTTGATTCCAAGTCCCCAGTTGCAGTATGTCTTGATGTAGATCAAATGCACTGGATTTGGCAAGGCGGCATCCCTGAATATGAAGGTAGTGATCTCCCATGCATCCTCTCCATATTCATAGGTGTACAACCTTCTTCCCTTGAACATGGGCAGTGGCAATCCCAATGACTGCGAGAGCTGTGCTAACTGCCTTGCAAAGGGCCTTGGTGACTCCATGGTAGCATACTCAGTCCTGACTTCTCCCATCTATCAAGTAAAAGAGGAAAGTGTGAGAATAGCATATGGTAAGAATTTACGAGGGTGAAAGGCATAAGATGAAAGACAGAGTTAATATAGGCTTTAATAAATCTATGGCTTCCTAATCCAATCCTAGGTCACGATCCTACAGTCGACACACGGGCTCTGATACCATCTTGTAACACCGCGGTTCTGAAAAGACCGTGGCTTCTATGTGACATGCCAATCCCTGGATCGGTTCATTGGCCCACAATAGAATGAGATGAATAACATAGCAAAATATCCGTGTATCATAGATAACGAAGATCCAGAGTACCATTATTACAATAAAAGCTTAGCTCAAGGCTAGCTCAAATTATTCAGGTAGCAACATAAGTAAAGCAAATCCTCCATTCTTCAAATTGCCCACAAGTGAACAAGTGCCGAGTGGAGTACCGTGGCCTATATCGATTACTCGGAATCGGAATATCCTGCAACATGAAACGTAGCAGCCCCGAAGGGTAAATACATGGAATGTATGGCAGGTAGAGCTAGTAAATGGGGACAATAGTACTAACATCTACATGCATATTTGGCAAGTGGAGCTGTGTCTGGCTTGCATTTGCAAATAACTTTGTCCTACTTTCATAAACAGTTTTTGATTTTCTTTGAAAAGATCCCAATTAAGTTAACCCAACAATCTTAAAACAATTATGAAATTAGAATGAGCGAGAAACATGTCATGGAGTCAATATCAAGCAACTCAGTTGTCCATAACCGGGGACACGGCTAATCGATTAGATTATACACCCTGCAGGGGTTAGTACACTTTACCCATGTGACTTGGCCAGCCCAGCTCGTACCATCACTCTCACTTTGGGTGATGATAGGGAGAAGTCCAAGAAGAGACTGTTCGGGAAGTAGCACCCCAATCCCGACGCGCACCGGTCCAACCTACCAAAATTCTACATCTCTGGATACGCGGGTTCGAGTTACCACAACCTACTAAGTCCAACCAACCGCCTATTTCATTATTGGCACATGGTTGTACACGTAAGCTACAAAATAAAGAAGCCAATCATTCTCTCTTGATACCTGGGTGCCTTTCCGCAATGAAACCACCAAAAATTATCAATACCATCACACCCAGGAGATTCATTGATTAAGTTGTTTTAGTTTTCACAAACCAACTCATTTAGAAACAACTTTCAGTGATGTAACCCAGCCCTCGTTCATCATAGCATGGCTAAGCACATCTAACAACGGTGGTTCATCTACAAGGAAGGCCCTACCACATAATAGGACATAGCATAGCGATAGTATCATCCTACACATGCATCTATAAAATACACGACAATGCATTAAAAATAGTAGGACGATATCATGAACAAAGTAGCATCTACTTGCCTTGGTTATAGCGGTCGGAAGAACAATCCACACACGAGCAAGCGTTGCACTCGTCACAATCTACACGATACAATTGCAATCATAAACAAACGATCCACAATCATATGCAACAAGGATGATGCATGAATGCATGCACGACAAGTGAATTGGTGCTACAGCTGCACCACATAATCCTAATCAATAATGCTACTGATTGCATGCATTGAAAATAGTTTTAGCGCTAGGAAAACTATTATGCAAAATATAGTGCTCAAAACTAGAGCTAGAACTCAAATAATTCACTACCGGTAGTATACTGTTTGTAAAATCTTGGAAAAATTCTACCATACAGGCATAGCTATTTAGGAACAGTACCAACTGGAATTACTCAAAAAGGAATTATAAAACTCCCCGAGTAATTAAAACACTACAGAAAGCCACTAGACAGTATCTACAGAAGTTTTCACTGTAAGCCTATCCTTTTAATTCACGATGAGATTTCCCTCATTCCACTGAATCCAGGGACATATCATACGCAATTTTTGGAGTTACAGATCTTTTTCTACGAATTAATTACCCCAAAAAGGCGATTAGCTCATTTGATTAAACTGTACCAAACCTTGCTGCAAAAGTGTGAAACAATGGTACAGAAAGATTCTACACGACTCACTGAACCTACACATATTTTATTTGCAATTTTTGGCCCAGCGGTTTAATTTCTACGCAATTTACAAATTTCTACCAAAATCTGCCAACTAAATCGATTAAAGAAAATACCCAGTCAACTGTGACTGTTGACTGGTCAACGCGGCTGCTGACTGGGCGCTGACTGGGCATCTGACTAGTCAATGCCTGGGGGCTGATCTGGGAAAACGGTCAGCACGGAATGGTGGCGGTCAACGCAACGGCGGCGCGAGGCGGCGGCGGCGCGTGGCGGCGAGCAGCGCGCGGCGCGAGCGGTGGCGCGACACGGGACGACGGCGGCGCAAGGCGGCGGGGCTGGGCGGGGCGCAAGACGAAGAGGCGGCATGGCGGCGCGGCGCCAAGCCGAAGCGCGCTGGCAGCGGCAGCGCATCGAGGTGGCATGGCGGCGCAGATCCCGAGGCGGCACGGGGTCGAGATTTGCGCGGGTGCGGGCCTCTTATGTGGGGCCCCCTCGTGGGGTCCTACGCGGACAGGGGGCCGGGAAGATTTTTTTTTGGTCCGTTTCTTTTCCATCTTTGCCTTTTGTAAAACCTCCGTAACTTTTCCGTACGAGCTCCGAATCGGGCGATTCTTGCTCCTAAGTTTTTGTAAAATCGAGGGGAACAACCTAGGGTCAAGGGTTGAGTGAAACCTCTAGGCTACAAGGGTGGACAACACAAGTCCTACTAAAGCCTCCCGCAGGAGCCTCGTAGTAAAATAGGGTAGGGTTTAGAAAATAGGGTTTTGCCGAATCTTTTCAATTGATGGTTTTGCATGGAAAAGTATGATGCAATGGCATGAAAGATATGCAGAACCAAATCTAAAATTTGGGATGTGATATCATCATTGGAAGGAACATGGATAACACTAATAGAACAACAATTATTATATCATAATTTTCAGAATTGGTACCAAAGAGATTTTCAATATCAAAAGTGGTGTGCTTTTCCCAATCATGATCACTACTATAGGTAACAGGCATAGGGACATCATCTAGTTCAGACTCATCAGCAAAAACTATGATAGGAGCAACATGATTAGAGGAAGATACCGTTTCCTCTCTCCTTTTACTCATCTTCTTTTTCTCCTTCTCCTCTTTAGGAGGGAGAGGCTTGAAAGGAAGATTCTCCACATACCCTGGTTTATTGTTAGAGACAATAGAAGAAACTTTGGAGGATTCCTCCTTTTCATTAATAACATCAAAACACATATCAGTCCTGTCATAATTTGGTAAAATATCATCTTTTATAAGATTTTGTATGTAAGTATTTGCGTGATAGTTTTCAACACAATAAAGATGACAACCATGCATGACGCTATTCATATCAAAAGTACTCATGTCTATCAAAGAGGTTTTTCTTGATAACTCTTCACACCCCAAAAATAATGTAAGTTCATCATGTTGATTATCAATGATCATGTTATCACAATACAAACTTGCATGATTATTATGGCCTAAGCATTGAAAATTGAAATGACCCACTTCAAAACAAAGTTCACAATTAAAAGGATAGAGGGCACAAACTTTTTTACCAAGATCATCTAGAGCCTTATACCACTTTCTATTTTTTTCATTCTAGTGGGTGATACAATATTCTTCTTCTATTTGATTCTTCTCACAAGGTCTATGCATACCAAAAAAATTAACATGCTTATAAGAAATAGTACTTTTAGAAGTTTGAGCATGTTTATTGCAATCATTAATAACATTTTTATTTTCCATGCAAGTATCTTTAAAAGGTTCATGATACATGTCCCACTTTTCTTTAGGAGCATTAATATGGGAAGCAAAGGCTCTATAGTATCTAACAAGAATTTGAGGATCAAGACCATATTTAGTACTAAGCTCTTGAAAATCAGTAGTTTTAGCGAAAGACTTAATGCAATCATACTCATAGTTTATACCTGGTTCTTTACCTTTGTCGTTATCCCAATCTTCGATATTGCTTTGAATTGTTTCAATAATATCCCACTTAGCTTTGACCTTCTTGCTTGTGAAGGATCCCTCTGAACAGGTATCTAGATAGTCCTTGTAATGTCCTGAAAGCCTTGCATGAAAATTATTAATAATAATATTACTGGGGAGCTCATGAATGGGACATTTGAGCATTAGTGACTTCAATCTATCCCAAGCTTGGGCAATACTTTCTCCCTCATGAGGATGAAAATTATAAATATAATTCCTATCTTTATGAATTTCATAAGGAGGATAAAATTTAGAATAAAAGAGAGATTCAAGTTCCTTCCACTCCAAATGATGAGGATCATCTAGTAGCTCATACCACTCCCTTGCTTTGCCCCTAAGTGAGAAAGGGAATAGCTTCCTCTTAGCTTGGTCCATTGAAATACCTGCACACTTGAACAACTCGCATAATTCATGTATAAAGACTAAATGATCACTAGGATGGACAGTTCCATCTCCAAAATAGCAGTTGTTCATAACACGTTCAACAATTTGAATAGGTATTTTAAAAGGGACACTTTTAGTATGTGGATCACAAGTATCATTAGAATTACCACATATGGGAGATAAAGTATCATCAGAGCAAATTTTCTTCCCTAAAGCTGGGGAGCTAAAAAGATCTTTCTCATAAAAACTAGCTTCGCCAAGCTTAGATGTTTCCATGCCATTAGTAATAATGATGTTCAAAAAATTCATACTAATAACATTGCTATTAGCATGCAAATAAAGCTCCATAGGTTTTTTAATTTTCTCTTCAAACACTTCATGTCCTAACTCAAGATAAACACTATAAAGCTCTCTAAATTTTTTTTGTTTTCCATTAAGCCTAACTAGTGAAAACAATAAACAAAAAGACAAAATTGCAGAATCTAAAGGAAATAACTTCGAGCACTCACACACGAGGATGTGAGTACCTTTTACCTTACCTCCCCGGCAACGGCGCCAGAAAAGAGCTTTTTGGCTTGATGTTGCCGTGGGGTAAGGTGTGTGAGTGCTTTTTACCTTTCCTCCCTGACAACGGCGCCAGAAAAGAGCTTGATGTCTACGCACTTCTATTCTTCTAGACAGTTGTTGGGCCTCCAAGTGCAGAGGTTTGTAGAACAACAGCAAGTTTCCCTTAAGTGGATCACCCAAGGTTTATCGATCTCAGGGAGGAAGTGGTCAAAGGTATTCCCTCTCAATCAATCCTGCAATCAAGATACAAGAAGTCTCTTGTGTCCCCAACACACCCAATACACTTGTCAGGTGTATAAGTGCACTAGTTCGGCGAAGATATAGTGAAATACAAGTGGTAACGGTGCCAGAAAAGAGCTTCTGACTTGTTTTTGACGTGGGAGAACGGTGCCAGAAAAGAGCTTATGGCATGGAGGAAGACTAAAGCAAGCAAACATGCAACAGATCTAGTAGCAAACGGTGTTTCAATGTTTAGAAACAAGGCCTGGGGATTATACTTTCACTAGTGAACACTCTCTCATATAAATATCCTCTCTTCATGATACTACTCTTAACTACTCTCCGGTTGAACACTTTAATCCATGGTAGGGCCTTCTCCAATCTAGATAACCCCACATTGTCACCTTGAGCGCTAGATGGTTCCAACAAACACCACAATTTCATAGAGACATCCAACTCCAAATATAACTCATAAAAAATATTCAATCTAGCCAAAGTGCCACACACGGTATGCACGCTGTCACTTTCACACACGTGGGGAAAAGCATAGATCTATTGAAGCACAAAGAGTATTTATGTAGACTCAAACCTAAGTGCCACCATGGCGTGCATGCTGTCACTTTCACACACATGGGGAGAGCAGAGATCTAATGAAGCACTTGAGTAGCAAGGTAGATCTACTTGATTACAAAGCTCATGACCAGAAGATCATGCATAGAGAGAGAGATGAACACATAGCTACCGGTAGAGCCCTTAGCCCTGAGGAAGAAATACTCCATCCTCATAATGGGAATCAACAACGGTGATGAAGATGGCGATGGAGATCGATGGAGATGGCTCCGGGGGCACTTCCCCGTCCCGGCAGGGTGCCGGAACAGAGACTTTCTGTCCCCCAAATCTCCCCTTCGTAGGCGGTGGCGCTACGGAGGTTTTTGTGGATTTCTTCTGGATTATTTAGGGGTTTCCCATCGGAGGCTTCTTATAGGAACATGAATCAAGGTCGGTGGGGGTCTAGGGGGCCCACACCCCCTCCAGGCGCCTCCAGGGTTTGCCCGCACCTAGGGGGGTTTGGCCACCCTGTGGCCCCCCTCCGGCTCTGCTTCGTGGTTCTGTGTTGCTCCGGGGAAAATAATAACTTTGGCTTTTGTCCCATCCAATTCCGAGAATATTGATTTTCTGCCTTCCTGGAACCAAAAACAGAAGAAAACAGGCAACTGGAACTGTGGCAACTTGTTAATAGGTTAGTTCCAAAAAAGATATAAAAACACCTCAAAGCAAAGCAAAGTAGATACAAAACAAGCATGGAGCATCAAAAATTATAGATACGTTCCCGACGTATCAGAAAGTTATGATGGCCCCCATGCATTCAATGAATAACTTGATCGTTTGAATGTAAATGTCAAGTCTCATTCCCTTTGCCATGCGATACCTGGTTTGTCCAAGATCCGATCTCCGATATCATTATACCTAGTTCGATCTTGTTCCCGACAAACACATTTACTCGTTCTCATGATATTACATCCCCGTGATCTAGTCACGTGCTTGTAAGATTATTGATGTAATTTCACCGAGTGGACCCAGAGTATCTATCTGTCGCTCAGATAGGAAAATACCCAATAAACATCTTTATGGCCACCCTATTACAGTATGACGGTTAATACAGTATAAGCAACCATGGGGATAGTGATTAAACATGATATCACGGTCAAATGATTAAGTTACAACGCTTTAGTAGTTATTGCAATGCGGAACTTTGTGATGAGAGCACGGTTGGGTGTTTGTGTCCATCACATTATTCATCCAATGATGTGACCTTATTATCAATTAACATAAATTTCTATGATTGGCAAACCTCGATCATCGAACTGCCCAACTAGCTTGTCTTGCTAGAGGATACTATACTCTGTTTTGTTTAAATACCACATGTGTTTTAATGTTTCCGCTTAATACATTTATAGAATTGTACAAAACTATTATGAACACATAAGATATATCAATAAAAACACTTTATTACTAGCCTCTAGGGCATATCTCCTTCAGTCTCCCGCTTGCATTAGAGTATAAATAAACTAGTCTACATTCGACAATGATCTAACACCAATGGATTCCCAATGTTGATCATGCTTAGCCCATGGTAGAGGATTTTTGAATGGATCTGCAACATTCAGATCCGTATACACTTTGAAAATCCTAATGTTACCCTCAGAAACAAATTTTATTTACATGGTAATGCCGGAGTATGTGCTTGGCCGTGGAGTGGAACCTCTGATCCTTCGTGTTTGTGATGGCCCCCATGTTGTCGCAGTAGATGCACACATGGTCATGCATGCTCGGGAACACTCCAAGTTCAATGATAAACTTCCTTAGCCACATAGCTTCATTCGCTGCTTCGGAAGCAGCAATGTACTCTTATTTTATTATAGATTGTGACATAGAGGATTGATTTCTGCTCCTCTAGCCGACCGTGCCACCATTTACCATTAACACATACTCTGTTTGAGATTTCGAGTCGTCTGGATCCGTACCAAAGCTTGCATCCACGTAACCAATTATGGAAAGTTTTTCATTACGTCCCCCAAAGACAAGAACTATATCCTTAGTCATGTTTAGATACTTAAGGATTTTCTTAACTATTGTCCATTGAACCATCTCAGGGTTACTTTGGAAACGTCTCGTCAAACTAAAAGCCAGGGCCACATCTGGTAGAGTACTCAACATGACATACATGATAGAACCTATGACTGAAGCATAGGGCATGATACTCATCACTTCCTTATCATGATCCGTTTGTGGGCACTGAGTCGAACACAACAGTTTACCTTTTACAATGGTCAAGAACCCTTTCTTAGCCTCATCCATTCTGATCTGTTTTAGAACTTTGTCTAGATAAGTACTCTGACTTAGTGCTAATAGGCGTTTCGATCTATCTCTATAGATCTTAATTTCTTATACATATGCAGCTTCACCCATGTTCTTTTGGGCCGGTCCTGAGATTTCAGGGCCCGGGGCGAAACTAAAATTTTGGGCCCTTTATTATAAAAAAAATATGCATATATGAGATGATAAAACATAAATATTTTAAATATACTCCAAACTATAACATTCATATAAAAATAACAATATTTGCATATGATACCTTAAAATTTCATTCAAAAATTCCTAGAAGCAAAGTCCATGATGATGGAATCGATATCAATCTCGTCCACTAACTTATTCTCTATGCATAGAGTTGCCAAACCATTTAACCTCTCCTGAGACATTACAGATCTCAAATAGTTTTTTATAATTTACCATAGGGAATCCCCTACGATGTAGTTTTTATATTAAATAAGAAGAAGAAATTTTACAAATAGTTCTTCAATAATTTCAACTTTGAGAAGCTTCTTTCAACTTATGTAACAATCACTGGCATAGTAAATAAGATCCGATAAGCGATAGAAATATTAGAATAACAATATTAGCAGATTCATCATCATGATTACTCACATTTTCATCATCTGCATTGATATGAACATCGTCCTTTGTACCGGCATTATATTCTGAATCAACATTAGTGTGTTCCCCCACAAGAACTAGCGCCAACTCATATGGATTGCTCGTAGTGCTCGTGTCGCTCTTTAAAAATTTGTGAAAAGATCCTCTCTTGATTCTATTAATTTCTTCTCTTGTTCTCTCCTTTTTCTTTTCTAAGCATCGAATTTAGGCGCCATAATCAGTTAACCCTGCTCGCTACAAACAAGAAATCAAGAACAACAATTACTAACTAGAATTAAGAACTAAGAAATAAGAATTAAGGCTAGGCGAGGGCAGACCAGTAGGCAGATTTGAAGATCGTCGATGGCCTTCCTGCGTGCGGGGTGCCTGGCGATCGATCGTAAAGGGCTTGAGGTAGGGCACTTGAGAGGCGATCAGGCGACAGGAGGCGATACGATATAGGGGAGGCAATTAGGCGACGGGTCAGGAAGCAGGGCATGTCCGGTCATGGGAAGCCGAAGCGAATAAGAGAGTCTAGACCAATTCATCTAGTCGTCGAGTACTCGAGTCAAGCACACGCCTTGGTCGTGGTCAAGCGAGGCGCCGGTATCTAGAAGTTGTCGAGTCCAGCGATCGCTTCCTTGGCCTAGGAGTCGATCGTCGAGGCAGGCGAGCGATCAGGCCCTGCGAGCGATCGATGCTTGTTTCCTGGTAGCAAGGGAGTCAATGTATAGCCTATAAAAAATGTATTTTTTTACAATGTATAGTAGGCCTATAAATTTTTGGGCCCCTATTTTTTTTGGGCCCGGGGCGACTGCCCCGCTAGTCCCCCTCGGGACCGCCCTAAAAAATCTTTCACGATATTCAAAAGATCCACACCATTCCCTATTAGCAATATGTCATCCACATAAAGCACCAAGAATGTTACTGAACTCCTAGCCACTTTCTTATAGATGGAGGCTTTTTTTGTTTGGATAAATCCAAAACCTTTGATGAATTCATCAAATCTAAGATTTCAGCTGAGATGCTTATTTCAGTCCATAAATGGAATGCTAAAGTTTGCGTACTTTCCCAGCATCCGCTGGATCAGCAAAACCTTCTGATTGCATCATATACAAGTCTTTCTCAATGTTACCATTCAGGAATGAGGTTTTCACATCCATCTACCATATTTCATAATCAAAATCTGTAGCAACTGCTAGTAAAATCCAGATAGACTTAAGCTTCGTTACGGGAGAGAATGCCTCGTCGTACTCAACTCATTGAATTTGTCGGAAACATTTTGCAACAAGTCGAGCTTTGTATACAGTGACGTTTAATCAGCATCAGTCTTTTCCTTTAAAATTCATTTATTCTCGACAGCCTTGCGGCCTTCGGAAATATCAACCAAATTCCATACTTGGTTGTCATATATGGATCCCATTTCGGATCTCATGGCTTCAAGCCATTTCTCAAACTTAGGGCCTTCCATTGCTTCCTTGTAGGTCACAAGTTTGTCATATTCAATTAACATGACCACATTAGCAAGATTGCCATACCACTTAGGAGTATTACGCACTCTTGTTGACCTGTGAGGCTTGGTAGGTGCCTCGACGTGATTGTCATGATCACCATCATCAACTCCCACTCCAATTGATGATGATGGCTCTAGAACAGTTTCCGTTGCGCTACTCGGTATTTGAAGATCAGAATCAACAATCTCATCGAGTTCTAATTTTTTTAGCTCACACGTTTCTCGAGGAACTCTTTCTCAAGGAAGGTACTATTCTTAGCGACAAACGTTTTGCTAAAATAAAAGCCATGAATTGAAAGTCATGAATTCTCGTAGGTGGTTGCTCATTTCTATAAACACCGTTTTGAATAATTCTGATATGCCAGGTTTGTTATTTCTACCTAAAACTAGGTCACATAAAATGACAAAGTGTGAATGTTTCATGTTTTTTGAATTTGTGAGGCTCGATTCAAATTATGCTCAAAATGGATCGTGTTACGGTTCTTATCTAGGGGTCGATTCTTCGAAAGCTCTCTGGTGATATTTGAAGAAATGACATGTTTTGTACCTAAAAAATATTTTTTTCAAAAATCATGAGAAAGCTACGAGGTACCTCCAGTTCAAGTTTCAGGAACTTTCAATTAAATCGACACAAATTTGTCTAAATTGCGGGAGCTTCCTAAAAAACTTCGAGACTCAACCAATTGGTGAATTGTCCACTAAACGTGGTCTAGTATTTATGTAAAATGGGTCGGTGCATTTTTCCAACACTTTCTTTGGTAGCTGCTTCACAAAACGTAACCTCTTCAGCATCAAGAAAATGGAAAATGAATTTTTCGTGTGAGGAAAATGAAAACTTTCTTGAGCAACCTTGTTTGCCATTCCAAGATACACACATATGCATAATATGGACACATTACCACAAACTACGGTATGTATGTGGTCATGCCCTAGCTTATTATCCTTGAAAGCCATTAATCCTCGTAGGCGTTAGCTCATTTCTATAAACACCTTTATAGAATAATTCTAATATGTCATGTTTGATCTCCTAGTATAGGAAGGAAACCTATGTTTATTTCACTCGAGTGTTTTTTTGTCACATTCAGGTTTGATTATAAGAAGCCAAAGGTAGGTAAGAGAGATAAAGAAGCCATACACACCTTTCATGTTAAGGTTGTTATGCTAGGCAAGAGGTTAACTATGAGTTTGGATAATTTCTGTCGAGCTGTGCGTCTCCGAAACACTGGTAGTTGGGATGAAGTCCCTAGTGATACCGATGCTAAACTTATAGCATTTGGGAGGATCATTAATATGTTTTAAGTGGATTATTTCTTAAGCATATATGTTATCGTGTAGAATATCTTATAAAAAGCACACCTACTCCCTCTGTTTTTGAGCATACGTCACAAAAATCTTGGCGCAATGATTAAGAAGGGCCAGGAGCCTTGGCCAAATAACAAAAAAAAGAAAAAAAGGGGAGAGCCCGCAGGGATGCTCCGAGATGGGATGGAATGAGCATTCTAGGCCTAGTGGTTTACCCTTTTTTTAATTCTTTTCTTGATTTCTTTCATAACTATTGTTTTAAGTATTCCCATTGATCCAAACAAATTTTCAAAAATTTGTTAAAACTCAAATAAGATTTTAAGAAAATATGGAACCCCTTTAATGTCCAATACAAAATTAATCTTATGCACTTTGGCCTATATACCTACTTGTGCAAATTTAAAATCAGTTTTAGGAACTAGTAAAAGAAAAGTCAGATCCCCTCCCTATCCTCCTCCCTTCAAAGGCGGCTAGCGTTTCATCACCTCTCATTGGTATCATGATGGCGCCTAGTACTTGTCGTGGGATGCTTCGTTGGAAACCCCAAGAGCAAGGTATAAAGCAGCACAACAGCAAGTTTCTCTCAGTAAGAAATCGAGGTTATCGAACCAGTAGGAGGAAGGAAACGTCACACAAGTGTTGCAAGCAACACGGAGACCTACACAACACAAACTCAAGACTTTGCCCCAACAAATCAGTGAGGTTGTCAAGCTCACCGGTTTGCTGTAACAAAGGATTAAATGTATGGTGTGGAAGGTAATGGTTTGCAGCAAGTAAACAAGTAAGAGTGGAATATGTATCAATGGTAAAGATTGGACTAGGGTCCATAGTTCACTAGAAGTGCTCTCCTTAAATAAACAACATGGCATGAAGGGTAAACAAATTATAGCGGGGCAATTGACAGGAACTGAGCAAGGCATAACAATGCAATTACTAGCCAGAAAGATCCTATGAGGTTGATTGGGCAATACAAAAATATACATAGACCTCCATCCAGCTGCATCTATGACTAGAAGTTCACCTTCAGGTTATCATCCGAACTCCCTCCAGTATTAAGTTGCAAGCAACAGACAACTGCTTTAAGCAAAGCGTGTAAGATAAACAGTCTACATGTTCCATGAACAAGAGACCGTTGTTTTCTCCCTAGTAGCAACAACACATCTACAACCGAAGAGATTTCTGTCACTTCCCTTGGAAACTAGAGGCATGAACCCACTATCGAGCATAAATACCCCCTTTTGTAGTCACTAGCAACTACTTGGCCAAGATAACCACTAGCAACAGAGAGCATGCAAGATCACAAACAACACAGACATGATAGAATCATAAAGACAAAACCATTAATCAAACCAACATAATAATCTCAATATCCATCGGATCCCCGCAAACACAACATGCATGATTACAAATAGATTAGATCTTGATCATGAACGGAGCTCACAAGATCTATACATGAAAGCACAAAGGAGAAGATACAACCATCTAGATACTACATGGACCCATAGTCCAAGGTGGAGCTACTCCAGCATCATACCGGAGAGAAGACCTCCGGGATGATCTCCCCTCCGGCAGGGTGCTGGGAAGAACTTCAGATCCCCCCGATCTAGGGACGATGGTGCAGGTGGCTACAAACGGTTTCGTGGATTTCTGATCGGGTACTCAGGGTTTCTGCATCGGGGGCTTCTTATAGGCGAAGGGGCGATACCGGGAGGCGGCCAGGGCCACCAAACCCTAGCCAGGCGCGGGCCCACCTGTCCCACGACTGGGGTGGGTCTGGCCCCCCTGGCTGGCCCCTTCGGCTCTCCTCTGGACTTCTTGTTCCCCACGGAAAGTAATTGACTTTGTCCTTTGTCCCGTCCAATTCCGAGAATATTTATTTACTAACTTTTCTGAAACCAAAAACAGCAGAAAACAGGCATCTGGCACTGTTGCAACTTGTTAATAGGTTAGTACCAGAAAACATGTAAAAAACACCTCAAAGTGTGGACAAGTAAAGCAAAGTAGATACAAAACAAGCATGGAGCATCAAAAATTATAGATACGTTTCCAACGTATCAACATCCCCAAGCTTAACTCCTGCTCGTCCTCGAGTAGGTAAGTGATAAACAGAATAATTTTTGAGGTGACATGCACCCTCACAATAAAGATCCAACCATTTGCAAGCATTGAAAGATGGGATCAAAGAACTCTAAACATGTGCATGAAAGATGGAGTTCTAACAATAGGACATAGTAACTATGCATGCAACATGACAAGCTACAAACAAAGATCATGAATAACATGCATTAAAAAAATGTTTGTTTGTTTCACATGCAGAAAACATAGCATAGTGGCAATCAGCTTGTCCCTCATAGAGTAGCAATATAATGCATAGGACACCTGCAAAGTTCACAAGGGTGACTAGAAACAAGTAGCACAAGAGCAAGTAATAACACAATATGCATCAATTAATAAGCTTTGGAACACTGCACACAGAATGAAAACTATGCTCTCTTAATGGTGCCTAAAGGTAGAAGGTGGAGACTCAAATAGTGGTGGAAGAAATGCCTTTTTGTAAAATAAGCAGGGGTTACAAGTTTCAAAAAGAGCTTCCAAAAATTATGGTACTTGTTAGCTTTCAGCCCTCATTGCCCCTATCATAAGCATCTTGAAGTGGTTAAGGTTAAAGTGGCAAAGCTGGAGTATATGCTTGACGAAGTATAAGTTAGAAATCTCATGCCCCTTGAATACGAGGGCCACACCTCATGCATACTCAACTTTGGGTCCAGGTAAGTTCTTGTCACTGTAAGTATTTCCATATCATTGAGAACCGCCAATGGGGTACCCCTTGCACATGGTACAAGAGCTTTCTCATAACCAAAATGACAAGGCAAGCATACAATGAGCATCTCAGCAATCTTCTTATGTACCATGGGAATATGGTACTTTTTTCTCTCTTTCCTCTTTTCTCAATGCGTCTCTTTTTTTATAAGAAGAATGCTTCATAGATATCACTATGGTGATGCTGCAAGTTTCCACCATGATTAGGCATGGCTTAGGCTAGCGGCCCAGGCGTTTCTCTAACATAGGATACAAACTCCATGGACTTACAAGTTCCCTCTTTATTTCACACCGGTGACATCCATAGACAAAACAAGATGATATCACCTGAGTATAACAAGGTACAAGTGCAATGTTGAAAACGTTCCCCGTGACAGCACGGTTCTGCTAATTCCAACTTATAAGTGCAAGCATATACAACAAAGTTGTCACAATGGTTCAAGTTTATTAGGGGCAAAGAATAAAGTGTGCCATCAAGTTCATGAGGGCTTTAATCACTAAGTTTTCACATAACAAAATAGTTTTTAATCGGAAGATAGATGAAAACAAGAATATACTTGGAATGGTGTAACACACCATGCATAGGAGTTTATAGTGGACACTTTGGAATAACTTGGTTTATTGGGAGTTGTAGGCATGAGTAGAACTTACTCATACAAGTGGAGGCTAGCAAAAGTCTGGGAGCAACCAACTAAGAGAGCAATAATGGCCAAAATCATGCAATGCAACAAATCAAACTAATCAAAGCAAAGAGTGGTACTACAAGTCAAGGACCAAATGATCATAGAGGCTAATGGTGACTTGTCATAGTCATAACATGGTGTGAGCATGTGCCAAGTCAAGCCAAGCAAAACATCAAAGGAGAATACCACAATATTATGCTTTTGCATGCTAAAACAACGCATAATTTCTTCAAGCCACACTAAGCAATCCCAATTGTTTGGAACAAGACATGCTACAGCAATAATCACTAAGCATAATGCTAAAACAACACCTAGCATGTCATGCTGAAGTCTAAGTCATAGTCAATGCAAGCTCCTCTTGCACTTCAAGCAAGAACTTACTACTACTTTCCAAACACCAAGCAAACTTATTTGCAAAACAACACAGTGAGAACGGGGGTCCAAACTACTTTATTCAAGCAAACTAAACAAACTAAGCAAAACAAACAAAAACTAAGACGCTCCAAGAACAACACAACTGTGCATGAAACAATAAAAACGAAGTGTCTAGACAGATCTGAGCTTTTTATTGATGAAGAAGGGGATGCATTGGGCATCCCCAAGCTTTGACGCTTTTACCTCTTGGATATTTCTTGGGGTGACACCATGGTGGCATCCCCAAGCTTGAGATTCTGTCCATTCTTCATCTCATTGCATCATTCTCTCTCTACACCTGATTTTTTTTCCTTCATACAAAACTTCACACAATCTTCATTAGCAACATTAGCTTATTCAAAAGATATTAGACCTCTGGCAAAGCTTTGGAACAGCAAGGCTTTTCACTAAAAACACAAGCTACTGTAGTAACTCCTTCAAAAATCTCAATTTACCTGAACAGAACTCAAAAAGGAATCAATAAGAAGCAAATGCAAATAATGGCAGAAATCTGTCAAAACAGATCAGCAGGTAGAAATGAATATTTTCGAACATCTTCTGTTGCTCAAATAAAAAAGTGTTGAACTAACGAAAGTTAGCTAACATACTGGGGGATTTATTCGAATTTTGTTAGCTCAATCCTAGTTATAGAGCCTCCTCATGAATTTTTTTGGTGGAGGACAGAAATCTGTTTCGGGACAGCAACTCTCCAAATCTTATTTCCCTCTCATTAGAGGTAATTCTTGGCACAAAAAGCAAACAAAAAGGATAAGGAGAGGTCATTACATAAGTAATAAACTTTCAAGACTCAAGAAAACTCTTGGGTTATCTCCCAACAAGTACTTTTCTTTAACGCCTTTAAGTTAGGCACAAGAAGCAAGAAGAATCAAGTATTTTCAAATGAGGAAGCATTAACATCAAACCTTGCTTTCAAAGGAGGAGCAAAAAGCAACCTTTCTCTTCTCATTGGGAAGTGTTCAATACCTTTCTTGAATGGAAAATGATATTTAATGGTACCTTCTTTCATATCAATAATGGCACCAACTGTTCTAAGAAAAGGTCTTCCCAAAGTAATAGGACAAGAAGCATTGTATTCAACATCCAAAACATAGAAATCCACAGAGAAATAAGCATTATTAACCATAATGAGAACATCATTAATTCTCCCCGTGAGTTTCTTATTAGAATTATCATTGAGTGGGACATCTAAATAACAATCTTCCAATGGTGGCAAATCAAGCATTTCATAAATCTTCCTAAACATAATAGAGACACTAGAACCAACATCACATGAAGCTTTGAGATCAAAGTCATTCACTTGCATATTAATAATGGGTTTCCAACTATCTTCTACTTTCCTAGGAATAGAAGATTTGTGTTTTAGCTTCTCTTCCTTAATCTTAACAAGAGCATCTGTAATATGTTTGGTAAAGGCAACATGCATATCACTAGCATCAGGACTTCTAGCAACCTTTTGCAAGAACATAATCACTTCAGAAATATTGCAACCATCAATATCAAAGTCAAACTTAGCATCACTAGTGGTAGACATAGTAGGAGGCGGAATAGGGGCTACTTGTGGTTTAGTGGTGATAGTGCACACACTATTATTTCTATCAATTGCAGCTTACCTTTCCCACTTAGCATGAAGTTGAGCTAACAGCCTAACATTTCATCAGTAGTAACCTGTATGGCATGATCATTAGCAGAGGTATCTTCCATAGTTTCAAGTTTAGCAGCCATTTTATTAACCAAGGAAATTTGAGCTTCGGACAAAGAGGATATATTTTTATCTACAGTTATTTTTTTCCTCTATAGTCTTATTGGAAGTGGGTTTTTTACGAATAAAGTCCTTGAGCATGACTTGAAGTTCAGAGGGGGCACTTCTAGCATTATTGTAAGAGCTTCCGTAGGAGTTTCCATTATTAGGAGGATAAGGCCTATAATTGTTGTTGCTACCAAAATTATTCCTATAGGCATTGTTGTTGAAATTGTTGTTTCTAATGAAGTTCACATCAACTTGCTCTTCTTGAGCAACCAAAGAGGCTAAGAGAACACTATTAGGATCTAGAGGAGCTTTCCCATTAACAATCATAGCCATAATAACATCAATCTTTTCACTCAAAGAGGAAGTTTCCTCAACAGAATTTACCTTCTTACCATGTGGAGCTCTCTCAACGTGCCATTCGGAGTAGTTAACCATCATATTATCAAGGAGCCTTGTTGCATCACCCAAAGTGAGGCCCATGAAGGTACCTCCAGCAGCAGAATCCAACAGGTTTCTTGAGGAGAAGTTCAAACCTGCATAAAAAGTCTGGATAATCATCCAAGCAGTAAGTTCATGAGTATGGCAATTTTTAACCAAAGATTTCATTCTTTCCCAAGCAGGAGCAACATGTTCACTATCAAGTTGTTTAAATTTCATAATGTCACTTCTCATAGCAATAATCTTAGCAGGAGGATAGTACTTTCCAATAAAAGCATCTTTGCACTTAGTCCAAGAATCAATACTATTTTTAGGCAAAGATAGCAACCATTCTTTAGCTTTTCCCCTCAAGGAGAAAGGAAAAAACCTGAGCTTAATAATATCTCCATCTACATCCTTATACTTTTACATCTCACAAAGTTCAACAAAGCTATTAAGATGGTCAGCAGGATTATCAGACCCAGTACCAGAAAATTGCTCTCTCATCACAAGATTCAATAAAGCAGGCTTAATTTCATAAAAGTTAGCATCAGGAGCAGGTGGAGCAATAGGAGTGCTTAGGAAATCATTGTTGTTGGTGCTAGTGAAGTCACACAACTTGGTGTTCTCAGCAGAGTTCATTTTGGCAAAGGTGGGCAAGCCAAAAACAGCAGCAGCAGCTAGAGCAGGAACTAATTTTGTGTGTTTTTGAATAAGGCAAGCAAACCAAACTAGACTATTTTTTTGGTTTTTTTTTTGTAAAGAGGCAAACAAAACCAAGCAAAAGAAACAAAACAAACTAAAAACAAAGTAAAGAGAAAGGAAGTGAAGGACTCCCCTAGTGAAGACGTCCTTAGCCTCCCCGGCAACGGCGCCAGAAAATAGCTTGATGGCGCCCAGTACTTGTCATGGGATGCTTCGTTGGAAACCCCTAGAGCAAGGTATGAAGCAGCACAGCAGCAAGTTTCCCTCAGTAAGAAACCGAGGTTATCGAACCAGTAGGAGGAAGGAAACGTCACATAGGTGTTGCAAGCAACGCGGAGACCTACACAACACAAACTCAAGACTTTGCCCCAACGAGTCAGTGAGGTTGTCAAGCTCACCGGTTTGCTGTAACAAAGGATTAAACGTATGGTGTGGAAGGTAATGGTTTGCAGCAAGTAAACAAGTAAGAGTGGAAGATGTATCAATGGTAAAGATTGGACCGGGGTCCATAGTTCACTAGAAGTGATCTCCTTAAATAAACAACATGGCATGAAGGGTAAACAAATTACAACGGGGCAATGACAGGAACTGAGCAAGGCATAACAATGCAATTACTAGCCAGAAAGATTCTATCAGGTTGATTGGGCAATACAACAATATACATAGACCTCCATCCAGCTGCATCTATGACTAGAAGTCCATCTTCAGGTTATCATCCGAACCCCCTCCAGTATTAAGTTGCAAGCAACAGACAACTGCTTAAAGCAAAGTGTGTAAGGTAAATAGTCCACATGTTCCATGAATAAGAGACCGTTGTTTTCTCCCTAGTAGCAATAACACATCTACAACCGAAGAGATTTCTGTCACTTCCCTTGTAAACTAGAGGCATGAACCCACTATCGAGCATAAATACCCCCTCTTGGAGTCACTAGCAACTACTTGGACAAGATAACCACTAGCAACGGAGAGCATGCAAGATCACAAACAACACATACATGATAGAATCATAAAGACAAAACCATTAATCAAACCAACATAATAATCTGAATATCCATCGGATCCCCGCAAACACAACATGCATTATTACAAATAGATTAGATCTTGATCATGAACGGAGCTTACAAGATCTATACACGAAAGCACAAAGGAGGAGATACAACCATCTAGCTACTACATGAACCCATAGTCCAAGGTGGAACTACTCATGCATGATGCATCATACCGGAGAGAAGGCCTCCAGGATGATCTCCCCTACGACAGGATGCCGGGAAGAACTTCAGACCACCGTTATCTAGGGACGATGGTGGCGGTGGCTATAGACGGTTTCGTGAAGATTTGATCGGGTGCTTAGGGTTTCTGCATCGGGGGATTCTTATAGGCGAAGGGGCGAGACCGGGAGGCGGCCATGGCCACCAAACCCTAGCTAGGCGCGGGCCCACTTGCTCCCGTGCCTGGGGTGGGTCTGGCCCCTCCGGCTCTCCTCTGAACTTCTTGTTCCCCATGGAAAATAATTGACTTTGTCCTTTGTCCCGTCCAATTTCGAGAATATTTCTTTACTAACTTTTCTGAAACCAAAAACAGCAGAAAATAGTCATCTAGCACTGTTGCAACTTGTTAATTGGTTAGTACCAGAAAACATGTAAAAAGCACCTCAAAGTGTGGACAAGTAAAGCAAAGTAGATACAAAACAAACATGGATCATCAAAAATTATAGATACGTTTCCAACGTATCATGCCGCCACCGATTTGTCTCGCTTCTCTGGCCTTCAGGCCATGGAGGCGGGGTGGATCTAGGCCCTCGCCGGCAGGAGGGCTCTGTTTTCTTATTTCTAGGGTTCAAGTTTGGTGGGACGACATTCAGGTGGCGGTGGCGCTGTTTCTTCAAGTAAGTTCTTCCCGACTCCATCCCCATCTCGACGACGATGTCGAGGAGGTTTGTGGGCGTGGTGTGGTCCTTGAGTACTTATTCTAGTTGTGGGGATTTTCGAAACATCAAGGAGCTTCATTGGCGGTTCAGTCTTCTACTTCGTCTCCGAGATGTGAGTGGTGTTTTTGACCCGTTCGGCAATTTCCCATTCGCAACCAACAACGTTAGGCTGGCTCAGGAAGGAGCGGCAGCGGCTGAATGCCATCGACACGGCGTGGAGGTTGAAGATGAAGGGCTTCTCAAGGATTCGATGTATTTTTTATTTTTGTTGAGCTGCTTTGTACTGCTCAATGATTCTTTTAATGACAGAGTCATATTCGCAAAAAAAATAGTATTAGTACTTTGTCAATTGCCCAAAATCAATTCAAATATGGTACAGAAAGAATAATAAATTATGTTCGAATTATAGACCATATAAGAAATTAAGAACCAATTTATCATACAAATAAAAATAAAGAACTTATATTGCCTTTTCTCTTTTAAAATAAGCTTTATAAATCATTTAGAACGTCCATAAATCCATAGACCGACTTTAAGAGTCAATGGGCATGTAATATCACTCCACTATAATTAGGAAATTTATTTTATTCCCTCTGTTTAATAGTTCAAGAATGGTTGGAAAACATTTTATACGTGGATTACATGGCATGGATGGGAAGTGCGTTGTCTCGTATAAGGTGATGGGTATTTCGACAGCATGAGAGAGTGTGGGATCATTCTTGGGATAAAGCACTACTGTTCTATGATTGATTTGCTATCTCTATCAAGTCGGCTTGAGAAGGCTTACAAGTTCATTAACGAACTGCCAATAAAGCCCAGTGCCATCTTACGAAGGACATTGATTTCTGTTTGTGGAAGCCATGGAGCTTCCGATCTTGCAAAACGTGAATTTCAGATGATTCATTGGTTGGATGATTCCCGTTTCAAAAAAAGGGGTTGACTGATTCTCGTGGTGGCGTGTGATATTTAATAGGCGGATCATACTCAGAGATCTGAATCGTTTCCATCACTTGGAGGATGGGTCTGTTCTTGTGGAAACTGCCGATAGATTTTATGTCACAATTTTGCACAGCGATGCTATAACTTTCTTGTGTACAGTCATGTATGGTCCACTTATATATGCATTGTATGAGAAATTTAGATACGTACTGAGTTTAGTGTTGGAGTAGTGTATCTAGTTCCTTGTTGTTGTGCTAGGTGAATATGACTGTATACAAGATTTTGTCACTTTTTGTGCATTGTGTAGAAGAAAATTGTTTACCTTTTGTGCATTTGGATAATTTGGATAGGAGATATTGAATTTGGATTTAACCTATGTATTTGAAATGCAAATTTGAATATTTGTCTAAAAATATGCATTCAAATATTAATTTTTGAATTAATGTGTTTTAATCATAGCCCGTCTTTGTCCTCCTTCGCCGTCTACTACGCGACACCACATATCTCCTTGTCAAAGATGAGACCACATTGTCGCCAAAGTAAGTCTCGCCATTATTCCCAAGCTGGTCCTTACCAACCATCGTTAGATCCATTTGCTTAAATGGGGTCTGGCTTATCCCGAGATGGATCCTATGACATAAAGAGATTTTTCGTTTTTTATTTTTTTCCTTAGTCCCTCTCTTTTCCTCACTGTTCTCACAAAAATCATAGGAAATTAGGTCCAGGATGATCCCATACCCCTCCATCCGTCCTAATATCCGTTCTCGTGCTAGGAAATATTAGGGTTAGTACAAGCATTTCGGTGTGGACTGGTAAGTCCCTCCGAAGACACCAACCACTCACCCAACCAAGGCTCATGTCGGCGGATAGGATGGTGAATGCATTTTTCTCTCTCGATGCAACGCACAAACATGTTTACTAGTACTCACACATACTAAAAGTGGTCTAGATATATTTGTTTTACAAAGCTAAAATATCTTATATTTTAAAACAGAGTGAGTAGTAAATAAATAATTATAAACTAATAATAATAAGTAAAAAAAAGGGGCGAAGAAAAGTTTAGGACGGTGTCCGATCTCCGTTGTCCCCTTCCCCGGCACCCATATATTGTCGAGTTGTTTTTCCGCCCGCAGCCTCCAACGCAGTCCACACGCGGGCGCAAACGCGAGCCCGTCGCGTCGCCCCCCTCTTCCCCCAACCCTAGCCCACACGTAGATCCCATCCAATCGCCCCGCCGCCGCCGTCGACCTCGCCGAACCCTAGCCCCTCCGCCGCCCGCGCCGCGATCGGCGTCCTCCCCACCCAACGCGCTCGCGCGGGCGGAGAAGGGGCGGCGGCGGAGGAGGATCCCGCGGCTTCCTCACGACGGGGACCATGGAGGCGGCCGGCACCGCCGCGGCGGAGGCGGCGGCTGCGGCGAAGCCGCTGACGCCCGAGGAGGAGGCGCTGCGGCGCAACACCGATTGCGTCTACTTCCTCGCCTCGCCCCTCACCTGCAAGAAGGTAACACTGCCTTGCCGATTGCTCCCTCCAAGCTGGTTTGCTTCACGGGATGCTGATTTACGGGATTAGAGATGATAATTTCGTTCGGGGGTAGGGTATCTCGTATTTGAGCTAAGTAAGTACCTGCAAGATCGGAATTAGAGATGATAATTTTGTTCGGGGGGAGATGAAATTTCACCCTGCAAGATCGGATGCTTCAGATGGTTCGCCCCAGCATCCACGATGTTCTTTGTTATGTTGTGTAGGGCACGAACGAGTCACGCTAGTTATTCAGGTCCCACGATGACATGGCCAGGTTAAGCTACGTCTCTGTTCCTTAAGGGAAATTGTATAGTAGGCTCATATATTTTACTGAATGGCGAAATTCCTGAGGATGGAAACATGGTAGAATGAATGCCCACAGGGTTGATTATACGCCTTTTAGCTTTGGTGAGAATGTTGCCTGATGAGATGGCCAGGTCAAGTTGCGTCCATGTTGGTGAAGCGAAATTGCGATAATAGGCTGATATATTTAATTGAAGAGTGAAACTCCAGGGGATAAAAAAAGGTACTCCCTCCGATCAAAATTAATTGACTTGGATTTATCTAGATTCGGATATATGTAGTACTAAAACATGTCTATATACATCCGAATCTAGACAAATTCAAGTCAATTAATTTGGATTGGAGGGAGTAGCATGAATGCCCGCACCTGCACTGTTTAGCGGGGGCACGGCTTGGCTGAGGGAAAAGGTGGCAACATGAATTATCATGTTTGTTTTCTCACCCGGGAGGCTGAATTTGCCCTAGCTGTTGATTTTTCCTGGTTCACATGGAAGATTACTTGATAGGAATTTGTTATTAGCCACAGGCTATGCTTTCATGTCTGAATATTTGGTTAGCTCCTGTTTTATTTTTTGTCAGAAGAAAATTTTCATCCAATTAACAGATGTTCAGATTACATCAATAACAGCTCTGTGAACTATTTTTTTATGTAAACGAGTAAATATACTATCTATTTGTCAACCTGTACCCACTATGTAGGCGTGTTTATCATTTTTTTAGATGTGGTAAGAAGCTTTTTATAATTATCTTGGTACCACATTTAGTCTTGTGTCTTTGAAACATCCTGATTTCTGGCATCAGGCATGCATAGCCCATTCGACCACTTCCTTACTACCGAAGTAACCAGTACTTCTGTTACTTGTCGTGCATTTGTTTTGCTTCAGTTAGTGCTTGCGCCCGTAGGATCTTAATGTATTATGCCCACGTAGGTCTTTCTCTATTTTACCGTGGAATACCCTATGCTGTGTATATGCTGTAATGGGCTTATAGGGTGCTTAAGATCGGTAGTGTTTAGATGTATTGTTTGATTTGCCACTCTTTTTTACCTATTAAAGTTTTCTGCACTTCACTTTCTGTAGTCTCTCTCTATATATTATAGTTCTTCATATCATTATCCTGCTACACATACCATGATTTCTTGTTTTATAATTAATATTCAGCAGTCACAGACTATAATTAGTTTCCAGTCATAACATTTTTCACTGACCTATATTCTATTTTTTAGGGCAACGAATGTGATTTTCGTCACAGTGAGGGTGCCCGGATGAACCCTAGAGACTGTTACTACTGGCTAAATGGCAATTGCTTGAATCCAAAATGTTCATTTCGCCATCCGGTATGCTCCCTTTCCCTTCATTTTCCTGCTTATGCACCATAAGATCTCTTGTATTTACTCCTGTCATGCTTCTGTTCACCAGCCATAGTCTTCCAACTGTTTTGACATTTTATCAGTTGAAGTTGTTATCTGAAGCTAATTTCTGTTTCCTCTACTTTGTTCAGCCAATTGATGGTATGTTTGGTGCTCCAACTCCTGGAATGCCTGCAGTTTCTTCAAACTATGCTTCTTATAACTCGGGCAAGCAGATGGTCCCATGCTATTACTTTCAGAAAGGGAACTGCATGAAAGGTGACAAATGCCCCTTTTACCATCCGCAGTCTGCTGGTAATAATCCACCAGAGCAGGTGGCGAAGGCTTCTTCCTTTCCTTCGGAGCAGCCCCAGACCCCAAAAAATGATTTTTTGGGTATTAAGGAGTTCGGGCAGACAAATCATTCAACTCAGCTAGGTGGCCTAATACTCGATGACAGGTCCAAAATGACAGTTAATAGGGCTACAGCAAATTCTGCCAAGACAGCTACAGCTGCAATGCCAGCTGAACTAGCTTCCAATGGATTTAAGTCTTTGCCAAAGTCAGAGAGGGTACAAAACAGTATGTCAGCAGCGAATAGAAGTTTCAGAACCTCTTCAGAAGAGGAGTTAGATCAAAACAATCTTCTTGTGGAAAATGATCTTACAAAAGAATGGAATCAAGGTTGCCAAACACCTCCTGCAGATGACCTGCCCCAGAACAGTAGAGATGCCGATGAAGTGACGGGGGAGTCGCCTGGTTTTGACGTTCTTGTGGACAATGATGCAGATAGAGTTTATTTGCGTGATGATGAAGATTTTGGAAGGGATATGTATCCAATAGAAGATTATGAATATGCTCCAGCTGATTTCGAAATGCCGCCGCATCATGAGAGGGAGCTATTCAATGGAATGGGCGAGCAAGTCCTGATCAGGCAAATGTATGATGGCTATGAGAGGAAACGCCGTAGACCATCATCTGAGAGGAACATGGACAGACCTTCCCATTCAGAAAGAAGGTCTCGACACAGAGAGACTGGTCCTGTTGAGATAGATGGGTCAGACTTACGTCACCGGCTCCGCCGGAGAAAAATAAACGGGTCTGCGGTCATTAGCCCGGAACGCAGTGGAGAGCAGCGCTGGAGGGATGAACACTACAGGGAAAGGGAAAGGGCATATGATGGTCACCATACACACAGAGATCACCATCAGGGCTCTCGAGGAAGCACACTAAGCTCCCGTCTGCAAGGCAGAATAAAGCTTCCTGGAAGATCACCTGATAGAGTTGATACTCGCTCTGAGACTGAGCGAGATAGAAGACAACTCCGAGACAGGCTGTCTCCAGTTAGGCATCATATGGATATTCAGGGCGGCAGGCATCGGGAGGCACCACACCACCAGGAGAGGACCCGGCGGAGATCAAGTGAACGCTCTTCAAGTGGCAGGAATGCAGATGGCCAGCATTTGAGAAGGAATGTAACAGATTCACCCAACTTTGCCACCCGCAGAGACTTTGGTCCAGAGTCTAGGAAGGCGAATGGAAGTGTTGAATCTGAAGCATCTCTTGATTTCGAAGGCCCAAAGCCGCTCAGCCTTATCTTGCAGAGGAAAAGGCAGGCTGCAGTCAGCAATGGTTCGACTGCCCACAGCGTCAAAGAAGATAAATCTGTTGAGGTCTCACGCAGGCAGCCTGAATCTCTGGATGAAGCTGCGAAGGCAGGCTATGACAGCATTGCCAGTTCTGAAGAATACAAGAGCAGATCAGGCGATGAGGAATATAAAGAGGAATGCCAGATGGAACTCGTGGATGGCCATGGGCAATCTTCATCTCATGGTGACAAACCTGAAGAATATAAAGAGGAATGCCAGATGGATCCCGTGGATGGTCATGGGCAATCTTCGTCTCATGGTGACAAACCTGAGGTTGAAGATATTATTGAAGTGGATCCAGCGGGAAATCAAGAGGCTGGTAACTACGAGCAGAGGGAGGGGGAGTCAGACTATGAGGCAACCGAAGGCCCAGAATACAAATTTGAAGATGAGAACGTGTACCAGGACGATGACGAAGAGTATGAAGATGACGACGACGATGATTTTGCCCGGAAAGTAGGGGTCGTCTTCTCTTAAGCTCTGGTCCTCCTTCTCTTGGCTGTGTTGCCTTGGGCAAGCCAAAATGCTCGGTTTCCGTAGTGATTGTTGGATAAATTCTTGTGGTGCTCCATGATTCCTTTTCAGGTGTCGAAAAAGCCCGCTCTTTCCCCGATAACTGATAAGTATAGGTCAGGTATTAAGCGAGGTAGATTCCATAAACGAGAAAGCCTTACGTGTAAAAACAGCTGCACTTTGTCCAGCGTTTCTGATGATCTATCCTGGAACTCATGTATTGTATTAGTTTCCTCACTAACATCAAAGATTATTTCATTGATTTTTTGTGCCTGAGATATATAGATAATAATATAACCCCCTCTCGGAGGACGCTTCTCTTTATGAATCTTCTGCCTGATTCTTCAGATTTTCTTTGTGGCATAGAGCCCTTCTCCTTGGATGTGTTGTTTCATCAGGTTTTGGTAGTTTGTGATGCACATCTGAAGAACTCCTCTCTTCATTCTTAAAAGCAAGCTGGATCAGTGGCGCTGTTGCTTGTATTGTTTATTCAGCCATATCTGTTTGCGGTTGGCAGTCAACTAGGACTTGATATGAATTAGTTCTAGATGCTGAATGATTCTGCATTTTTGCAGTGCTGATGGTCAAATAGTCAGCAGCTTAGAAGATCACAGCACAGATGATCCGACCTCGCTAACCACGACATGGTTAGTATATTGGATCAGATCTCGGAAGCTCACATGCTGCTTCCCTGGCAGATCTTCCTCTTAGAGCAACTCTAACTGAGCCTGTAAACACATAAAAACTGTATAATAACCCACATAAAAACTGTATAATAACCGCTAGTTTTTTTGCTTTTCGCAAAAATCTGTCTCTAACGAATCTGTAAACACGCAAAAACTGTAGAAAAATTTCTGTCCATGGAGAAACCGTCCTCCTGAACCCTCCTGAACCCTACGTTCGTGGTTTGGGAGGCCAAACGGAGTGTACCCTGTATTGCTCTAGCCATTTGCGCGAGGGACATTTCAGTTTTCCCCTTCCTGCGTCTACGCCGCCGCTGTTGGTGTACCGCCCTACTCGCTCTTCGGCACTACCGCTCACCGGATCCGGCCCCATGGACCTCACCAACCTTCCGCTAGCCACCGGTAAGGTCGCGCCGCCTCAACAACCAAGTCTTGCTGCTGGATTTGGCTCCGGTTCCCCGGCATCAAGTCGAAGAGGAAGCGACTAGGCAACAACGACGCCCCAGAGGTCGCTGATGCGTCGGCGACGGCCTAGCCGTAGCAGCCTCCGGCCGTCGCCCCGGCGCCCAAGCCGCGTGCACGTGTGGCAGACGGGAAGAAGCCTCTTCCATGCTGCTCCCAAGCCGCGTGCACGTGTGCACGTGTGGCAGACGCGTCACCTCTCAGGCCTCCCTCTCGTCGCTCAACTCGGCGCACCCTCTTCCATGCTGCTCCACCCGCAGGACAGCTTGGATGGTGCGGCAACGTGCTCGAGGATGAAGCCGCAAGGTATGACCCCCGTCCTCTCCATGATGTCGTGCATGTAATTATATTCTCGCACTACTTAAGCTTAATCCGATGTAGCTACAATGCACACGAGGCCACGACATCGTTCGTGGATATGCTTAACGGGAGCGCGATAGAGATTACCGGTCAACGGCTTCAGTTCAGTGATGATGATGAAGAAGATGACAATGCGGAGGCTGAATTGGAAGAGATCAAAGAGGTGTTCGATGCAGCCCAAGCAAAGACGACCAAGAAGAAACACGCGTGAACTACACCGAGATCGTGGACACTTGCTTGGTGCGGGCATGGTCACAAGTGTACATCGAAGCGGTGATCGGCACATACTAAACCGGCAAGCGCTATTGACAATGCATCGAAGATAAGTTCTTCAAACTCACGCCTCGTGACGAACAACCGGTCTATCACTCGTATTGGTCTCTACAAGGCCGATGTGATATGATCAAACCGCCTTGTAGCCATTGGTGCGGAGCCATGGAGCAAGTGCATCTTAATCCTCCAAGTGGCGTCGCTCGCGATTAATATGTGAGATGAGATCCTTTTCTTTTCCATTTACCTAGTTGAGCTACGGATAAGAGTTCATTGATCATCTCATTGTGGATGTTAGGAACGTATTGTTGGGGAGAGGTAGAAGGCAATGAAGGGATCCAAGGGGAGGCCGTTCACCCTTCAACATTGTTGGAGATTGCTTGAAAATATTCCGAAATGGACTTTGAGGGACCAAGAAGTGGCACAGAATAGGGAGGCCATGAAAGGAATGGACGATGTTAGTGATGACGAGAATGGTGGAAGGAACAACAGGAAGCCGTAAGGCAACAAGAAGGCAAAGGAGAGGATGAAGCTTGAAGCCGAATCATCATCGTTGAGGGATAAGATTGATGACATGGTGAAGTCAAAGGAATTTTTGACTATGAAGACGTTGAAGACAAAGATGATGATGTATGAAAAGAAGATGGAGATGAAGCAATCAAAATCCGAAGTGATGTCAAGTACAAGACCAAACTAGAGGCGAGGAGGCTCAAGATAAAGGAGGCCAAAGCAATAAAGGAACTCATGGCTGAAGAGAAGGAGATCATGATGATGGATACCTCGAGGATTAGTGAAGCACAATTGGATTTGCATCAAATGATGCTTTCAGACATCTTAGAGAGGAGGAAGCTAGCGCGTCAAGGCTGTGGTGCATCGGCAAGTGGCCTAGGTGAATCTGCTATGAGTGGTGGTGATGGAGGTGTGCACGATGAACTTGGTATGGTTTGATGATATTTTACATTCATCATGGAGGATGTGTAACGTTTTGGATTCCGATGGTTGAACATTGCCCAATCTAGGTTTGGGTTGTTATGATCATGACAATTTGATATAAAAACTATGAACCATTGCATTATCTGACCGTTCACTGTTGATTAACATGTTAAAATCATGATTTTTATGGGTTAAAAACAGCTCGCCCATAACAGAGCTTGCAAACCCGACCCAGGTTTTCAACATGTAAAAGTCGTTTTCCGTGACATGTAAATATCGTTTACATTTCGCGTGTTTACATGCTCCGTTAGAGAGGCAAATTAGAGAATTATTTTTGCCACTGTTTTTATCTGTTGAAAAATTACCTGCATGAATTTATGTAATTTTTGACAGTTTGCTGACAACGAAAAGCAAAAAAACTAAAAAAGAAAAATGGATGAAATCGAAACGGCAGGTAGAAACAAAACGAGAACCAGGTGTTTGTTTCTCTGGATGACTCGCTAGTGGCATATAGCGCTGCCGCTGCTCCCTCACTTCAGCAGAGGCTTCCAGAGTCCACACTCGGAGCTCCGCAAATTCTCGAACACTTCGCCTGCGCACGAGATCGCCAGCCGCCAGCCATGGCCGCCAAGAGAGTGCTCCTGCTCTGCGGGGACTACATGGAGGACTACGAGGTCCGCTCCCCTCCCCCGTGCACTGATCGATTCCTTCTCTAGCGCTTCTTATCCTGCTATTCGCGCGCGTGTTCTGATTCCAGTTGGTTCGATATGGATTGGTCAGGCCATGGTCCCGTTCCAGGCGCTGCAGGCGTACGGGGTGTCCGTGGACGCCGCCTGCCCCGGCAAGAAGGCCGGTGACGCCTGCCGCACCGCCGTGCACCAGCCCACCGGACACCAGGTGCTTGGATCTGTTCCCCCAACTATCTATTGCGTAGTCACTAGTTACCCGATAGGGTTTGTCTGGGTCGCATAGTGGGATGAATTACCGGGCTAATTAGGCTGGCCAAGAACATCTCAAATGAAGAACTTAAGATTCCATGCCGTGTTTATTGATGAGCTGGGTAGCTACTTTCTGATTGAACTGTGTAGACTAGGCATGTTTTCTAAGGTCAAGACGCAATTCCTCTTAAATCGATCTCAATTTGTTGGACTCTATCAGTGCTTTTGTTAAAACAGTGTGGTAACATTTCCACCCTCTGTCAGAGGGTAAACTTAAACATTTCCATCTTGTCTTCAAAATGGCGTAGTGCTGAATTAACGATTGTAAAAAAACCCTGGGCGTTTATCTGAATTAACGATTGTAAAATGGGTAAACTTATTTCTAGTAAAGAAAGAAAAACCTCTTAAATTTATCTGAATTTTCTGAACTCTGTCAGTAGTTTCGTCGAAACAGAGTGCTAGCTAGCAGTCCGAAGTTAAACAAAAAACATTTAGCATGCACACTGGCAATATGGGCAATGGGGATTCAATGAATGATATGAGTTGTTGGGGTTTGGTGATTCTCTTGCAGCAATTTAGTTTTCATTTATTTCTAGTTGGCTTCCCTAAATATGCAGATATGCTCGATTCCTGTATAAAAGAAACCTATCATATGGGTTTTAAGATACTACACTTGTCAGAATCTTCCCTGAATGATATCTGGTCGGATTTGATGATTTTTTAAAATTCAAATTTCGATTGGAGTCTCTAAATATGCAAACATGCATGGTTAACGCTTAAACTAACTAAATCATTCTAGGATTTTTTTTTTGTCTAGGCAAAGTTTAAATACTCATGTATACATGGTTTACATAATAGGAGGGATTCAGTTTGACAAATATGACTTTTACTTATGAGTTACATCTTGAACAATGCTACGAAGTACTGCAATTGATTGTTTTCCCATTTTCCACGTTGCTGCATTACTACTTTATTACTACTACATATTTTTTCCTAGATGGTGTTGCTTTAGAGGTCCTTGTATTGGAGTATTAGAATTCTGCTTCTTTTACATATCTGGTCTTGAATATGCACAGAATCCCTATTTATTTAGAGAAACAGTGACATCTGCCCCTGGTTCCATTCATCATGAAACCATGTGATCAGGTTCTTTAGAGTCACAAGAAGCGTTCAGTTTACTGTTGTTCAGAAAGTTTTCAGCCTTACAGGAATTAACAAAAGCTTAATAACTAACTGCTTTACAAAGGAGATCCAATACTTAATAATATTTAAATTCTATTCTTGGTGTTAGGCAAAATGCCATGTTGCCATATGCCGTTGCCTCTTAACCCTCCTCCCACTCATACTCATCTTCTTCCTCGACGTCCTCATCCTCACGTTTGGATTTTGCGCCTAATTCCCGCCCAAAATTAGCCTCCGCGTATTCGTTCTGCAGTATTTTCTCTTCTTCAGCATCCCAGCATTCTAATTTTTCACCCACTTTCGATGATGCGCTGCCACAAGTCCCCCCTCTTTGTTTTTCTGTAAGATCCATGCCTTCTTTCATCATCCACACAGGAAAGGGTTTGAACACTGAATCACCATCCGGCCCACCACCACCTTGATCTGCACCGGAGCCTGGCGACAGTATTGCAACTTCAAACTCTGTCCCTTGACGACATGGATTTATATCTGCTGCTGCTGCTGCTGCAGTACGAACAGCATTTGCTTTTTGCCATGCCCGCAGGCCCATGAACTCTGGAGCAGGCAGACCCACCACCCTCTGGATCTGAGCCCGCAGCGGCTCTAGCTGCTCATCCATCCTCCGCTGCATGTCAATCAGCTTTTCACGCCGCCTACGCTTCCTTGCTTTGCTGCCATCATCGTCGTCACCACCATCATCTTCCTCGAACGCGGCGATCTTATCAGCAGCCTGCACGACCAGTTCGACACCGCAGTGCTCGCAGCTGAAGCCCTCTTCGGTGACAAGCCGCAGGGCGTCAAAGGCCGAGTACTTCCTCCCGCAGCCGGGGCACACGTACTGCTGGACCGTGTCCCTGCTGTCTGCCGTCAGCTCGTCGTCGATCTTCTTCTTCATGCGGCGCAGCCGGTATCGCAGGACATCGCAGACCTGTGCGTAGTCCAGGCAGCAGTAGGACTTCACGTGTAGCTTGGGCTTCTCCTTCTCATCTCCCTCCCCGGCAGTACTGGCAGCAGGTTTGGGTGGTGCTGGCTCCTTGCGGTGGTCCGTCGCCACCATCATCTCTGCCTCGAGGAACCGGATGACGCGGCGGAGCGGCTTGGGCTGGAGCCTCAGCGAGGCGGCGAGATCGTCCTCCCGGACCCACTGGCCGTTCCGTCTGGTGAGGGCGTCAAGGACTACTACGGCCATGCCGGCCTGCGCATGCTGCTGCTGCTGTCCGCCCGTGCCTCCCGTGGATGGTAAGTCGTCGTCGTAGAAGGCCCGTGCCGCCAGCCGCACCAGCCGGTTGAAAGGTTCCACTGAGGTCATGGCGGTGGCATGAAACTCGGATCTTGATTCCCTAGGGCCGGGCCGGGAGATTTTATCGATTCCATTGCCCGCCGTCTCCGACTCCGGGTTGGAAAGTGGAAACCTACTCCTACGTCGGTTCGTGTCCCAAAGGAACTCTTGGGCCAGTTGGCCTCGTATGCCATATCGGATGGATGACAGCTGGCCGGGCAGGCCCCCATTACCGATTCCTTTCGATCCCGATCAGTTATTCCTGATTTCCAGCCTTTCTTTAAGCGGAAATCCTAGACCTACGGAATTGCTTTTACGGAAAGGGTATGCTAATCGTGATTTAATTAGTGCTTCTCTTGTTGTTCCCGGCCAGCTGTCATCCATCAGATTGGGTCTATCCTGCCATCGGGATAGACAAGGTCTCTTAGGATTTTTTTTCGGGCTACGGGCCTCTCTAGAAGCCTCTCTAGAAAACCGCGACGATCTGACCGACCTTAATCAAAAATACAAAAAAAAAACTAGACAGCAAGGGTAGGGCAGGGCACGATCGATGGAGCCAGGGAGCAAGCGATTGATGGTTTCCGGCGATGACGCCGGCGTCGTGCTGTCGCCGGACGTGCTGTGGGAGGTCCTGCTGCGCGTCCCGGCCAAGCCGCTATGCCGCTTCCGCTCGGTCTGCCGGTCGTGGCGCTCCCTCTTCTCCGACCCGTCCTTCACCAAGGCGCACGCTGCGATGCGCCCGGGCCTCATCGTCGCCCTCGCCGGTGACAACGACCGCATCGACATGACGGACCTGTCCGGCAACGTTGTCCGACGGATAAACATCGCGCCTGAAGACGTCAGCATACCGCAGAGCTCGCACCCTGGCCCGTTCTACCTTCTCCTCGAGGGCAACCGCGCCCGCGTGGTTGACCCGGACACCGGCGCTGTCATCTCCACCTTGCCCGCAAACCATCTTCAGCGCAGCGCCGGATGCCGCTTGGATGAACCCTTCTATGCGCTCGGTCGTGTTGCCTCCACGGGCCAGCACAAGGTCCTCCGCGTCATTACCCGCCAATATTCCCCGGTAGACCGGCACATCGAGCAGCACTATGACGTGTTCACCCTCGGCGGGCGGTGCTGGAGGCCAGTGGCGAGCGCCCCATTCTGCGTCGTCGAGTTTCACGCAGCCCGCCGGCTCGCCTTCGCTCACAACGCTGTCATCCAAGGTGTGGTCTACTTCATGCCCGACGACATCGTGATAGACACAAACTGCGTCATGGCATTCAACCTTGAAACCGAGGAGTGGAGGCCGGAGACACTTCCAGGTCCTCCCGCAATCAACAACACCGATAAGTATTGCCAACTGAAACTAGCCAAGTTAAATGGCCGCCTAGTTATGATTCGTCAGTTCGATAACTTCCAAGATGTACCCACGGTAGAGGTAGAGATAGACCTGTGGTTCGCCACAGACCTGGAGAAAGGCGTTTGGGTCAAGGGGCACACCATAAGACTGGAATTGCCGGTGTCGGAGAATTGGTTTTTTGCACCAGACGTCCACCTCTTGAGCGTATTGGACGACGGCAGGGTGGTTTTTTACTACTCCGCACACAACTTTTCTGGCAACTGGGTCTGGCGAACACGGATTTATGATCCAAGAACCAACTCTTGTACAGAGGTTCCTCAGCATGGAGTTCGCTTTATTTCTGGGATGTACAGAGGAAGCATGCTGTGCTTGGAGAGTCAGTGAACCATGGGGTGTTGGATTGTGTTGTGCCACATAAAGCCGGTTGCAGAACTATATTTCATACTCCAATCAAGTAATGGTAGAAAATTTAGTACTCCCTTCGTCCCAAAATAGGTGACTTGGATTTGTCTAGATTTGGATGCACCTAGACATATTTTAGTGTGTAGATACATTCGAATCTAGACAAATCCAAGTCACTTATTTTGGGATGGAGGGAGTAGTAGTAATATCAGTTGCATCCTGTAACCATTAGCAAATACATCATGAATTTCTTCTACGTAGCTCTACATACTCACCTTGTGTCTCTCCGATGGCACACCTGTCAGATGAGTAAATATCATACAGCAGGAGGGTCTAGCATCACAATTTTTCTTTTGAGGCAAATAGAATCACAATTACGGTTATTGGATGGCATGATTTACCTGAGGAAGTTACTGGTAGCCCGGAAACACTTCTTTTAATTACATCAAGTATAATTTGAAATGAAAAGATATTTGACTAGATTTTGTTAAAATGAGTAAAATATGTTGCATTCGCACTAACTTTGCTCAGACCGATATTTTCCTCTATTGTGAGTTTGTGACCTTTTGCGACAGTATCACTCTGATAACTGGCCGTTGTTGAATTATATACCATCAGGTAGCATAACCCTGGATGGCACACAGGTGTGTACCACTAAATCAGAAATACATCATGAATTTCTTGTACCAAACTCTAGATACTCACCTCGTGTCTCTCTTGGATGGCCCACCTGTCAGCCGAGCAAATATCATACAACACGAGGGTCTAGCATCACAATTTTTTCTTGAGGCAAATAGAATCACAATTACGTTTACCGGATGGCATGATTGATCTGAGGAGGTTACTAGTAACCTAGAAATACTTTCTGTAATTACATCAAGTAAAATTGGAAATCAAAAGTTATTCAACTAAATTTATTTGAAATGAGTAAAAAAAATGTGTTGCATTTGCTCTAACTTTGCTCAGACCGATATTTTCCTCTATTGTGAGTTTGTGACCTGCTACGGTGTTACTCTGGTAACTGGCCATTGTTGAATTATATACCATCCGGTAGCATAACTCAGGATGGAAAACTGGTATGCGTGTGTACCACTGGATCACAGGCCGTCATCAGCTAGGATATCGTGTTTCTTTCTTCAATAAGAAGGATATCACGTTTATGATGAGCATCAGCAGGGCCATGTCGGACCCAGAGAGAGCCTAGTGGGGTGCATCAGTCCCGGTGCTCACTCAAATTTCTCAATTATTTTGAATTTGAAAAAAAATGTACAATAAAAGTGTCTCAGTAAAACTTTGTGTCTGCTGAATCTTTTATCTGGGTCCACACCTGCTGCAAAGGCAGGCGGTGATTATATATCCTGAAGCTGATTGGTTCATTGATTAATTAAGCCACCTCTGCACCTATCCTCATCAATGAAACAGAACTAAATAACACGAGTTGATTAATAAAGTAAATTTGATCATAAGCCGTACTGCCATTAGTTAAGTTTTTGGACAAATCCTAGTTTAATCATGACATCAGGTTAATTTTAGACCAAGTTGTTGCTAAATTGATGGTTAGTAATTAAGGTGGTTGTATGCACCACTTGGTGGTTCTTATTATCGGTTCATGGTATCTTTCTTATTCTGACATAATTCTGCTCTCGAAACTCTGCACTAATTCTGTCTTGTGAATACGCCACGCAGACGTATGCTGAGTCGAAAGGCCATAGCTTTGCACTAAATGCGTCATTCGATGAGCTTGATGTCGCTGCCTATGATGGATTGGTAATTCCTGGAGGCCGTGCACCAGAATACCTTGCAATGGACGAGAAAGTGCTCGATTTGGTTAGAAAATTCTCTGAAAGCAAGAAGCCTATTGCATCAGTTTGCCATGGGCAGTTGATTCTGGCAGCAGCAGGAGTAGTCCGGAATCGCACATGCACCGCGTCTCCTGCTGTTAAACCAGTTCTGGTTGCTGCTGGTGCCAAGTGGGAGGAAGCTGATACTATGGCAAAATGTGTCGTTGATGGTAATCTCGTCACGGCAGCGGCTTATGATGGTCATCCTGAGTTCATCAGCCTGTTTGTGAAAGCACTTGGAGGCACCGTAACAGGCTCAGACAAAAGAATACTCTTCCTTTGTGGGGTATGTTCCACGAGCCCTAGTCAGTTTAATTAATATTCCTCGTGTCTTGTTTCTCATTCTTTGTCAGAAACAATTCCCACTGTACTAAGCCTTATTTTCGTTTTAACCACACTCTGAATAGGATTACATGGAGGATTACGAGGTCATGGTCCCGTTCCAGTCTCTCCAAGCCCTTGGCTGCCACGTCGATGCAGTCTGCCCTGACAAGAGTGTCGGGGACAAATGCGCGACAGCCATTCACGACTTCGAAGGCGACCAGACTTACAGCGAGAAGCCTGGCCACGACTTCCCTTTGAACGCGTCGTTCGACAGCGTGGACTTTTCGAGCTACGACGCGCTCGTGATCCCCGGTGGACGTGCCCCCGAGTACCTGGCGCTGGATGATAGGGTGCTTAGGTTGGCCAAGGGATTCATGGATGGAGGAAAGCCGGTCGCGTCGATCTGCCATGGCCAGCAGATACTCTCTGCTGCTGGGGTTCTTCAGGTACGTGGGGACCGATATTCCATTTCGCTGCTCCTGCTGTAGTACCAATTTTACTCGTCCTGGTTAGAGCATGCCCCGGCTCTGAACAAAACAAAACAAAACAAAACACAATTTCTTCAGGTACGTGCTAAACTGATATCCGTTTGCTGTTCCTGCTCTGCATCAGTTTTACTGTGCCTGGTTTACAGCATGCTCTGCTTTGAACAAAACAAAACAAAACACAATTGTTTTTTGATGAAAAGAAATCTATTACTCCCTCTGACTCATATTACTTGACTTGGATTTGTCAAAATTTGGATGAATCTATATTCTAAATAGTGTCTAGATTCATCCAAATCTAAAAAAGTTTGAGTCAACTAATATGGGTCGGAGGGAGTATTAATTCCTGAACTCCTGATATCTGATAGTAAAATGAAGATGTAAACATTGTTTTAGGACAGATGTAAATGGTCTTTTTATTGTTCACCGACTCGATCCTGGAGGCATGAATGAAACTGATTTCTCCCGGCATTTTTCTGTCTATGCATGCATGACAATTGTGCAGGGCAGGAAGTGCACCGCGTACCCAGCCGTGAAGCTGAACGTGGTGCTCGCCGGCGCGACGTGGCTGGAGCCGGACCCGATCCACCGCTGCTTCACGGACGGCAACCTGGTGACGGGCGCGGCCTGGCCCGCGCACCCGGAGTTCGTCTCGCAGCTCATGGCCCTGCTCGGCGTCAAGGTCTCCTTCGCGTGAGACACAGCCGCGTTCCGATCCGCGAGGTGCCCCAGCCTCCGTGCGTTTTGAGATCATCATACACACCCACCCAGGTAGATATTGTGCTTCTGTCATCGACCGTGCCTGCGATGTCTCATACACCTCATACCCTTGTCCTTGAGTCTTGAGACTGTCTGTGTACTTTCTGCACCTATATATATGCTGCCGCTCCGTAGGTCTTCTGACGCTGTGTGTGTGTGGTTGAAATAATAAGGGAAAGCTAGAGTACTCTGTTTTACAACTGCTGCAGCCTAATTAGCGTGCTTCTCCAGTACTCTCTTCTGCGTAGAACACGGCCAGAACAGGCCTCTACTCGTTGGCATCTGCAAAAAAAAAAAAAATCGTTTTGTGGCTATGGCACGTACGCTTGCTGAAGGTGGTGAAATTAGGTGACAGAGATAATAGCCGCCGCGCCGCTGCTGCGTTAGCAGCCGGATTAGCTCGGTCGACACTCGACACTGCATCTGTCCGAGTGGCCGGCGCGTCTGATTGATTGATTGATCATTAACAATGATTCCAGAGTGCGCGAGTCGGTTAGTCGTGTTTTAGGTCGACGACGACGCACACGTACGTACATCATGTGTAGCTAGCCGACGCGACAGCGCACAGTGGCACCGAAACGGGGTGGCAAAACCGCTGCCTCTCATGCCTTGCAAAAATGCCATGATGACGAAAGACAGCCGATCCCCAAATCGATCGGCGTTGGCGACCACTCGGCAACTGGCAGGTAGGAGTAGTATATATCCTGGGAAAGCCTCCGCCGCACCTTCGCTGAAGATCGCGTACGAAAAAGGATGGCGATCCCGAGCGCTTTCTGGCGTGGCCGATCGACGATTGCTCCCGGCTGCTGCTTCGCTAAGCTTGCTTCTTTTGCTGGGCTTTTGGCACGGCCGCCGGCCGGCCGGTTCATACCCATCGACCTCGCACCCACCAACCAAAGCTGCAGTCGTCCACACCACATTCCACATCTACCTAATATTTTTCGGTAGCCATGGCGTGAAGCCTAGGTATACTTTTTTCTTATAAAACAGCAAACTCATTGCAGACGCACACATACATACATACACCATTATAATAGGCACACACGCCACATACCCCGGACTGCCAACCGGGGTCATGAAGGTTCAACATAACGAAATGCCACTGAAAAGGTAAGCCGCTTCGACGAGTAACACATGGCATCAAACCTAAGTTTTTTTGTCCGGGACGTATATAGGCACCTAAATATATATAGACTTCTCTCAAACAAAGCTTCGCGTTTATAAATAAAGCACAGGTGAGACCGTCACGGCTGCATAGACAACGCCCAAAGGATGATACACAACATGAAGCACGAGGCTGGAGAACCCAAGCCTAAGACTAAAACAAGAAGAAAAAGAAAAGAACTCAACGGCAGTGTGCAACTGGGGCGACCACCAAAGAAGTACCACCACATGTCCCGCAGTCCAAAACATCTGCGTACCAAGACAACACCTCCAAGAAGGGAGTAGCGACGACATCTTTGTCCGGGGCCTAGGGTTTCCCAGATGCAGGTGGGGAGGATGCCCTCGACACCCTTCAAGAAGGAAGGTGATACCCGCGGGCGTCACCGTGCCGGAGTCAACAGACAAGGATTTCTCCCGACCCCTCCAGAACCACACTCCCGAGCACTTTGAAAAGCACCACCAATCACGTCACCCACGGACACACGCCATCCCGGTCGTGGGATCGCCACCGCCGTCACACCATGAACCACGAAGCCGATGGGATCGAGAGGGAGACTATCATGAGGGCGGCACGCCAACAACGCGGGAGGAACAACTCCACCACCCGGCGGTGGTAGCCGACCGGATGCAAGTGCAAGACACACCAGCCCTACGGCGGCCGAGCCCGAAGGCTCGTGAAGTCCCGCCCGCCGACTGCGGCAAGGGTGCCACCAACACGCCAACGCCGCCTGCACTTACTCCTCCGTCCACCAGGGGACCCGCCATCACAGCAAGTCCCGGCCACCAAGCAGCAGCGCCGACGCCATCGAGCTCACCCGGGCCTGCCGAACCGTCGCCGGTCAGAGAACCCCCGTAGCAAGACACCTCCCGGAGCCGCCTCCACCGAAGGACCATCCATGCAGCCCACCATCCGGGACCGCCGCCTCGGCGTCCAAGATCTCTCCTTTGACAAGACCACGCCCGATGACACCTACACCAAAACGAGCCAGAGGATACAAGGACAATCCACCAGCACTAGGACGGGGATTCAACGAGCGGTCCATGACGGCAAGTTAACTCCGCAACCCCCAATGACGGGAACTACTAGGTGGACGCCAGTTCTAGGCCATACCGGCTTCGATCTAGCACCCCGACCATACCATGGTCAGGGGGTGGGCTCCCAGACCCGCTGGTAGCCCCTGAAACCCGCAAAGGCCGCTAGGCCCGCCAACCCAGATCGGGCCTAGGTGGGCCTAGATCTGGGCCGAGGCAGGCCCTGCAGTCTCCAGGCCAGCTCCACCCTCCGCCCTCGTCTCTGGCGGACGAATCCGCCGTCCTCTGTCCCTGTCCCGGAGTAGGAGGCGCCAAGGTCCCGGTCGTCGCTGGCAGAGGATCACCCGAAGGGGCCATCGCCGCCAAGGTCGTCCTCCTCGCAAGGAGCCCATCCTCGGCGCCCTGCCCCGCCGCCTCCAGACCTCTGAGCCACCACGGCTGGCGCGCTGCGCCCGCAGCCAAAAGCTCGGCTCGAGCTGAGTCCGCCGCCGCAGCCGACCAGCGCCACGAGCCGAGACGAACCAGGGAATACCGCCGCCGCCGGCACCACACAGGCTTTGCCCGGCGGCAAGCGTCGGCGGCGGCGGGAGGGAAGGAGGAGGTGGGGGTCGGGTGCGGCGGCTAGGGTTTGGCTCCTGGTCGCCCCCAAATATATATAGACTTGAGGCCTATCCGAGTTGCGGGAATTCTTAAAACGTCTGAGCATGAAAACCACAGGAATGGAGTTTATGTCCTCCGGAATCCTACAACACTACTAGTAGTAGTAGAAAACTACGGGAAGATCAAGTATTCGTTTGAATCAGAGGCAAAACAAACTAACAAGAGGTCGGAGTGGATGAAAAAATTCCTCCAAAAGTGAGTACAGGTTAATCCTTAAGAAAATTCCTAATGACTCTCCAATCTCGTAAATCAAACAGCCAACATCTATAGGAATACTTCCGAAGGAACCAAATCCTTGACAAGCATTTGATATTCCGTTGAATCAAAGGAACCATTAAGCTCTCGTGTCTATGCGTACCTGACGGGGTGCACGCATGGGACTTCCGGTCAAAATTGACGATGGGATGTGATGTAAACTGTTTCACGATGGGGAGATGATTGAAGCAGGCACGAGGTGACCGAAAATTAGTATATGTCTCGGTTTGGATGGGGAACGCCTTTAAGAGGTAAATAGTGTTTGAGACTTATCTTACTACATTAAGATGTGATTTTCTTTGATGTATCAATTGCATGCATAATAATACAGTAGAACTTTTCAATTGTCTGGAAAAAGATGGGTGAGATAAGATGGAAAAAACTAGGAGAGAACATGACCTAAGCTTTGAATATCCTGGCATTGTGATCAATCATCGCCTAACCTCTTGAAATATCCTGGCATTGTATATGAAGCTACACATGCATGCATGATGATGCATCGCACAACAACACATGCAGCAAGTGGAGCACCGGTGCATGCCATGAGAAGATGGTCCGGAATCAGTAGGGATCTCCATTTCTCTCATCAATCATGAGAGCTTTCTTTTTTAAGCGACAATCAATCATAGCACTACATTCTATCAATATGTATTGTTTAGATCCATGCACACCGGCCATTGCATCATTGCATAACGTGTTGGTCACATGAATAAAGGAAGAATTTCACAAGATTGTAGTCAAAGTAAAGTTGAAATTGCTGCAAATTAGTCCATATATATACAAGAGAAAATCTGTTGATTCCCAATTATATGCAAATCAAACAAGTTATGTTAGAAAAAATTCTGAAGAATTAGTTCTGCATAATCCTAAGAGAAGATGGTCCTGAATCCATAGGGATCTCCATTTCTCACATCAATCATGGGAGCTTTCTTTTTGTAGCGACAATCAACCAGACCAATTTATCATGTATGTATTGTTTATAAGATCCACCTGCCATTGCATTATTGCTCGATAGTATCAGCTAGTATACATCATCTACAGACCAGTGACAATCAGAGCATTCTATATATATCACATTTATGTATTGTTTGGTTGCGCTATAGCAAAACCGCATCATGGTTGTGGTTTTCCATCCTTTCTTTGGTTGTATAATGGCGGTCGTTTGTTTGTGGTTTTGTAAGGCTGAGTCAGGTCGAGTTCTTTTTCTGTAAGACTTACACCCAGTTTTTCCCCTCTTCTATTTAATACATGCACAACCTCTTGCATGATTCAAAAAAAAACCGCTTCATGGATGGTAACGTGTTGGTCATATAAATAAGGGAGATTTTTTTTACAAGATTGGGCAAATTAAAAGTTGTCCATATATAGGAGAAAACCTCATGATTCCCAGTTATGCAAATTATCAAACAAGTCATATAGGAAAACAAATCTTAAGAAAAAAATGGAAAAGGAAGTGTCCAAAAACCATACTAGTACAAAATTTCTTTTGATCAAAACGGCCCTAAGAGTTGGTACGATGAAATAGTATCAGGGCATCTTCACCGGGTTTACCTAAACGGTCCGAGCATGTCCGAATGGGTCTGCGCGGACGCGCGAGACGTACGCGGCGCTCCAGCGGCACGATCCATCCAGACTAATCAGGATGGACCGACCTATTCGTGGCCCAGATCTGATGCATGGATGGGAATGTCCGGACAGACGCGGACACAGACTGGCTTAGATGCAGGCACACATGGGTCTTCTTCTCTTGGGTTGGCTTGTCCGTTTTCGTCCGTTTGGATCGCGCTGCTGTGCGCCGGACAGGCCGGACCACGATCCTAAATCGTCTGTGACCTAACCTAAACAGATTAAAACGTACCATTTGGAATGATCGAATAGATCGGCCCGGTAGAAATGCCCTTGGTCGGTCAATCGCACAAGTCCTAACAAACATGTAAAAGGAGCTGCGCACACAGATATGCATGCATCATGGATAAAAAGGCTTCAGAAAAGCGAGCAGAGTCAGCATTTCGCCCAAGCCTAGCTAACCGAGATCGACGTCGCATCGTGTCGCCTACCCTGTGATGTGATGTAATTCGGTTGTCCCTCGTTTTATACTACTCGTACCGAATACCATATACATCCACATCCCCCAGCAGGATCTTCCAACCTAGACACATGTGTGTATCTTTTGCAATATCTTGGTCTTATTAGCGCCAAGCATAACTGCTATCTCTACGGAATACATCCACCCCATCTTTGGATCTTCAGGGCTGGAAACTCAAAGGCTAGTTCTCCCTACACGTCGGTCCCTCTACTAATTTGTTGCCCTATTTACTTCAGTGGCTGGGGATCGACCGGGGACATCTTCCTGCTGTCTGCCTTTTTTGTTTCTAGTCTACAACTCGCGCTGAAAAGTGTGGTCCTTTTTCGTGGGACTTGAGGATCTGCGTGGATGCGACAGCTCTCCTAGTGAGTTGATAGCATAAAACTACCACTTTACACGTTAATTTTTCCATTTTATACAGGTCGTTCTCGCAATCGCAAAACGGTACGACATTGGGACCTTGATTGTCGCAATATGTATTGATCGCCCTCCGATAGCGAATTGACACCGCCTAAGACACGCGGGTCCACCTGTCAGGGCCACGTGGCAATGCGAGACAGCGTGCCATTTGCCGTTTTGCACGCAGGTCCTCAAGTTTTGATAGAAAATTGCGCAGAAGTCCCTGACACTATTAAAACCTTCATAACTTTTGAATATGAATTCAAATGAAAAAGTTTAAATACGAAAAGTGCTCATAATTTTTTGAAATTTTAAATATAAACTTTATTTATTATTTTATATAATTAAAACCTGAAACGACTCGTCACATAGCCTGCATGTGCTCCTCGATTCCTTCCTGGCTGCACCCCTCGTCGCCCGGGGCCTGAACCTTCCGTGAGTAGCCAGCGTGCGACAACTGATTCCACTTCTGCACAAGTACTGTGTCCGTCTTGTCTTGGGGCCTACGGCCTACCCCCCGCGCGGCGATATTTTGCGGCTAGGCTAGGCTAGGCTTGAAGAGGTGGAGGGGAATCCCAGGCACAGGACAGAAGAAGCAGACAACGGATCCAGCTCACACATCAGTCTGCAGTCGCCTCCGTCTCTGCTCTGCCACCGTATAATTGGTGGTCTCGTCGCCCAACATGGCAAATTGGCAATTTCACGTGCGTCTAGTACTATCGTTGGAGTAAGTCGGTACTAACAGATCAATTGTAACTTGGAAGCTTGGATGGGTTTCTTGGAGTATTTATTTTTATTAGTACTCCCTTCGGCGGCGCATATTAATTAACTTAAATTTGTCTAGATTTAAATAAATCTAAACACTATTTAGTACTACACGTAGAACCTATGTTGACAAATCGAAGTCAATTAATATGGATTGGAGAGAGTAGGTCGAATCTTGGAATATACGCAGAACCTACTCGATTATACGTCGAATCTTGGAGAGAGTATGTTGGTTATGTTGGCTGTCGACGCGATCATTGCTCTTCATATAATTAGTTAGGCTATGAACATTCACGCGCAATATATGCCCATCATGGTGTGTCACGGCTCGATTATCACGCTAGTATCTGGTCGTGGCCATTCACACAAAGATATGCCCCCACGGGTAGACCAACGAACACGTCACTTAACTGATCCGATCCACCAAACGGGACCGTTAGTTTTGGTGAGCATTTCCCTCTTTCTTCTTTTTTTTAAGAAAGACAAAAGGCTTGCCTTGATTTATTAATAGGGAGTGTGTGTGGGAGGTTCTTAGTTTTATTACGACACATCGCGCATAAAAATCACTCTCCCGACATCAATTTATCCAAATGTTCCGCACCTACAAAGGCCCAGGTCTTAGCCTCTAATTTCCCTCTTTTTTCATTCTTTCCCTCTCTTCCAACATAGACCAGTGGGGGAGGTCCTTAGTTTTATTAGTACAACATATCGCGTATAAGAATCACTCTTCCGGCATCAATTTATCCAAATGTTTCGCACCTGTAAAGGTCCAGGTCTTAGCCTCTAATTTTCCTCTTTCTTCATTCTTTCCCTCTCTTCCAACATAGGCCAGTGTACCAGCCAATGGACTTTGCCGAGAAATATCAGGCAAGGGCTGATCCATCGACGTCCAATTAATGTTGCAGGGAGTGGTCCACGCATGTGAATCCCTCTGGCACTAGCTATCTAGCTACTGTAGCTCTGGCTTCCAGGTCTTCTCGCAAAAATGTCGGTATCCCTGGCGTGGTACGCGGACACGCCCACGCGAAAAGGAAAGCGTCAAATTCGGGCCTACGTATGGGCAGTCCAGGGGCGAAACTTTGGTGTCACGGTGACGCAAAGTGTGTGTTTATGCGTGGTGGGAGTACTTGACAATTCAGAATTTCAGATGCTTGCTTTGATTTTCTTCTTCCATCGAAATCTCAAAACACGTGTGGTGAAGAACTCTCCGAGAATACCAAAGCTACATATCGTGCTTAAAAAGATATAGAGACCGTTGTCCTCAAACGTGCCATTTGGATCTCGGCCGGGCTCACGTGAGCTTGGAGTTTTGAAAAACAAATCATATTTCGAGCTTTTACAGAATTATTGTTGTATTACATGTACAGATGCACATGATCTATGCACCTAGTATAATGTAATCGTTACGAAATATAGACGAATATGAATGAAAGATGTTAATTAAAGTATTGCTAAAAGAAAATGTACACATTTGTGGAATTATTTTCAAATGTTTAGGAACTCTTAGATTGGAGTAGTTCAAGAAATTTCGAGCTAACTTGAGTCCAACCTATAGATCGCCTCACACCTTCTCCTATTGTTTGTTCGAACCATAGGGACGTTTATAGATGTATACTCCGTATTTGGGATCTCCATGTATTCTAATATGGTGGAATTTTTTAAGCTCCACCTCATCTAGAGGGGAAGGTTAGCAAGCGAAGGCAACCGACCTCCTCGGATAGCCAACACCGAATTAAAAGACAACTATTGTTGCCTCACGAGCTGAACCAAGAACAACGAAGGGAAATCTACATAGTCGAGACCATGCCACAAACACTTTGCATTGTAGAGCAAAGCTGAGTCGAGCCACGCCCCGAGCACAAACCCGCCAAAGACATAGAGAAATACGCCACCTAAAGAACCCCGATCGGATGATGTAACATCCCAAAAATACTAAACTTGGATCATCAAACTCTAATCATCAAATTTAGGGTTAACAAAAACTTTTCTAAATAAAAATATGAATGCATGCATGAGAGTATGCATTTCATTTTGAATTCTTTTGAACTACCTTGTTTGTGTGTTTCTTTGCTTGTAAAATGTTTCTTAGGTAAAATAAACATCATCTAAACATTTCCCAAACTTTTCCCAAAGACAAATAAATCAAAACAAAGCTAAATGAGTGAATGGTCATTTTGACCAATTTAACTCCCATGCCTACTTTGGCTGTCTCAAACTTTCAAAACCTAACAGAAACTTTTCTGGATCTTTGCACCCCTTGATTGTACTCATAACAAAGTATCAAGGCCCACCTTGTGATCATCCAAAAACTTTCAAATGCATAGTTTAAATGACAATTCAAAATTGAATCTTTATCATATGGGAAGATCCCACTTTTTCAAAAACCACTCAAACAAGCTCAACTTTCAAAACCCAAGCATCTGCAGACTCACCAGCATTAACCTAGCACACACACCAAAAATCTTTTTAAAATTCAAAACCTGAATTCATGCGGCCATTTCATCAAACACTTGGCAGACACAAATCAAACAAAATAAAAACACTATAGTGTGTAGTGTTTTGAGCCTAACCGGTTCTCTATCTAGCTCAGAACCAGCTCAGTAGATCATCTAGCAAGATTAACCAAGCACTAGCACCACTGTGAGCTTGCCAAAACCATCAATGGTGAACAGCCGAAGCCATCCTTGCCACCCACATGTCGACAGAAAGCTAGGGAGGAAACTAGCTGTACCAACCTTGTCTGAGAGATCACCCATGCTTCACCGTCCCCTCTCGACCAGCCTCGCCAAGACGCCGAAAGCATGCGCTAGAACGCCGCCATCGGCCAAGCCGCATCAAGCGCCGCCTTCGCCGCGTGCATACACGATCGCCACCATCCCAGGAACACGCCAGACATGCCCATTACACCGCCCGTGCCCCGTAGCCACCGCTCGCCGTCGAAGAAGCCGCCTCTGCTGCGCAGAGCGTCGCGTGTTCCACACCAAACCGCACCGCCCCTACGCGCGCATTAAAGCCGTAGAGCATCGCCAGGAGACCACCAAGCGATCGCCACCACCGGCCATGCCTCTAGCAGCCCGTAGCCATGTCGCCACCTTCGCCCGCCCATGCCGCTCGGTCTCACCGTCGCGATTATAAATAGAGGCCTCCCCCGCTCGAATTCTTCACACCATTCCACTCCTCTCTCACCCAGAACCATCACACCTCAGTCCCGGAGCAAGGCGAGCAGCGCATCACCGGAATTGCGCCAGAGCAGGCCGCCTCTGGAGAAGAAGGGCGTCGTCGATTTCGTCCACCCCAGGAGCTTCCACGACCATCCCTGAGTTCGCCGTCGTCGACTTCGTCGTTCGCCCGCCTCGCCGACCCTCGCCCGAACCCCGGTGAGCCCCCAGCAACCCCCACTGGCCGCGCTAGGTTTCTGTCTTGCCGGCGTTGCTCAACGTCGACGATGACTCTCAGCCGTTGGATTAGAACCAGATCGAACGTCCCATAGTGCCCCGTACCACTTCGTGTTTAAAGAGCCACTGACTAGTGGAACCCCCCTGTCAGCTGAGCCCCACGCCGCGGAGTGTCACTGGGCCGGCCCGTTAACCTTTCCCGCGCAGCCCGGTTATTTGAATTTAACCTTTTCCATTTTATTTCAAACACACTTCTGTACCCAATTTCAAAAATCAACCCAGGTCGATTCAGTGAACCAAATTTAATGAAACCAATTTTGTTAGAAAGGTCTGGAAATGCTGAATCCAAGCCCGTTGGATTCAAGTCATTTGGATCTATAGATCATCCATGGTAAAAATAACAAGACAAAAGCTTTTCTGTATTCAAACATTTTTCAAATTAAAACCATGATAGCTTTTGAGTTGATTCCAACTCTCAAAAATCACATTTAACCATACCTTTCAGAATATATAAAAATATATAGGTTTACTTACAGAAAGAATGTTCAAGTAATAGAAGAATGCCCCATAGGAATTTCTAGCCACTTTAATTAATTAAAATAAAAGGGTAAAACCTTATTAAATTATGACACCACTTTAAATTACATTCCCATGGACTAAAATATGTGGTGATAACATGTGTCAACATGACCCCATGATTTGGTTTGGATAATATTAAATCTTAAGTAGTTTTTCAATGAGTAGAAATTACTTTTCTAAAAATAAAAGGAATTAAACCAAACTTTAATCTTGTAATATTAGTGATGATGTTATGTCATCTATAGGACCCTTTTGTGTGATGATTGCAAGTAGTTAAGTATTGTTTGGTGATTGTGTACCTCGTATTTATTTATAGACGCTAGTACCGACCAAGGATACGAGAAGGAAGGAGGATACTACAAAGAAGAAGCCGAGGAGAACTTCAACCACTGCTCTGCACAAGGCAAGCTTTATTAACTAAGTGGACCAATGCAAGCTAACACTTGCAAGATACCCTACTAATGCAAGCTTATACTGATACTTATGCAAGCTAATACTTGCTTGTTACCATGACCACTATATGCCTTAAGCATATGTGATCATATCCACTTGATAAACCAATCCTAGTTTTACTTGCAAGCTTATTACTTTATTTCTTTATCAAAGCTCTTACTTAGAATTACTGGAATAAAGGGTAGATACTAGAAGGATAATTGAAGGTTGCATAAATAGCATAAAACTTGGCCTAAGCTAGATAATCTTAATGTCATCCTAAGGAATAAGATTAAACTTAGTTAAACTCCACTAGTGTACCACCCCTCATTAGTGCTTACCCCCACTTGTAGATGCTAGTGCTAAGCATAAAACTTGATCAACTTTAGATGGGAATACTTGGTGGAAAAATGGTTATGAAAACCTTGGAATGATGGATCATTCTATTGAAATGTTTTGGACATGTGTTTCCGAACACTTGATGATTTTGGTGATGAAAATGATGAGGCATGAGCCTTAGCCCTTTATAAAACTGATGGTTGTCTGGATGCGATACCATTCCAATTTTATCGCATAAACCATAATACCCAAGATTGGGTAGGGCTTGACTGGAAACTTATATACCTTAGTATTAGTTCCCTCACGGCCAAGGTCTGAGCCGAGGCTACCTTGTGAAGATTGTCCACATGCGATTGCACCCAAGATGACAGTTGGTCATGGTTGGGAGGCCAAACTCACAGGAGAGGTGCTTATACTAGGGCGTGTAATTGAAAGGTTAGGATTGATTATCTGCATACTGAGTATGGTAAATTCAGGATTTGTTCCTGACAGATGTATCGAATGTTGTGGTGAAAGTGTAAAATCTCTGCAGAGTGTCAAACTATTCGAATAGCCGCGTCCGTGGTTATGGACAGTTGGAGTGGCCATACTGTTTCCCCCGTCAGATGTTTTCAAAAGACTTGTGAAATAAACTGAGACTTTGACTTGACCACAACAGGGTTGTGGCATGAGATACAAGTTCCCACTTAGATGTTATAAACTTCAATTAGCTCTCTTACTTCTGAACTTAGTAGAGATAAATCTAGCTTTTTGCAAAATAACCCTAGATCTTAGTGTCCTATTACAAAAACCCCCCTTTCACTTGTTAGTATTAGTTTGCGAGTACTTAAAGAGTACTCATGGCTTTGTCCCTGGCTATTGCCGTGGCCAGACTATGAAGAGGAGTACCTGGATGATGGACCCCAGGAAGGTTATGACAACTAGGATCATCTCCCATCGTCAGCATTGCCTGTGAACCCCGAAGATGGAGCTTCGCCTACGCTACCGTTATTATTACGTACTCCACTGCTTGAAGTTGTATTAAGAACTGGATCATGAGATCCCTATTTGTGTAAGAACTTATGTATGGTTTGTAATGGATGATGTACTGTGGTATCCAATTCTATTATGTCTCGCAAAAATGGTAATCCTGGGATTGCGATGTATGGCATAACAGGCATCTGGGATTAAAAATCCGGGTGTTGACAAGTTGGTATCAGATCCATCCTGACCATAGGAGACCCTAGTTAGGCTGGACGTTTGAATCAAAAACTTAGCTTCAAAACCAAAAGAAAGCAAATATTTACAAAAACTTATTCTCATTCTTACCACTTGGACTCTTTCATAAAAATTCACGCTAGCAAATATTTACAAAAACTTATTATCATTCTTACCTTTGGACTCTTTCATAAAAATTCACGCTACTCCAAAATTATTTCAAAGCTTACATCAAATTTTGCACCCTAGATCACTTTTAGTAAAACTCACAACTACGCTACTGCCCAAATGTAGTGAGTAGTATTCGGTCCCACTATATCGTATTTTCTAGAATGGTTCTTAAAACCATCTGTGTTTCTTTGTTGTGGTGTGTGTTGTACTGGTGCTATGAATGAATGAATGAAAAGCAAGTTGCTAGAAAATCGGAGTAAAACTTTAAAAACTTTTCAAAGACCCAAGACCTTAGAAATTTCCCTCTTTTCTCACGATCTATCTCAATCTTCAGATGCCACATGGAGGAAGTGGTTCATCCCCGGACCCGATGTTGCAGATTCTGCAAATGTTGACTTCGGACCGCGAAGCTGAAAGAGCTGAACGTCAAGCCAACCTAACCACCCTGCAGCAGATAGCCCAGCTAGCCCACAACAACCAAGGCCACGGAAATCAGGACAACCATGGATCTAAACTCAAGAATTTCCAGAATACCAACCCACCTGTTTTCACTAAGTCGGAAGAACCCCTAGACGCTGATGATTGGTTGCAAACCATGGAAAATAACCTAGAAGTCGCTGGAGTGGAAGCCAATGAAAAAGTTCTGTTCGCCACCCACTATCTAGCCGGAGATGCCAGGGCATGGTGGAACAGTGTTCGCGCAATGACCGGAGGCCAGATGATGACCTGGGAGGAATTCAAGGTCAAGTTTAGCAGAACCCATGTGCCACCGGGTTTGATCAAGAGAATGAGAGACGAGTTCAGAGAACTGAAGCAAGGACGGATGACCGTAGTGGAATACCGTGACAAATTCTTGACATTAGCTAGGTATGCCCCGGATGAGATCGACATCGAAGCCAAGAAGAAAGAAAGATTCCTGAATGGTCTGCACGATGAGATGTAGACAGTGTTAGTCAATATCCCCTTTGCGGATATTGAAGCCTTTGTCGACTCTGCTATCCAGATGGAAGGAAAGATCAACCAAGCCAATGAGAACCGCAAGCATCATATGATGCATCAGCCAAGAACCCATCAGACCCCAAAGTATCACCCTAACCCATCTCCAGGATTTTCCCCAAGAACCAACAGACCCCCGATGAACCGTCCGACCTATCCCAACCGTGGAAACCCTAGACCCAGAGGAAATCACAACAACCCCGGCAACTCTAGCAATTTCAACCGTGCCCCACCCAAGTTCAACAACAACAATGCTACCGCCAACACCAACATTGCCCCGAGGACTGGAAGCAATGTTGTGCCTGTAGCAGCAAAGGACAAGTCGCAAGTGACTTGTTATGACTGTGGAAATAAAGGCCACTATTCCAACAAGTGCCCCAACAAGAAGAATGTCGCAGCACCCAATTCCAACGCCCCAACTCAGCAGCAGCGTCGTGTTCAGCCAGGAAGGAGATTTGCCCCAGGGAATTCACTCAACCGCAATGGCCGTCTTTTTCTCATGCATGCTGAAGAAGCTCAGGAAGCGCCAGACGTCGTGCTAGGTATGTTTTCTGTTAATTCCGTACTTGCACGAGTGTTGTTTGATTCCGGTGCATCGCACTTATTTGTCACCAAAGAATTTGCATGCACTAGTAAAATTCAACCAACAAAACTGAAGCATGTTATGATCGTTCAAATTCCCGGATCAACCACCAAGGCTAGGCAAATTTGCAAAGCCGTCCCTATCCGAATCCATGGCATAGATTTTTATGCTAATCTGATAGTACTCGGAACTAATGGTTTGGAAGTAGTACTAGGAATGGATTGGATGTCCTAACATAAAGGATTGATTGACTGTGCCAAGAAAGCCATAACCATGACCAGTATAGCCGGAATATCAGTCGAGCATATCTCTGAAACCTTACCTCGCCAATTCAAGTGTAACAAGAGTATAGCCCAACCTACCATTGACCAAGTCCGGATAGTCTGTGAATACCCCGATGTATTTTCAGATGTTTTGCCCGGTATGCCCCCAGATCGGGATATCGAGTTTATCATTGAACTAATCCCCGGAACCGGACCCATAGCCCAGAGACCCTATAGTATGAACCCGTCAGAGCTAGCAGAACTGAAGAAGCAACTGGATGCCATGCTGGAAATAGGATTGATTCAACCAAGTGCGTCACCATGGAGATCACATGTCTTGTTTGTGGACAAGAAGGATGGAGGTAACTGTTTGTGTACGGATTATAGGAAGTTGAATGACGTCACCATCAAGAACAGATACCCCTTGCCCAAGATAGAAGATTTGTTTGATCAGTTGACCGATGCCAAAGTGTTTTCTAAGATTGATCTTAGGACTAGCTATCATCAACTCAAAATTCGGGCAGAGGATATTCCCAAGACTGCCTTTACCACCAGATATGGATTATACGAGTATACCGTTATGTCCTTTGGATTAACCAATGCCCCCGCTTATTTCATGAATCTCATGAATAAGATTTTTATGGACTTCCTGGATAAGTTTGTCGTTGTTTTCATCGATGACATTCTGATTTATTCCAAATCAGGAGACGAACATGAGCTACACCTAAGGACCATTCTTGGAACCCTTAGAGAGCATCAGCTGTATGCAAAGTTTAGCAAATGTGAATTCTGGTTACAGGAGGTAGGATTCCTCGGTCACATTGTATCAGCCGGAGGAATTGCCGTTGACCCTGCCAAAGTGAAAGATATAGAAGATTGGCAAGCCCCAATCACTCAAACCCAAGTTCGTGCATTTCTCGGGTTGGCAGGATATTACCGCAAATTTGTAAAAGGATTCTCGAGTACCGCCAGACCCATGACCCAATTGCTGAAGAAATACAAGAAGTTTGAATGGACCGACAAATGTGAAGCGAGTTTTCAAGAACTCAAGAGAACATTGATTTCAGCCCCAATCTTGATCATGCCAGATATCACGAAGCCTTTCGATGTGTATTGTGATGCATCCAAGATCGGTCTTGGATGTGTGCTAATGCAAGTAGGCAAAGTTATATCTTATCTATCTCGACAACTGAAGCAACATGAGCAAAATTACCCAACCCATGACCTCGAACTCGCAGCCATAGTTCTAGCCCTGAAGACATGGAGGTATTACCTGATGGGAAACCGTTGTGAGATCTATACGGATCACAAGAGTCTGAAATATATATTCACTCAGAAGGAGCTGAATATGAGACAGATAAGACAGATTGAGCTAATCAAGGATTACGATCTGGACATTCACTATCACCCTGGTAAAGCCAATGTGGTAGCCGATGCCCTTAGCAGATAGCCGTGCCGCTTGAACTCCATGATTTTGAAGGAGCAACCAAGTTTGCACAAAGAGATAGAAGATTTTCGAATGGAATTAGCAAGTGAAGGATTTTTGGCTAGCATAGAACTCCAGCCCACTTTGATCAGTCAGATCAAAGAGGCGCAGAAAGGAAATGCTAGTATCGACGGAATCAAGCGTCGTATCGGTACAGGCAAAGTACCTGGATTCACCGAAGACGAAGAAGGAGTTCTGTGGTACAAAGTGTTGGAGATATGCCCTAGAGGCAATAATAAATGTAGTTATTATTATATCTTTGTGTTTATGATAAATGTTTACATTCATGCTATAATAGTATTAACAAGGAAACATTAATACTTGTGTGATTTGTAAACTAAATTAGAGTCCCTAGTAAAGCCTCTTTATAATACTAGCTTGTTGGTTAATAAATGATTGTAGTTTCCCTATCATGAACATTGAGATGTTATTAACAACAAGATCATATCGTTAGGAGAATGATATGATGGACATACTCCTATAGATAAGCGTAGCATAAAGATCAAGTCATTTTAATAGTTCAATTGCTATATGCTTTCTGATACATAGTAACCTAATTCCTTCGACCATGAGATCATGCTTATCACCATCACCGGAAGGATGCTTTGATGACATCAAACACCACACCGTAACTGGGTGGCTATAAAGGTGGCATTGAGTGTTCGGAAAGTATTGGTTGAGACACATGGATCAAGAGTGGGATTTGTCCATCCATATGACGGATAGATATACTCTGGGCCCTCTCGGTGGAATGTCATCCAGTTAGCTTGCAAGCATGTGACTGGCTCACAAGGGATCGCATACCACAGGAACGAGAAAAGAGTACTTATCGGTAACGAGGTTGAACTAGGTATGCATGACGATCAAAACCTCGGATAAGTAAACTATCATGAGACAAAGGGAAATTGGTATCGTATGTAAGTGGTTCATTCGATCGCAAAGTAATCGTAGAAATATGTGGGAGCCATATGAATTTCCAGATTCCTCTATTGGTTATTGTTCGGAGAAGTGTCTCGACATGTCCGCATAATTCACGAACCGTAGGGAGACACACTTAAGGATTCGACGTTGTTGAGTAGTTATGGAATGATGAGTAAGAGACCAAATGTTGTTCGGAGTCTCGGATGGGATCCGAGATATCATGAGGAGATCCGGAATGGTCCGGAGAACAAGATTCATATAAGCAAAGTCCTGTTTCGGGGTTGGAGAATGGTTCCGGTGTTTTCATCGGGAATGTTCTAGAAGGTTCCTAATGTTCGACCGAGGGGAAGGGTACATGAATGTGTCATAACAAGTTGGAATGGTTGCATCATGTACTAGGTGTCATCGCTGAACAAAATAAAGGGTTATATCAAATCCTAGTTTGAAAAGTCAAACGCCAATTTGAAAAGTCAAACGGCTATTTTGTTTGGTGGAGGGAGAGTAGGAAACCTACTTGGGGAGGAGTTCCTCTCCCTCCACCGCCGGCCCACTTGGAGACCGAGTTGGGGAGGGACTCCCCTCCCCTTGGCGCGCCCCCTCCACCTATATAAGGAGGGGCAGGGCTGCCCCTCCAAGACACAACACCACGCCCCTCTAAACCCTAACCCTAGCCGCCGCCCACCATAGCCGCCGCCCTAGGGTTTCTCCCCTAGCCGCCGACTTGGGCTGCCCCAAGCCCTAGCCGCCGGCCCTAGCACCTCCTCCTTGGTGTGTCTAAAACCTAGATCACCGAGGCTCTCTCATAGTCCACCATACTCGCTCCGGCTTAAGGCGAAGCCCTGCGAGATCTCCCCTCTACTTCCGGTACCACGCGCCGTGTCAGCTGCCGCTGAATCGCGAGGAGAGTGCTACAACCTCCGCTGCCTGCTAGAACAAGGGAGAGGAAGGTCTTCGTCGAGTACCGAACGTGTGATCGACTGCGGAAGCGCTGCCGGAATCCGCTCTCGTTAAACACTTTGGAATCTTCGAGGGTGAGTTATTCTATCGACTCGTTGCTACAATCTAGTAGATAGATCTTGGCTTGTTTGTTTGTATGCGGTAGAAAAAAATTTGTTTTCCATGCTACGAACCCCTACAGTGGTATCAGAGCCGTGTCTATATGTAGATCTGTTGCACGAGTAGAACACAATGGTCATTATGGGCGGTGGTGCTTTTATTATCAATTGCTTCTTGTGTACTTTGCATCTTGCGGTATGATGGGATGAAGCGGCCCGGTCTAACCTTACATGACATCGTTCATGAGACTTTCTCCACGCTCAACATGCAACTTGTATTGCATAAGTGGCTTTCTTGGTGTCTGTCTCCCATTATAGTATAGATCCAATTTACAACGGGCACTTGATAGTTCAAACATCAACATTGTGGTTCTTGTTCGTAAGTTAGATCGACACTTATTGAAAGCCCCAAACCACGTAAAATATGCAAAGAAATTAGAGGCGTCTAACTTTGTTTTGCAGGGGTGTGCTGTGATGTGATATGGCCATGATTGTGATTATATTTGATGTATGCAATGTTCCTTATTGTAAGTCGGCAACCGGCAGGAGCCATATGGTTGTCTTTAAATTTCTGTTAAGACCCGCGTGTCTATTCAAAGTAGTTGTAATAGTTGAAGCTGGTGGACGACAACCATCGAGCAGCGTCATTGACCTTGATGCAATGCCGGTGATGATGGAGATCATGTTCGTGCTTGAAGATGGAGATCGGAAGCATAAAGAAGAAAGGCCATATCATATCACATATTATGAATTGCATGTGATGTTAATCCTTTATGCATCTTGTATTGCTTAGTTAACGATGGTAGCATTATAAGATGATCCCTCAAGCACACAAATTTCATGTTTTAAAGTGTTCATCCTTAGTTAGCACCGTTGCTAAAGCTTGTTGTTTCGAAGCACCACGTGATGATCGGGTGTGTTAGATTCTGCAAGTGTATACAACGTGAGCAAGCCAGATTTGCTCATGCGGAAGCTAAGGTTTGATCTTGACGAGCCTAGCATGTACAGACATGGTCTCGAAACACGGATCACCGAAAGGTAAAGCATGAATCATATAGTAGATATGATGAACATGTCGATTGTTCTCCATTGAAGCTACATCAACTCTCGTGATGATCGGTTTTGATGTGGTGGATTTGGTTCGTGTGATCACTAAAACAATGTGAGGGATATTGTTTTGGGTGGGAGTTCACCTAGATTAATTTAACTATTAATTAGAACTCAATTTGTCATAAACTTAGTCTAAAGAATTGCAAATATGTTGTAGATCAATGGCGGCCCCTACCATCAATTTTAATGCGTTCCTAGAGAAAGAAAAGTTGAAAAACAATGGAAGCAACTTCGCGGATTGGTTCCGCAATTTGAGGATTGTCCTCAATCGGTAATTTGACCTATGTGCTGGATGCACCATTGGTGACCCTTTGCAAATGATGCTACCGATGAAGTAAAGAATGTTTACCTCGCTCGGAAGACTCAGTACTCCACAATTCACTGTGCTATCTTGTATGGTTTAGAATCGGAGCTTCAGAAAAGGTTTGAGTATTCAGACCCACATGATATTGTCCGTGAACTCAAATTGATCTTTGAGACTCACGCGGCAGTTGAGAGCTATGAGGCTTCTGAAAAGTTCTTTAACTGCAAGATGGAAGAGGGCAGCTCCGTCAGTGAGCATGTGCTCAAGATGTCTGGGCACGCAAACAAACTTCAAAGCTTGGGTATAGTGATTCCTAATGCTTTGGGGATTTACCGTGTCCTCCAATCACTACCACCAAGTTACAAGAACTTTTTGATGAACTACAATATGCAAACCATGAACAAGCAGTTGCCAGAACTCTTCTCCATGTTAAAATCTGCAAAAGTGGAGATCAAGAAAGAGCACCAAGTGTTGATGGTCAATAATACCACCAAATTCAAGAAAGGCAAGTCTAAGCAAAAGGGACACTTCAAGAAGGGTGGTAAGAAAGTTACCGCACCGACGAAGAAGACCAAGGCTGGACCCAAGCCTGATACTGAGTGCTTTTACTGCAAGGGAGAAGGTCACTGGAAGCGGAATTGCCCAAAGTACTTGGCGGATTTGAAGAACGGCAACATCAAGAAGAAAGGTATATCCGATATACATGTTATTGATGTGTATCTCACTAGTACTCGTAGTAGTGCCTGGGTATTTGATACTGGTTCGGTTGCTCATATTTGTAACTCAAAACAGGTGTTGCGGAATAAACGGAAGCTAGCGAAGAACGAGGTGACGATGCGCGTGGGAAACGGATCAAAGGTTGATGTGATCACGGTCGGCACGCTACCTCTTCATCTACCATCGGGATTAGTTTTATACTTAAATAATTGTTATTTGGTGCCTGCGTTAAGCATGAACATTATATCGGGATCTTGTTTATTGCGAGACGATTACTTGTTTAAGTCCGAGAATAATGGTTGTAAGATTTATATGAGTAATATGTTTTATGCACATGCACCTTTGATAGATGGTCTATTCTTATTGAATCTCGATAGTGGAAATACACAAATTAATAACATTGAAGCTAAACGTTTGAAATCGAGCGATAACTCGACGTATATGTGGCAATCGCTGCCTTAGTCACATTGGAGTGAAGCGTATGAAGAAACTCCATTCCGATGGACTTCTTGAATCACTTGATTTCGAATCACTTGAAAGATGCGAAGCATGTCTGATGGGTAAAATGACTAAGACTCCATTTTTTGGTATGATGGAGCGAGCTACGGACTTATTGGAAATCATACATACCGATGTGTGTGGTCCAATGAGTGTAGCATCGCGCGGTGGTTATCGTTATGTTCTTACCTTCACGGATGACTTGAGTAGATATGGGTATATCTATTTCATGAAACATAAGTCCGAAACTTTCGAGAAGTTTAAGGAATTTCAAAGTGAGGTTGAGAATCAACATAACATGAAGATTAAATTTCTACGTTCTAATCGTGGAGGTGAATATCTAAGTTACGAGTTTGGCGAGCATTTGAAGAAATGCGGAATACTTTCACAATTGACACCGCCGGGAACACCACAACATAATGGTGTGTCCGAACGTCGTAATCGAACTCTCTTAGATATGGTTCGTTCTATGATGTCACTTACAGATTTACCGCTATCATTTTGGGGTTATGCATTAGAAACAGCCGCATTCACTTTAAATAGGGCACCGTCTAAGTCCGTTGAAACGACACCGTATGAATTATGGTTTGGTAAGAAACCTAAATTGTCGTTCCTTAAAGTTTGGGGTTGCGAAGCCTATGTAAAGAAGTTACAGCCGGACAAGCTTGAACCCAAAGCGGAAAAATGCGTCTTCATAGGATACCCAAAGGAAACTATTGGGTATACCTTCTATCATAGATCCGAAGGCAAAATCTTTGTTGCCAAGAATGGATCCTTTCTAGAGAAGGAATTTCTCTCGAAAGAAGTGACTGGAAGGAAAGTAGAACTCGACGAGGTTGTCGAACCTTCTCTCGAACTTGCGATTAGCGCAGCACCGGAGGAAGTTCATGTGGTGCCTGCACCAATAAGAGAGGAAGTTAATGATGATGATCATGAAACTTCGGTTGAAGTTGCTACAGAGCCTCGCAGGTCAACGAGAACTCGTATCACTCCTGATTGGTATGATCCTGTTATGAGTGTCATGTTGGTGGACAACACCGATGACCCTACGACATATGAGGAAGCGATGATGAGCCCAGATTCCAATAAATGGCAAGAAGCCATGAAATCCGAGATTGGATCCATGTACGAAAACCAAGTATGGACTTTGGTGGACTTACCGGAAGGCTGTCGAGAACAAATGGATTTTCAAGAAGAAAACAGATGCTGATGGTAATGTTACTGTCTATAAAGCTCAAATTGTCGCAAAAGGGTTTCGACAGATTCAAGGAGTTGACTACGATGAGACTTTCTCACCAGTAGCGAAGCTAAAGTCTGTGAGGATTATGTTAGCAATCGCTGCATATTATGATTATGAGATATGGCAGATGGATGTCAAAACAGCGTTCCTCAATGGAGACATTGATAAAGAGTTGTATATGATGCAACCCAAAGGTTTTGTCGATCCTAAAGATGCTAACAAGGTATGCAAACTTCAACGGTCCATATATGGATTAAAGCAAGCATCCCGAAGTTGGAATCAACGTTTTGATAAGGTAATCAAAAGTTTTGGTTTTATACAAACTTATGGAGAAGCTTGTATTTACAAGAAAGTGAGTGGAGCTCTGTAGCATTCTTAATACTATATGTAGATGACATATTGTTGATTGGGAATGATGTAGACCTTCTTAATAGTGTCAAGGAATATTTGAATAATAGTTTTTCAATAAAAGATCTTGGTGAAGCAGCTTACATATTAGGCATAAAGATTTATAGAGATAGATCGAGACGCCTAATATCATTGTCTCAAAGTACATATTTGGACAAAGTTCTAAAGAGGTTTGGAATGGAAGATAGCAAGAAAGGGTTCTTGCCCATGTTGCCAAATACGACCTTGAGTAAAACTCAAAGTCCGACAACGGCAGAAGATAGAGAAAGGATGAGTAAGACTCCCTATGCCTCAGCCATAGGATCTCTAATGTATGCCATGCTATGTACTAGACCCGACATTGCATATGCTGTTAGTTTGACTAGCAAATATCAAAGTGATCCAGGAGTGGATCATTGGACAGCGGTCAAAAACATCCTTAAGTACTTGAGAAGAACTAAGGATATGGTTCTTTCTTATGGAGGTGATTTACAACCCGTTGTTAATGGTTACACCGATGCTAGTTGGAACACCGATCCAGATGATTCTAAATCACAATCCGGATACGTATTTACTTTGAATGGTGCAGCAGTTAGCTGGAGGAGTGCAAAGCAAAGCGTTGTGGCGAGATCTTCAACTGAATCGGAATACATGGCTGCTTCGGAGGCTTCACAAGAAGCGATATGGATGAAAGAGTTCATTACAGAGCTCGGTGTGGTTCCAAGTGCGCTGGACCCAATGTCTATCTACTGTGATAACATGGGCGCCATAGCCAATGCGCAAGAACCAAGGTCACACAAGAAGCTGAAGCATATCAAGCTATGTTTTCACGCTATTCGAGAACATGTCCAAGATGGTGACATAAAGATTTGCAAAGTACACACAGATCTGAATGTGGCGGATCCGTTGACTAAACCTCTCCCGAGGGCAAAACATGACCAACACCAAACTGCCATGGGTGTTCGGTATATTACCATGTAATCTAGATTAGATGACTCTAGTGCAAGTGGGAGACTGTTGGAGATATGCCCTAGAGGCAATAATAAATGTAGTTATTATTATATCTTTGTGTTTATGATAAATGTTTACATTCATGCTATAATAGTATTAACAAGGAAACATTAATACTTGTGTGATTTGTAAACTAAATTAGAGTCCCTAGTAAAGCCTCTTTATAATACTAGCTTGTTGGTTAATAAATGATTGTAGTTTCCCTATCATGAACATTGAGATGTTATTAACAACAAGATCATATCGTTAGGAGAATGATATGATGGACATACTCCTATAGATAAGCGTAGCATAAAGATCAAGTCATTTTAATAGTTCAATTGCTATATGCTTTCTGATACATAGTAACCTAATTCCTTCGACCATGAGATCATGCTTATCACCATCACCGGAAGGATGCTTTGATGACATCAAACACCACACCGTGAATCGGGTGGCTATAAAGGTGGCATTGAGTGTTCGGAAAGTATTGGTTGAGACACATGGATCAAGAGTGGGATTTGTCCATCCATATGACGGATAGATATACTCTGGGCCCTCTCGGTGGAATGTCATCCAGTTAGCTTGCAAGCATGTGACTGGATCACAAGGGATCGCATACCACAGGAACGAGAAAAGATTACTTATCGGTAACGAGGTTGAACTAGGTATGCAGAGATACCGACGATCAAAACCTCGGATAAGTAAACTATCGTGAGACAAAGGGAAATTGGTATCGTATGTAAGTGGTTCATTCGATCACAAAGTAATCGTAGAAATATGTGGGAGCCATATGAATTTCCAGATTCCTCTATTGGTTATTGTTCGAAGAAGTGTCTCGACATGTCCGCATAATTCACGAACCGTAGGGAGACACACTTAAGGATTCGACGTTGTTGAGTAGTTATGGAATGATGAGTAAGAGACCGAATGTTGTTTGGAGTCTCAGATGGGATCCGGGATATCATGAGGATATCCAGAATGGTCTGGAGAATAAGATTCATATAAGGAAAGTCCTGTTTCGGGGTTGGAGAATGGTTCCGGTGTTTTCATCGGGAATGTTCTAAAAGGTTCCGGAATGTCCGGCACTCCGGAGGGGAAGGGTACATGAATGTGTCATAACAAGTTGGAATGGTTGCATCATGTACTAGGTGTCATCGCTGAACAAAATAAAGGGTTATATCAAATCCTAGTTTGAAAAGTCAAACGCCAATTTGAAAAGTCAAACGGCTATTTTGTTTGGTGGAGGGAGAGTAGTTAACCTACTTGGGGAGGAGTTCCTCTCCCTCCACCGCCGGCCCACTTGGAGACCGAGTTGGGGAGGGACACCCCTCCCCTTGGCGCGCCCCCTCCACCTATATAAGGAGGGGCAGGGCTGCCCCTCCAAGACACAACACCACGCCCCTCTAAACCCTAACCCTAGCCGCCGTCCACCATAGCCGCCGAACTAGGGTTTCTCCCCTAGACGCCGACTTGGGCTGCCCCAAGCCCTAGCCGCCGGCCCTAGCACCTCCTCCTTGGTGTGTCTAAACCCTAGATCACCGAGGCTCTCTCATAGTCCACCATACTACTCGCTGGCAAGCGAAGCCTGCGAGATCTCCCTCTACTTCCTGCTACGCCATGCCGCCAGAATCGCGAGGAGAGTGCTACAACCTCCTCTGCTGGAACAAGGAGAGGAAGGTCTTCGTCGATCTTGAGCGATCATGAAGCCATTGCGGAACGTAGCCTTGGGAAGGATCTACGCGATCTTGAGATCGGGAAGAGTACGACTACATCACCCACGAGAATCCGCTCTCGTTAAACACTTTGGAATCTTCGAGGGTGAGTTATTCTATCGACTTGTTGCTACAATCTAGTAGATAGATCTTGGCTTGTTTGTTTGTATGCGGTAGAATTTTTTTTGTTTTCCATGCTACGAACCCCTACACAAAGGACGCCTTTGTGTACCAACAGATTCTGAGTTGAAAGAAGTTATTCTGAAGGAGTCTCATGATACTCTTTATTCTATCCATCCTGGAGGAACTAAGATGTATCAAGATTTAAAAGAGCAATTTTGGTGGCATAAGATGAAGAGAGAAATCGGAAGCTATATCGCCAAGTGTGATATTTGTCAGCGAGTCAAGGCAGGACATCAAAGACCCGCTGGATTGTTGCAACCCTTGCAGATTCCGGAATGGAAATGGGATTCCGTTGGAATGGACTTTATCACTGGACTGCCTACTTCTAGTAGGGGAAATGACTCTATCTGGGTCATAGTGGACATATTGTCCAAAGTCGCCCATTTCTTTCTCGTTAAAACCACATATCAAAGTTCAAAGCTAGCGGAGTTGTACATCGCTAGAATAGTTAGTTTGCACGGAGTCCCCTAGAACATCGTATCGGATCGAGGAACTCAGTTTACCTCGAGATTCTGGAAGAAAGTCCAAGAAGGTTTAGGAACCCGCCTAGATTTCAGCACCGCGCATCACCCTCAGACAGATGGACAAACAGAGCGAGTAAATCAAATACTCGAAGATATGCTGAGAGCATGTGTGTTAGAATATGGATCCAAGTGGAAAGATTGTCTGCCGTTTGCAGAATTTTCCTACAATAACAGTTATCAAGCCAGTTTGCAAATGGCCCCATTTGAATTCATGTACGGAAGGAAGTGTCGCACCCCTTTGAACTGGTCGGAAGTAGGAGAGAGTCAGATTTTTGGACCCGATATCCTACGAGAAGCAGAAGAGAAGGTTCACAAGATTCGTGAGCACCTCAAGACCATCCAGTCCAGACAGAAGAGTTACGCCGACAAGAGACGTAGAGACCTCGCCTTCAACGTAGGAGATTTTGTTTATCTGAAAGTGTCGCCATTGAAGGGAATGCAGCGTTTCCAACTCAAAGGAAAGTTAGCCCCCAGATATGTCGGACCTTTTAAGATTTTGAACCGTCGAGGAGAAGTGTCGTATCAATTGGAACTACCCGAAGAGATGTCATCTGTGCACAATGTGTTCCATATCTCGTTACTTCGCAAGTGTCTCGAAGTCCCCGAGAAGACCGAAGTGTTCAAAAATATCGACCACCGGACCATAGAGATCAACGATGACCTGACCTATCCCGAAGTACCCATCCGTATTTTGGAAGAAGCTTTCAGGACTACCCGAACCCGAAGCATCAAGTTTCTCAAGATTCAAAGGAGCAACCACACAGAAGGAAGCTACACAGGGCGCGAAGATCACATCATGACAGAGTTTCCCGATCTCTTCAAATCCTAGGTAATATTTTTCGTCCTTTTTCAAATCTCGGGACGAGATTTTGTTTAAGGGGGGAAGGTTTGTAACATCCCAAAAATACTAAACTTGGATCATCAAACTCTAATCATCAAATTTAGGGTTAACAAAAACTTTTCTAAATAAAAATATGAATGCATGCATGAGAGTATGCATTTCATTTTGAATTCTTTTGAACCACCTTGTTTGTGTATTTCTTTGCTTGTAAAATGTTTCTTAGGTGAAATGAACATCATCTAAACATTTCCCAAAGACAAATAAATCAAAACAAAGCTAAATGAGTGAATGGTCATTTTGACCAATTTAACTCCCATGCCTACTTTGGCTGTCTCAAACTTTCAAAACCTAACAGAAACTTTTCTGGATCTTTGCACCCCTTGATTGTACTCATAACAAAGTATCAAGGCCCACCTTGTGATCATCCAAAAACTTTCAAATGCATAGTTTAAATGACAATTCAAAATTGAATCTTTATCATATGGAAAGATCCCACTTTTTCAAAAACCACTCAAACAAGCTCAACTTTCAAAACCCAAGCATCTGCAGACTCACCAGCATTAACCTAGCACACACACCAAAAATCTTTTCAAAGTTCAAAACTTGAATTCATGCGACCATTTCATCAAACACTTGGCAGACACAAATCAAACAAAATCAAAACACTATAGTGTGCAGTGTTTTGAGCCTAACTGGTTCCCTATCTAGATCACAACCAGCTCAGTAGATCATCTAGCAAGATTAACCAAGCACTAGCACCACTGTGAGCTTGCCAAAACAATCAATGGTGAACAGCCGAAGCCATCCTTGCCACCCACATGTCGACAGCAAGCTAGGAAGGAAACTAGCTGTGCCAACCTTGTCTGGGAGATCACCCATGCTTCACCGCCCCCTCTCGACCATCCTTGCCTCGAAGACGTCGAGCACAGCACCCAGGAACGCCGCGCCCGTGCCTCTTCCAACCGTGCCGAGCATGCGCCAGAGCGCCACGCTTGACCGAAGCCCACAGACCGCACGCCGCCTTCGCCGCGTGCATACACGATCGCCACCATCCCAGGAACACGCCAGACATGCCCATTGCACCGCCCGTGCCCCGTAGCCACCGCTCGCCGTCGAAGACGCCGCCTCTGCCGCGCAGAGCGTCGCGTGTTCCAGACCAAACCGCACCGCCCCTACGCGCGCATTAAAGCCGTAGAGCATCACCAGGAGACCACCAAGCGATCGCCACCGCCGGCCATGCCTCTAGCAGCCCGTAGCCATGTCGCCACCGTCGCCCGCCCATGCCGTTCGGTCTCACCGTCGCGACTATAAATAGAGGTCTCCCCCGCTCGAATTCTTCACACCATTCCACTCCTCTCTCACCTAGAACCATCACACCTCAGTCCCGGAGCAAGGCGAGCAGCGCATCGCCGGAATTGCGCCGGAGCAGGCCGCCTCTGGAGAAGAAGGGCGCCGTCGATTTCGTCCACCCCAGGAGCTGCCGCGACCATCCCTGAGTTTGCCGTCGTCGACTTTGTCGTTCGCCCGCCTCGCCGACCCTGGCCCGAACCCCGATGAGCCCTCAGCAACCCCCACTGGCCGCGCTAGGTTTCTGTCTTGCCGGCGTTGCTCAACGTCGACGATGACTCTCAGCCGTTGGATTAGAACCAGATCGAACGTCCCATAGTGCCGTGCATCGGCGTTTAAAGAGCCAGCAGGCGGAACCCCCTGTCAGCTGAGCCCCGCGCCGTGGAGTGTCACTGGGCCGGCCCGTTAACCTTTCCCGCGCAGCCCAGTTATTTGAATTTAACCTTTTCCATTTTATTTCAAACACACTTATGTACCCAATTTCAAAAATTAACCCAGGTCGATTCAGTGAACCAAATTTAATGAAACTAATTTTGTTAGAAAGGTCTGGGAATGATGAATCCAAGCCCGTTGGATTTAAGTCATTTGGATCTATAGATCATCCATGGTAAAAATAACAAGGCAGAAGCTTTTCTGCATTCAAACATTTTTCAAATTAAAACCATGATAGCTTTTGAGTTGATTCCAACTCTCAAAAATCAAATTTAACCATACCTTTCAGAATATATAAAAATATATAGGTTTACTTACAGAAAGAATGTTCAAGTAATAAAAGAATGCCCCATAGGCATTTCTAGCCACTTTAATTAATTAAAATAAAAGGGTAAAACCTTATTAAATTATGACACCACTTTAAATCACATTCCCATGAACTAAAATATGTGGTGATGACATGTGCCAACATGACCCCATGATTTGGTTTGGAGAATATTAAATCTTAAGTAGTTTTTCAATGAGTAGAAATTACTTTTCTAAAAATGAAAGCAATTAAACCAAACTTTAATCTTGTAATATTAGTGTTGATGTTAGATCATCTATAGGACCCTTTTGTGTGATGATTGCAAGTAGTTAAGTATTGTTTGGTGATTGTGTACCTCGTATTTATTTATAGACGCTAGTATCGACCGAGGATACGAGGAGGAAGGAGGATACTCCGAAGAAGAAGCCGAGGAGAATTTCAACCACTGCTCTGCACAAGGCAAGCTTTATTAAATAAGTGGACCAATGCAAGCTAACACTTGCAAGATACCCTACTAATGCAAGCTTATACTGATACTTATGCAAGCTAATACTTGCTTGTTACCATGACCACTATATGCCTTAAGCATATGTGATCATATCCACTTGATAAACCAATCCTAGTTTTACTTGCAAGCTTATTACTTTATTTCTTTATCAAAGCTCTTACTTAGAATTACTGGAATAAAGGGTAGATACTAGAAGGATAATTGAAGGTTGCATAAAGAGCATAAAACTTTGGCCTAAGCTAGATAATCTTGATGTCATCCTAAGGCATAAGATTAAACTTAGTTAAACTCCACTAGTGTACCACCCCTCATTAGTGCTTACCCCCACTTGTAGATGCTAGTGCTAAGCATAAAACTTGATCAACTTTAGATGGGAATACTTGGTGGAAAAATGGTTATGAAAACCTTGGAATGATGGATCATTCTATTGAAATGTTTTGGACATGTGTTTCCGAACACTTGATGATTTTGGTGATGAAAATGATGAGGCATGAGCCTTAGCCCTTTATAAAACTGATGGTTGTCTGGATGCAATACCATTCCAATTTTATCGTACAACCATAATACCCGAAGATTGGGTAGGGCTTGACTGGAAACTTATATACCTTAGTATTAGTTCCCTCACGGCCAAGGTCTGAGCTGAGGCTACCTTGTGAAGATTGTCCACCTGTGCAGTACCCAAGATGACAGTTGGTCACAGATGTATCGAATGTTGTGGTGAAAGTGTACAATCTCTGCAGAGTGTCAAACTATTCGAATAGCCGCGTCCGTGGTTATGGACAGTTGGAGTGGCCATACTGTTTCCCCCTCAGATGTTTTCAAAAGACTTGCGAAATAAACTGAGACTTTAACTTGACCACAACAGGGTTGTGGCATGAGATACAAGTTCCCACTTAGATGTTATAAACTTCAATTAGCTCTCTTACTTCTGAACTTAGTAGAGATAAATCTGGCTTTTTGCAAAACAACCCTAGAGCTTAGTGTCCTATTACAAAAAACCCTTTTCACTTGTTAGTATTAGTTTGCGAGTACTTAAAGAGTACTCATGGCTTTGTCCCTGGCTATTCTCGTGGCCAGACTATGAAGAGGAGTACCTGGAGGATGGACCCTAGGAAGGTTACGATAACTAGGATCATCTCCCATCGTCAGCATTGCCTGTGAACCACGAAGATGGAGCTTCGCCTATGCTACCGTTATTATTTCCGCTGCTTGAAGTTGTATTAAGAACTGGATCATGAGATCCCTATTTGTGTAAGAACTTATGTATGGTTTGTAATGCATGATGTACTGTGGTATCCAATTCTGTTATGTCTCGCAAAAATGGTAATCCTGGGATTGCGATGTATGGCATAACAGGCATCTGGGATTAAAAATCCGGGTGTTGACAGATGATGGACCAGGAGCTCTGCATATAACTTCACAACACCAAAGGCCAGAAGGACTGTATGATGTGCATATACACCAATAATAGAACTCCAAAGGAGCGTCACTGGGACAGTCAAAAGACATCAAATAGCTGAGGTTGTGCAATTATACCAATGTGTCACCGGTGAAGACAAAATATGTTACAGAACCAAGCCGCCACTAATGTGCGACCACAATGATCGAAAGGCAACACATCGCCAAGGCCACCCATGACATCCATGAAACTTCTCGTGGGCTGCATGAACTAGCCTAGCCCCACTAGGCTTAGATACAAAGGGTGAGCGGTAATGGGGGGAGGCAAACTTGTTCGCCGTGGATCCGACTCCAAAACGGTGCCTTAGAGGAGATATCATGACACAAAGGCATCATCATCTCCCCGTCTAAGGAGACAATAAGGAGGAAGTATCCTACGAGCACCACATGAGGCTTTGTTCGGTTAATCCCCTCCTTAGATGGATTAGAGGGGATTGGAGCGAGCTTTAGGGGATTTTGACTTGCAAAGGATTTAATCCACCTCAATCCATGTAAATCCCCTTCATATACCCCCAAACTGAACAAGCCCTAACGGGCTAGGAGTCCTCTCGGGCTACCTGGTGCATTTTTTTGAAAGATCTAGCAAATGCACTTTCAATATATTAGCAGAAGGAAACACGTACAAAGATGTCGCCTAGACGAAATTGCGTCCAATAGCTAGCAGGAAAGATTGAATTTTAAAAACTTGTGATGAACCAGCCACCCTCGTGACACTGGCTCGGCGTGTTGGAGATATGCCCAAGAGGCAATAATAAAGTGGTTATTATCATATCTTCATACTTATGATAAATGTTTACATACCATGCTATAATTGTATTAACCGGAAACATTAATACTTGTGTGATTTGTAAACTAAAATAAGAGTCCCTAGTAAAGCCTCTTGTTAAACTAGCTTGTTGGTTAATATATGATCATTGTTTCCTGATCATGAACATAGAGATGTTATTAACAACAGGATCATATCGTTAGGAGAATGATGTGATGGACATACTCCTATAGATAAGCGTAGCATAAAGATCAAGTCATTTCAATAGTTCAATTGCTATATGCTTTCTGATACATAGTAACCTAATTCCTTCGACCATGAGATCATGCATATCACCTTTACCGGATGGATGCTTTGATGTCATCAAACACCACCGTAACGGTGGCTATAAAAGTGGCATTGAGTGTTCGGAAAGTATTGGTTGAGGCACATGGATCAAGAGTGGGATTTGTCCATCCATATGACAGATAGATATACTCTGGGCCCTCTCGGTGGAATGTCATCCAATTGGCTTGCAAGCATGTGACGGGCTCACAAGGGATCACATATCACGGGAACGAGAAAAGAGTACTTATCGGTAACGAGGTTGAACTAGGTATGCAGAGATACTGACGATCATAACCTCGGATAAGTAACATATCGTGAGACAAAGGGAAATTGGTATCGTATGTAAGTGGTTCATTCGATCGCAAAGTAATCGTAGAAATATGTGGGAGCCATATGAATTTCCAGATTCCTCTATTGGTTATTGTTAGAAGTGTCTCGATCATGTCCGCATAATTCACAAACCGTGAGGAGACACACTTAAGGATTCGACGTTGTTTGAGTAGTTATGGTATTATGAGAAAGAGACCGAATGTTGTTCGAGTCTCGGATGGGATCCGGGATATCACGAGGAGATCCGGAATGGTCCGAGAATAAGATTCATATAAGGAAAGTCCCATTTCAGAGTTGGGGAATGGTTAGGTGTTTTCATCGGGAATGTTCTAGAAGGTTCCGGAATGTCCGGCACTCCGGAGGGAGAAGGGTACATGAATGTGTCATTACATATTCGAATGATTGCATCATGTACTAGGTGTTCTTGCTGTCCAAAATAAAGGGTTTATTTAAATCCTAAATTGAAAAGTCAAACGGCTAGTTTGAAAGTCAAACAGAAATTTTGGGAAGTGGGAAGAGAGGAGGATTGGTGGAGGCCGAATTGGAGGAGGGTTCCTCCCTTGGCGCCCCACCAAGCCGACTTGGGGAGGACTCTCCTCCTTGGCGGCCCTCCCACCTATATAAGGAGGCAGGGCTCCCTCCTAGCACACACAAGTTTCCACCTCTAATCTCCGGTTTAGAGCCGTTTTGGTTTAGAGCTTCTAATTGCTTTAGCCAGGTTTAGAGACTTCTAATTGGTTTAGAGCCTTCTAATTGGTGTGTCTAATTACTATACCACTAATAGCCTCTCTCATAAGCTCCACCATACTACTTGGCTTAGCGAAGCCTGGGATTTCCCTCTACTTAGGTATCACGCCGTTGTCTTTCGCGAGGAGAGTGCTACAACCTCCGCTTCTTTGGAACAAGGGAGAGGAAGGTCTTCGTCGAGTATCGAACGTGTGACCGATCAGAGCACTTCTTACGTGTGGCGCTGGAAGGATCGTCTGCGATCTTGAGATCGGAAAGAGTACGACTACATCACCCACGAGAATCTGCTCTCGTTAACCGCTTTGGAATCTTCGAGGTGAGTTCCTCTATCGACTCGTTGCTACAATCTAGTAGATAGATCTTGGCTTGTTTGTTTGTATGCGATAGAAAATTTTGTTTTCCATGCTACGAACCCCTACAAGTATCGTCAGGCCGTGTCTATATGTAGATCTGTTGCCGAGTAGAACACAATGGTCATTGTGGGCATTGATGCTTTATTGTAGATTGCTTTTGTGTACTTTGCATCTAGCGGTATGTTGGGATGAAGCGGCCGGGCTAACCTTACATGACATCGTTCATGAGACTTGCTCCGCTTGACATGCAACTTGTATTGCATAAGTGGCTCTGCGGGTGCCTGTTTCTCCTAGCATAGTTAAGATCCAATTTACAACGGGTAATCAACAATGCTAGTATCAATGTTGTGGTTCTTGTTCGTAAGTTAGAACGACACTTATTGAAAGCCCCAAACCACGTAAAATATGCAAAGAAAGTAGGCGTCTAACTTTGTATTGCGGGGGTGTGCGATGATGTGATATGGCCATGATTGTGATTATATTTGATGTATGCAATGTTCCTTATTGTAAGTTGGCAACGGCGGAAGCCATATGGTTGTCTTTAATTTTATTAAGACCTCGTGTCTATTCAAAGTAGTTGTAATAGTTGAAGCTGGTGGGACAACCATGAAGAAGCGTCATTGACCTTGATGCTATGCCGGTGATGATGGAGATCATGTTCGTGCTTGAAGATGGAGATCGGAAGCACAAAGAAGAAAGGCCATATCATATCACATATTATGAATTGCATGCGATGTTAATCCTTTATGCATCTTGTATTGCTTAGTAGACGACGGTAGCATTATAAGATGATCCCTCATGCACATAAGTTTCAAGTTCTAAAGTGTCCACCCTTAGTATGCACCGTTGCCAAAGCTTGCTGCTTCGAAGCACCACGTGATGATCGGGTGTCTTTGATTCCGCGGGTGAATACAACGTAAGCAAGCCAGATTTGCTTATGCGGTAGCTAAGGTTTGATCTTGACGAGCCTAGCATGTACAGACATGGTCTCAGGAACACGGATCACCGAAAGGTAAAGCATGAGTCATATAGTAGATATGATGAACATGTTGATTGTTCGCCATTGAAGCTACATCAACTCTCGTGATGATCGGTTTTGATGTGGTGGATCTGGTTCGTGTGATCACTAAAACAATGTGAGGGATGTTGTTTTGAGTGGGAGTTCACCTGGATTAATTTAATTATTAATTAGAACTCAATTTATCATAAATTAAATCAAAGTGTATTTGCATAGTTGTTGTAGTCATTGGCATCCGTTTACCACCTTGCGCTTAGTTATAATTGAGATGATAGAACTATAGAATTCTGGTTAGTTACTTTCTGAATGGTATCGTATTGTTTTGAAGTGTTAATCTAAAGTTTAAAGTCCTATTGCAAACTTTCAGTAATTTCCGGTTACTCCATAAAGTTTAATAATTAGTATTAAAACAAGAGTGACAATTCCAAGTGTTAGTGTTTGAGTATCATGTTTGTCTCCATGATTCTTGATATTCAAGGGATTGTCTTAATATCAAGGTTATCTAGGATCTGAAAGAGTTGTTTCAGAAACCATGATGTGTGGAAGATATTGTGATATCTGAAATGAAGTTTTGGTTACAACATGATAGAGTATAATATGGCAAAAGTCATGTTCTCATATTTGATGAGAATTTGCAAAAGGTTGGAGACACTAGTTGTCCTAATCTTCCAAAAGGTTTTGGAGAGCAACATTATACTCATGATTCACCGTTACAAGCTAAAAGTAGCTAGATCATGGATAAGTCCATGATGAGGGTGAATATTTGATGTAGGTAAAATGTTTACTACACCAAGAGATTACTAAAGAAAGGAATTTGAAAGAACACCAAATATTTGATAATGGTGATCTACTTCAAAGTGCAAGTTCAAAGACATTGGTATTTAACTATACACGCTTTGGACTATGTGTCATAAGTATGACTCCACTATTGATGTTGATAGATTCTTTCAAATGAAAAGGAAATACTGAAAGAGAATCTCATAAGTATATGGCAGAAAAGAAAAGACTAGAATTGTTCAGTTAAGTATATAGATGATATATGTGTTATGGCTATATTCTTTGCTTATTAAACAATGTGGTTCTTAAGTATTTGATACTGAATTTGTTGGTGTGAATCGTCATACGAAACACAATTCATGAACTACAATGGCCTAAGTAACTAGCAAAAGAATATGTGATGATGTTCATCGAAAACAAATAAAGGGTTATTGTGTTGCTCGTTAAACATCAAAGCTTGCCTTCAGGATTTGTTTTATCAGGTATTATGAGAACAAAAGAGTTGTTCAAATAATTGCCGTAATCCATAAAAGATGGATGATTCACAAATCTCGTTGGAGAAATCACATCCATAAAACTAGTGCTAAAATTGTCGAAAGACAAATTGATTGAAAGATCACTTAGGAAGTGACATCGCCGTTTAAATTATATTGGAAAGAAAACATGAAGAAACTCCATGTGGATGGAATTTTGGAGTCTTTTGATTTTGATCAAATGACGTTTGTGAAACTTTCCTAGAGCTAATTAAAACTTCGTTCATAGGCCAAAGGAACTAATGACTAGCTTATTTGAACTTGTACATATTGTTGTACAAAGTCCATTATGTGTAGTCAAGAGCGATGAATTTCAACTTCATATGCTTTCTCCGAAAATTTGAGTGAATATATGAATATTTACTTAATAAGGATAAAGTATGAAACACTTGAAAAGTTCAAAGACTTTCAAGATGAAGTGCAAAATCATTGTAACAAGAATATGAATAGTTTATGATAAGATCATAAAGGAAGATATTTAAGTTACAAGTTTAGCATAATACCTAAGATTTATGGAATAGTTCCGTGGATTTGCATTTCCCGAAACACCATAAGAATATGGAGCATTCGAGATATGTAATTAAACCTTGTTTGACATGGTAAGATCAAAGGTATAATTCATAAAACTGCCATTATATTTTAAAGATTAAAAGCTTTAGAGATTACCGTTTTCCTTTGAAAAGAGCTTCATCATAATCCTGAAATGACACCATATAAAGTTATGGTTTGGGATAAAACCCAAGTAGTCCTTTCTTAAACATTGGTATGCTATGCATAAGAAAGATGTGTGCAACCAAAGTCGGATGAACCTGTCTTTGTATAAATGTTAAGTATTCCTCCATAAACACCGGAGACAAAAGTGTTTGTCGCTTAGAACGTCAAGTTTCTTTGAGAAGGAATTTTTCGTGAAAAGATAAGTGGGAGGACGATAGAACTTTGATAAGGTTAAAGGAACCTTAGCTATATGTGCAGAGTTGCAAGACCGAAAAGTGTTAGGAGGCAGCAACAATGCTCATGGCTCACGTGCCTCAAAGGTTGTGGTCACGGAGGTCTAAGTTTCTATTGAAACAAGTAGGTCGGATGAACAATCAAATACCAAGATTTGAGGTTGAATCATTATTTGAGAATAATGAACCTACTACATGCAAAGAAGCGATGATGGGCCCGACTCAGTCAAATGGCTTGAAGCCATATAATCCGTGATAGTTCCATACACGAGAAATCAAGTTTTGAACTTGAAGGACCCTCGAAAAGGTGTAAGACCTGCGGTTGTGTTTGGATCTATAAAGAAGTAGACATGGATGTTTCACATCTATGAAATAGTCGACATGTTGGGAAAGAGTTCACAACAATGTTCAAAGGTTGTATATGACAAGATTTGATCTTTCATAGCGATTTTTAGTCTAGACGGATTAATGTAGCAACCACTACATATAATTTGTTATGTGGTAGTAGAATAAACAAAACAAGTTATTCTAATAGAATGTGTACCTAGGCCGTGTGCATGACACGGTCCAAAGGGTTTTGTTAATTCAAAGGATGCTAAAAGCATATGCAAACTTCAATGGTTGAAGTAAGCATAGCGGAGTTGGAATCTTCACTATGATGAAACTGTTAAAAGAGTTTAATTTCATCGGAGACAATGAAGATGCTTGCATTTGCAAGAAATTAAGTGGGAGCGCTAAGACATGTTTCTAATACATTATGTGGAAGACATATTGTTGATTGGAAATAATGTATCTTTTATTAACACATATTAAGAATTTCATCCCGATGAAAGACTTATGCAAAACCATAATATTTGGCATCAATAGACGCTAATATGGTTGTGCCAGAAGTACATAGACGAGATATTGAATGAATTCAATATAGAAACTACAAGAAAGGTTCTTGTTGCACAGAAAGGATTGAAAGAGTTCAATGTTGATGATATATTCAAGTGTATTGGCACTTGGTAAGTGAAACAAAGATTCAAGTATAGATTGATACTTGATGTATGAAATCACAAAGAGTATTTATATCAATCATCTTGTGATATGTACAAATCCAGATATGTCCTATGCTATAAATATTATGAGCATATACGTAATGATTCATAAGATGATCATTGGATGATAGTAAGGATATTCTTATGATCTTTTGGAAGAACTAAGAGTATATTATTTGTAGAAGTGACAAATAGATGGTTAGTTCATTGTAAAAGTACTACATTGATACTAGTTTTGTCACAAAGTACAAATTAAGTTTATCTCAATCTAAATTAAGGGTGGCACAATATAATGGAAAGTGAGTTCCATAATGGATTTGGATGAGTTCCAAAGTTAAGACATTGTGAGATACTTCAACAAAAGGCTAAGTATATGACTGCTATTATAGCGACAAAAGAGGCATTTGTGTCAAGTAGTTTGTTATCAAACTAGGTGTAGTTCACATGAGGATAATACTATGAAGATATATTGTGCGACAATATTATCAACATGTTTTAACCCCAAAGAACTAAAGGTCACACGAAAGACCAAATCATACAAAGCCATCTCATTAGAGAATGAGTGATGCGTGAGACGCAAAGACATGCAATTACACACGGACTGGAAGTGTCGATCCGGAATCGATTGACCACTAGCAATCGTGTACATACAACACCGTAAAGCCATAGGTGTTGAAAACACAAAGGTTTGAAACTAGATTATTGACTCTAGTGCAAGTGGGAGACTGGAGATATGCCCAAGAGGCAATAATAAAGTGGTTATTATCATATCTTCATACTTATGATAAATGTTTACATACCATGCTATAATTGTATTAACGGAAACATTAATACTTGTGTGATTTGTAAACTAAAATAAGAGTCCCTAGTAAAGCCTCTTGTTAAACTAGCTTGTTGGTTAATATATGATCATTGTTTCCGATCATGAACATAGAGATGTTATTAACAACAGGATCATATCGTTAGGAGAATGATGTGATGGACATACTCCTATAGATAAGCGTAGCATAAAGATCAAGTCATTTCAATAGTTTAATTGCTATATGCTTTACGATACATAGTAACCTAATTCCTTGACCATGAGATCATGCATATCACCTTTACCGGATGGATGCTTTGATGTCATCAAACACCACACCGTAAAGGTGGCTATAAAAGTGGCATTGAGTGTTAGGAAAGTATTGGTTGAAACACATGGATCAAGAGTGGGATTTGTCCATCCATATAGCGGATAGATATACTCTGGGCCCTCTCGGTGAAATGTCATCCAATTGGCTTGCAAGCATGTGACTGGCTCACAAGGGATCACATATCAGGAACGAGAAAAGAGTACTTACCGATTAGCAGGTTGAACTAGGTATGCGTAGATACCTGCGATCATAACCTCGGATAAGTAACATATCGTGAGACAAAGGGAAATTGGTATCGTATGTAAGTGGTTCATTCGATCAAAGTAATCGTAGAAATATGTAGCCATATGAATTTCCAGATTCCTCTATTGGTTATTGTTAGAAGTGTCTCGATCATGTCGCATAATTCACGAACCGTAGGGAGACACATAAGGATTCGACGTTGTTTGAGTAGTTATGGTATTATGAAAGAGACCGAATGTTGTTCGGAGTCTCGGATGGGATCCGGGATATCACGAGGAGATCCAGAATGGTCCGGAGAATAAGATTCATATAAGGAAAGTCCCGTTTCGGAGTTGGGGAATGGTTAGGTGTTTTCATCGGAATGTTCTAGAAGGTTCCGGAATGTCCGCACTCCGGAGGAAGGGTACATGAATGTGTCATTACATATTGGAATGATTGCATCATGTACTAGGTGTTCTTGCTGTCCAAAATAAAGGGTTTATTTAAATCCTAAATTGAAAAGTCAAACGGCTAGTTTGAAAGTCAAACGGCAATTTTGGGAAGTGGGAAGAGGAGGATTGGTGGAGGCCGAATTGGAGGAGGTTCCTCCCTTGGCAGCGCCCACCAAGCCGACTTGGGAGGACTCTCCTCCCTTGGCCGCCCTCCCACCTATATAAGGAGGCGGGGCTCCCTCCTAGCACACACAAGTTTCCACCTCTAATCTCCGGTTTAGAGCCGTTTTGGTTTAGAGCTTGTAATTGCTTTTGCCAGCGGTTTAGAGCCTTCTAATTGGTTTAGAGCCGTCTAATTGGTGTGTCTAATTACTAGACCACTAAAAGCCTCTCTCATAAGCTCCACCATACTACTTCGGCTTAAGAAGCCTGGGATTTCCCTCTACTTAGGTACGCCGTTGTCTTTGGAATCGCGGAGAGTGCTACAACCTCCATTTTCTTTGGAACAAGGAGAGGAAGGTCTTCGTCAGTACCGAGCGATGTGACCGCTTGGGGAGCGTGGTACTGGAAGGATCGCTCACGCGATCTTGAGATCGGAAAGAGTACGACTACATCACCCACGAGAATCTGCTCTCGTTAACCGCTTTGGAATCTTCGAGGGTGAGTTCCTCTATCGACTCGTTGCTACAATCTAGTAGATAGATCTTGGCTTGTTTGTTTGTATGCGATAGAAAATTTTTGTTTTCCATGCTACGAACCCCTACACGGCGCTCCGGTGATCCTGTGCGACAACCCTGCCACGTGAGATCATCATCGCAAATCTTTCTGATGCCGTCGCCTCACCTTACACCCATCGTCTGGGTCCGCCACCTGCTCCCTCCACGATGGCTAGCAAGAAAGCCCCGCACAAAGGCATAATCCTCACCCCATCCGGCACATGTCTAAGCCTCAGAAGGTGATGCCCCCAAGGGGAGCGACGAAAAATGCCACCATCGTCCGCTCCGACATAGCCAGAGCTAGGGCTTTGCATCTAGAGAACCCGACGATAGGGTAGAACAGAAGATCCACAGCAAAGCCTCCAAGGAAGGGAACAACGCCCAAATTGTCTCGCCCGAATGATTTTTCTTAGAAAACTGATTTTCTGAATTGGCAGAATTAGGACTGTCCAAATCTAATCGGAGTGTGTAGTGCTAAGACAAAGATTAGACTCTCATTCCATTCCACATGCCAGCGGCACACGCATCGTTGCCATCCCGGCAATAACTAAACTTCCGAGGCACGGGCACGCAAAAATACCAGCTCTATAAAAACGGCGCGCCATCCTCGCATCCGACCCGCACCGCACCAACCGAGCAAGCAACCGAGCCCGGCCAGACCCAACCCCGTCACGACCAACTAACCCAACCGTGGGCCCTCTGTCCCGCCTGCGCGCACGCACTCTCGCTCGCTCTCCTCCGCTCCACCTCACCTGCATCGTCCGGCACGGGCGGCGTGGCTCCGCGGGAGGGAATCGCCGGTGCGGGACTCTCCGGCGCCGGGCCGTTTTGGGCATGAGAGGGGTCCTCCACGCGGCGCCCGGCGTCGGCCCCTGTTGCGGCGGCAGTGGCGGCTCCATGGACGGCCTCCTCGTCTTCGTCTTCTACCTCTCGCTTCCTATACGTGGCGCCCGCCTCCACTCCCTAGTCTCCTCTCCCTCTAATTGCTAGCCCCCCGCCGGCCCGGATCGATCCCGCCACGCACCGCACTCTCCGATCTCTCTCTGTCTCTGTAAACTCTGCTCCGATTCGATTCGGCTCGACTCGATCCTCCGTCGGGCTGCAGTTTGACCGCGCCGGAGGATGGACCAGCCCCCGAATGGCTTCGCCGCCGGAGGTGCGTGCCCGATCACGAAACCTCGCTCCCTCTTTTCTCTGCTTCCTCGGAAGATATGTGCAGTTTTTTCTTCCAGTTCGTCCAGTTAGCTTTAGCTTCCCTCAATGCATTAAATTTTCGCTAAATTGTTTCAGTTGGCGTGTGGGTAATTATGAGTGATATTTGTAGTTGATTTTTAGTGGTATTCAAGTGGCGTGTGGGTAATTATTAGCACTAATTTCGGGACTGTTTATCGAGCGAAATGTTGCTGTCATGGACTGACGTCTCAATCATAGTTGACATAGTTGACAGTTTCGCGTCTTCTCCAACGCCAAACACAATTATTGGACCGGAATCATTCTCTCGATTCATTTGATGTTGATAGGGGACCACCACTCATGTCTGGGGCCATCATAAAATGAAAAATATATGTACAAATAATGGGTCTTAATATGATTGATCAGCCAGATTTTTTAATTCAAAATCGTCAGAGAGCTCATATAGAAAATGAAACAAGGATGTATTCTTGGTGACCTCAACTGAATCACCTTAATCGTAGATACAGAGAAGTGATGTCGGTGGACGAGAATCTAGAACAAATGAAAATTACAAGCGAACTAATGAATTGTGATAGAAACAGAGGATATTACATGTAGGGACTGTGATGGTGACTCGGCAAGTGAAGCTGTGAAAGGGATGTAGAACAAGGTTCCAAAACCTGAGGACGCTAAAAAGATGAAAATAACATTTTTTGTTCCGAAGAAAAACAAAATGGGAATAGCACCCAGGGTCTATTTGCTCCTTATTCTTGATTGCCTTCCTTTTTACAGAATATGCTGCTGCATCGGCTAATCCATATAGCTGTGCATCGAATAATTCTAGGGATCGTTCAGGCTAATCTAGTTTCAACATTACACTTTCTTGTTTCTAATCAACTGGACAGGATAAAGAGAATAAATCATTCGTGTCATATTCCTGATAATGTTCTGTCACTCCCTAGAAGACAGTTCTTTTCAGGTGGCTTTTCATATACTAGAACAGGCAACTGCCTATGCCTGGTAGGAGATTTAAAACAAAAACAAAGTCAGTATAAATTAACACACATAAGTGGCAATTTTACTATGTGCTTATTCAGGTAGATGCTTGAGAAACGTTGTATATGTAGTTCTAAGTGACTTTTACGCTTATTTTCTTCATGATTCCAGGTCTTTTTGTTCAGCACATTGATGGGAAAAACACTTCTGCCCCTTCTGTAATTGTGATTGGTGGAGGTATTTCAGGCATCGCATCTGCTCGTGCACTGTCAAATGCCTCATTTAAGGTAAATTGTCCATGGAGGATGAAAGATAAAATATTTCTGTTCCCGCTTCTGTATGGTGTACTTTCCAAAAAGCAGTTAGTAAAATTAGAGTGTTAATGCTTTCAGAACCATTTACTTATATATATATGATTACACGCCTACAGGTTACATTGTTAGAGTCGCGAGACCGACTTGGTGGCCGTGTGCATACTGACTATTCTTTTGGCTGCCCAATTGACATGGGAGCCTCTTGGTTAGTTGCATCCTAGAACTAGTATTGAGTTGTGTTTATCCATCTTTTATTTAGTTTATACAGAGTGATCTCATGGATTTATCATGTGATTCAGGTTGCATGGTGTATGTAATGAGAACTCTCTGGCGCCATTGATTAGGCTTCTTGGGCTTAGATTATATCGCACCAGTGGTGATAACTCTGTGCTTTATGACCATGATTTGGAGAGGTAGTTCATTATCCATAATGGCCTGTGTGTATATTCCTCCTTTAACTTGGTTGGTTTTTTTTCTCTTACATTATTTTTTTCCTTTTTATTAGCTATGCTCTGTTTGATAAGGATGGTCGTCAAGTCCCCCAGGAGATAGTAACCAAAGTCGGGGAGATATTTGAGGAAATTCTTAAGGAGGTACTGCAGTCATTTGCGTTTACATGTTATCTTCCTTTCATTTCAAAGGATCAGTCATAACTTATAACCTTCTTGCTAATACTGCAGACGGTGAAAGTTAGAGATGAAAATGCAAATGACATGCCTCTTGTTCAAGCAATCTCAATTGTGCTCGACAGGAATCCACATCTAAAGTAAGTGGAGTGTAGCACTAGATTTGTCTAGTTCTGAAATTTTATGAAGTCTTAATGCATCTGTGAAATGTTTAAATATGTGCTCTTACCTTTACAGGCTTGAGGGTCTGCAGTATGAAGTATTGCAGTGGTGCATATGTAGATTGGAAGCATGGTTCGCAACGGACGTTGATAATATATCTTTGAAAAATTGGGATCAGGTATGCTTGAAATACTCGTATGCAACATGTGCATGCTGACATGAGCTTCGTGGCTGCACATTTATGCTATGACAGTGTACTGAGTTCTGCAAAATTTACAGGAACATGTTCTTACTGGTGGACATGGGCTTATGGTGAATGGCTATGATCCTGTTATCAAAGCTCTCTCTCGAGATCTTGATATCCACCTGAACCACAGGTACACAGAGCAACATATCTTCATGGTCAAATAATTCACATGGACAAATTGATTAGGCATTTCTGAGGTATATAATCCCAAATAGACGGTGTCTTATCTCATCCTTTTGGTGACCAGGGTTACCAAAATCATCCAGCGGTATAATAAAGTCATTGTATGTGTGGAAGACGGGACAAGCTTTGTTGCGGATGCTGCTATAATAACTGTCCCTCTCGGTGTACTCAAGGCAAACATCATCAAGTTTGAACCTGAGCTCCCAGACTGGAAACTATCAGCGATCGCTGATCTTGGTGTTGGTCTCGAGAACAAGATAGCCCTCCAGTTCAACACAATATTTTGGCCCAATGTAGAAGTACTGGGTAGGGTTGCCCAAACATCAAATGCCTGTGGTTACTTTCTTAACCTTCACAAAGCTACAGGACATCCAGTCCTTGTATGCATGGTGGCCGGCAGATTCGCCTATGAAATGGAGAAGCTATCAGACGAAGAATCGGTTAACTTTGTCATGTCACAGCTCAGGAAAATGCTTCCTGGGGCCACTGAACCAGTAAAGCCTTAGATGCTCATTTTTCATATCTGTACATTGCCTGAAGTACTATCAATTCTGTAAATTTCAGATTGTGCACAGTAGCTCCAGGTTCTAACTGCTTCTGCTGCATATTTACAGGTTCAGTATTTGGTCTCACGGTGGGGAACTGACCCAAATTCTCTCGGTTCCTACTCATGTGACTTGGTCGGTAAACCAGCTGACTTGTACGAAAGATTCTGCGCTCCAGTGGGCAACATGTTCTTCGCCGGGGAGGCCGCCTGCATCGACCACTCTGGGTCTGTGCACGGAGCGTATTCATCAGGTATCAACGCTGCAGAGGACTGCCGAAGGCGGCTCTCAATGCAGCTAGGTATCTCCAATCTATTCCAGGTAGGCAAGATTGCCATGAGGGAGGAGATGTCTGAAGTCATGGTCCCCCTCCAGATATCTAGGCTGTGAAAAACCTGTCTATTATTTAGCACCGTGCTGTTCTGTTAACATCGTAGCTGATCCGCCCTCTGTATTTGCCTCCAGAATTGTACAATTTCGCAGTTTGATCTTTGATGTATCTCTGAATAACTTGCAGACTTAATCTCTCTGACTTTATGGACATTGCTATTTTGATCCATTATGTGTACTCAGTACTCTTGTGTTCTGATATAGTTCATTTTTTAATTTGCTTATCCACACACATAACTTTTGTTGTTCTTACGGCCAATCGGTCTTTGTCTGTTCTAGTGTTTGTTTGACCTACCTTCGAGTAGATATTAATTTCCTATAGTAGATTATTAAAGAATCATAACACAATTCAACAACCACAAATTGAGCCTAAAGCAATGAGAACGTTGCATACCACTTGGCCCTTCCATAGTTCCATCTCTATCGAAAGCCTTGCAGTGCACAAGTTCGTGCATCTAGGAATAATTCCATGATCACGTGGACCAAATAAAGGGCATGGATTCCACATTAACATTTCGTGACGCAACTCGTGATTTTTATTTGGTTATGTAGCATCAAAATATCGAAAAGGATCACTTTACCCTCCGAAATACAAGAGATGGTGAGGAGCATCAAGGAGGAGGAGGAGCCAAAGCTTGTTGGCTATAGAGAAACTAGGCTACCGTCATGTCTTCGGATATGCTTCCCAGAACTCTGAAATTTTATGAAGTGATGTTTTGGTCTCTTTGAAATGTGACAGCTTATTAGTAAAACATTGTTTTGAGCCAAAGTTTTGAAACATTCAACTACGAAGTATAAATCTATAAAAAAACTCAAGTTGAAGTGTTGAAAATGGAAAGTTGAGAATACAGAGCGATAAAACTTGAATTATGACTATTGGATTCGGTGACACGGATGAAAATGACGTGCAAAAAAGACGATGGTCGCCAGCTTTCACTTGTCCGCACTATTCAAGGATGCATATCTACATGGATACTAGCGGTGTACCCGATTTAATTAGAAAGTGGATACGGAGTATATATTATATAAAAATTTACTTTTAAGAAAAGTATCTGCATATGAATATATTATTACTCAAAGGCGCTGGATTATACATAATAGAAAGTTTTTGTGCACACTCATTACATCTATCAATCTATCACACGTGAGGGAAAACTCGACATGCTTAACATGCCTTTATGGTAAGTTCTGCTTGAATGAACCTTGGACACTCTACGTCGTCTCATCTGGCTCCATTTGTTATTGTGGGTTGCTATGGTAATCTCGTTTGTCCAACTATTTTTGCATATTTATTTTGTATTTAACAATTTTTTGTTAGCTGTCTATTTTGTCATAGCTTTAATAATTTCAAAAAAAAAATGCCATATAATGCGCTTTAGAAACAGGTCCAAAATTTAATAACTAGAGATTAAAAGTGAAATTTTTTACTTTTATAAAAGCAACTTTTCTAATTCTCAGACGGCCCAAAAGATAACCATCTTTAAGTCCACACTAAGATCCATATATGGTCTTAACATTCTGCTTGTTCAAGGGGCGACGAGATCTCCATGAAATAGGTATGTCTCTGAAATAACCACTCCCTATAAAAGATATTTTCTAGATGATTGCTAACATTCTTTTGAAAGCTTATCCTGAAGAATTGGGTATGCCTCGTTTGTTTTAGGATTCTACCATAGGCTAATGGAATCATGGTGGAGTTTCTCTCGCGAGGCATAGGGGTTTTTCCTTATTTGGATCGACTTTGTTCGGCTCTGATGCTTGGCTTTGTCTAGATTTTAATTATATAGGGTTGTGTGCATAAATGAACGCAGAGGCTAAAGTTTATCCTCCTTTTTGGAAAAAATTCACCACTAGAGCGCTTCTCACTTTTATTTGGAGAGATTCGGGACAAGTCCTTGAGATGCTAAGGAGAAACAGTAAATGCACCAGAGGTTCTTCATGTGAAGTCATAGGCTTCGCAAAAGAGCATAAGATTGCAACTACAAGGGTAAGAACATGTCCTATATATGGCAAGAAACTGGGAAGTGATAGTGTTTTCCATTTTTCAAAACTGGATGTGATCGATGTTTCTCGTGGCAATACTTCTCTTGATGGTGTCAAGTGAAAAGCGACTAGTATGCAAGTTTATTAAAAAAGGTGCTCATTTTGTTTGTTTCACTTGTACTAAAGTTATGTTATCCGGTTCCATTTGAGTAAGGTATACTTGTCCTTCCTGACCGATGTATGTTACCCTATTAGAGTTCACTATCATATCCCGACAAAAAAATTAGGGAGACAATGGAAATGTTTCAGTTGATTCAAGCAGACCTGATCATCTAAATTATACTTGTGTTTCCAATGTGATTACATACTCACCACTTTTATACTAAATACATTTACTTATTAGCTTATGTTATCAATACATCTAAACTAATACATTTTTATTCAAACTTTTTTGTACAATATTTATCTTAGTTTTTAATTTATTTAATAATAATAAAAACATTTTTTGTGATATCGTGTTCAACATTATAATTTATACACTTCATATATCAATCATTAGCAATATATCGGCGCTAAAGTTGATTTTTTTCATGGAACTTAAAATATTCTTTCAATTAAAGTTTGGGAGTCTTTTGTGAACTTAATTATATAAATTAATAGAATCATAAATGTATAGTTTAGTTTGTGAACTTAAAAAACACATCAATGTATAGTTTTAGATTTTGACTCTTACATGTGTTTTTATGTGTTTATACAAATCTAGTATCTTTAAATATCTTGATGTGGAGCTTTCCATTGTACTAGTTCAAAAAATATCTTTATAGAGGCTTGCCCAGTGGACTTCTAGGTTAGTTGTAGCAAATACAAATGTGTGGAATCTATATCCAGTGTGAACATGCTATTCTAGTAAAATTTACTCCACTATGTTGAGGGTGCATGATATGCCATGCCTCTGTGAAAGGGCAAATAGCCCGTATCTAATATTTTGATTAACTATGACATTAGAGCTAGAGAATGGACTAATGTTTCTATTAGCTCTCTACAGGTGAGAATCCGCAGGTTGTTGGTGATAGGTGATGGGTGACCCCCCGCATTCGTTTCTCTATGGAGAGCCGGTGTCATTGTTTATTATTCTCTCTTATTTACTCTTGAGTCAATTAGGAAACACCGCACTATTAAGAGGGGTGATCTTGATGTGCTCTTTGGGGATGTTCTACACCATATAAGCCTCTCATCATCCACCCACACACACACCCGTCCGAAGAAAGAGAGAAATCTGCCTTGAAAAATGAGTCTAAAGAAGTTACTGTGAAATCGGCACCGGTGCACACCGATATGGCTTTCAGAACAGCTTTTTCGATTAGTTAATGAATTCGGTCGCCGAAAATTCCGGCGTGGGGTCTGGTCATTCGGTCTGACCGGACTTATTGCCGGTTATGTCGCAGTAACCTCCAAACGGCTCTTTTTCCCCTCACACTATATATACCCCTTTCTTCTCTATAGTGAGGTTAGGCATTTGAGCTAACATTTCATTTCTTGAAGCTCTCTCTCTCCTCCATTCTTGAAACACAAAATCTTGAGGATCTCCCATTCTACCCAACCAAATCCAAATCCCTTTGGTAGAAAGAAAGAGGAGGTCCTGATCTACGTTTCCACCAAGCCAAAGTTCATTCCCCCTTGATTTCATCGAGTTAGCTTGTTACTCTTGGGTTTGTGGGAAACCCTAGGCGGCTAGGGTTGCCCGGAGGCATTCGTCTTGTGATTTGCTCCGTGGAAAGTTTGTGAGGGTTTGGAGACTACCTTAAAGTCTACCACGAGTAAGTGAGCTATTCCTTCGTGGGATAGGCTCGGAGAAGAAGGTGAGTCTTTGTGGCGCGTGAGGAATCCTTCGTGGAACCTCACACCTCTCCAACTTGACGTAGCCCCCTTCCCAAAGATGGTGAACACGGGAATACATCTTCGTCTCCGCATGCTTCAGTTATTCCTTAACCGACCTCTTACTTGTGTTGTTTACCTTGTGATAGCCTTCGAGCTTGAAGTACCTTGTACATCTTCTAGGTTGCCTCGCCTAGTTTGCATTTAGGCTCACTTATATTCCGCAAAGCCTAAAACTTGCAAAAGATTATAAATAATTTTATAGAAACCTATTCACCCCCCCCTCTAGGTTAACCATCTTACCCTTTCAATTGGTATCAGAGCCAAGGGATCTTTTAAGGGCTTTACAGAAAACCATCTTTATAGAAAAGATGGTTTTCTCCGATGATGAGGAGGAAAAAACTTATTCGGTCAAGGAGCTTCATGAAATCTTAGCCAAGGGTGCCCTTGAAAAGGCCAAGGCGGATTCCGATCTCCTTGTTCGAATGAGTTACCTAGAAGGACAACTTAAGGCCATTGGCGATGGGGCTTTTCTTGGTAATCCATTGGTAGTAACTCAAGGGAGACCAATGGACACCTAGAAGGATAAGGATGCCGAGTCCGCTCATGAGGGCGGCTCGTCAAAAACTTCCACGCCCCCTAATCAATTCCCTTATGTTTATCCTAAGCAAAAGAACATCATGCCTCATATTAATGGTTCGGGTCCTGCACCTCATTATGATGGAACTCATTTCTCTCATTGGAAAGCTTTTATGGAATCTCATCTTCGCAGCTGCAGCATTGAGATTTGGGAGATTGTATGCACCGGTTTCCACCCTCATGATCCCAACAACCTCACCCCGAGAGAGTACTACGACCGCCAACTAAATGCAACGGCTTGTGACAAGATAAGTAGTGCCATTCACCGCACTCTCCATGATCAAGTCAGCGACATCCCCACCGCAAAGGATCTTTTGGATATGATTGTCATTCTCCAAGAGGGAACCTCTCTTATCCAAAAATCCAAGTATTAAGCTGCCAAGTCTGAGATGAACATGTTCATGAACCATGATGGTGAGACTATCGCTGAAGCATACAAGAGACTCGTTGCCCTCCGCTTGAAGATTGGTGGCCTAGGGTGTGAGAAGTATGATGATGGATTCAATTTGAATGATGAAATTATCAAGTCCAAGATTGTCTCCATGATCGCGGTCATCGACAAGAAGCTTGCCTTGAACTTGCAACTCCTTGATAGAGCTAATCAATTCACTCCTGATGATCTAGTCTCTTATCTAGTTGCCACGGATAACTTGGCGAATGAAGGGCAAAAGATCAAGGAGATCAACCATGCTATCAGGTATTCCCACTCTCTAGCTTTAAAGGCCAAGCAAGTGCAAGAAGATGTTGCTAGTGATGAAGATAGCGATGTTGATGGAGTTGATGATATGCTCTCTCAACTTGCTCTCTTCACCAAGAACATGAAGTTCCGAAGAAGGAGAAGCTCAATGGGATCAAGTGAGAAGAAGAGGACGTGCTAAAATTGTGATGAGGCAACCCATTTTGCCGACAAGTGTCCTTATGAGAAGAGGCTTGACAAGCCTAAGTATGAAGAAGGTGCCAAACCAAGATTGAAGCCCAACCCCATCAATGAAAGATACAAGAGGAGCAATAGGCGTGATGGTAAGGGCTTCCTAGGCCAAGAATACATATCCAACAATGAGGAAGAGGATGAAGAGAAGGTGGTTGGAGTGGCCGGTTTGGCCTTTGCCAAACCCGGGTCTCTCTTCACCTATGACTACACCAAGGACTACACCGACGACTCTCCTAACCCCAAGGTCACTGCCACTTGCCTCATGGCAAGGAGCTCCAAGGACGAGTCCGGCGTGGAGTGTGGGTATAAGGAGAAAGTGGTGGGTGTGACCAGTTTGGCATATGTCGAACCCGGTTCACCTCTCACCTACGACTACTCCAAGGACTACATCGAGAGTTCTCCTATTCCCAAGATCACCGGTCCTTGTCTTATGGCAAGAAGCTCCAAGGTAATTGTCTCTCCTCCATCCCTATCTAGTGTCTTGGATGATCTTGAGAGTGACCATGATAGTGATAGTGATAATGATGAATTTGGTAAAGAATATATAAAAGAAATGTATGCTATCATGAAGTCTCTTCCTCCCATTGCTCGTGCTAGAGTCAAGCAATTAATGGAACTTGTTAGCTCACGCGATGAGGCCATTGATAGCTTGGAATCTCATATTGATGAGGAGAAATGAAGATTCAATCTTCTTGAGTAAGAGCTTTGTGAGGAAAAGAATACCAATTCTTTTCTTAAACTACATATTGAAATCTTTGAAATTGATAAAGCAAAAGACATGGACACTATTGATAGGGCTAACTCATTGTCCCAAGAGCTTGATGCCTCAAAGAAAGAGCTTGAAGTTGCTCATGCTTCTCTTACCAAGGACCTTGAGCACCTTGAGAAGGCTAGTTTGCTTGTCAAGCATGAGCTCATAAAACTTGGAGAGAACCATGATCAACTTCGGGTGTCCTATGAGAAAGCTCTTGGTACATTAAAGGATCCAATTATAGTTGAAAATGATTCTTGTACCTCTAAATCTACCTTTGATCAAGCTCACCTCATTGAGGAAAATAAGAAGTTGAAAGAGCAACTTGAGAAAGAGCACCGTGCACCTACCTCCAAGGGAAAGATCCTAGATGAGATTTTATCCCGTCAAAAGACGAGAGTTTCTAAGGAAGGTGTCGGTTTTGATCCAAAGAACAACACGAGCAATGCCATTCCACCAAAGAAGATAACCTTTGTGAAGGAAGGTGACAAGGTGGTTGACCGGGTTAAAAGGAATGTGGTGAATGGGGGAGCCATGAGGGGCAATCCCAATCACAAGTATGCGGGAAAGTCTAATCCTTCCTATGTGCTATGTAAGGGCACTCAAGGAAATGTATATGCCAAATATGTTGGCCCTCGAAATGGTTATGCTTATAGGTGGTACTCAATTTGGGTACCTAAGGATCTTGTTGCTAATGCCAGGGGACCCATTACTCAATGGGTTCCTAAATCAAAGAATTGATTTTGTAGGGTTATGCCTCCTGTGGATCAAAATGGGTGTTTGATAGTGGATGCACCAATCACATGACCGGAGGTAGGAGTGGGCTTGACCAATTCATTCACGATGTCAACTCAACGTCAATCATCACTTTTGGAGATAACTCAAAAGGAAAGGTTCTTGGTTGTGGTAAGTTGGTAATTTCCAAGGTTTTGACTCTTGAGACCGTCCTACATGTTGAAAACCTTGGTTACAACTTGCTTTCTATTAAACATCTCACGGATGCCGGCTATGACTCCTATTTCTCTAGAACTTTTGTGAAGGTCTTTAGGGATGATGATCTCAGCTTGGTTCTCATTGGACACGTGGAAGACGACCTTTATGTGGTCAACCTCTCGAAAGATATCCAATCTCTTCCTACATGTCTAATGGCCAAGGCTGACAAGGGATGGCTTTGGCATCGTCGCCTAGGCCATGTCAACATGATAAATCTCAATCTTCTCCTAAAGGGTGAACATATTCTTGGACTAACCGGTATCTCCTTTGAGAAAGATCGTGTGTGTAGTGCTTGCATTTCAGGGAAGCAAATTGGAAAGCATCATCCTTCCATTACCAAGGTGGTCACGTCAAGACCCTTGGAACTGCTCCATCTGGATCTCTTTGGGCCTTCGACATATGACTCTCTTGGTGGAAGAAGATATGGTCTTGCCATTGCTGATGATTACTCAAGGTACACTTGGGTCTTTCTTCTCAAGACGAAGGATGAGACTTTTAGGGAATTCATGATCTTCGCCAAGCAAGCTCAACGCACTCATGGAGTGGAGATCAAGACTATTAGAACCGACAACGACACCGAGTTCAAGAACTACACCATGCAAGAATTTGTTGAATATGAGGGGATCAAGCATGAATTCTCAGCTCCTTATACCCCTCAACAAAATGGTGTTGTTTAAAGGAATAACCGGACAATCATTGAGATGGCAAGAACAATGTTGAGTGAATTCAAGTCCCCTCACAATTTTTGGGGAGAAGCTATTGCTACCGCGGTCCACTACACGAACCGGCTCTTCCTCCGTGCTCCCTTTGACATGACTCCATATGAGATTCTCACAAGTAAGAAGCCCAATGTCAACTACTTCCATGATGGGGGAGTTGAAGTTCTTTCTAGGCTTCATCATAAAGCAACTTCCTCATGACACTTTCATCTCTCAAGAGAAGTACATTAAGGATATGCTCAATAAGTTCGAGATGGCAAAGGCTAATCCCATGAAGACACCCATGCCACTAAATGGTCAACTTGGCCTTGGAATAGGTGAGAAGGACGTGGATCAAAAGGTATATCGTTCTATGATTGGTTCCTTGCTCTACCTTTGTGCTTCTAGGCCGGATATCATGTTAAGTGTTGGAATCTGTGCTTGTTTTCAATCCGCTCCCAAGGAGTGCCACTTGATGGTGGTCAAACGGATTTTTAGGTACCTTGTTCTCACTCCTACTCTCGGGCTTTGGTATCCACAGGGGTCAACCTTTGAGCTTGTTGGCTATTCGGATGCCGATTGGGCAGGTGATAAGGTTGACCGGAAATCAACCTCCGGGGCTTGCCAATTCATTGGCAGGTCGTTAGTGAGTTGGTCTTCCAAGAAACAAAACTCCATAGCCCTATCCACCGCCGAAGCCGAATACATATCCGCGTCATCTTATTGTGCTCAATTATTATGGATGAGGCAAACTTTGAAAGACTATGGTGTGTCTCTTGGTACGGTGCCTCTTCTATGTGACAATGAAAGCGCAATAAAGATCGCCAACAACCCCGTCCAACATTGCCGCACCAAACATATTGACATTCGACACCACTTCCTACGTGACCATGTCGCAAATGGTGATATCAACCTCACTCATGTGGGTACGATGTTCTAATTGGCCAATATCTTCACGAAGCCTTTGGATGAAGCCCGGTTTGTCATGTTGAGGCGAGAACTCGGTATCCTAGATCCCCAAAACTTGGATTGATTTGCTTCTTGCACTATATTCTTGCTCTTAACATGCTATGTAGCTTAGTTGTGCAGCACATGTAGGGATGGTCATTTTACCATATCTTGGTTTGATGCTTACCTATGTGTGCAACATAAATTGATCTCGTGTCATGATATGGGTCCAAGCATCTATCTTTGAGGCGCCATGACATGTGTGCTTAAACATAGGGGAGAAATCCTCTGCCAAATGGTCGGTTTTGTGTATTGGATACATTGTGGCTTCAAGCTAACTCCTTTGTCCATGGTCGCTCTTTGTTTTTGATTTGTTTTTATGACCTTGCCTTGTGGACAGTGCTCTCTCTGGTCTTCATTTGAATCTTGTGTATATGCTCATATGATTCCTCACAATTTTTCCTCTCCAAATCATCAAACACACTCTTCCGCAGCTTTCTGAATTTTTTCGGCAAAATTTCTGGCTCGCTTGACACTGGGACGAAATTTCGGCCATAAAATTTCCGAGCAACCGAAAACCCTTACAGTACATGTTTTCGGTTCGCTGCCGAAGAAATTTCGGTCGTCACCGGTATTTCCGGTCACCAGGTCGGTTCGCCGATTCTCTCGCCGGAATTTCTGGCGTAGGAACCAGTCGGACCGGACTTATTGACGATTTTTTTTGGAGTGGGTATTTAAAGCCCGCACGTGGGGCAGTTCCTTCCTCTTCCTTTCTTTCTTCCCCACGCCCCTCCCTCCTCCATGGACGCCGCCTCAAGCTTCCCCACCCCCCATAGGCCCTTCCCTCCACCCAAAACCCTCCCTACTCCACCAAGTTGTAGATCGGGCCTCTACAAGTCTTTTCACCGAAGGTTTTGCTCTCTCCTTGCACGCATTGGGAGATCAGGGAGTGCTTACCCACTTTCTTGTGTGGTGCTTTGTTCGTGCCTATCCTTGGAAAGGGAGGGGGCATGGCTTTGGCTTCGCCATCCCATGGTATCTTTGCTCTTTCCCCTCTCCTTTCCCATGTTTTTGTTTGTTGTTTATGGTGAAACCCTAGCCTTCCTATCTTATGCTCCCTTAGTTCTCTCTATCCCCCCAGTAGAGTAACTCGGCTCGCATCACCCTAGTTTCACCTTTTCCCCCTCGTAATGTTGCTTGTGCAAGTACTAAGTCATGGATAGTTTCACGGTCGCTTGCCCAAAATTTTCGGTCCCAGGCCGGTCAACTTCCATGCTTGAATTTCAGTCATAGTTCGGTCGATCGACCTGCTTGAAATTTCGGTCGAGCCTTGATCCGGACCCATCATCACCGATAATTCGGACGGCGGATTCATGGGACTGGGCGCGAAATTCTTTTTCTTCCTTTGTCTCTCTGTCCGTAAACGCTTGCCCAATGTCCTTATGTGTTCTTCTGAGCTCCTCTATGGCATATACAGTCATTTGTTCTTCTTTGCCTTCCGTTCTTGTGTGCTTCTTGTGTAGAGTCTGAACACATCGACTTTGAGCCCGACATCAGCAAAAAGAGGAAGCTCACTATTCAACGCCCTCCTGCTCCTCCTCCTCGCCTCACTCAGCGCCAGCTAGAGAAAGCTGCTCTCATAGGGGTTACGGTTACGCCGGTGGCGAGAAGAAAGCCTCGGCTGGAAGGTCTGCTTCGAAAGGCAAGTCCAATCTCGGTCCTACTAAAGAAGAAGTTCCTCCCAACTACAATATTGTCTCGGATATCACCGTGAATCAATGGCGGGACTTGAGGAGGCAAAATCCGTACCGCTTTACCAACCGCACTTACCAAGGGCCTGACAAGATGTTCTGGACTAACACTCAGAGGTGCTTCTGGGATGACTTTTACAACGAGCCAACTCGTATGCGGCGGGGTTTCTTTGTTCCTCCCAAGTATCTCAATGAGGACCACTATGCTCATTACCTCTCCTCCGATTTTGAGCATGTGGATGTGGCCCTGAAGCAGATGGATGTCTTTGCTATTGCTACCATCAAGGTCAAGCACATGCCCGATATCATTCGCTAGTTCTTCTGCACATCTTACTTTCACACTGATGATGCTCACACTGTCACTTGGATGACCGGCACCAAGCCATACTCGGCTTCTTTTGAAGCTTTCTGCCATGCCCTGGGTTACCCTCCTGACAGTGTCTCTAGCTTCTGCATTCATTCTAAAAAGGCATTCAGTGACAACCAGCTCCTCTTCTGCTATCCCAGTGATCCCAGCCATCAGCCTCCCAGCTTGTCCGGGATGTACTACTACTACATGGTGCTTGCTCGGTTCTTCCGCTACAATCTTGTGAGTAAGGATGGTGATGTTGTTGATGTCCGCGGTCACCACAAGAATCTGCTGTACTATTGTGAGCCTCGCCATCTCCGGAAGATCAATGTGTGTGACTTCATCTACAATGAGATTCAGCGGTCCATTGAGAAGTGCATGACTCCCAATTTCTGTCAGTATGTTTAGCGCCTGATTGATGCCACCATTCCTGCAGCTGCTCTCCCCAAGGGTCCGCGTGAAGATATGGAGGATTTCACCTTACCTCGTCGGGGCTCTCATGTGGAGCTCCCCCAGATGTTGACATCTAAGCGTCGGACCAAGCATGCTCATGATCCTCTGTCTGCTAGTGGCTCGTGCTCTCGTAGGGACCTTCCCCGTGCTCTTCCTCGCAAGAAGGGTCTTGCCCGATTCTTCAATAGCCTATGGGATATGTGTCGCTCCTCCTATGATGTTGCCCGTGATGCGGGCTCGGTCGGAGAACAGGAGGCAGCACAATGCTTTCTTGGCAGAGCGTGGTCGACCAGTGCCCGATTTGGACAACACTCTAGCTCCTGTCCCCTATGTCAACTTTGAGAAGCCCCCGCTGGATGAGGACATGTTTCGGGGCTTTGATCCATCTATGTTCCCCGGGTTTGCTACTTCCAGCTCCTCTCAACGTCGTGCTACAACTACAGGGGATGATGATGATGATGATGGTGAGGGCGAGGACGAAGAGGGGGTGACGATGAAGAAGAAGAGGAGGAAGAGGCCTATGATGATGACGATGAGGACAACTTCGGTGGCTAGATCGGTCTCTCCGCTCGTTTCTTCCTTTTTGGTCTCGATGCCAAAGGGGGAGAAAGAGTAGAGTTGCTTATTTCATAATTTGCCTCTTGCACAAGCCCCTCTTTGCTCGTTTTTCTCTCATGGGCTTGTGCTTTTATTTGCTCTTTCGAACCATTTGTGTGTGTGTTTGGACAACCTTGCAGTTCTCTTATTGTACTTGAATTTCCTATCACTATGTGCTTCTATTATGTGCTAGATCTAATCGTATCATAATATCCTTTCTTTGACTCTAGCTCGGTTTGTCATCGTTAACCAAAAAGGGGGAGATTGAAAGGGCAAATAGCCCTTATCTAATATTTTGATTAACTATGATATCGGAGCTAGAGGATGGACTAATGTTTCTATTAGCTCTCTACAGGTGAGAATCCGCAGGTTGTTGGTGATAGGTGATGGGTGACCCTCCCATTCGTTTCTCTATGGAGAGCTGGTGTCATTGTTTATTATTCTCTCTTATTTACTCTTGAGTCAATTAGGAAACACCGCACTATTAATAGGGGTGATCTCGATGTGCTCTTTAGGGATGTTCTACACCATATAATCCTCTCATCATCCACCCACACACACCCGTTCGAAGAAAGAGAGAAATCTGCCTTGAAAAATGAGTCTAAAGAAGTTACTGCGAAATCGGCAAAAGCCCGTGGTCTTTGTCGCCGAATTTCCGATGCCATAGGAAATTCGGTGCACCGATATGGCTTCAGAATAGCTTTTAGGTTGTTCACGAATTCGTCGTCACGAAAATTCAGTGAGTCCGGATCGAGTCAGCCGCCGAAATTCGTGAGCAACTCGGTCCGACCGGACTTATTGCCGATTCTATCGCAGTAACCTCCAAACGGCTCTTTTTTCCCTCACACTATATATACCCCTTTCTTCTCTACAGTGAGGTTAGGCATTTGAGCTAACATTTCATTTCTTGAAGCTCTCTCTCTCCTCCATTGTTGAAACACAAAATCTTGAGGATCTCCCATTCTACCCAACCAAATCCAAATCCCTTTGGTAGAAAGAAAGAGGAGGTCCCGATCTACGTTTCCACCAAGCCAAAGTTCATTCCCCCTTGAGTTCATCGAGTTAGCTTGTTACTCTTGGGTTTGTGGGAAACCCTAGGCGGCTAGGGTCGCCTGGAGGCATTCGGCTTGTGATTTGCTCCGTGGAAAGTTTGTGAGGGTTTGGAGACTACCTTAAAGTCTACCACGAGTAAGTGAGCTATTCCTTCGTGGGATAGGCTCGGAGAAGAAGGTGAGACTTTGTGGCGCGTGAGGAATCCTTCATGGAACCTCACACCTCTCCAACGTTACGTAGCCCCCTTCCCAAAGGTGGTGAACACGGGAATGCATCTTCGTCTCCGCGTGCTTCGGTTATTCCTTAACCGACCTCTTACTTGTGTTGTTTACCTTGTGATAGCCTTCGAGCTTGAAGTACCTTGTACATCTTCTAGGTTGCCTCACCTAGTTTGCATTTAGGCTCACTTATATTCCGCAAAGCCTAAAACTTGCAAAAGATTATAAAGAATTTTGTAGAAACCTATTCACCCCCCTCTAGGTTAACCATCTTACCCTTTCACTTTGTAACCTATGCCCCAAAGTCAAGACTGACATCACAAGTAGCTAGTCATGTGGCTTGTCGACATTGCATAAAATTGAAGCTTAATTTAGTGATGAACCTTATTGTTTCTCTTTTATTTGAGCGGTCAATCAGTTTGGTAGGTCCATGAAATGATTAGTTGTGAAGGGATGTGAGACTACGACTTGGGGTGGGATGGGGGAACTTTCCATGTCCTTGCGTGCAAGGGGCCTAGGCGTGCATGGTTACCATGGGGAGACCACAATGCCCTCGCCCTTATGGTGAGGATTTTTTACCGTATACCACTATTCATTTTGTGGTTTTTTGATGCCACCCGATAGAGCCACACACTCAAAGAGGGTGTCATGGGGAATACCACCACCAAAATACAACAAGATTATACTCATGCTGCTCAGACAATGAGGAGTGAGTAAACTACTCCACGACTAAGGGTTTGTATTAATAGCTATGTAGTCTCTATCCATGTTCTTCACTATATTAGCTTATATGAGACGTTTTACATGATCATGATCATCTGTGTTATTTTTCAATGGTACATTTATGTTATTGGTTTATCCCATACTTTTATGTTTAGTCAACTGAAGTCTCTCACAAAAATCTTATGGTCCCAGGAATAGTCCCATGATCACGTGGACCAAAATCAAAGGCATTGATTCCATGCTAACATCTTGTGACACAACTTGTGATTTTCATTTGGTTTTGTCATAGACAACAAGATCACTTTACCCATTGAAGCATTGTAAAATCAATACATCTGGCCTTCTCAACCTCTTAAACCGCTGCACAAAACTCTCCATTGGGTTTTCACAAAGAGAATTCGTCACCGGAGTAGCTTTGCCACTGTGTCAATTCATATGAAGGATGAGATGTTCCGGTGGTGGCTATGGAGTTGCAGAAAGAAGAAGCGAAAGGTGCCAACCAAAGAGAAAGAAACTTTTCATCTACCATCATATCTAGATAGGTTTTTTGGAGCCCTAGATTTAACCAAATGGTATTCTAATCTATTAAAAATTACAAGTTTGTTTTATGAAAATTTTGTGTTGAGTCAAAGTTGAGAACATTCAAAAGAAATAACAAGTCTTTTAAATGCCTCAAGGTAAAGTTGAAGTGTCCTAATTACAATTGAAATGTTAAAACACTCGACGAAGTTTAGTGTCCTAATTTTAACTTGTGGACACATAAGTACATCGAGAACGTATCTCTATCAAGGCTTGTGGTCACTTGATTTGCTTTACAAACCATAAAAATTCCCAAAGTTCCAGAAAAAACACATAGATACAACATGTATATACCATTTCACAGAACACAATGCATATCTACTTTAGAACTCTAGAGTCAAAAGGAACAAACATAGAAATGGCGTGGATAATGGGCCGAATCAATAGATCAACTTAAATTAGGTACTATTCATGGTAAGATGTGTCCTTTCCTTTTTCTCTAGCTGAAATTTTAATTTGAATTTTCATGGAGCCGTGCCTACATTTTTTGTATCAGTGTCCTAAATAAATCAGATCTCTTACACCTTCATGATGTATATAACCAAATAGTTCAGTTCTTTTGCGATAATGAACCCTAGGCCACCTAATATTTTTCATATTGTTCCTTACTATCCAGATGCTCCAGGATGATAGTATCACAATTTCCGTTGTGAAGGGCAGATTCAACTTTGCCTTGACATCTACCCTCAATTGCTTCCATCACAGAGAGGCTTGGGTTTCTCAATGGGCAGACAAGGTCCCAAACAATAACAAAGCCATCGCCACAATCGACTTAAATATCCACAAATTATCATGCCAAAAAGAAGTGTACCTTCGAAAGAGATTGGGGACAAAGTTCAACAACACCTAAGTTTTTCATACAACCAGCTTATAATTGTGAAATTGTTGTTATTTCTCACTTTGTTTGTGCAAAATGCTGAAATATGGAAGCCTGTTTTTTAGATACAGATTGCGAGATTTGTTCCACTTGACTCCAAACGACGCTGTAAAACAAGTTTTTTTTTTGCCTTTATACGTATTTTAAAGGCCGCGTTTTTTACGGACAGCTAGAGATGCTCAAATAACTCGCCACAACAAACACTGCGTCTAAACATTGCTGTTCCTACTAGTAGCACAAATGGTCGATGATGGCAAGGAAAATAAAGTTTTCACTATGGTTGCTAAGTACATTTTTTTTAATAGAGGACTGCTAAAATGAATTTGCCAAGGAGATAATAGCTAAAAAAAATTTAATAATACATTTTTTATTGATTTTCACAAATAATACGCAAAACTGGAAATTTGCAACTCTGTCGGTCCGTCGTCCGTTCAACGGACGACACAGAGGGTTCGTCGGTTGAGGAGACGACCAACATGTCGTGTTTTGTTCAAAAGACGACCAAGTTGTCTTCTTTTCTTCAAAAGACGACCGAGCTGTCGGGGTGACAGGGGTCAGCCGCGTCGGCTGTTGAACGGACGACGCACGTTTCGTCCGTTGAAGGGACGACGCGCCCCAGCTATATTAGCTCGCCTGCCCGTGCCCGTCGGCTGCTAGCTCCTTCCAGCTCGCGCGTCTGCTAGCTCCTCTCTGGCTCTTCTTCCTCTCTCGCTTGCTCTCATTTTCTCAGCCGTTGCACCGATTTGTAGCCTAGATTTCTATCCAAACTCGCTGCTCTAACACATTAGCAAGCTAGTAGAGTCCCGATCTACTAATGGGATAGCCTGGTGTAGTGATTTGAGGCGTTTTGGTGGAGGGATCTGGTGGTGTTCTTGTTGAGCAATGGCCATGGTGGAGGCTGGTGCTGGGACTTGAGGAAGGTGCATGGTGGAGGTGCTGATCCGTTGACTGGCATGCAGGCAGACTCATGACGCTTCAAGGGTAAACCCTAATTTCTTGCTTATTGCAGTCATGTGTGTATATTCATAGGTAGCGTTTGATGGGGTCTGTTAGATGCAAGATATTTGTAGAGTATTATGTGTCAATGTACCTGTTTTTGACTATTTTTGATATTTTTTAGGTCGAAAATCATGTCAAATAATGTAGTGTTTAGGTTCTTGTATGGTCCCGGTTCTGTCAGAATAAACCAGCACGGAGTTGATTTGAGCGAGTTTAGATTTATGGATGAAGTGCTTCAGAATCCAGAAACAAAGGCCCGTTACTCGGTTGAAGGATTGGTTATGTGTTCGTTTAGGGCTCCCTCCTACCCATACTGTCGGTGTGCATGCTTTATGGACTAAGTCAAGGCAAACCCCTAATTTTTATTTAAGGCCAATAGAAGCGCAACAGAAATGGGTCAAATTTGTGCAAGCTTGCCAGAAAAGAGAAGTTAACCCCAGTCTCTTAGTGTTACCTGTGGAGAAAGAGGCTGGGTATGATCATGGCCATAGTAGTCAGACCGGTCATGCTGGAGGTAGTTATGATCATGGCCAGAGTAGTCAGACCGGTCATGCTGGAGGTAGTTATGATCATGGCCAGAGTAGTCAGGGCCAAGAGGGTGGCGGCGGATATGAATCAGGTCACAATAGCTATGCACACACCGGGGGTGATGGTTATGTATCAGAGGACGGTGGTGAAGGATTAGGGGAAGACATATTCAGTGGCGAAGCTGATGAGGACGAGATATATGATGGTTTGTTGCAACATCAAATGGAAGCCAAAGACTCGAAGGCAACAAGGATACGGCTGATGATTCTGGCGAGTCTGATCAAGAAGAGATCGGCCAACCTATTCCGGCATCATGGAATAATGACAACACAGCAGCAATGACTGTGAACGATGGGCATGATTCGGCGTGGCATTATCACGCGAACATCATCTCTCTGGGTGCATTATATCCTAGCAAGAGACATCTGCAGGAAGCAATTGTTGAGTGGTCAATGTCCATGCAACGGGTCTTGAAAACGAAGGTGTCATCACAACAATATTTGACATTGGTTTGCGAGGAAGCTGGATGTCCTGCAAGGGTGCATGCCCATGTCCCTAGGTATGACACAAACTGGAAGGTCACCGATGTTGTGATGCACACATGCACACTTGAAAGTGTCCTTCAAGACCATCGTAACCTCACGTCAACCCTCCTGGCTAGACTGTTGTACACAGAGATAGTGGAGGGCAAAGCCATGGGGTGAAAGCTATCATTAACAAAGTTTACGTGATTCGCTACAATATTTCATACGGGAAGGCTTGGAGGACTAAGCAAAGACCTTTGGAGGCAAGGTTTGGTTCGTTTGAGGCGGGTATGGTGTGTTGTTAGGATGCTCCAGACCTGCAGTTAGGAATCCGAGCACCTCGTGGACATCCAACACTTTACATTGCCACATGAACCTAATTTGAGGGTACTTCATCGAGTGTTCTTCTCATTTGCTATATGCATAGAAGCTTTCACTCACTGTCGACCAGTCATCTGTGTGGATGGTACATTTCTCACTGGCAAGTATATGGGTCAGATATTGACTGCCCACCGCGTCACTCGGTGGAGGAGCGCGCCCCATGTCGATCCATGGAGCAGCCACCTTCTCCAGACCATGCTGGAGGCTCAGGATGGCACGAGGAGCATATTTATCCACCACTCCGCCACGGGCCTCGTCCACGACTCTCACAGCAGGCGCCGCCGAGAGCACCACCTCCAGACCAGGCTGGAGGCTCGGGGTGGCAGCAATCACGGTTACTTGACCCGTGGCAGCAATCGCGATTTAATATCGACCCGGTTGCAGAACCAGATTACTTTCGAACAATGGCAGCATCAGCAGTCGATACCCTACATGGACTTCGCTTATTGACCACAATCTCATCCTCATGGTAAGCCTGTCCCTTCCTACTATTGTTAGGTGCAGTATGCCATTGTTCAGTACTTAATTTCTTGTACACTAGCAGGAGACTCCGTTACATGGGACAGTACTGACGACCGTCATCAACAGACACAACACGAGCAGGTAGACTGGTTGAGCTAGTATCAGCCAGGTACTCCACCACCTATCCCGACACAGGATACACAGGATCAAGGTGAAGGGTCAACTGCACCTCGCCGTGATGCGATGCCACCCCACAGATATGGATGGAGTACACCGAGGCCTCCGCCACCTCGTCGTCGACACCAGTGATATCTACTTATGTATCAGTCATTTACCTATCTATGTATGAGACATCATTCTATTATTTCATGATTTTATTCGACAAACTACTCAACATAACTTGCAACATAGTTTAACATAACTTGCGGTACATAAATAAGAGTCATATCTATCCCTAGCATGATGCCTTTCCCTTTCCCTTCGATGATGCCTCGCCCTTTCCCTTGGACGATCCCTCGCACTTGCTCTTCTTGGCCTGCGCTTTCTTCTTCTCCTGCCTCTTGTCCCACTCGGCTCTCGCCTTGCTTCCAACGGGTGGCGGCATAAAGATATCATCCTCATCTTCGCTCTCTTCTATCCAGGCTCTACGTGCCACAACCTGCTCCGTCATGTCAGCTTGACTCTTCTTGGCCTGCTCTTTCTTCTTCTCCTGTCTCTTGTCCCACTCAGCTCTTGTCTTGCTTCCAACGGGTGGCGGCATGAAGATATCATCCTCATCTTCGCTATCTTCTATCCAGGACCAAGGTGCATTAGCCCGCTCCATCATGCGAGCTTCACTCTTGAAGGTGAGCTTGTCCCACCTTGCCTCGATCTGAAGCTCAGCTGCACCTGATTTGAGGTCTTCGCTTCCACCTCTTCGATGAAGTGACTTACCAAGAATAACGAGCATCATGGTTCGATACCAACGTATCGGTCGGCTGGTTTATCGCCTATCTCAACAGTTCGCTATGAAGAAAAGCCCAATAGACATATCTACAGGCCGAGAGGCGCGTCGGTCATAGTGGAGAGGTGGAGGAAATCGAGAGCAAGAGGAGAGGAAATAAGAGAGTAAGAGGAGGAAGAGATGAACTGGGTTAAAGGATACATCGCGTTGCCGGATTTATAGAGGCACCGAACCGAATAAGCGGGAAAAAAGGACGGAAAGTCGTATGGAAAAAAAGCGAAGTATCGTGGAAAATTAAGGAAGTATCTTGGCGGGAAAAATCGGCATGAGTACTACATGGAAAATTCGGGAAGGATTGGCGAAAAAACAATGAGGCGATTATTTAGCGGCGATCGCCGACAAGGTAATTTTGCATGAGCAATGCACCCTTCGTCCTTCCAATGCAGCAGCAATGACGCTGCCTCTCAACGGACGAAGCACCGGTAGCCGTCTCATCAACGGACGACACCTCCTGTCGTCTCTTCAACCAACGAAAGTGCTCTGTCGTCCCTTCAACGGACGACGGACCGACAGAGTTGCAAATTGTCAAATTTGCGTATTATTTATGAAAATAAATAAAAAAATGTATTATTTAAAAAAAAATTATCAAGAAAATATCTTGTGCCAGAGAAGGGAGAAGGAGACTAGAAGACACCAGCCGATGGTTGGTGCCGCGGTGGCCCACTTGCACATGCCTTGGATATTCCGAGAAAATATCGCACCTGCGATGCAAGCTTGCAAACCGAAAGACCCAGCCGGCTTCCCAGAGCCGCCCGCCCGTCCGTCTCCGTGTCGCGGCCGACTTCCTCTGCTCCTCCGTCTCTCCCTCTATATAATGCCGCACCCGCCTCCCCCTCCCACCACGCAAACTCCATCCCAAAATCAGATCACGCAACACCGCAACGCCGCCGGAGAAGAAGGAGGCGCAAAACACACCCTTTGCCTTCTCGCCGGTTCGATCGGGTCGCCGCCGTCGCGACGAACAAACCGTCGGCGAGGAAGGAAGGATCCACCCTCGCGTTGCCGGTTTGGAGCCAGTCAGGGTTATGAGCTGCCTCACGCTCCGCCGCTCCTCCGACGCCAGCCGCCTCCAGGACGGCCTCCTTGTCTTCGTCTTCTTCATCTCGATTCCCATACGTAATTTGAATAATCGTACTAGTAGTAATTGTAGTAGTACCACCAGTCTCTTGTAAACCGCGCTCGTGCTCGCTGCCGCGTGTGCGCGGACGGAGGCGCCCTCTTCTGCCGCTTCTCTGTCTGCGTATTCTCCATCTTCGTCTCGTTCGTCGACGGCCGCGGCGGCGGCTATGGATCCCAACAGCTTCAAAACCGGAGGTACGGTGATCTCTGTCCTGCTCTCCTGAAATATCAGTCTTTCCTGTTAGATCTTACATAAAGGGGGAATTTTGCATGCTGAATAGAAAGTTAGAACACTATCTCTGAATCTAATCATTCGATTGCGGTCATAATAATTGAGGTAACAAAATTGCATTTTGGTCACAGTGCTCTGATAGATTTTGTCCTCCTTTCATCCCCTTGAATGGGCCCTGCTTAGGAACAGATCGTTAATCATTCAATTGCGATGATAATGGAGGGGAAGTTTGTAATTTGGTTGCTGTGCTCATATAAGATTTTGCCCCTTCCTGATCCCCTTGAATAAGTGTTGATTGGGAATAATTTCTGTGCATTGATGTACTGTAGGCCTTTTGCTTCCAACAATTGAGAGGCGGTGCGCTTCGCCGCCATCGGTCATCGTGATCGGCGGTGGCATCTCGGGGATTGCGGCAGCTCGTGTCCTCTCCAATTCCTCCTTTGAGGTGACTGTTCTAGAGTCGAGAGATCGTATCGGTGGCCGTGTTCACACCGACTACTCCTTCGGGTGCCCCATCGATATGGGGGCCTCATGGTTAGTTTCACTTCAATAAATTGATTGATGGTAACAATTCTTAGTAGACTTTCTCCACATAATATTTTACTAACTTTGTGCTGGTGTTGATGAAAAAAATTCAGGCTGCATGGCGTCAGTAACGAGAATTCGTTGGCACCATTGATTGGCCATCTTGGCCTGAGGTTGTATCACACTAGTGGTGACAACTCTGTTCTGTATGACCATGATTTAGAAAGGTAACTTCAGCACTTGGAATTACCTTTTTATTTGCCAACTGATATGGTTATGTTGTTCTTCCATCTCATTGTGTTAATTGATTCATGTACAGTTGTTCGCTGTTTGATAAGAATGGCCTTCAAGTCCCAATGGAGACCGCTGCTAAAGTTGGTGAAATATTTGAGAAAATTCTTCAGGAGGTAGATAGCTATTAACTCTATAAGTTGTACTTGGGTCTCCTTTGAGTGAATTTCTAGTTAACCGTAATACTCTTTAATTTGTGTTGCAGACAGTGAAACTCCGTGATGAGCAGGAACATGACATGCCCCTTCAACAGGCGATTTCAATGGTGCTTGAGAGGCACCCTGATCTAAAGTATGTATAATCTTGTATCATGCTGACATGTAATGATTTATTTGTAGATTGGATGGTTACAGAACAAGAGGTTTACTTATATTGTTGCCAATTTTTAGGCTAGAAGGGCTAGATGATCGGGTCATGCAATGGTGTGTCTGCCGGCTCGAGGCATGGTTTGCTGCAGATGCAGATGAAATATCTCTGAAAAACTGGGACCAGGTCAGCACAAATTATTTGATGCTGTCAGCCATTTAGTTGAAAAAAGGAACCCACCAGTTGGTTACATTCTTTACTTACCATTGAATTATATTCCTCTCTGCAGGAACATGTTCTTACAGGTGGCCATGGTCTGATGGTTGATGGATACTATCCTGTAATTCAGGCTCTTGCTCAGGGTCTTGACATCCGTCTCAATCAGAGGTGTGTATTTTTTTCCCCAACATATATTGTGCAAGGAATAGTTTCAGTATGTATGTGTTCAGCATGTCTGTCACTCATGTTTTCTTTAATTCTCCTGCTATGATGGTGCCAAGAATTTGAAACTTGACACATGTTATTTGATTGAAACCGCAATCATTTGAAAAATTCATGTATCACACTTCGAGTCAAAGACACAACCTTTTCACTTTCTAATTGCAGTTGCTAGATAATTTTACTTACTTTGCTTTTCCGTCATATCCAGAGTAACCAAAATCGTCCGCCAGTACAACAGAGTGACGGTCACCACCGAGGACGGCACGCAACACTCGGCCGATGCCTGCATAATCACGGTGCCGCTGGGCGTGCTCAAGGCGAACATAATCAAGTTCGAGCCCGAGCTACCCTCTTGGAAGAGCTCCGCCATCGCCGACCTCGGTGTCGGCATAGAGAACAAGGTGGCCATGCACTTCGACAAGGCCTTCTGGCCCAACGTGCAGGTGCTGGGGATGGTCGGCCCGACCCCGAAGACTTGCGGCTACTTCCTGAACCTCCACAAGGCCACCGGTAACCCGGTCCTGGTCTACATGGCCGCCGGCCGGTTCGCCCAGGAGGTGGAGAAACTTTCCGACAAGGAGGCTGTGGCCCTCGTCATGGCTCACCTCAAGAAGATGGTGCCAGAAGCCACTGAACCTGTAAGCCATTTCTGTGCAACAGTGAACAGACATTCTTGTCGAAGTCTGAAACTGAAACGTATCTGCAGTTTGTGATGGTTGATCAGTTGAACTAACTGTTGGCATGATCTTGGGTGTTGTTGCAGACGCAGTACCTGGTCTCGCGGTGGGGCTCTGACCCGAATTCTCTGGGGTCATACTCTTGCGACCTGGTGGGGAAGCCGGCGGATGTGTGCGAGAGGTTCTCGGCGCCGGTGGACAGCCTGCTGTATTTCGCTGGAGAGGCGGCTAGCGCGGAGCACTCGGGCGCAGTACACGGCGCCTACTCGTCGGGCATGGATGCCGCCGAGGAGTGCCGGACGCGGCTGCTGATGCGGAAGGGCGTCCCGGATCTAGTCCAGGTCGCTGCCGCCTGCGAGGAGATGGCCGACGTCGTCGCCCCTCTCCAGATTTGCCGCACTTAGAATGCGAGATGCGACGAAGCGAAGGTTTATTCTGCCATGACCGGTTGATCTGATGACTGAGTGACTGACACAAAGATTGCAATTTGTGCAATCGATCAATCCGAGTCGGCAGATTGCCAGATTGAAACTATTTACTACTAGTACATTTTTTATTTTCTTTGTGTCGCTTTGGATTTTAAATCACGTTCAGCAATTGAGTTGCATTTGGAAACTGTATTTTTTCTTCTGAAAACGTAAAAGCCTTGCGTGAGAGAGTTCTGGACAACCGTACACTGTTGGATATATAAAGGTGGTGGGGGGCCGGCAGCATGCCACACGAGGTTAGCCGTGCCCTAGCCGCCCCATCTACAAGCTCTACCGATCTAGGCTTAGCGTTGCGCCGACGGAAAGCATCATCGCTGCCACACTCTCGCCCCCCTATTTTCATGGCTAACGATGGCGGATCCAGCTCCAGGACTAGCTCCGGCATCCCCTCTGGCTCGTGCTTATCGAGCTAGGGCGCAGGTGGTACTCTCTCTCTCTCTCGATCTGGTCTACTAGATCCCTCTTGCATGGCTGCTACCGAGACTAGACTAGGTACAACAATGGTATCAGAGCTCTGTTCCTAGTTTTCTTTTCGGTAGAAACAGAAATCCAAGCAAAGAAACCCCAGATCTACAGCTGCCCTTATGGCCGCGCCGTTTCGCTCGATCTAAGATGCGCATCCATGCGAGACATCTAGACGAAGAACACACCCCTCTGGGGCAAAGAGAAAGGAAAGAAACGCCCAAAACCCCTAGATCCCGAACAGAGATGAATCCTAACCCTAGTTCGGCCCCAGATCCCACCTCCCTTTCAAGAAAAACAAAGAGGAAAAAACCCAAACCTCCCTGATCCCACAAAGAAAAGCCCAGGAACACACCGAAAAGCAAAAGGATAGTGCTAGGCATCCCCCGGGGGATTTGTGGTTTTCATCCCCCGGGTCCCCAGCCAACCACGTGTCCTCTTTTTAGATTCAAAATCCTGCTTTTGCTACATTTGCCCGCTTTTGCTACATTTGTCCCGCTTTTGCTACATTGTAGCAGAAAACGGTTCGGTCTAGAAAAATAAAAACAGACTGGACCTCGCCGGAGATTTCGCCGGAGACCTTGTCGGCGACCGTGTAGCAAAAAAGTTGTGCTATTGTAGCATATCCGACCTCGCCGGAGACTCGCCGGAGAATTTCGCCGTTAGACCTCACTGGAGACCGTGTAGCAAAATGTTGCGCTATTGTAGCAAAATCACAAAACAGTTGTAGCAAAAAAAAACTTATATTATAGCAAACTCCTATTTCGCCAGATATCTCGCCGGAAAACCCAAGGCACCCTTGTAGCAAGGACGTTATGCCCCTGTAGCAGGGCTTCACACCGTTTGTAGCAAAAAAAAAGTCGTCATTGGAGAAGGTGATGTTGTTCCTCTATAGCAAGGCTGACGCCATCGTCCAAAAAGACGATGCCATACATCTGTAGCAAGGCTGACATACCTTTGTAGCAAGGCCGCCGTGCCTTTGTAGCAAAGCTTCACGCCGCTTGAAGCAAAAAGCGTCTCCGCTATACCTCTCCCCCGCTGCCTATGTAGCGAGGCCGGCATGCCTATGTAGCAAGAGGAGGAGGACGCGCTGGGCGGTGAGGAGACGGCGACGCGAGCGCGGGGTCCTGCGGCGGTCGCTGGGAGATGGGGATCGAGGCGGGGTAGGAGAAAGACGAAGGGAGGAGAGAGGGCAGCGCCAGATGCGGGTTAGGTGGGGTTCGCGACGGGAGTAGCGACCCGGGGGATTCTATCTCCCGGGGGTATCGTATCGTTTTCCAAAGCAAAAACCCCAAAAGAGAAACATCTACCGGCGGAGCGCCAAGAAGGGCACCATTGCGCTTTCGACGGTCGTCGCCACCCACGGTGGACGACCACAAGGGGCAGAGGCACCGGCTCGAAGGTAGAGGAGGGCCGGTCAGCGCGGCGCCGCCTCACCTCAAAACCCGACGAGGGGGGTCGCATCCGGATGAAAGAGGTAGGGTCGTCGCCGGTCGCTACCGGGCGACGCCACCACTTGCCGAAAGCAGTGGCGCCCGCGCCCACCGGGCGCACCGTGGACGAATAGGCAAAGGGGAAAGGCGTGGGAAGAGGGCTGCCACGGCGACGACGCCGGGCGGGGCGGCCACCTCACCTCCTCTGGATCGCAACCGAGCGCGGGGCTGGATGCCACCGCTTGCGCGCGTAGGACGCGGGAGGAGGGGCTTCGCCGCGCAACGCCGCCGGGCGGCAGCCGCTAACCTCCACGACGCCGCCAGAGAGAAAGGTATGCGTATGGTGGACGGGGGATAATGGCTCTAGGGTTTTTTCGGGGGGCTGCGGCGCGGGCGTCTTTATACCTGCGAGGAGCGCGGGACGCCGTTGGATCTAGGGCGGCCGCAAATCAACGGCCGAGATCGCGCGGTAAAAGTTCTGCGGTCAGTCAAGCGCTAAGCAGTGTCATTGGCCTTGCCCAAGGAAAAGGCCCAAAGAGGGCTTAATAGCCTGATTTTTTCTGTTTTAGTTTTTTCTATTTACAGAAACTATTCTTTGATGTTTTTCATCAGTTTTTGGAAAGTTTTTTGCATGGTTTTCTCTATTCAATATTTCAAGTAAATTTTGACTAGAGAATATGCAATAGAGGCAGATTTTTTTTTCTGTAAAGTTCAAAATCTATGAATAATGTAATAATTGTTTCCGCTGCAAATAGTTGATTTAAATTGCTATAATGCAATAAAATTTGCTTAAATTCTGTTTTAAAAGATGTGACAAAGTAATTAAAGATGATGATGTCCCATGTTATTAATTGACCAACGTTATTAATAAGCATGATCGTGATCTTTTTCATTGAGTATTAAAGGTGCATTTAATTTTATTTCTACCCAACGGTGATGTAATTTTAAATGGCACAAACAATTACATGCTTAATTTATACCAACGTTGGATTAATGCATATAGTTGTTTTTTGTTATCTCACATCTTTTGTGATTTTCAGGAGGTCTCAACCTCATGAGCTGCTTGAAGGACATCCCACTGCTAAGGGGGGATAACTACTCCGAATGGAGGAAAAAGGTTGATCTGGCGTTTGTATGCGCCGAGGTGGACTGGGTGGTTGACACCAAACAACCAAATAAGCTCACGACTTGAGGGGTGATGCTGAGGAAAGTGCTGCATTTGAAAAGAGAAAGAGGGACCATGCTCCTTTGGAGCTGGCCTACTCGATAGACAATCAAAAATGGGTGAACGCCAATAAGAAATGTTTGGCTTTTGTCAAGAACACAATTGAGAACGCAATAGTGGGCTCAATTGAAGAGTGTGCCTCTGTGGGCGAATACCTTGCAAAGATAAAGAGCCAGTTTACTGGCTCTTCAAAGATGTATGCAAAGCTGGTGATAGAAAAGTACACGGAAGAGCCACATGGCATTAGAGAGCACATCTTGAGGATGTCCAACATGGCGGCCAAGTTGAAGCCCATGGATGAGGACCTCGAGCTCAAGCCTGCTCTTCTGGTGCACCTTGTCATGGTCTCTCTTCTCCAACCATTCGAGAACTTTGTAATCAACTATAACATGTCCCCTGAAAAGTGGGACATTGAAAAGACCATAGGGATGTGTTCCCAAGAGGAAGAAAGGCTGAAGTCTCTTCACGGTGGTTCCTTGAACTACGTGAAAGACAATAGGAAGAGGAACTTCACCAACAGTAACCATGGCGGCTCACCTTCCAAGCCACATGGCAAGGGCCCATAACAGCACCAGCATTAGTACCAGCAGTCTACCCCTGGGGAAAAAGACCAGTGCCACCATTGCAAAAAGGTTGGCCACTATAAGAAGGATTGTCCAGTATGGCTGAAGTCCATAATGGCCAAAAACGGTAAAGATATAGTCTCTTTTGTTAATGAATCTCTGTATGAAAAGTTTTCTAGATCTACTTGGTGGATTGACTCTGGTGCAACTGTTCATGTTGCCAACTCTTTACACGGGTTCCATTCGACAAGGATTTTGCCAAAAAGAGAAAGACTCATTGAAGTGGCGAATGGGATTGAAGCAGAAGTGGAGGCTGTTGGCGACATTCCTCCTGAGTCGGCTGATGGCTCTTCTCTTTTGCTTAAGGATGTTCTTTTTGTTCCTTCCATTCATAGAAATTTAATAAGTGTGTCGTGCTTGGACAAAGATTCGTATGAGTGCTATTTTGGACATGGCAAATGTGTCATTTGGTTGAAAGATACTTGTGTGGGTGTTGCTACCCTACATGACAAGCTATATTTATTATCTTTGCATGAGAAAGTATTTTATGTATGTGATGTGAATGAACAAGTTCCCTTGTCGAACAAAGATCAAAAGAAAAGAAAGCGAACTCTTGACTCATCGAAGTTATGGCACTGCAGATTAGGCCATATTTCGAGGGGAAGAATAGAAAGCCTCGTTAAAAAATGACATTCTTCCTCCGTTAGAGTTCTCAGACATAGAACAATGCATAGATTGCATTAAAGGAAAGTAAACAAATTAAAAAGGGTGCAAACCGAAGTATAGCTACACTAGAAATAATCCACACGGATATTTGTGGATCGTTTTCGGTGAAAAGTGTGGATGGCTATGATTCACTCATAACACTCACGGATGATCACTCCCGATATGGTTATATTTATCCAATTAAAGAAAGATCTGAAGCATTGGATAAATTTAAAATTTTCAAAGCTGAAGTAGAAAATCAGCATGATAAAAGAATTAAGATAGTTCGGTCCGATCGTGGGGGGGGGGAGTACTACGGTCGGCATACTCCATATGGTCAAGTACCAGGACCCTTTGCAAGGTTCCTGCAGGAAAATGGAATAGTCGCCCAGTATTCTATGCCGGACGAACCTCAGCAAAACGGAGTAGCTAAAAGGCGTAATCGTACCCTTATGGATATGGTGTGCAGCATGATGAGGTATTCCACCCTCCCATTGGGATTGTGGATGGAGGCGCTTAAAACCGCCATTCACATTCTCAACAGAGTACCAAGTAAGTCGGTGCCCAAAACACCGTATGAATCGTGGACAGGCAGAGTTCCCTCTCTGCACCACTTGAGGGTCTGGGGGAGCCCAGCTGAGGCAAAAGTTTTCAATCCAAACATTGCAAAGTTAGACCCAAAAACAGTATCTTGCCACTTCATTGGCTATCCAGATAAGTCAAAAGGCTATCGTTTCTACTGTCCTGACAGATACACAAAGTTTATAGAAACGAGACATGCAGTCTTCTTGGAGGACAATTGATGAGGGGGAGCACAGTAGCTCGGGAAATTGATCTTGAGGAGAAGAGGGTGCATGCACCTAATCCGATGACTCAGGAGCCATTTTTCTCGCTACCTGTTGTGCCACCATCTACAACCCCTAAGGTTGTGGTGCCGACACCTGTTGTGACCCCACGTGACAACAATGGGCGAAAGTTCGAAACCTGTCCATCAGGAGCCACCTGAACCCACTGTTGAGCACGAAAGGGAGCCAGAACAGCCACATACTGTAAATGTGCCTGAACCCGAGGCAAGAAATGAGCAAGAGTCTGATGAACCCAGAAGGTCTAAAAGAGAACGAAGACCAGCCATTTCCAAAGAAATCTACAAAGTCTACAACATAGTTCATATGGAGGGCGATCCTACCTCATATGAAGAAGCCATGAGTAGCCCTCACTCAGCCAAGTGGGTGGAGGCAATGGAAGATGAAATAAAATCAATGAGTTCCAACAATGTTTGGGACTTAGAGGAAATTCCTAAAGGAGCCAAAACAGTAGGATGCAAATGGGTCTACAAAACAAAGTATGACTCCAATGGGAATGTAGAAAAGTACAAAGCTAGACTTGTGGCAAAAGGCTTTACGCAAAGAGAAGGCGTAGATTACAATGAGACTTTTTCTCCGGTCTCATGTAAGGACTCCTTCAGAATCATCATGGCACTAGTTGCACATTTTGATTTAGAGTTGCATCAAATGGATGTTAAGACGGCATTTCTAAATGGAGATTTAGAAGAAAATGTTTACATGAAACAACCCAAGGGTTTTTTCATGGAGGGGAAGGAACATATGGGATGCCGCCTAAAGAAATCCATTTATGGGTTAAAGCAAGCCTCTAGGCAGTGGTATTTAAAGTTTAATGATACAATTAAAAGATTTGGATTCAAGGAAAATGTTGAGGACAACTGCATTTATGCAAAGTTCAAAAGTGGAAAATATATTTTCCTAATTCTGTATGTGGATGACATCCTGCTTGCCAGCAGTGATGTTAGTCTACTACTAGAGACAAAGAAGTTCTTGTCATCAAATTTTGACATGAAAGACCTTGGTGAAGCTTCTTATATTTTGGGCATAGAAATTCACCGAGATAGAAAGAATGGAGTGTTAGGATCATGAGAAAGCATATTGTGAAAAGATTCTAAAGAAATACAATATGCATGCGAGTAATGCAACACCTGCTCCCATAGTCAAGGGTGATAATTTTGGGAAATCCCAATGTCCAAAGAACCAATATGAGATCGATCAAATGAAGTCAGTACCATATGCTTCGGCTGTTGGAAGCTTACAGTATACACAAGTGTGCACTCGCCCTGACTTAGCTTTTATCACCGGGGTACTCGGTAGATATCAAGAGAATCCAGGCATAGAGCACTGGAAGATGGTAAAGAAAGCTTTGCGTTATGTGCAAGGCTCAAAAGGCCTCATGCTAACATATAAAAGATCTGATTCCCTAGAAATAAAAGGGTATTCAGATGCAGACTTTGCGGGAGATAAAGACGACAGAAAGTCCACGACAGGATATGTCTTTACTCTCGTAGGAGGTGCTATTTCGTGGAGAAGCGCCAAACAGTCAATAGTTGCATCATCTATGATGTATGCAGAATTTATAGCATGCTATGAGGCCATGGGACAGGCGTTATGGTTAAAGAAATTTTTACCCGACTTGTAAGTGGTTGACTGCATCAGCAGGCCACTAAAGATGTACTGTGACAACGAGCCCGCAGTATTCTATGCTCACAATAACAAGTCGAGTAATGCTACAAAGTCTATAGATATAAAGAATTATGTTGTGAAGGACAAAGTCCAGGATCAAACTATAAGACTCGAGCATATAAGGACAAAGGATATGCTTGCGGATCCGCTAACGAAAGGCTTACGACCCAATGTGTTCAAAGAACACATAGCCGGCATGGGTTTAATGGGAAGCCTATGATTCCTGGACTACAGAGGCCCAAAAGTAACAGGATTTGTTTCAAAACAGGAAGGTATATAGTGGTCATGCGATTCTATATCGGCAATTGAGCTGAGACGATGAAACATGCTCTATGTATCAATCTATGATGAAACGAGTAAAGTACAAAGTTAAAAGTAAAGTCGAGATCTAGGGGGAGAATGTTGGATAGATCTCAACGTGATGAGCCCAAGTGTCACACGCCTAATCGGCTTCGATCGGGGCGCCAACCCTATCTGGTTGGTGGGCCCCTGTCGCCAGTGCTATATAAAGGAGGTGGGGGGCCGGTAGCACGCCACACGAGGTTAGTCGTGCCCTAGCCGCCCCACCTACAAGCTCTACCGATCTAGGCTTAGCGCTGCGCCGACGGGAAGCACCACCGCCGCCACACTCTCGCCCCCCTATTCCCATGGCTAACGACGGCGGATCCAGCTCCGGGACTAGCTCCGGCATCCCCTCTGGCTCGTGCTTATCGAGTCAGGACGCAGGTGGTACTCTCTCTCTCTCTCTCTCTCTCTCTCTCTCTCTCTCGATCTGATCTACTAGATCCCTCCTGCATGGCTGCTACCGAGACTAGACTAGGTACAACATACACATGCCGCAAAAAAGCGCTCACTCTTTACAACTCAACCTACTAGACCCTATGGGAATCAAGGCGTGAAGGCCAATTGCACTGGCGGTGGCCCATGATCGAGCCTCGGCTTGAATCTTTTTGCCCATGATCGAGTCTCGGTCGTAACGAGAACGTTATGGATGTTTAGTGACGCATTGTTGAAAATTACCGCGTTGTGTTGCTTTTAAATCCACCACAATGTTAGCATGATTAGTGAGGAAGTCATTGTGCGGATTATCATTGCATGACCATGACTTTTGTGTGAACTCGTGAAAAAAAAACATGAACATAAATTGTGTAATTAGTTTTTGAGACAAACTTTGTGTGATCTTGATGCTTGGGTACTTTCTTTGTTGGTCCGTCGTGCGTCTCGATTGTGATCATGACTCGCTTGCTGAGGGTGGAAGAGAAGTGCATGGCCACGTCGTTGTCTGTCACGTTTATGCCGTCGGATGACGTGGCTCTCACCGTGGCCGGTGGTGCTTCCAGGTTCTCGCCGGTAAACGGCGACGTCGACGGCGGCACGAGTGGTTCTGGCGCCAGCAGAAACCAACCACCGTTCCCACTTTTCAAATAGCGCACGTGCTCCCACCGCTTAGACCTGGGCCCACCCTCGTGGGCCCCACCACGTACGTGTTAGCCCAAATCGTCGTTGCCCCTCGAGCTGGCGAACACGAAGCCACGCAGAAACAGGCCAGGCGGAGAAGACGCAGCGAAAAAAAAAATATCGGCGAGGGATGTCGGCGATGTCCCGCGCGATCCGGGCCTGCGCCGCCACCGCGTCGCGGAGGAACCTGTCCGTGGCCGCAGCGTCGCCGAAGGAGGCGTCCGCGGCGGCGGCGGCGGCGTTGGTGGCGGGGCGCAGGGGCGGGAGTTGGGATCGAGGAGAGGACGGGAGCCGCGTGCAGTGGGTGTTCCTGGGGTGCCCCGGGGTGGGCAAGGGAACCTACGCCGGCCGCCTCTCGCGGATGCTCGGCGTGCCCCACATCGCCACCGGCGACCTCGTCCGCGACGCCCTCGCCTCACAAGGCCCCCTCTCCAAGCAGGTGCTACTCGCCTCCGCCTTGATCTCCATGTGTGGATTTATGATATGCCATGTTTGTTTCGCAAATTTCATATCTCTCCATGTCAATTCCGGGACATGATTTTAGCAGACCAAAGCTAATTTAGTTGATGTATTGACTGTATCCGGTGCTAATCTACAGCCAGAACCGAACAATCATGTTGTTCAGTCCCACAAAAGATGGGTTAACTATACACCAATACATTGCGCCATCATTTGTATCATCGTCGCAAACTCACAGTACATCCAGTAGAACAAACCAGCACAGGTTGGTCACGTGAAACACTGTCAGACACAGCAAGTCCAAATGTCCAGTTGGACTACTTGGAAGGATCACAGCTGCACCAACTGTTAACGCTCAGCAGTCAGAACAAATAGTTGCCGACTGGCTGTTCTCGTGCCGGCAATTTGTCGGGCTTATAGCAAATAGGCCGAATTAGTCGTCCTGCAAAGTAAGTTTTTTGCAAAGCTTTCTGCGTTTTCGTGAAAAAAAGTTCTGGGAACAAAATACTCAGGTAAACAAAGTCTATAAAACCTGACAAGCTCGTGAAGTGGGTACTGCCGCCTCCGCTTCGAGCTCCATGTGGATACCTTGTAGATGATGTTTAGCAAATTTTGTGTCCTTCCAGGTTGATTGTGTGACATGATTTAGTAGCTAAATTTAATTTAGTTGATGTGTGCCCTCCATCCAGTGGCATTTTATCACCAGGAACCGAACTATTATGAAGTGCAGAAAGGTTTATTAACTTTCTAAGAGTAGAGCAATCCAGGTCGACCCATGGTTGTGTGCACCTGTGGTAATCCTCAGAGACCAAACCCAGCATAGGTGTCACATGAAACACTCGTCAGACACAATACATCCAAATATCCAATTGGATAACTTGGAAGGATTACAGCTGCACAAACTGTTGAGATTCGCTATTGGCAGAACATTTTTTTTTAGATTAGAACAAATAGTTGCTGACTGACTGTTCTCGTGCCAGCAGCAGTTCGTTCGGCTTTAGCAAATAAGCTCAATTGGTCATCTTATGAAATAAGTACTGGGAAAAGAGTACTTTCGTAAAACCTGTAAACCTTCACAGGCTTGCTAAGTCTATGCACTCGATTGAAAGGGCATTAAAAGTGGTTAAAAAGGCCTAGTGCATGGATGTAGTAGTCTTACAGTCGATAATTTATCTTTGATTATGGACCATAAGCCTATTGATTCGATGCTAAATAGACCGTTGGACACATTTGATTTCTATATAGTTTCGTGCTTCTCTACTCCGACTCTATTGTATAACTCCCATTTTCTTGATCTACTTTTTTTCCAGCTTGCTGAGATTGTGAATCATGGAAAGCTGGTGTCGGACGAGATCATCATAAATCTTTTGTCGAAACGCCTTGAGGAGGGAGAGGAAAATGGTGAATTGGGGTTCATACTTGATGGTTTTCCGAGAACTATAAGACAAGCGGTGAGCTAGTTATTTGACCTGACTGTAAGTATGCAAGACATACACTTGCATCTTCTCAGTTGGACTTTACTCTTCTACTATGTTAGTTCAGTTTCAGTTTCATTTGAGACCAACAAACATCAGCTGAGTTTTCAACTTGAAAACTCATAACAGCTCCCAAAATAATTATATTCTTTGCTTTTTTAGGAAATACTGGAGGGAGTCACGGATATTGATTTGGTGATCAATCTTAAACTCCGAGAAGAAGCTCTGCTTGCAAAATGCATTGGTCGAAGGAAGTGCAGCCAGTGCGGTGGAAACTTCAATGTGGCCTCCATTGACATTGAGGGTGAGAATGGCGGGCCTCGAATGTATATGCCTCCACTACTACCTCCTGCAGAGTGTGAATCAAAGTTAATTACTAGAGCAGATGATACCGAAGAGGTGGTAAAGGAGAGGTTGCGTGTTTACCATGATTTGGTACGTACCAGAGACCTATTCATATTTTTTAAATCTGAACAATCAGTTTTCACTAGTAAGGTGTGTATGAAGCTATGTTTATATGCACATGAAGTCAATTAGTAAATTTGCCAATATAAAAATGGATGCTTAGATTTGAATGCATGAAATACCGAAATGTGAATATGCTGGTTATTTTATATGGTAAATATACACTACAATTCAGCGATTGACACTTAAAGTTCAGGTGTCTCAGCTAGTTTTTTATGTGTGTTCTTTGTTCCAATTTCAGCAATGAGCACACTTCACCTGCCAAACTTGAAACTATATTACGGAACTAATGCAGCAATATTCCCTCCTTCTATAAGTATATAGGCGTGGAATGTTTCATTTATATCTTTGAATGTGTGAAATACCAAGATGTAGATATGCTACTTGGTTTATATGCTATATTTCCAACAATACATATTTTTTCACTACCATTCAACCAATTAGCAGCAATGACCACAATTCATCTGCTTAACTTGATACTATGTTATGGAACTTGTGTGCAGCATCCTGTTATCCTTTCTGAGCAACTTAGTCATCTTTGCAGTGTGAACCAGTAGAGGAATTCTACAGAGCACGTGGCAAACTCTTGGAGTTCAATTTACCAGGAGGAATACCCGAATCATGGCCGAAGCTACTGCAGGCTTTGAATATAGAAGACCCTGACAACAAAAGATCGGCAGCAGCATAATTTCGTATGTTAGGGACCGTATATCTGTATTTGTAGCCTATGCCAAACATAGTTGATTGATTGATAAGCATTCATAGCGTCTCTACAAAGTAGTTCACTCGGGGCCATTATTTGATCTGGCACACAAAATTGTATAGTTGATTGATCATCATCGATCATACGCGTTCAATGGGCTTGCTAGTTGTATTCTTTAAATGCTTATGTCTTGAGAACAAATTGTAAATAACCGACATTTGAGCTTGTAGTCTGCTGATAAAGCCGCTTCTTAGCAGAAGCCAACACTGCAACCATTATTACGAAAACAGAAGCAGAAGCCAACACTGCCACCATTATTACGAAAACACCGTGCAATCAGATGATTCTTGTGGTGTGGCTGAGGTTGAGAATGTTTTACGTACTTGTTGAGCTTTTTGGTGACCTTTTTCGAGAATGTCTTTTGGTTATGTTCACTCCAGACTTCAGTAAACTGATCCTCTAGAAAAATATTGTTTATTCTTTGATACGAGTTCAGCAAGGATGCACTTCGTCTGCCAATCTTGAAACTATGTAATGGAGCTCATATAGCAATCCCACTTTTACAGATTCAGTTATATTTTTTGCTGAAATTCTGTTGTTTAGTGTTGCATCCTGTGATTCCTGTCATGGAGCTCAATTTGCGAGGAGGAATTCCCGAATCGTGCAACCTTTAAACATGGAAGACCCTCGCAGTAAAAGATCTGCAGCATCCTGATTTTTGTTTTAGAAATATAGGTGTTATACGAGAAAATTTGTAACCCATGGCATGTCATAACTGAAAGGAGTACATTTTGACATGGGAAAAGTTCATTCTAAAATCCAACCCAAACTCTGAATCCCAAATCACTGTCTGAATCACTACTACAGAATCGCTTGCTACATACGGGCGCATGGAAGCGTCTGTTATTGATATGTTCGTCACTGCTAATCTTTTATTGTTGACGTTCGCTAACCCGTTACGCGTAATACTCAACACCGAAGACCCAATTAAGTTTTGACCGTCGCATGTGTTTGCTCCAGTTGCCGACCAGAGCTCACCGGCGACATTCTAGTGGCGCGTGACTTGTGATACGTACGTCAGTAGTGCTCAAGAAGTGATCACCCGGCCCAAAACTAGACGCAAACGTCACTATTAATGTGTCGCTGACGTGTTTACACACCCTGCGGCCGTCGTTTCTAGTGTTCTTACGACACACGCTCTTTCATCCGCATATTCATTAGTATCTTACTACTCACATCCTAGTTTTGATTCGTTCAGCATCAACATTTCATCTCGTGCAGATTTGACGTCACACGGCAGTAGATTACTACCGATTTGTTTTGTTCTTTTCTGATTGTCTTTGATAGAATGTAACCCGCGACAGCCATCCTACTTCTGTCTGTCACTCGTTATTGTTTAGCACCGACATTTTTAGCACTTCCTTTTTTGAATAATATACTCCCTCCATTCTAAAATAGATGTCTTAGTTTTTTTATTTTTTTTTGGATGAATCTATATACTAAATAGTGGCTAGATTCTTCAAATTTTGATAAATTTAAGACATCTATTTTGAGACGGAGGGCCCTAATGCGGATGACCCTGCGACAATCTTCTGCGACAACACAAGTGACATAGCAAACGCATCGGAACCAAGAACTCATTCCATAGCCAAGCACATCCAGCTTAGATTCCATGCCATTATATAAAATATTGAGAATGGTGAAGTAAAGATTTGCAAAGTGCATACGGATCTGAATGTCGCAGATCCATTGACCAAATGTATTCCACAAACCAAGCATGAGCAACACCGGGATAGTATTGGTGTTAGGTCATTGCCTATTGTAAAACTAGATTAATTTATACTCTGGTGCAAGTGGCAGACTGAAGGAGATATACCCTAAAGGCAAATAATAAAGAGTTTTTATTTGATGTATCTCCTGTTCATAATACATTTCTTATCGTGCTATAATTGTATTAATACGAAACGTTAATACACGTATGGTATGTAAACAACCAGGTCTCTAGTTACCTCTAGGAAACTAGTTTATTGGGCAAGTGATGATATTATGGTTTCGAGATCATGGTGATAGTACCAATTGACAATGAGGCCACATCATTGGAGAATGATATGATAGACATTCACGCTAAAGTTAATCATAACGAGATCTAGTTACTTAAAATGGCCGTCATCAATGATAATGCAAAAACACCGTGGCTTATATCCTTTGACTGTGAGATAATACATAATCACTATTTTGGAGGGAGACATTAATGATATCAAGTATCAATCTATGAAAGGGTGATCATAAAGGTATCATTAGGTTTCTTGAAGAAATGGGTTGAGGAGGTTTTATCAACACCAGGATTTGCCAATCCAAGTAACGGATAGATACACGTGACCAACTCGATGATGTTGCATTAACGAAGCTTGCAAGCGTATGATTGGAGGAATGCAACGACATGGGAACGAGTAAATGAGTTCATCGGTAACGAGATCGAACACGAGTATGGAGATGCTTAAGATCAAATATCGGATGACCTAGGTATCGTATGGCAAAAGGAATAGCACTACGCAGTCAAGGTTCAAGCGATGAGATTAATCGTGAGGGCACGTGGATCATTATGGACATCCAGGTTCCGATGTTGACCATTGATACAAGAGAGTCTTCGTCATGTTCGTAGCAACTCCAAGCCGAAGGGAGGCACACTTAAGGGTAGGAAATCTTTGGGATTGAACCGACACCGAAGGAGAAAGGAGAGAGAGAAACCGGAAAGGTTTCGGGTATTATCCGATGATGATCGGAAGAGGTCCGAAAGGAGTTTCGGTGTATGGAATATATTAATATATATGTTTTATATTAATTAGTTGAATTAACATTAAACATGTTTTATATATATATTTTAAGGGTGGCCTTATTGCTATTGGGCCGCTTCTAGAAGGGTCCAATAGGGTATGCGCCAAGGGAGAAAGGGGAGAGGGGCCACCGGCCAAACCCTAGGATTCCCACCCGTGGGGTGGGGCCTAGGGCCGCCTGTGGCGGCGGCTTGGGGGTGCCCCCCAAGCCCTAGGATTTGCCCTACCCTCCTTCCTACTATAAATAGAGGAGCTCCCTCCCCTCTATTTGCACCCAACAACAAGTTCTCTCCTCTCCTCCCTAAGCCCTAGAGCTCTCTCCATTAGATTGGATCTAGCTTCTTGGTTTAGTTCTCCACCTCCGCACTACCATCGTGCGCAAGACGATCCGGCTTCTTTCTACTTCGGCTGCTCTGCTGGATCAGATCCCGGGAGACGTTCCTACACCCTACGTGTGTAGAGCTTCAAGACGCAACACTTGGGACGTTGTCTTCATCGCTATACGCCTACCTGCATAAGGCGTGCCACAGTCTTCAAGGGTATGAACTATGTTCTTCCTCTCCGTTACTTATGTCTACATAGTATAGATCTTGGTGATCGTGTTCATATAGGAATTTTTTTTGATTTTCTGCTGCGAACCCCTTCAATCTCCTCGTAGGTACCTACGTCGGCTAGTGGAGATCTCTGATGTTTGGGTGTAGATTAATTGGTGGCGATGATCTTGAACGACTCCTTATGTCCCTTCCCGTGCGGCTTCTTTGATTCTTCATCATCTTCAGGCCTCACCATAACAAGGGACGACTCCGGCTGCTTCCACCCATGAATAACTTGATGCATGAAGGTCTCAACGACTTCTTCATCATGAGAGTGTTATGAGTCATAGGAGGGATCCTGTTTCTTGGAACTAAGGTCGCCAGCTTCACGGTTGTCGACTCCAAGGGACGAGGTGGATGTTGTCCCATGAAGGATCATGAGATCGAGAGGTTTGCCTTTGCCTGAAATTGGGTAGAACATTTTCTAGATTAAATCTGAAGATATAAGAGGTAGAATAAGACTTGGGAGTTTATACGAGGTTTAGAACAGGAAAAAATCATAGCATTGAGTAGAAACCGAATAAGAAGAGAATCCCAACAAAATAGAAATAAAAGATCAACAAAGGAAAGAAATTATCAATAAGTATGTATGTTGGTGTCGAGTGGAGATTTGATGCACCTAGACACTAGTGCTCCCTTCGTTTAAAACTAAAATAAAAAATGGCACTTTGGAGTTCCAAATAAAATCACAAAAATACATGTACATGGACCATGTATTTGTGCGAAATTTCAGTAAAAAATCGTTTTATTTCATGCTATAGAAAGAAAACAAATTCATGACGGTAAATAAGACCTGGAGTACATATGTTTTGTCAGAAATTTGTCTCTTTCTGTAGCCTAACATATAACATATTTTAAACAAATTTGTTCTCACATTTGAGATGTATGTATCTAGTTATATATTTATTTTCAGAATTTTAAGAGACCTGTATTGTACAAGTATAAAAAACAAATAAAAACATGACACCTCCCATGTGCCAAAGACAGTTTTTCAATGTCCATCTAAAAAAGGCATGTATCGTGATGCACTGAAGCGGTCTACAGAATGGGCAGTCATGTTTTTATTTGAGGTGCCTATTTGGCTCACGGGTGTATTTGTATCTATTATAAGAAAACATATTTAAGAAATGTCAAAAAAATCAAAAAAATATACATATATATCTGAACATTTCATATTCGTTTATAAGTTTTTGTGATGAAATAACATTCTACGTGTCCCCTGCAAAAAGGACAAAAATTGTTTCGTGAATAGTCATACTTAGGTGATATTTTTATCTTTTTTATACATAATATATAAAATATTTTTTCATCCCGAAAATTTGTGTACAAACATAAAATATTCAAATATACATATAGATATTTTTATATTTTTTATACATAACATATAAAATATTTTTTCATCCCGAAAATTTGTGTACATACATGAAATATCCAAATATACATAGATATTTTTTTCTTTTTTTTAATATTTTAAAATATGTTTTCTCACAATGTGTGCAAATACGCCCGTTTGCCAAAAGGGATTTCAGACGTAAAACCTGGAACAAATTGGTCAGGCAACAAGTTTGTTGGGCTATTCTCATGTCCGTGTGGATTAGAGTCATGGCCCGGAAAACCCATAGCTTGTTATGATCTCAAGTTGGGCCAAAAAGCTAGGGTTCCAAAATTGTTTCACGGGGAGAAAGAGCAGGCTGGCGCTTCGGCCCAGTTCAAATAAACGTTCTTCCGTTCCGTGTGGTTGCCATTTCTATATATTTTTTTAAAATTTTGCACTATTATATATTGTACTACGTGGTTGTGTCTCTGAAGACGTCTAACGTACGTGCTCATGATCCGACCATGGCCGTCCTACGTGGCAGTTATATAGCTTACTCACGGACGATCCAGATCTCGACGTTGTACGTACGGTACGGTGGACCCTTATCTCATCTCCTGTCGCAGATGAAACTGCTGGCAGGGCTGTGTCCTCCCTCCTGCCATCTCGTCATGCAGGCATGCAGCTCGTCCACGTAGGATCGCAGGTCGCGTGTCAGAACGGCATGAGAAGGTAGACCCAGTATGTCAGCTAGCCTTTACTGATCTCGTACATATATAAGTAGATTTTTTTTTGTTACAGGCAATACAAGGGATAATATACATGGAGTTAGGTCGCTGTTAATGAGGGTGGGATCTCACGCCGCAAGCTTGCCGCGCGGATTGACGCCGTGCCGTACGTCTTCCTCCTCAGATGAACGAGCGTAGATCCATTTCATCCTTTTTCAGAATCGGAGGAGTATGGTATAGGATCAACAATTTGAGACCGCTGCCCACCTTGCCCTGAATTGCCCTTTCGCCATGAAGGTTTGGGATCTGTTTCATAACTCACACCCAAGAGCAGTTAGCGTTGCTCAATCTAATCTTCTACCACTGTAAATGGCTGGTGGACAAACATACGCAGAGACAATTAGACCGATCAGAACAAGGTTGATATCATGGTCTCCATCTACATCATCTGGCACTTGTGGAAGGAAAGAGGACGACGCATTTTTGAAAACAACTCATCCCACCCCAGCAGTGGCACAACGTCGAGCTGCTTAAGGTGGCCCGAAGACAGAGTGCGATCTAGCTGGGTTCGGCAACTTTTGACACTGTTTTTTTTGTGAAGATTTTTTTTCACAGTTTGCTGTTGTGGGTTATACCCTCTGTTCTTTTTCGGTTTCACACTCCTGTAACTTCATGGGGTGCTTTCTCTCTTCTATAATGCAAAAGCAGAATCCCTACTGTTCCCCGTCAAAAAAAAGAATCGGAGGAGTATGGTATGGAGTAATTTCCATCTGGAAACCATAAGCTAGCTAGGCAGCAACACAACAATTAAGGAAGGGATTCCCACTGGAGCTAGCAGCAGTACTTCTTCTCGTGCGTACGTGAAGAGAGTCAGTACTGTCACCTCATCTCCTCCCGTCCTGGGTCAGTCGGTCAGTCAGCCGCGGCCGGCCCATTATGACCACCCACGACTCGCAAAGGGCAGCACCAAAAGATCTGCATCCCCCGCGCGCTTGCCTGTGCCGTGTGGTGGGTCAGCGGTGTCCCTAGCTGAGTAGCTGGGCAGTGCTCCGCGCGCGCACGATCCCAGTGAAGTGATCTCCAGGCACCACGGACCCCGCCCCCGCCCCCGCAGTAATCAATGATCCAAGGCTAGCCATGGTGTCATGTGTGCAACTCGATCGATCGGGCCACGGCACATACCTGCAAGTTGCGAGCCTTTGCTTTGGAGTTCCATTCGCTCTTTTATCTGCATCGATGTAAGTGCAAAGCTAGGGAAGTGGCGAGCTTAGGTCATCTCAACCGGGCCAATCCAATCGGGCAAACTAGAATATCCGTTTCTGTCCGTTTGGGTCGTAGTCCGGCCTGTTCGGCTAACCGCGTCCAGCGTCCCGTCCCATCTGTCTGTCTCTCCCGCTGTCATCGCTTGACACCATCGACGATGGGACGTTAGTGGCGACGCGACGTCGGCTATCAGCGCCGGCGGCTTCCCTCGTGGCCGGTGTTTCCCGTCATCGTAGCTTTTCATTTTTCATGAGCGCCTTTCCTCCTGTGGCCAGAAAACTTCCCGCGCCTCTCCAGCCGTTTCCCGCCTTCGCCTCGGTCTATAAAAGACGGCCGCTGGCACGACGGAGACAGCAAGATCAACCAAGAGCAAACACTGCCAAAAAAACGCCAACCACCGGCATGCATGCCTTGCTGCATGATCGCCAACTGGAAAAAAACAGGAAGATATGACGTACCCGCTTCCCGGAGGCCGACATCGATGTTGTCGACCTCTAGGCCATGTTCTGTCCTAGCGCATGGCCGAGGCGGAGGTGGTGGCCTTCAACGAGGAAGACCGTGTGGCCAAGGCAGCGTTGGAGAAGGTGGTGGAGGCAGCCACAAAGGTGTCCATCCAATGGGCGGTGCGCGAGATTCACCACGTCGCCGCCAAGGAGGCGGTGGCCAGGGAGGCCGTATCAGCGACCCTCCACGAGATCCGCCACGAGGCGGCCATGACCACGCTAGAGGAGGTGTGGTCAACGAGGCCGCCAAGGTCGTCGTCCGCGAGCTTCGCCACGCCGCCGCCATGCGTAGGGAGGTGGAAGAGGCGCAACGCGAGCAGGCCGCCGACGCGGCGGCAAAGGAAGACGCGTGGATACGACTGCCGAGGTGGCGGCTGCGTGGGCTCTCGTCGACGGGGACGAGACGGAGGTGGAGGGGGACGACAAGAAGGGGAAGGAGGAGGACGAGGCGGTGGATGGGGAGGAGTCGATCACCGTCCCCCAGCAGATCGCGCAGGTGCTAGGCCTCTCCCCCAACGGGGCTCCAGCGAGTATGAGCCCGACAAAGAGATCGCGGCGCAGGGCGGAGGCCTTGGCAGGAACGGCGCGCCAGGACTGGAGGCGGCTCTAGCAGATCAGGAGGCGAGGGACCACTAGACCACCGAGATAGAGAAGGCCCTGGTGTACCGGGCGGTGGAGGACCGCATGAAGGCGGCGGGCAAGACGGTGGCTCGTGGCCGAGCGCGCGACCGTCACCACGAACACCTCCAGCAGCGGCCATTTAGGCGGCTAGGACAGCGATCGATATGGCCAGCTTCCATGGTAACGGTGGCCGTGGCAACAGAGGCGAGGCCTCCTCCAGTAGTAGTAGTCCTACTTTTTTATTTTGTTCATATGCACCTTTTTTTAATGGATAGGGCCTAATCCAATAAAAAAACAAGATAAAATACTAATATTTCACTTACATATGGATCCTATCGGCCGATTGGCAAACACCCGCGTGGTCCACGCGCTATTCGGGCCGAAGCATCTATTGCCCAGATTTAATACACGAATGGGTCGAGCCGAACATGTCTGTCCGGTTGGATCATACTTTTGAGAGACCGTGCACATCTCACATGTCCACGAGGACGCGCTTAGACGAATTGTGTCGGCCCGATGGAGATAGGCTTAGGGCATCTCCACCGGGCTGACCCATCTGGCCCGAGCGTGTCCAAACTTGTCCGAGCGGACGCTCGCGACGTGCACGGCGCCCCAATGGGGCGACCCATCCGGGAAAACGCGTCCGGCTCGACTCATCCATGCATCTAATCTGGGGCTCGGTTGCATCGGCCCGGACACGCACGGACAGCGCGGACGTCGGTCCCGAGCGTGCTACTGGCCCACCCGTCAGCCACCTTGACCCGCGGCATTGATTCCAGGCGCACGCAGCGGCACCGATTCAGACGCAACCGCGACAGCGATTCAGAGGCGCTGACGGAAGGCTTACTGGCGGCAGCCTGCGCCATGAATGGCGACGCGACGGCACGCTAACTGACTAGACGACACGCTCTCCACCGCCGCTGCAGGCGCCGCCCGACGCCTGCCGTACCGGCTATACACTTCAATGCCCCTTTATGGCCTCAGCGTCGACATCCGATGTCGTTCCTTTTTAACCGACCACACGCGACCATCTTCTCCTACACAAAACGACATTCGTCTCCTCCTTCCCCTTTTCCTTCTCCACTGCTTGTAGCTATCCATGTCCGTCGGTACTGGGTCGAGGGGAGGCCATGACGGCCGTGGATGCCAAGGGAGGCGTGGAGGACGCGACCAACTCACCGCGCCACCACGCTCTCCCTCAACACCGTCGTCGCCCAAAGATTTCGACCAAGGCACCCAGTTCGCCGTGGCCATCCACCTCGGCATGCCGCGTGATAGGCTGCTCCTGCCCCACGGGTTCGTGAAGCTGATCGGCGACGAGCCGCTTCGCCATCTTGCCGCGGCAAACCGGATCGCCAGTACCCAGTCGACCTGCAGTCCGACCACCTCGGCCAGATGTACCTTGGCAACGGCTGGGAGCGTTTCGCCCGCTCACACCAGATCGAAGCGGGCAACATCGTCGTCTCCAAGTACGACGACGAAGAAAAGTTTAGCGTCAGCGTCTTCGACCACACCATGTGTCGCCGCTGCTACCACTTCGACTCCTCCTCCAACTCCGACGAGTAGGCTAGGCTGTGCGCGCGCCATGTATGATGTATGAATGTAGGCATTGGCCATTTGCAATGAAAATCTTTATTCAATCCCTAAAACATTCGTTACACTCACGCCACGCAACCTAAGACTATGCGCGGCTGCCGGTGTTGGGGGCAGCGGCTGCGGCGGGTCAGATACACCATTAGTCATTGAGGGAATTGATTATCGCTCGTTTTCAGCTCCTCCTCTCCAGCTCGGTCGAGGCGGGCACGTAGGAAAGCATTGTCCGGATTGGTTCGCACCGCTTCCCGGAGGTTGCCACGCACCAATCCGAGCTGGTTCAATCGCCGGTATTCCGGCAGAAAGACGCGTTCCGCCACCGCCGTCGTGAAAGTATCGCCGGTGGTCACGTGACGGCTGTAGAAAGGGCGACGCGGTGGTGTGCCCATCCTGTAAATCCGCGGGCGCCCCGGAATCGGAGGAGGCGGCACGTCCGGTAACTCCGGCGGATTCGGCCACCACGACGACAGCGGCCGCTCGGGCACCTCTTCTCTGCCGGCATCGGGGTTGCCAGGGAGCTCGTCGGGTCGACAACAGCGGCCAGGCATGTTGTTTTTTTGTGTTGTGGGTGGCGTGGGTATGGTCGAAGATAGCTCGGCGACCTCCCCTTTTTATGGATGCGCCTGGACGTGGCGGGAAACGCCAAGAACTCGCGGAAAACGGCGGGAAATAAAGACGGGAGACGACGTGGCGGCGGAAAGACACTGGAAATACCGCGATGGCCAAGCGCGAGCAAATGGATCGGGTCGCTGTGAACGATCGGCCGAACAGGCCGGACACCTCTCCAAATCGTCCGCGGTCGATCCAAACGGACAGAAACGTACCATTTGGGACAATCGGATGGGTCAGCCAGATGAAGATGCACTTATCCCGAGGCAGGCAGAGCATGCAGATCTCGGGGTTGCATCCGGTGGTAGGGTGCGCGCCTTTTGCTTTTACTAAACCCGAACCCCATGAACTCAGCCAGGCATGAAGAGAGGCAAGGCAAAACCCCATTTACCCCACCGGGTCTGGGTCTGGGTCTGGGTCTGGGTGTGGGTGCAGGAGCGCCGTGCGGCAGCCTGCCCCCATGCATGTCTGGGTTCACGCTTCTACTGTTCAACTAACACTGCGCTCTGACCGATCTCCATCGACCTCTCGGCCCTGCTGCAGTGCACGCATCCTCTCGGCGGCACGCTCGCTCCGGCCGGTCGACCGTTTTCCCCTTGTTTGCTTTCCCCCTCCCATGTCCCCTAGTAGATGGAAAAGACGAGTCGCGGTCTGCCGTTCAGGACGTGCGCGCGCAAGCCAACAGAGACGCCCAACAGCGGCGGCTTTGGATGGGGGCTACGTACGGTACGGGACAGCTCCACCGATCATCGCTCCCGTTTCTCTCGGGGATCCATCCATACCACATGCTGATCCATGGACTGACCGGTTGATGACTGCTTTCCGTGCTCGCCCATCTTGTTGGCTCCTAAGCATGCCGCAATTATTTCACGATACTCATGGGGTGCGCAATGGCTAGATGGATCCATGGATTTGGCGGGGAGAACATGCGCCTTATCTATAGGCTTTCAAAGCGTCAAGCTCTTCCAAAAGGGAGAAAGAAGCTAGCCCCTAACCGATCCATTGCTACTACTACTAGTAGGGCGTACGTACTCACAGTTTCGAGATGCAATCTGTTGCCAACGTGAGCCCGTGACGTAATGGTTCTCGTGATGATCCACAGCGGATTCCTCGGAAAGCTCGAATTATTAGTTCTTTCGTTGAAACAAAATACCCCTATATTATTTCTCCTACTAGATAGAAGGGACCGGGAGATGGAGCAAGTGGAGCACGTACTGCTACCAGTCCTACTGCCCGGCGCCGGGTCGCGGAAATAGGGGAATCTTGACCCGTGCACAGAGCCTAGCCAGCCGGACCTTTTGCCACACCTAGACTAGATCGACAGCGCTCAGAACAAGGGGAAGAGATGCTAGTATGCTTGCTCCGGCCGGAAGAGGGATGGCGCGCGCATGGGGGGGGGGGGTGGAAGTGCATTATGGACGAATGATTTGGAGGAGGCGGGACGGAGCCTCCATGGGGAGAAAGAGGGGGACCATCACCATCGATCAAAGCTTTGTGGGTGTTGGCGACTGCGAGTGCCACTGTAGGACTGAGAGTGCGAGTGCATGGTGGGGCCGAGACTGACTGCATGCGAGTGGCCATATTTTTCCAAATGGACAGACTTGCCTGGATCCTTTGTGCCTTCGATCCGAACGCTATGACTGCGAGTAGTACTAGTTTTGCGTTTCCTGCATTCCTGCCTCTTTCGTAGGGTTTTCAGGAGGACCATCCCACGCACCTCATGGCTGCGTATCTTTAGTGTATTCTTTTTCCTACTCCCTCCGATCTAAATTAATTGACTCAAGTTTTTCTAGATTCAGATGTATCTAGCACTAAAATAAGTCTAGATGTATCCGGATCTAGACAAATCCGAGTCAATTAATTTGGATCGGAGGGAGTAGAAAAATTGGCCCTCTTTTATAAATTCAGACCAAGTGATACAAGATTTACAACTGAAAGGTGAACTCGATCCGAACACACAAAAATATTCATTTCGTCGACCCTTTATGATGAAACATAATATATAGTTGTCATTGAATTTCGGTCAATTTGGATAGCGGGGGAGACCTTTTATGTAATCGCCAAAAAGGACTCGTTGCAAAAGTTAGTGATGCCTACGGTATGTCTAGGACAAGACCTCATCAAGCACCTAACCTTAGAGACGGGACGGACGATGCCGTAGCATGTCGGTTCGGTCCCTGGCGATCAGGATATATAAAATGCTTGTCTGGTGATTCTAAAAATCTAGATCGAATACGACGCCGAAAATAAACCGTGGAAGTAGGAAGCCGCGTGCATACCTTTATACGATGTGGTGTCACGCCACATTGGGCATACAAGTCTAAGAACACCTTACCAAGTAAGAGTAGGGACAAACTATATAACTAAAATGGCGATCCACGGTCTCCTTCACCTCTCGAGGCCAAAAATAGTAAATGGGCAAACAAATTTGTGTGGGAAAAGACTCACTTACATGAGTCATGTATGAGCTCTCCTTTTGCGTATCTACTAGAGTAATCTGCACTCACTCTGGCCCGTGATATAATTCACTTTTGAAATTCCTCTAATTAAACATTTTTTTATTTTCACGTAGAAAAACTAGGACTATACAGTTAATGAATAGATATTACTAGTAGTACTAGAGTTTGCAAGCATTGGGTTTCGGATTAACTAATTATTTTCTCCGGGACAAGAAATTTCCAACACATAAAGGAGTACTTCCTGTTGTGTCATTGTCTTAAACTGCTTGCAACATTGATCATGAGCATTTGATGTCCCTTTAGGCGGCCACTCCATTCGAAGCTAAAGTGACATACGCATAAAATTAGCATGTATTTCCCTTCCAAGATTTCATGTACATATATAATCGAGCAGGTTGCATAGTTAGTTTTCCTGAAAATGCCTAGAATCACTGCACATGCATTGGGTCACACAATGGGGTATCAATCTATACTATGCACATAAAAAACATCACAAACACATATTTTCATACAGGGTTAAAACTTAAAACCACCTTTGCATGTTGCATTCAGTGACTACGATGTGACGATACGGATCCAACAAGGAAAAGGCAAGAGACGGTGAGTCTCATTAAAACTGTAGACGTACGCCACACAGTACTGCTATGGAGACGCTTACTGCTAATATGGACGTACTAATATGGACACATGCTTCGTATGGAGTAGCTACAAAAGGGGTACGTCACTGTTCACTCGATCGTACTCTCCATGTGCGATCGGCCCATCGATCGATCGGAACGCTTGCTACCCGCCACGCACGAATCGGTGCCGTGATTAAATTTCAGTGTACCCCATTTCATTAGGAAACTGCTAGGCGTCCCCCGGACGATGGGAGAGCTCCCATCGTCCTGCTTCCCGTGCTGACACGTGTCCATTTGCTGCAAAACATCCCGCGTTTGCTGCATATGTCCTCGCTTTTGCTTCCGAAGAAAAAAAAACGGTTCTTTTTAGAAATAGAATGTCTCGCCGGAGACCTCACCGGAGACCTCGCCGGAGACCATGCAGCAAAAAATTATACTAATGCAGCAAAATCGTCTTCGCCGGAGACATCATCGGAAACAACTCGTTGATGACCCTCGCCGGAGACCATACAGCAAAAAAAGTTTCCGGCGAAGTCGGTTTTGCTGCATTAGCACAATTTTTTTGCTGCATGATCTCCGACGAGGTCTCCGGCGAGACGTTCTATTTCTAAAATGAACCCTTTTTTTTGCTTCAGAAGCAAAAGCGGGGACGTATGTAGCAAAAACGAGCCGTTTTGCAGAAAAATGAAATTTGAGACGATTTTGAGGGAGGAGGACGATGGGAACCCATCGTCCGAGGATCCATATCATTTTCCATTTCATTATTCATGCGTCCTTCGTTATTTGCTGCCTCGGTCGTCGATATGTACGTTCGAAATTAAAGCAGGCTGTGTGTGCTGGATGGAGATGGATCGAGACTGTAGTAGGTGCGTAGTACGCGGCGCACACGTGCGCGGCCGGGCACGCACGCGCGAGTACGTCCGGGCCAGACTATTGGGGCGGGGAAGTTGAGATAGATATCGCAGCCATGCGTACGTGCAGGTCCCCGCCCCGCCCCGTGCAGGACCTGCAGGGCGCAGCAGTACAGTACAGCACCACCACCCCAGGCGCGTGCGTGCAGCCGGGCGGGCTGGCACACACGTACACGTACAGGAGCAGAGAGTGACACGACCCTGCCCGGCTCGCTTCTACAGCGCCGCCTCGATCGATCCATCCCCTCGGCCATCTTAAAAGCTTCTGAGCTTTGTTGACCGGGTACTGTGCTGGCCGTGCACACGCGCGCGTGCGTGCAAGCATGCGAGATTAACGCCACAGGACCGACCGCACGGACGCAGGCGGCACGTACCAGTAGTCCAGTACGTGCGGCAGCGTAGTAACGTTTGCAGTAGAGCGGCCGAGACAAACACACATGCATGCATGGACGTCTAGTTGCAGGCGCGCGCGTACGATCATAGCCACGCTCGCCGGCGGTCGGGCTTCCCCATGTTGAATTTGCAGGCGCGGCGGGGCCGGGCGCACGGTGGTCGTCGGCATGCACTCGGCAGGGGCCAGGGGCCGGGCAAAGATAGGCAGGGGCCAGGGGCAGGCGAAACTGCGAGCGAGCGGCTGAGGCGAGGCGCGCAGCTTTCCGGCGGGACCGACTGCTGTTCCCTCGCCGCGGTAAAGCCAAAGCCGGTGCTGTTCTCGCGTTGCGCTCTGGCACCGGTGGTGGCGCCCGTCGATCATGTGCGCGCCTGCGTGGCTGCGTGGTCGCCTGGACGCCGTCCACCGCCTCCACCTGGTGGACCGCTCGCCCGGCTAGCTGGCCGACAGGCCGAGACCCCCCAACATCGGTCGCCCGCCGGAGTTTCGATCAGTCAAGAGGACTAGCCGGGTGCTGCTAGCTAGCTACCCGCTCGAATCGTACGTGCATCCAGGTTGCGCCAATGAACGAACGAACGTACGTGCTCGATACCGTACACTGTGTTTCTGCAGCATGGCCAGTGAAACATGAGTTGGTTTGCACTGTGAAGTGACATGGAACGATGTCGACGGATGAGCACTCAAGGAAACTACTGTTTGGCTCTAGATGCTGCGGGGGAGAGAGGTTCCCCCATCACCGTACCCGTACAACAAGTGATCGACTCAGTGTTTTTCTTCGGGATCGATCGAAGCGGTGGTCACGGTCTACAAAGAGTAAAATGCACATATACTTGCCATCTAAAATCAATATGGACACAAATATGTAAGATATGGTACTACTTAAATATGGCTCGTTGTTTTATATACTGTCATCGACCTGATCTCGATATAGTGATATATTTGCTGATGTGGCAGTTTAGGGATCTGTATGTTAGTCAGGTCATGTAAGCTTCCGACTGTATAATTATTTCTCAAAAACCATGCAAAATAAATTTTCTATCCGTTTTACCCTTCTTCCTCGTGTCACGTGATCCCCAAACTCCCAACGCTGCCCCAGCCATCCACCGCCGTGTCGGCCCGCAACGTACCTAGCTCGTAGGCCCCGCCAACCAACCAATGTGCCGCTTGGACTGGCCGCTTGATATCAATGTTGGCGTATCGACCTCTGCGTAGGCATCCAATGCTCTCTCTTTTTTAAACACGGCCCCGCAACCGTCTTCTCTATAGAGCACCACCATCCATTTTCCACCCTAGAGGCAACGCGACAGCCATGGCAGGCGACTTATGATCGTGGGGAGGGCGGCTAGGACGATCATCGGGTCCTGGGACCGAGCGAGGTCGGAAACGAAGACGAGAGGGGTGAGGCCAGAATGTTTCACCAGCACCTTCCCCGTCGCCACCGGCATCGCCATCTCTATCACCTTCGCCACCACCTGCGCCCATCAACAAACTCGTCGATCTCGACTTCGGCGCCACCATCCACCTAGGCATGAACTAGGATAGGCTTTGTCTCCCCACAAAGTTTGCGACCCTCGTCGATGGGTAGGAACCCCACCATGTCGTGTCACAAGTACCCGGAGGCTCGACCGACCTCTAGTCCATGGAGGTAATGTTCGACTGCCTCGACCAGGTGTATCTTGACATTGGGTGGAGGAAGTTCGCCCGTGCGCACGACACCGAGGTCAGGCACTTCCTCGTCTTCACGTATGACGGCGAAGCCATGTTAATCGTCGGCGTATTCAATGAGACCATGTGTCGTCGACACTACCACACCGACTCCGAGTCCGATGAATGTATCTATTTTAGTGTATAGATACATTTGTATCTAGACAAACCAAGTCAGTTATTTCTGGACGGAGGGAATACGTTTTCATACCTTTCTGGTATGCCCTTGAAGCAAGCAAATTGCTATGCATACGCCAACGCGGATTCTTCTAGATTAAATCTACTATGTATTGCAAGGTGACTGTAAGCAAAACTATGATGCAATGCAAGTCAATTGTAAGCAAAATTTATAAAACTATTTATGCAATGCAAGTCAAATTTAGACATGAAACTAAAAAATAGGTCGGTGCTGCTGGGCCACCCTGACCCAACGCACCGAGGCCAAAATGGTATGTTTTTATGTTGCCCCCCGGACGATGGGGCGTTTGCATCGTTCGGTCGGACTCACGCCTCGCCATACCTCACGCTGACGCGACACGCTCCCTGGTTCCACCACTGTTTCTTATCTTGTCGTTCTCCCCAACTACCCCGCCTCCTCTGCAGTCCGTGATGCTCCCTGGTCCCACCACGACAGGTTCTTTCCTCGACCTCTCGCTGCTCAATCAGATTCAGAACTGAGCCGCGAGCAACAGCGGCTTCGCAAACGCAGATCTTGCTCGATCGCTCAAACATAGCCTTTCTTCTCACGTACGTACGCAGCTAGGCACTCTCGCCGGCCGATTAGCTCGCGACGGACACCTCCCTAGACTCCCGGCACCCGCGCGCGGACGCCGTTGCCGAAGAGAACTGCTTCTACATCTGTGCCGTCGCCTTGGCCGCCTGCCTGGCATCGAGGCGCATTTGCTCGTCGGGGCACTGCTCGCTGCCGACAACGAGTGGATTTGCTACCGAAGGCTTTGGTTGTTGCTATCAAGGCCCCTGGATTTTGCTACTCTGGATTTTTGCATTTTAGAGAATTGCTGGGATGGGAATTTGCTATATATCAAAATGGTTTTGCTACATTGATACATTTTTTTGCTATCTCTGTTTTTTTTGCTACAATACCATAAATGTTTTGCTACAAGTTCTCCGACGAGGTCTTCCGGCTAAATTCTCCGGCGATGTCTCCAGCGAAGTCAGTTTTTTGCTACATTAGAAGAACTTTGTTGCTACAGCCGTCTTATGGTTTCGCTATAACAGTGTCAACTTTTTGCTACAAGGTCTCCGATGAGAGTCACCAGCGAGTTTTTCCGACGATTTCTCCGGCGAAGTCGGTTTTGCTACATTAACATAATTTTTTTGCTGCATGGTCTCCGGCGAGACGTTCTATTTCTGAAACGAACCGTTTTTTTTGCTTCGGAAGCAAAAGCGGGGACATATATAGCAAAAGCGAGTCATTTTGCGAAAAAAACTGGATTTGAGTCGATTTTGAGGACACGTATCGCGCAGTGGAGGAGGACGATGGAAACTCCCCATCTTTCGGGGGACGCCCAACAGTTTCCTTTAATATTTGCATGCCAATACAAACAAACACGCATCCCGTGTCCGAAAAGGTTTATTCCGTTGGAGATGCCCTTGCTTATTTCTAAGTGGAGTGACTATATCAATTTTAGTTTTAGGCGACAAGTACACGTACTGCCCCCCTCTTCATTAGGTATGGATACACTCTAGCCTAGCTAGATACTAGACTGAACATTTCGAAGCCGACGACGACGTATACGTAACCTGACGTCCATCGCCCGGTCTACGCGACAGGAAACATGGACGCGCCGCGTGATAAGGAAACAGGGGCCGACACGCCGCTGCCTGGCTTGCCTGCTACTAGCTGCTGGTGATGATGAGTGGTGCTCGCTTCGCTGAAGTCAGATTCTCCTCGCAACAGATAATCATCACAGGCTCCGGCTTCTCGCAAAGTACTCAGTAGAGTACACTGCTTTATCAGTAGAAGTTTAATTAGTCCGGTTCTTTTTAGCATCACAAATTAATTACCATGAGACTTTCCTAGCTAACCAGTATACACCTGAATGAAGTTCTAAACAAGGAAGGTACACCTGAATGAAGTGTTAAAACGTGTACGTGTTGAGCTTTGCCTAGCTTTATCACTGTCACACTGTGCCTGTACGTGTTGAGCTTTGCAGGACACACCTTCTTTTTGAGAACAGCAGGGGCGACAGTCTTCGATAGGACGATACGAGATCAAGTACGAGAACAGCACTTATATTAATTAATAAAAAAACTGGAAAGTAGCATGCTATGATTGACTAATACGGAGTGTGTCTAGTACTCCTAGCTAGTACTACTACCACACGTACAGAGACCAGCTAGCACGTGTACTACAAGATCCAGTCCTTAACTAAACTTGCCGACTCATTAATTCTCGAGGTTGCTACGCCCGGTCAAAAGCCGTAGTAGATTAAAAGAACTGGTAATAGCAGTAGTATCATGCTATCATTGGCTAATACGGATTTTTTTCAAGTACATGTACAGAGACCATGTATAGGACACGTACTCGATCCAGTCCTTAATAACTAAACTACAGAGGAAAGCTAGGACACGTACTGCTTTGTCCAGCTCTTACTACTAGTAACTAAACTGCTTTGACCATGAGCTTTTTAAGGTAGTAGCAGCATGTTTTGCTTTGCAAAGCTGAAAGTTACGGCCCGATGAGGTTTATCGTAATCGAACAAGATATTTGCGGATGCTGGAAGTTGCGAGCTAAAGTAACACCGCCTACGTCCACACAACACAAAGCGGGTTTCACTGTTGGGTTTGCTGTTGGGGGTATCCCATGCATGATGATGAGCTTTCCACATCAAGGGACTAGTCTAGAAGGTTAGAAGCGTAATCCGGATAGTAGTATGTAGGGAGGTTAAGCATAAATCATTTTGACTAGAGAACTACTCCCTCCGCCTTAAAAATATATAATGTTTTAGATTTGTATAAATAAATATATATCTTTTAATATATAGATTCATTTGAACCTAATAGATTTTTAGATACATTAGTTGCACTAACCTAAAACATCTTATATTTTCAGACTGAGGGAGTACGTTTGTGTTGACGGTACGTCTAATTTGTTGCAGTACACGTATACAATGACCAGCCACGTAGCCAAAACGTAGGCTATAAAATAAATAAAGCGTACTACGACGTGCTGTGGCCGGTCGCACGGCTGCACGGGTAACTTTATTTTTAGCTGGGACGGTTGCACGCACGGCGGTACGGCAGGGAGGCACGTCCAGCAGCAGCGACGGTAAGTTTTCTGCAGCGTCCATGCGGTAAAAAGGTGAAAGTAGACGCGGAGAATATACAACATACCTCTGCGTGGCACGTCGTGTCAACTCGTACGGGTCCGATCGTGTTTTCGATGTCTCTCCGACGTCACCTTTTTTCTTTTTTTTTCCCCTCAGACGGACTCCAGATAGACGACGGATACCCAAGTCGACAAAACCAGGAGAGTAGTACGTAGGTACCCCGCGAGCCGCGTGCGACCAGGAGAGAAGAAATATTTTTTATTTATTTCTGCCATGCGAGGCGCGCATGCATGCTGCTGCTGGGTTTGTACTGGACTGGTCACGTCACGGTACGACCGGCATGTCGCGCGCAGCTAGTAGCTAGCAGGTAGCTAGCGCACTGATGAGTAGACGTGACGAGATCGGGGGTCCGTACAAACGCACCCCCATGCATGCTCCCCTACACCTTTTTTATTTTTTAATTAATGCGCCATGCCGTCACGTACGTACGACGTGGCTACTACGCGTGCGTGCGTGTCGATTGATTAATTAATCCCGGCCCGGATCAGGGGCGGGGGCGGCCGCTGCGTAGGGGGCGGACCGGCGGCGGGTTTTGGGCAACGGCGTGGTTGCGGCAGGTGACACGAGTTAATATACCGTCGGTCGGTCGCTGCCGCTGGCAGTGGCACGAGTACGAGGAACGGGGATTATTAGTTAGCTGCCGGAAGAGGAACGGGGATTAGACTCCGAATTCCGTGGAGATTCCGCCAATTCCGAGCGAGTCGCCGTAGCCGGCCGGCAGGAATTCGACACGAGGAGGTACTACATCTTTTTTCTCCTCTCTTTTCTTCTGAGTCGTGCTGGGGAAACTAGGTAGCCGGGCGGGCCGGAGGTTAGTACATGTTGTCCACAGTGTTTCGAGAAAGCATCGCATGATACCTCATCTTGATCTTGATCTTGATCTCGATCTCGTCTCCACCACCACCACCACCAGGGGTATGGTAGGCCAGGCCAGGCTTCGTCACGTACACGGGGAATCGGTCTCTCAGATCATCGACACGGAATCTATTCCACACGGGCACACGGGTGCTCTGTTCCAGCTATGAGCAGGTCTCGGACGGAACGAGATGAATTTTTTGAAAAAGAAGATGGGCGGCACGAAGAAAGAATCTGGCGGGCGGGCGGGACTGGACAAACGCGTCGGAGCGATACGTGTGTATGTGTGTGTGTGACCTGACGAGACTGCTGCCGGTCACAGCGAGCGGTGGCGGCCCACCGCGCAGGCAGAGATACCATCAGGCCATGGCACGCCAGTGCAGTGCAGTGCAGTGCGGTGCAGCGTGGCTCATCAGGCTATCCCCTTGGATTGGATTGGATTGGATCTCCTCCTCCTCCTCAATTACGGCCGCTGTTACGCCAGCCCGACAGCGGCTTACATGAGCCCATAAAATACGGCTTTTTCCAAAACCCGCTTTCCCACTTTCCCCTCTCTCTCTCACACTCCTCTCCTCGCTTTTTTCAAAACTCGACGCAGCAGCCACTCCCACTCCCCCCACTCTTCTCCGCTCGGCACTGTGGCGAGCTGCCCACACACGCGCACTCCCACTTCTCCTCCCTCGCTTAAATGCCCCAGACCTAATAATCATTCCTACCCCCTCTTTCTCCCTCTCCCTCTCTCGCCCAACCCTACCCTGCTGCTGCCTATGGCGATCTCCGAGCTCGGCTGAGGTAGGCACCCCGCCGGGCGCGCATCCCTATCTACTTCCTGCTTCGTCCTACTGCCTTTTATTTCATTTTATTTTATTTATTATTTCTCCGTGGAGTTTCGAGGGTCTCTCACTTAGTCGCGGTGCGTCGGTGCAGAATGCGGCGGATTTGATGGGATGGGGTTCCGGTGGGCGGATTTGTGAGGAGGAGGAGGATTGGTAGGTCTTGGGTTTTGAAGGCGGGGGAGATGAGCTCCTCGTCGGGGGCCAGCATCGGCGGCCAGCAGCAGCAGCAGCAGCAGCAGCCGCCGCCGCCCGCCGCGCCGCCGGAGGAAGGTACGTCTTTCTCCTTCGCTGTATTATGCGGGCAGGGCTAGCTGCACCTCCACAAGCGCTGCCTTCTTCTTCCTCCTTCGTTTCTTAAGCTGCTGATTTGCTCGGGTCTCCGCGTGCGCGTGCAGAGAAGAAGAACCTCAACTCGGAGCTGTGGCACGCCTGCGCCGGCCCGCTCGTCTGCCTCCCCACCCTCGGCACGCGCGTCGTATACTTCCCGCAGGGGCACAGCGAGCAGGTCAGCCCCGCCCGTCCGCCGTCTCGCTCCATTCCTCCGTGTTAACTAACAACCCCTTGCGTGCGCGCAAGGTGGTCGCCGTATTGCCCGCGTGGGCTTGCTCTCTCTTTTGTTGTTTTCCATATCTAATGCGCGTGTGCGTGCGTGCGTGCGTGCTCAAGGTGGCGGCGTCGACGAACAAGGAGGTGGAGGGGCACATCCCCAACTACCCGAACCTGCCGCCGCAGCTCATCTGCCAGCTCCACGACGTCACAATGCATGTACGCCACGCCTTCCTATCTCCCTGCGCCGGTTTCTCAGATGCGGCGATCCCTCCTTGTCTAGTATATTTCGATGCCTCTCGTCTGCTGCTGCCGCTGAGTTCGGGTGCTGAATCTCTCTCTCTCTCTCTTTCTCGCAGGCCGATGTGGAGACCGACGAAGTGTACGCGCAGATGACACTGCAGCCGCTGAACCCGGTAATAAGGATCGATGGTTCGCGCAACCTAGCTAGGGCTTCTACTAATGGTTGGCTGATGAGATTTTGTTCTGATGTTTTCGGCGCCGCTGATCTGTGATGCAGCAAGAGCAGAACGACGCCTACCTGCCCGCGGAGATGGGGATCATGAGCAAGCAGCCCACCAACTACTTCTGCAAGACGCTGACCGCCAGCGACACCAGCACGCACGGCGGCTTCTCCGTGCCCCGCCGTGCCGCCGAGCGCGTCTTCCCTCCTCTGGTGTGATGAGTGTGTACTTCTGGGCGGTGTTCCTTTTCCTTTTGCACCATGGGTTTTGGGTTTGCTGTTGCCAATAACAGGTGGTATAGTGTGGTTTGTAGGATTTCACACAGCAGCCTCCTGCTCAGGAGCTAATTGCAAGGGATATCCATGATAACGAGTGGAAGTTCAGACACATCTTCCGAGGCAAGTTTCAGTATCCTCCCATGGCTTATATTCCTACATCATCACCGTGATGTCTCTGCTGGTCTTTAATGAAGTTTCTTTGTTTACTATTTGGCTTTCTTTGCTATGGAGACAGTTTGACTTCTCTTATGATCTTTTCAAAGTGAGCATGTGCCCACAGAAATATCAACTGTTTTGTGCACAATGCGGTTTAAGCATATCTTTTCTGGGAATAAACAGTCAGTACATGAAATTCTATTTTATTGGCTTGCAAAAAATAGATTCCTGAAAGAATAATAATTCGCATAGTACTACGTTGAACTCTTTTGGATTTTAATACTTCAGAGAGAGTGTGGTACCGGATTGAATATAAGTTACAGTTGGCATGAGTATTTCATCACATGTTTCTGAAATATTCATGAGAGTCGGGTACTAACAAAATTGCACATGGGGCACTCTACTCTCTGTACTGGTGTGCAATGTAGGTTGTTTTCTTATGTCTTAATCTCATATTTCCCGCGGAGTATAAATTATTTGGTTTGCATTCTTTAGTGCACAATAGCTCCATTTTAGTAACTAAACTGCACTTCATCTTGTATGACCATCATTTAGAAAAGATGGCTTACACAAACATTTGTAGGACGACCCAAGAAGTTGCTTAATTGCATTATTTTCTAATATTACATGATGCTACCCGTCGTACTAATCTGTTTGCTTTTCACAGGCCAACCCAAAAGGCACCTGTTAACTACTGGCTGGAGTGTGTTTGTCAGCGCTAAGAGACTTGTTGCTGGAGACTCGGTGCTTTTCATATGGTGCGCTTCACTATTTATCCCAGTGCTTGTGAAAATTTTGCAGCTTAAGTAACAAGCAGGACTTCTGTTCATTTAGGAATGAGAAAAATCAGCTTTGGCTGGGAATCAGGCGTGCCAGCCGAACACAGACTGTGATGCCTTCCTCTGTTCTTTCGAGTGACAGCATGCACATTGGGCTCCTTGCAGCCGCAGCTCATGCTGCTTCAACAAACAGCCGCTTCACAATTTTCTACAATCCCAGGTAATTTGGATTGTTTCATTAACATATGGCAATGTTATAGTTCCTCTCCGAGTTCAACTTTTACAGAAGTGAATGTTTGTAGGGCATGTCCATCAGAATTCGTCATACCACTTTCAAAGTACATCAAGGCAGTTTTTCACACCCGGATATCAGTTGGGATGCGGTTCAGGATGCTCTTTGAGACTGAGGAATCTAGTGTCCGCAGGTAAAGTAGCTAAATCACAAAATCCATTCTTTGTTCAAAACCAAAGTGTATGCTCATAGAAGGATCATCTATGATTACTTCTGTGCTATTTATCCTCGGTGTTTCTTGGTTGGTTCACTCCACAAAATGTTTGCAGGCCTTAATGGCAATTTCCCAAGTTACCATTCTCTTCTTTACATGGGTGTGATAATTATACTCAAATTTTATGAATCAAGCTGACGAGATATTAAATGCAATGCAGGTACATGGGCACAATAACAGAAGTAAGTGATGCAGATCCCGTGCGTTGGGCTAGTTCCTACTGGAGGTCGGTGAAGGTAATCTTTTTCACTTAATGATTTTGCTCCGGAGCACTGCCTGGTTGATTCCCTCATTTATCTGCTTTATTTTGCAAAGGTGCATTTTATGTTCGCATTTTTTTCTCTTTGTGTGTGCCTTTGATGATATTTCCTTTGATATTATTTATTTTTATTTTCAATTACATCGGTTTTTTCACCACAATAATTGTCATCTGTATTACATCTTCAGATGTTATGGAAATCATGATATTGTTATAGGTCAAGATAAAAAATGAGTCGATGTAATAATATTGTCCCAGTTCTTAATGGTTGATGTAAAGAGCTGCTTACCTCCTTTTCGAATCTCTGCTTCTTCTGACAAATTGTATGTTCAGTATTTTGGGGAATTTTTTTCGTGGATTTTGGGGATTCACTAACCAGTGTCTTCGATATTATAATTGCAGGTTGGTTGGGATGAATCAACTGCAGGAGAAAGACCACCTAGAGTTTCTTTATGGGAAATTGAACCATTGACAACCTTTCCTATGTATCCATCACTGTTTCCTCTGAGGGTTAAGCATCCTTGGTATTCTGGAGTTGCCGGCCTTCATGGTACAATTTCGTCGTTGTTCTTAATGCTCAGTCTGGCATATCTTAATACTTAAATTTTTATTCCCCTCTTCTGTCCAGTAGTGCAAGTAAGATCATGACATAAATGAAATTTGGACTTCTTCTAAGCGAAGTTAGCTCTTTAGGCACCAGGTTGGATGAACTATATTCACGGAGAGTCCCCATAACAAGCTACAGAATTGATACACATTTTAGTATTTTTTATGCATGTTCTTATCATCAGAAATGGCACACTAATTGCTTAATGTTTATTTTCAAGCATCTTATTCTTTTTGATGTTCCTTTATTAATTGTTGTATTGCACTTAAGATGACAGCAATGCTTTGATGTGGCTGAGAGGAGTTGCTGGCGATGGAGGTTATCAGTCTCTGAACTTTCAGTCACCTGGTATTGGCTCCTGGGGACAACAGAGGCTCCATCCTTCTCTGCTGAGTACTGACCATGATCAGTACCAAGCAGTAGTAGCTGCTGCTGCCGCCTCCCAGTCTGGTGGTTATCTGAAACAGCAATACCTAAACCTTCAGCAGCCTATGCAGTCGCCTCAAGAACACTGCAACCTCAACCCGCTGTTGCATCAACAACTCATGCAGCAAGCAAGCCAACAGCAAACTGTTAATGCTGAGAACCAAAATATTCAGACAATGCTAAACTCAAGTGCTATCCAGCACCAACTTCAACAACTACAGCAAATGCAGCAGGCTCACATTGATCAGAAGCAGAAGGTTCAATCAGATCAGACATATCAAATTCCTACTAGTGCGTCTCTTCCAAGTCCAACATCACTACCAAGCCATCTGCGTGAAAAATTTGGCTTCTCTGATCCTAATGTGAATTCTTCAAGCTTCACCACTTCTAGCAGTAGTGATAACATGCTGGAATCGAACTTTCTTCAGGGAAGTTCAAAAGCTGTGGACTTGTCTAGATTCAATCAGCCTGTAGTTAGTGAGCAGCAGCAGCAGCAGCAACAACAACAGCAGCAGCAGCAGGCTTGGAAGCAAAAATTTATGGGTTCACAATCACTGTCTTTTGGGGGCTCGGGTTTGCTTAACTCGCCCACAAGTAAAGATAGTTCACTTGAGAACAAAATTGGTTCTGATGTGCAAAACCAGTCCCTTTTTAGTCCTCAAGTCGATTCTTCCTCCCTACTGTACAACATGGTACCTAACCTGACTTCGAATGTTGCTGATAATAACATTTCGACAATTCCTTCTGGATCGACGTATCTGCAAAGTCCAATGTATGGTTGTTTGGACGACTCTTCTGGTATATTTCAAAATACAGGAGAGAATGATCCATCAAGCAGAACATTCGTGAAGGTAGGTGTACTATGTTGCTTCTTCATTACGTCCAAGTATAAATACTTTCTTATGGAATCGCTAGAATGTTGTGCAGGTTTATAAGTCAGGATCAGTGGGGAGGTCGTTGGACATCACCCGGTTCTCTAATTATGCTGAGCTTCGAGAAGAACTGGGTCAGATGTTCGGCATTAGGGGTCAGTTGGATGACCCTGATAGATCAGGCTGGCAGCTTGTATTCGTCGACAGGGAGAATGATGTGCTTCTCCTTGGAGACGACCCTTGGGAGTAAGAAACCATCTCTAGAGTTCTTATTTCCTTTATGAGTTTCCTGAAGGGTTACTTGTATTCGCATTATAAATCCAGGTTCTGTTATATATTTCTTATTTGTGGTTGAATTTTAAATCACGTAGCTTAAGTGGTGTTACATGATTTGGTTGCCGCAATGTATTCTTAAGATATGATCTACTATGTCCATACACATTTGATTCTACTTTACTATAGTGTGGTGAATTTTGTACTAGACCTGGTTCTAAGTATATATAGTTGCTAGACACATCGTAATTTGCAAAGCTGCCTCAGGCGTTGTAATGTCATTAGCTAATGCATCTTTGTAACGTCATTAGCTAATGCATCTTTTTAAACTATATGTTATTGAGGTATTGACCACATAGAAAATATGTCGTAGTGACAACATATGTTGTAATTAATTGACTGGTTGGTGTTGCTGACCTTGGTTTTATGGCAACTGCAATTCATAGCTTATAAAGCCACACACTAGGTTAAATAAATTTGTTTCTGCATTTTCTAGTAACCATGAATACACAAGTTGCTCATTACAGGATTGATATATTCTTAAGTACGCATTTAATTTTTGTACTGTATGTGCTAAGTGTATATTCTGTGTGTGCTTTATTCTGAACCACATCTTCTCTGTATCTTTATACATAAACAAACATATTCCACTACTTCTCGTATTTGATTCTGTATTTTCTTTATTTTACATCTGTGTTATTTTGAGAGTGCTCAGTGTACAAAACTATGTGTGCTTTATTCTGAACCACATCTTCTCTGTCTTTATACATTGCAAATATCAATTCCACTACTTCTGACATTTTATTTTGTATTTCCTTGCGTTAAGTTATGATGGTTTAAGTTTCTATCTGCATATGAATGTATATGCCAGTATCAGTCATCTTGAAACTGAGCTTCATCCATTGGTGCAGGTCATTTGTGAACAGTGTATGGTACATCAAGATACTTTCACCAGAGGATGTGCATAAGTTGGGCAAGCAAGGAAATGATCCACGATATCTTTCCTAAGTGCAAGACCATTGTGCTGTTTCTGGTAATTAATTTTGCTCTGCTGTTTAATTATTATTCTGCATATAAATTTTGGGTTCTATCATTAGCTCTGTAATTTTTTTTCTTATAAAAGTCTGTTAACACAGTTTATTGTAAGGCCTGGAACCCCATTTGTGTAGCTAGTAGAGCATATAATAAAGATTTCTGTCCGAAGTATATATTACTGTGCGGTGTGACTTCCCCTTTATTCTAGACAGTAAAGATAAGTGTTTACTCTCAGAACTACAAGATCCAATGAAATAGCCAATTGAAAGCAGATAAAGCCAGTATAGTGTAGTATTTGGAGTTTTGTTGGGTTTCCCCAAATTTGTCAAGACAAGTGGTTTTGGTAGCTGGACAACTAGTATACTTCAGAAATTATGTATGGCAACGACAAGCAAACTAAATCACGTCATACAATTCATGCTTTGAGACTTAACATAACGACATTGTGCATACGCTTCTAGGATTGAACTGTAACCAATATTTCTTTTCCGAGCAATCCAATTTCAAAGAGAAAATCCAGGTGTTTATGGCACCTGTGTGTGTGCCACGGCTCTACATAATTAGATCACATGCATTTTCAGACCCCAAGCACACATAGTATTTTCAGACCCCCAAGTAAAATGTTTAGTTTTGCTGGGCCAAACTTATCATGCGATTTGACTATTGCTTTAAAATGCCCGATGCTCTATTCTTATTCACTCAGCATAGCAGCTCTGTGCCTCACATCAGAACTTATTCCTGTCTCACCAACCGCATTATTTGAATTGGATGGTCATCTGTATCCACTGCTGACATATTGACCTGCTCTACATTACAGGGTCCAGCGACGATTCTACAGCACATGGTAGCACACTTGCTCTCAACAGCACCGAGTCCCCGGAACCCCGATCACGTCATCTTCGTACCTGTCTCATGCGTGTGCACCCGGTGTACACGTCTTGAGAACTCCTCCCGTCCGTTACCTATCTTCGGTGCAGGCCACCGATCGTCATGAACTCTATTTCTGTAGGTTCCGCTTAGGAATCAGTATCTGTTGAACTCTATCCTAGACCATTTGTAACTCAAGCGCCGCAGTTCGCTCGTGGGCTCTGCGTTCGAATATTCGAGACTTCGTCGTAATCTATCTGTTGTATTCGAGACACCTGGGACCGCTTCTTGAAGAACTGCAATAATTTGAATGCAGGACCATTGTTTCAATTCGTATTCCTGCTGATTTTCTTCTGTTATGCTAGATTTCGCCGATATGTGTATGCCGTGCCGGCGTAGTTAGTTGGAGGCTACGAGAAGGCAGGTTCAGTTGGAGCTGTTCGTATGAAGCGTTCACTTCTCTAGAGGAGGATGGAATTCCTCATGAGATTTCAGTGCTTGTTTGATTCAGAGAATTTCCAAAGGAATTTTATAGGATTCCAAGCCATATAATTTTTTCCAATAGAGTGTGTTTGTTTTAAAAGAATGGATCCTACAAAATTTATATGCATTGTTTTTCTACACTATAATCCTATAGGATTTCTAACAAGAGTTGAAAAAAAAATTATAAATATTTTTGCTTTTTTTTTCTTGCAAATTGCAATGCATTCAAATAGCTTATCTTACAAAATTTCTAACAAGAATGAATCCTACAAAATTTACGTGGCTGCCGGTGCTCGCGGCTCTGTGCGTGGTCACACATGCTGGCACGTGGCAGGGCCAAGCCAATGAATGATGTGCCACCAAGACAATTCAGATGGTTTTTCCGGTGAACTTGTTTTCCTGACACGCCCATTCTTCCACCCGCTGCACCTAGGGCCGAGCTTCCTTAAAATTCATCAAATTCAGGCGATTTTTATTAAGTTGGGCGAATATAGGCGTCAAATTTAAACGAAACTAGTACATAAATGAACTAAAAAGGCCGCCGCCGGTGCCTTCTCCTCGCCGTCCTACATGCCGAGGTTGCCGTAGAACGACGTGTAGCTGGGGTCGGCTCGGCCGTCATCCTCGCCGTCGTCGTCGTCGTCGTCGCTCGGCGGCTGGTTCTGGCGGAGCTGCCGCCAGGTGGTCGCTGCATCATGGCGGTACTGCACCGCCTCGCCGTCGCCGTCCGTGATGTAGAGCGGGCGCCTTGGTATCTGACTCACGCCCAGAGCGCCACGCCGTCGGCCTGCTCTTCGCTCGGCTACCGACGCTTTTACGCTCGATCCCTCTGGACCATTCGAGGATGTCCGGCGAGAGGCTCGACCAATCGCATCGTCGGCGTCGGTCAGGCGCAGCAGCGCTTTCTTGGAGCGAGCGCCATCTTCAAGGCGGCGTCCTCGGCCTGCCGCCGAGCCTTCCGCCTTGGGGCGGCGTGGGCGTAGGTGGCCTTTTGGCGGCGTGGGCGCAGACGGCTCGTTGATGATGATGCCGCGCGCGCGTGCGTGGTGGTGAGCGCGCCGGCGAGACACTCTCACGCTTCACGGCTGCCGGCGTGCGAAGCGACGCGCTACCGGAAGAGTGGGACGCCGAAGCGGAGGAGGACGAGCTCATGCTCGCCATCCTCCTCGGCGCCCAGTTCGCCGGAGCACGCCGACCCCTGGCTGCCGGTGTCGGGTTGCACGGGAAGCCGAGGCGCAGCGTGTTCCCCCGGTGGATGTGGTCCAGACGCGGCGAAAGCGCCTGATGCGCCCACCACCGGCGCCCGCTGAAGTTTTTTGCGCCAGCCGGACTCGTCGACGGTCCTCGTGGCGGCGAACTCTCGGGCGCCGCCTCAAGAAGTGCGCCAGATCGAGGTCGTCGGCGCTCACCGCTTCAGCGGGGTTATCCATGCTGGTGATGTACTCCTGTACATCGTACGGCAGCTCCTCCGGCGTCGGCCCTGGCGGGATTGGGATGCCACCGGCGCTTAGTGTCCAGCCCGGAGGCATACGCGTGTCCGGCGGCGCCATGTACCCCGCCTCGTACAGCATGCGCGCCTCCCAAATTTGGAGGGTGCGCCGGCCGAAGCAGTTCGCCGCAGCGCCGTCGCCGGGGTAGCGTTTGCCCATGGTGAGAGAAGGGGGAAGGGGAGTGCTCGCCGGAGTTGGGCTTGTGGGTCGGGGGAGATGTGAGAGAGTGCGCAGATATCTGGCAAAGTGTACGGCTTATAAAGGCCGAGGCTGGCGGTGAGGGCGGGAAAAGTGGAAACGGCGGGAACTTAGTGACCGCCGGTCCGTCGCGGGAGCCGAGGCGGCGACGGTGGCGCCGTAATTCGGCGACGCATGGCCGACGCGACGGGCATTTATTGCCCGGCGGTCGCCGCGTGGTTCCGAGGATGACGACGACTCGGCTTCCGTCACTGACGCGGCGGGTCCACGCGCCGCTTTGTGTTTTTTCGCCGAAATCGCTGAGTCCGGTTCCCCAGGGCGTACCCGGAAACCTGGGTTCGGCCTGAGTAGCCCGGACCAAAAATGGCCAAAATCCGGCCAAAAACAAGTCCTTGGGTACGCGACTAGGCCGATTTTCGGCGCCCGGACCAAAATTCGGCGTCGGATCGGCCTCCTGGGTAGGCGAGTGTTGATGCTCTAACACTCATGGTTTGGTGAGAGCTGATATTTGTAAAGCTTTGCATATTGATACCCAGTCTCTTTCTAATAAATATCTTGGGCTCCTGGCCTTAGTGGGAGCAAATAGAAGTGATTATTTTAAACACTTTATTGAGAGAATTATTCAGAGGATCGATGGATGGAGGGAGAAAAAATTATCAATGGGAGGTAAAGAAATTTTATTAAGGGCAGTAGCGCAAGCTATCCTTGTATATGCTATGTCTATTTTTTAAATACCAATTGGTGTATGCAAGAGTATGACAGATGCTATATCCCAATTTTGGTGGGTTGATAATGAAAATAGCAAGAAGATGCATTGGCTTTGCTGGTGAAAAATCTGTTACCCAAATAAAGATGATAGTTTGGGGTTCAGAGATTTTCTTTCTTTTAATCTTTCCATGTTGGCCAAACAGGCATAGAGACTTATAAATATTTCTGATTCTTTATGCGCTCGTGTCCTAAAGCTAATTCCTCTTTCACTTGGCAAAGTATTTTGGCAGGATTAGTGACTTCTAAACGATGCTATATTTGGAGAGTTGGAGATAGTAAAAGATCAAGATTTCGGAAGACCCATGGATTCCAACTAGTTCTACAAGGAAGAGTGTATCACCAAGAGGGGTTTAGTTTTTACCGAAGTTTCTGAGCTTATATCCGCGACAATTCCCTAAAGGGCATGCCATTCGAATTTTTAATTTTCCCTAAGACAGAGAGATTCCATAGTGTTTTTGGTACATGATTCGTATTATCTCCTTCCACAATCTCACCATTATTTGATGTCTTCATGAACTGATAATCCCATGGAGCATGGTATGCTGATCTAGCAGTGAATAGACCATGGTTTGTATGGTGCCACACCACAAAATCTTCCCTTCCTCGAGTCAATGGAATTTCAAGGACACGATCTGCATCTACCAGCCAAACAAGATATTTTATATAAGACCTTCGTCCCACATTCCATCTACAAGATTGATCAAATTTGGCACCTTGGTAACTAACATTCTACCTCGTGGCATCTGGACTCGTAAGTTGTGGCTGGTTGGTATCGAACTATTTTCCATATATCAACATGAGTACCATATCCCAGTTCTCCATATATATCCTCTTTTTGAAGCTTTCCAACACTATTAGAATACTCTGCCAAGTAAATGAGCTTCCACTCTTAAGGGTAGCTAATAATAAATTGACATTAAGATAGTATTTAGCTCTCATAACTATAGCACATAACGAATCTAGTTCACTCGGCAATCTCCATACTTGCTTAGCTATCATGGCAATATTAAAAGTAGTGTAGATATCTAAAACCCAAACCTCCTCTGTTTTTAGGAATACATAACTTCCACCACGCTTACCAATGCATACATTTGTGATCATCATCGTCACCCCACCATAACTATGGTGTAGCATCAAAGACCCCTTTGTAATTGTCTTTTGGTATCTTGAATGTTGTCATCGCAAAAACTCGTATGGCTTGGGCAATGGCTTTGATTAGCACCTCCTTTTCCCCCATTGATAATAACTTCTCCTTCCATCCTTTTATAATTTGACGAACACGATCAATTAGATGGCGAAAGCAATCACTAAAATCATCCCCCACTAAGCCTGAAAGTCCCAAATACTTATCATTAAGTGATTATGTCACAATATTTAGCACTTGACATATTTCTGATATCACCTCTGCATTGGTATTATCACTGAAAAATACTAGATTTATTTTTGCTAACCTTCTGACCTGAACCTGCACTATATTTAGCACTTCAATAAATGAGTTACTATTGGTGCATCCCTAAAAAACCCGGTCCCTTCTAAATCACTTCTCCTTTCCACCGCTAAAATCATACTTGTTAGTTCTTCATCAACAATCAGAAAAAATGTAAGGGGACAACCCCCCGCCGCCTTGATCCGTAACCCATATTCTCCATCAATCTATTAAGGAAGGTGCATTCAACTCTATCATATGCTTTGTGCATATCCAACTTTGTTGCACAAATGCCTCTTTTTCCTTTTTTCCTCTTGGTTGCATGTACACATTCATAAGCTACCAAGATGTTGTCTGCAATTAACATCATATGCACACATGCACTTTGTTGCTCCCCAATAATCTGTGGGAGAATTACCACATTAGCCGATTATTCAACGTTTTTTATATAACCTCATACACAACATTGTATAAACTGATCGGTCGAAAGTGTGCCACATTATCTGGATTATCCACCTCTGGAATTAATACAATGGTGGTATCATCCATCCCTAGGGATATATGCTCGTGTGAACTGCATCCAAAATTTCTTTCACCAAGTTATCCTCTAGCATTCCCGAGGAGGTCTTATAGAACACAACATACAAGCCATCCAGACCTGGTGCTTTAAGGTTGCTAATACTTTTTTTGACGATAGGGTTCTAATATTAATTAAAGAACTCCCTTTTAACATATTTGGGGCTGCGAGGTTTTCAATTCGTCACCTGACTTGAACCGGTACGTGAGTTGTGTCCTAGGAGGCGATCAAATCGGCGACATAAAAACCCATCCAGGGTTCCGTACCCCTCGCCGGTGATGCCACCGGTCTGCGCCCCGTCTCTATTGGTCTTGGGGCCTTGGATGATCTTATACATTTTAGGTGGCAAGTATGACCGCCACTCAGATTAATCCCGTTTCAAAAAGGAAAAAGAAACACACTGAGATCGGTCACTTCACGTACGGGTACGGTGACGGGGAACATCTCTTCCCCGCAGCATCTTGAGCCGAATAGTAGTTTCCTTGAGTGCTCGTTCCATGTCACTTCACAGTGCAAACCAACTCATGTTTCACTGGCCATGCTGCAGAAACACAGTGTACGGTATCGAGCACGTACGTTCGTTCGTTCATTGGCGCAACCTGGATGCACGTACGATTCGAGCGGGTAGCTAGCTAGCAGCACCCGGCTAGTCCTCTTGACTGATCGAAACTCCGGCGGGCGACCGATGTTGGGGGGTCTCGGCCTGTCGGCCAGCTAGCCGGGCGAGCGGTCCACCAGGTGGAGGCGGTGGACGGCGTCCAGGCGACCACGCAGCCACGCAGGCGCGCACATGATCGACGGGCGCCACCACCGGTGCCAGAGCGCAACGCGAGAACAGCACCGGCTTTGGCTTTACCGCGGCGAGGGAACAGCAGTCGGTCCCGCCGGAAAGCTGCGCGCCTCGCCTCAGCCGCTCGCTCGCAGTTTCGCCTGCCCCTGGCCCCTGCCTATCTTTGCCCGGCCCCTGGCCCCTGCCGAGTGCATGCCGACGACCACCGTGCGCCCGGCCCCGCCGCGCCTGCAAATTCAACATGGGGAAGCCCGACCGCCGGCGAGCGTGGCTATGATCGTACGCGCGCGCCTGCAACTAGACGTCCATGCATGCATGTGTGTTTGTCTCGGCCGCTCTACTGCAAACGTTACTACGCTGCCGCACGTACTGGACTACTGGTACGTGCCGCCTGCGTCCGTGCGGTCGGTCCTGTGGCGTTAATCTCGCATGCTTGCACGCACGCGCGCGTGTGCACGGCCAGCACAGTACCCGGTCAACAAAGCTCAGAAGCTTTTAAGATGGCCGAGGGGATGGATCGATCGAGGCGGCGCTGTAGAAGCGAGCCGGGCAGGGTCGTGTCACTCTCTGCTCCTGTACGTGTACGTGTGTGCCAGCCCGCCCGGCTGCACGCACGCGCCTGGGGTGGTGGTGCTGTACTGTACTGCTGCGCCCTGCAGGTCCTGCACGGGGCGGGGCGGGGACCTGCACGTACGCATGGCTGCGATATCTATCTCAACTTCCCCGCCCCAATAGTCTGGCCGGCCGGGACTGGGCCCGGACCTATCGACCGAGGCAGGAAATAATGAAGGACGCATGAATATGGGGTACTGAAATTTAATCAAGGCACCGATGTGGTTATCGACGGGCCGATTGCACATGGAGAGTACGATTGCACATGGAGAGTGAACAGTGACGAACCCCTTTTGTAGCTACTCCATACGAAGCGTGTGCTCATTGTTGGGAAACCGGGCCAGTGGCCATTCGGTCCGGCCTCTGCCAGCCTAGGGTTAGTCCATGTGGGTATCTTATCTCCTTTTAGTCTATAAATAGAGGAGCAATTATTGTACGTGATTTTACTAGAGTCAATAAAGCTTCCTTGTTTCCTGTGTCAATTCTTGTGTATTCTTTGGGTGCCTTCGATCTAGTCTTCTTCCTCGGATGTGGAGCAGCCTCGGGACCGGCCAGCCGGCAGGGGTTGTTTAACACGTTATCAGCACGTGTCTCTCCGTCGAGCCTTCGTCAAGCCACCGTCGAGCCTGTATCACGCAGACTTTCATTAAAGATAACCCGAATCTGACCGCAAAAATGGATTCGTCTCTCGATTTCCTTCTAAGATTTGCGTTCAGATCTTAGATCAGATCCCATCTAAGGTACGGATTTTCCTTCCCGGAGTCGAAACGCCGTCGCCGTCAATGTCGATTTAATCACTCCGGATCAGAACTTGTTGATCGCACCAAGGCACAGCGGATCTACTTTTTATTTAGCAGATCGGACTGATCTTGGCCGTTTTAATTAGTAGATCGGATCGATCTACAGTTTTTCATGTATCTTTTTTTTGCAACCGCACGTTACACACGCGCTTGCTACATGCACACCCCATGGTCGCCGACCAGCCCAGCCGCTACCACGCCACAGTAGGCCCCGCCAGGCCGCCGCCGACGCTGCCGCCATGGCCGCCGCCGCCGCCGCTAGTAGCCGCTGCCAGCCACGCCACCATGCCGCGTTACGAGCTGCCGCACACTGGTTGCTGCCGTCACGCCGCCAGCCAAGACGTTGCCGCGCTGGCCAGCTGGCCGAAAGCCGCCACCGCCTGCCTGTCAGACGCCAGCGTGTTGCCGCTGCGCCGCGCTGCCGCCACGCTCGCTCACGCTGAAGCCGCCACCGATTAGCTGCGCGCTGCTGGCCACACACGCTGCCGCTGCACGCCACCACGCCACACTGGCCACATTGGCGCCAGATGGTACGCGCCGCCGCTCACAGATGTTGTTGTTGCCAGCGCGCCACAGCTGCCGCTGCCGCGCTACAGCATGGCGCCACACAGGCCGTCAGCGCCTCCGCCGCTGACGAAGCTGCCACGCGCCGCTGATGCCGCACAGGCTGTGTCACGCTGCCAGCACCGCAGCTCAGCTGACGCCATGGCCTCTACTCGCCACCGTCCGCTCTGTCGCCGCCGCTGGGCCGAGCTAGCTCTGCTAGCTCCGTTCCCCCGCTTAGCGGGCCGGGACGGTCTGGAGCGGGCCGGCCGCGCAAGGCAAGTGTGGCTGGGCTGTTTGGGAGCACGCGATCGCTGGGCGGTTGGACCGTTTTTGGCTCTGTTTTCGGACCGTTTTTACACAAGCTTTTGTACTATGTTTTACTATAGTTATTAACTATCGCATGATTTTAATACTTTGTACCTCATAGTTAGCTTGTACCCTTTGTTACTTTAAATTTTGGAACGCCGTCATATTTGAATAATTGTATCGATTATCGCATTTATGCAACCGATTACCTGATGTAATCTTACACGCTTTGCATAGATTGCAGATGACCGGAATCGTCAGCCGTGAGTTCCCGGAGTTGACCCAGGATGGGCTTAACTACCTGATTTGGGCCTCGGACGTTGAGATCGTCCTCGAGGGTCGATGCATCAAGGATGCGCTGATTGCGGGGACCCCGACGGCCCCCAGCACCACCATCCCGGCGGACAACGCCAAAGCCCTTCATTTCCTCCGCCATCACATGTGTGAGACTCTCAAGAACGAGTACATGGCAGAACAGAGTGCTTCTGCCCTTTGGACCGTCCTCAACAAGCGGTTCTCTAGGATTAAGTACACCATTCAGCCACAGGCGGAGGCAGATTGGATTCGTCTGAGGTTTGCGGACTTCAAGACCGTGGGAGAGTACAACTCCAGGTTACACCGGATTTGTACCATTCTTTAGCTGTGTGGGACCAGTACCACAGATCAACAGAAGATAGATAAAACTCTCTCCACATTCCATTCGGATAACATCCAGTCCTCGCGAAACTTTCGCCAGGAAGGATTCACGGAATATGCAGCGCTTATTGATGCTCTCCAGGTGGCCGAGGCGCAGGATAATGTTTTGAAAAAGAACTTCTCCGCGCAACCCTTCGCGGGGGTCCCAAGTCATGAGGCCAATGCCGGTGCCTACAAGGTGCGCAAGCCCATCCACAAGAAGCGAGGCAAGAAGGGCAAGAAGGTCCCCAACTCCTCCAACCCGGCCAAGCAACACAAGACGGGCAAGGGGGAGGCAAGGTCCCAGGACTGCTTCCGCTGTGGCTCCAAGACTCACTTCTACAGGCAGTGTTTGGCCCCTAAGCACGTCGTGGATGAGTTCAAGGCCAACAAGAAGGCGCGCGAGGCGCACCTTGTCCAGGTTGAGGCACCACTGGCGCCCGGAGCGGCGCCTGTGCAGAACGTCGCGCCCGTAGTGGCGCAGGACGTATCACAAGTGGCAGCACCTTGAGCACCTTCGGCGCCTCGCCTAGACATCTCTGTTGCCTCGATGATGATAGCCAACGAAGAGAAGCTCAACGATCTTGAGATACTGGCTGAGATTGATGGTTTTTTTGTAGAATCCACCTGAGCTCCTTTTTGTTGTGATGATTTCTTTTCCGCAAATAATCTGATACAATTTTTCGATATGGTTGTAAGCTCTATGAGAGCATAACATTTATTTGTTTTCGGCGATTGGATGACATTTATTTCATTCATTTATTCCATTATTTGGTTGTGTTATGTTCTGAAATATTTATGTGTTTTACTTATTTGATGTAGCATCTTCCTCGCTCCATTATATTAATTAAGCACTATATTTTAGAACGCGTGTGGCGCCTAAATGGAGGAAACGTTTCTTGCTGATAGCGGCACCACAAATACCATCTTGAGAGAAACAAAGTATTTTAAGTCTATTACCAAAAACCCTGGTAACATAATGACGATCGTCGGCTGCGGTCCGAATGTAGTTGGCTCCGGAAGAGCAACTATCATACTCCAAAATGGAACAACTATGATCATTGAAGAGGCATTGTTGTATCCGGAGTCGACTCGTACTCTCTTAAGTTTTAGAGACATCCACGCAAATGGTTTCCATGTAGAAACCGATGATGATGAGAATGCAAAGGAGTTCCTACTCATTACCAAGCACGACGAAAATGGTAAACATGTTGTCGAAAGACTCCCTTCATTAGATGCTGTGTTGTACTACACTAAGATAGTAGCACCACCTATTTACACTACCCTTAAGACTATCTTTAGAAGCTCTGAACTATTCTGCCTTTGGCATGATAGGTTAGGCCACCCCGGTCTTAGGATGATGAGAAATATAATTAACAACTCGAATGGTCATAATGTTAATGTAAAAAATTCCCGAATCCCGATGATTTCGTGTGTTCCGCATGCGCTACGGGGAAATTGATCATTCGACCGCCCCCCCTAAAGGTGAAGGATGAACTCCCCGCGTTCTTGGAACGTATTCAAGGGGATATATGTGGTCCAATTCAGCCCCTCTCAGGGCCGTTTCGGTACTTCATGGTGCTCATCGATGCTTCCTCTAAATGGTCCAATGTTTGCCTGTTGTCAACAAGGAACCATGCTTTTGCAAAGCTGATCTCTCAGATCATACAAATAAGGAATAAATTCCCTGATTATCGTTTAAAGTCTATTCGAATGCACAATGCCGGAGAATTTACTTCAAAGGCATTCGATGATTATTGCATGGCAACAGAAATCAAACTTGAGCACTCTGTACCGCATGTCCACACTCAAAATGGACTTGCGGAGGCATTGATTAAAAGGATTAAATTCTTTGCCAGACCACTCCTTCAGGGTTGTAATTTACCAACTACATGTTGGGGACACGCGGTGTTACACGCCGCTAATCTCATCAATTTTTGACCATCGGCCTACAACATCCACTCTCCTATCCAATTTGCGCAAGGGTCGACACCGAAAATTTCCCACCTACGTAGGTTCGGCTGCAAGGTATATGTACCTATACCACCACCCCAGCGATCAGCAATGGGACCGCTCCGTAAGTCGGGGATATACGTTGGTTATGAGACCGTGTCCATAATCAGGTTCTTGGACCCTTTGACAGGTGACTGTCACACGACCCGTTTTGCTCACTGCATTTTTTACGAGGATATTTTTCCGACTTTGGGGGGAGGTAATCAACCCCTGGATAACAAAAGTTGAGAAATCACGTGGAAAGCCACGGGGATCCACGCTCATGACCCGCGCACTGTTGAGACTAATAGAGAAGTCCAAAAGATATTAGATTTGCACTCCCTAGCGAATCAACTGCCTGATCATTTTAGTGATTTAAAGGCTGTGACAAAGTCGCATGTGCATGCACGCAATGCACCGGAAATGGTTGAAATACCAAAGAAAAATGATGGTATACCCGCTCCCGTTCCAAGGCCTAAGAGGACGCGGAATCCGGTTTCTCAAATCCCAAGTACCCGGGGACGCCCGAAGAAAAAGGATAAGAGAGATTTATTACATGCCTTGTTGAGGGGAGCCAGTTGAGACCTGGCACAAGTACGGATATTTCAGTGCACGAAATTCCGGACTTGAATTTTCCTATATCGGAAATACCGAGCGAAGTTGTGTGCGCACACATCGGAGCGGGAAAGCTAAAGGACCTAGCTCCTGGATTGGGAAATCCGGTGGAGCAAGAGGATGTGCCCGATGCACTCCATGACGAAATGACCATTAACTATGTTAATTCGGGTTAGTCATACAACCGAACCATGGCAAATGTCGACATTAATTTTGCCAAGAAAATTGCCTCAATCATAGATCTTGACCCTGAGCCTAACACGCTCGCTGATTGCAAGAAAAAGTCGGATTGGAAAAATTGGCAGAAGGCAATTAATGCTAAATTATTACCGTTAAACAAAAGAGAGCTATTTGGACCTGTTTGTCTAACTCCTCCCCACATTCGCCCCGTTGGCCATAAGTGGGTTTTTGTTGGAAAGAGAAACGAGAATAATAAAGTAGTAAGGTACAAAGCAAGGCTCGTTGCTCAAGGTTTCACTTTCGGTGTCGACTTTGAAGAAACTTACTCCCCGATCATGGATGGAATTACCTTTAGATACTTGATTTCAATGGCAGTAAACATGGACTTAAAAATGAAACTAATGGATGTTGTCACCGCTTACCTATATGGTAACTTGGATTCGGACATATACATGAAAGTACCAGAAGGTATCCCTGTCCCGAACCAGGATAGAGCAAACAAGAGTTTATACAGTGTTCAGCTTAAGAAGTCATCGTATGGACTAAAACAGTCAGGTAGGATGTGGTATAATTGTTTAAGCGATTTCCTTCATCAGAAGGACTACGCGAGCAATGAAGATTGCCCATGTGTTTTTATACAGAGATCCCAGGATGGTTTCTGTATTATCTCGGTGTACGTGGACGATTTGAATATAATCGGTACACCTGACGATATTGAGGAAGCGAGTTCCTACCTGATGTCGGAATTCGAGATGAAAGACTTAGGCAAAACCAAGTTCTGCCTGAATCTGCAACTTGAGCATTCCCCTGCTGGGATTCTAGTTCACCAGTCGGCCTACACCCAGAAGGTGTTGGAACGATTTGGGTTTGAAAAGGCATATCCTTCTAAGACCCCGATGGTCGGAAGATCTTTGCAGCAAGACAAGGACCCGTTCAGGCCTAAAGAGAGGAGGAGGAAATTCTGGGACCGGAATTCCCCTACTTAAGCGCAGTTGGCGCACTTATGTACCTCGCAAATTGTACACGGCCAGATATTGCATTCGTCGTCAATTTGCTTGCTAGGTATAGTTCTGAGCCTACCAAGAGGCATTAGAAAGGCGTTAAGGACATCTTTAGGTACATACAAGGGACCAAGGACCTTGGCTTGTTTTACCAAAAGAACCAAGACCTATCTGTTGTAGGCTATGCAGATGCTAGGTACCTTTCGGACCCGCACACATCCAAGTCGCAGACTGGATATGTTTTCCTTTATGGTGGAACAGCGATTTCCTGGAAATCGTCTAAGCAAACTCTTGTGTCAACTTCGACGAACCACTCGGAAATCATAGCATTATATGAAGCATCACGAGAATGTGTATGGCTTCGACGAGTAGTCAGCCACATCCAGATGTCATGTGGACTGAACACCGTACAAACCCCGACGATTATCTATGAAGATAATGCTGCTTGTGTTGCACAAGTCCAGACGGGTTACGTGAAGAGTAATCTCGCAAAGCATATAAACCCCAAGTTCTTCTATGCACATGAACTGCAAAAGTTGAACGAAGTGAAAGTCTTGCATACTAAGTCGTGTGAAAATCTCGCTGATTTGTTCACTAAATCATTGCCAGCATCTTCTTTCGAGAGATGTGTCCGTGGGATCGGCATGATGAGACTTAGGGAGATGCAAGGTTCAGGGGGAGAATCTTCACAAACTCATTGCTGAAATCTTAATCCTGATGATTGAGTGCTTAACTTTATAGTTAAGTGAATTGTACTCTTTTTCCCTTAGTGAGTTTTTATGAAATTTCTCACATGAGGTTTTTAATGAGGCAATTCGTGCAACATAGCAAGAGATATACCATGTGCATTTCTCCATATTTTCCCACTGGGTTTTTCGAAGTTTTAAGGCATGGTTATACAGATAAGATACCTAGGGGGAGTGTTGGAAAACTGGGCCGGTAGAGGCCCATTCGGTGTGGCCTCTATCAGGCTAGGGTTAGCCCATGTAGGTATCCTATCCCCCTTTAGTCTATAAATAGAGGAGCAATCATTATACGTGACTTTACCAGAGTCAATAAAGCTTCTCCCTATTCCCTGTGTCAATTCTTGTGTATTTTTTGGGTGCCTTCGATCTAGTCTTCTTCCTCGGATGTGGAGTAGCCTCGGGACCGGCCAGCCGGCAGGGGTTGTTTAACACTCATATTAGTAGTGAACAGAGGCACATACCTGTGAGCAGTAAACGTCTCCATACGCCTATACAGTTTTAATGAGACTAACCGTCTCTTGCCTTTTCCTTGTTGGATCTGTATCGTCACGTCATAGTCACTGAATGCAACATGCAAGGCTGTTTTAATAACCCTGTATGAAAATGTAAGTATTTGCTATTTTATTTTATTTCAATAGAATATACCACTGCTCCATTGTGTAACACCATGCATATATGGTGCACTCATACTAGGCATTTTCAAGAAAACTAGCTGGGGCAACATGCTAATTTTATGTATGCCACTTTAACTTTGTATGGAATGGCCGTGAAAGGACACATATGCTCATGATGATCAACAAAAAGTAACACATGGACTATTGTTTTGTGTTGGAAATTTCTCGTCACGTAGAAAATAATTAGGTAGTCGGAAACGGAATGCATGCAAACTCTACCGACGTCAATTCAGTTACTGCTGTGTGCAGTCCTAGTTTTTTTATTAGTTTTTTACGTGAAAAAAAAGTGTTCGTCGAATTATATCACAGGACAAAGTGAGAGAGCAGATTACTCTAGATACAAAAAAGAGTCGATGCACGTACTTCTGTAAGTGAGTCTTTTCCGACAAGAATTTGCAGGTCTATTATCTATTTTTGGCCTCGGGGGGTGAAGGAGATGAAACATATATACATAGCGTCAATGAATTTCAGTCACTCTAGATAGAGAGGGGTAAGTTCTATGTACTCGCCCACTAGGACTGATTCAAAACCTAGTGATGCCTGCTATGGCACATGTCTAGGACCTCATCACGCACCTAACATTAGAGATGGGACGGACAATTTCCGTAGCACGTCGATTCGGCCCATGGCGTTGGAATGTAGCAGAAATATGTCTGATGATTCTAAAAACTAGGATCGAATACGACGACAAAAATAAATCCAAAAATTAGAAAGCCTCATGCGAGCTAAAGTATGACTCTATGATCCAATGGAAAGAAAACACTAGTTGCTCCACGGCACGTCGGAGACAACAACGCGTAGACAAGGATTTTAGCTAGGAGATTCTTAGTCCTTGCTACGCCGTGTGGTGACACCACATTGGACACAAAAAAGTCTAAGAACGCGATACCAAGTAAAATTAGGGAGAAACTATACACCTAAAATGCTGATCCAAATCCAATTTATAAATCATGAAAACCCTACGGAAGAGGCGAAGCGAAACGAAACGTTCTTGGCGTGCGGATCGACTTTTCTTTCCGGTTATAAATCCTGTACTACTTGGCCTAAATTTATAAAAGAGGGGAAATTTTCTCCAAAAAAGAATACACTAAAGATACTCGACCATGAGGCGGGATGATCCTCCTGAAAACCCTACGGAAGAGGCAGAATGCAGGAAATGCAAAAAGGATCCTGGAGCCCGTCCATTTGGAACAATATGGCCAGTCGCAGTCAGTCTCGGCCCCACCTTGCACTCGCACTCGCAGTCCTACAGTGGCACTTGCAGTCGCCAACACCCACAAATCTTGAGGAAAAAAAAAGCTTTGATCGATGGTCATGGTCCCCCTTCAAGCCCCATCGAGGCTCCGTCGCTCCACAGCTTTTGGCGCCTCCTCCAAATCATTCGTCCATAATGCACTTCTACCTCCCCGTGCGCGCGCCATCCCTCTTCCGGCGCGAGCGAACGAAACTCGAAAGCAAAGGCTTGCAACTTGCAGGTATGTGCCATGGCCCGATCGATCGAGTTGCACACAGACACCATGGCTAGCCACGAGGGAAGCCGCCGGCGCTGATAGCCGACGTCGCGTCGCCACTAACGTCCCATCGTCGATGGTGTCAAGCGATGACAGCGGGAGAGACAGACAGATGGGACGGGACGCTGGACGCGGTTAGCCGAACAGGCCGGACTACGACCCAAACGGACAGAAACGGATATTCTAGTTTGCCCGATTGGATTGGCCCGGTTGAGATGGCCTAAGCTTGCCACTTCCCTAGCTTTGCACTTACATCGATGCAGATAAAAGAGCGAATGGAACTCCAAAGCAAAGGCTCGCAACTTGCAGGTATGTGCCGTGGCCCGATCGATCGAGTTGCACACATGACACCATGGCTAGCCTTGGATCATTGATTACTGCGGGGGCGGGGGCGGGGTCCGTGGTGCATGGAGATCACTTCACTGGGATCGTGCGCGCGAGGAGCACTGCCCAGCTACTCAGCTAGGGACACCGGTGACCCACCACACACGGCACAGGCAAGCGCGCGCGGCATGCATGCACATCTTTTCACGTACATCTTTGCGAGTCGTGGGTGGTCATAATGGGCCGGCCGTGGCTGACTGACCCAGGACGACTGAGGAGATGAGGTGACAGTACTGACTCTCTTCACGTACGCACGAGAAGAAGTACTGCTGCTAGCTAGCTCCAGTGCCAGTGGGAATCCCACTTCCTTGTTGTGTTGCTGCCTAGCTACCTAGCTGGCTTCTGGTTTCGACATGGAAATTACTCCTCCGACTCTCGAAAGAGATGAATGGATCTACGCTCGTTCGTGTGAGGAGGAAGACGGCACGGCATGTATATATATTATCCTTTGTATTGCCTATAACGCAAAAAAACATCTATATTATGTATGAGATCAGATCAGTAAAGGTCTACCTTCTCATGCCGGTCTGACACGCGACCCGCGTTCCTACGTGGACGAGCTGCATGCCGAGATGGCGGGACCGCAGGAGGGAGGGAGGACGCAGCCCTGCCAGCACTTTCATCTGCGACAGGAGATGAGATAAGGGTCCACCGTACCGTACGTAGTACAACGTCGAGATCTGGATCGTCCGTGAGTAAGCTAAGCCATGCCGCCACGTAGGACGGCCATGGTCGGATCGTGAGCACGTACGTAGACGTCTTCGGCTTCGGGAACACAAACACGTAAAGAGAAACCAAACGGAACGGAAAGCACGTTTATTTTAACTGGGCCGAAGCGCCAGCCTGCTCTTTCTCCCTGCGAAACAAATTTGGAGCACTTAGCTTTGTGGCCCAACTTGAGATCACAAGAAGCTATGGCTTTTCCGGGCCATGCCTCTAATCCACGGCCACGAGAATAGACCAGTAAAATTGTTTTTTTTTTTGAGATAAACCAACAAAATTGTTGACTGACCAATCTGTTCCAGGTTTACGTGTGCTAATTTGTTCTCAAATATTGTAGACCGCTTCAATGCATACAAGATATGATACATGCCATTTTTTAGAGGGACATCAACACGGAAACTTTCTGTTTTTTTTTTTGAAACTTGTACTTTGAGGTCTCTGAAAATAAATATATAATAACTATATACATACTCCCTCTCTCATGCATGTGTAAAGGTCTATCTTCTCCCATGCATGTGTAACTATTGGTGCATGTAGTAATCAAGAGGGTGAGTTATTGATTTTCTTAATCCTATTAAAATGATCCATAGGTCTTATAGTTCCTAACAGAAGGATTATTGACGACCTGGACTTATCCTTGCCATTGTAGCGCTCCTGGATGCTCAGACGTGCCATGTTGTTGGTGAAGTATTTGGTGGCACCACTGTTCATAAGCCAGTGGGGGGCTGGTCTTCACGATCGTGAGAGCTGGCCGAATTTGCAGACCGAGCTATAGGCCACCGGTGGGGCGGGGTTCGTCGTTCCTGGAGATCACTGGAATCGTGCCGCCACGTAAGCTAAGGCATGCCGCCATGTAGGACGGCCATGGTTGCATTGTGAGCACGTACATAGACGTCTTCGGGAACACAAACACGTACGGAGTACTAGAACAATGTAAGAGTGCTTTTTTAGGTAATAACAATGTGACTGTGAGAGTGCTAGTGCAAAACAAAGAAAAAAACAGAAATGGCAACCACACGGAACGGAAGCACGTTTATTTGAACTGGGCCGAAGCACCAGTCTGCTCTTTCTCCCTGCGAAACAAAATCGAACCCTAGCTTTGTGGCCCAACTTGAGATCACAAGAAGCTACTGTATAGATTTTCCGGGCCATGGCTCTAATCCACTGCCATGAGAATAGGCCAACAAAATTGTTGCCCGACCAATTTGTTCCAGGTTTTACGTGTGCTAATTTGTTCTCAACAAAAGCTATGATTACAAGTGCACTGGTATATTAGTCCATGACTGCCATTCTGTAGACAGCTTCAGTGCATCACGATATACATACTTAAAGTGAGATGATCATGGTGGGATCTTTTCGTCAAATAAATTTGGAATACATGTTTGGTTGGTGGCCCAACTCGAAACCACATGAAGACATAGCTTTTCTGTGCCAACTTCGTGCTACTTGCGTTTAATCCTAGGGATGCAAGTGGAATGGATATTTTCTGCACCGCATCCGCATTAGCATCTGTTTTTAAAAGGTACGATAATTGATTTTGGCTATCCATCGGATATGGTTGCGGATACGGATAGTGTTGGCCGGATATTCGTGCAGATATGGTATCAACAAAATCCAATGGGTGCGTATTATCTGGTTATTTTTATGAATTATCATATGAGATTAGTTAGGACAATCCGATTCTATTACAAAGTTATCATATGTTAGCCTTTATTATAGGCACTATTTCATCACAATAAACATTACTTACTAATATTACAATGATGTACGCATCATCGCATCAATGGTTCTCTCCTGTAGAATTGCGGAATATTATCTGTATTGATATTGCTTGTGGTGATTACATCGTGAGCCCTTGGGCTGTTTATATAATACTAGAAGACTTGGGGGGCAAGAAGACTACTAGAGATAGACTTAGATTACAATATGAAACTACCTAATATAGTCCAAACCGTGATATACTCTAACACTCCCCCGCAGTCAGATCGGTAGTGACGCGAACGGTCTGACTGGAGCATAATCCGAAGGCGGGGATGGGAGAGGATGTCGATGTCGATGTAGCCGGAAGTAGGGCGTTGTAGTCGTGGTCGATGATGCCATTGGTGATGTAGTCGCCGTTGATGAAGTCGATGAAGTTGATGATGTTGTTGTGTTGTGGTCGATGTCGTCGTTGAGCCGGGAGAATTCGCAGTAGTGGTTGAAGTAGACGTAGTTTGAGAAGTAGCTCGACCTGCAATGCAGAGCTTGCCAGACTCGGGAGCGTGTCGGTGACGAAGGCACGCGTCGGTGTTGCCGATACCGGGCGTGTGAAGATAGGGACCATCATGAGCCATGCGTGCCAGAGCCGGATTGAGGAGTAAAGAAAATTTCCGTAAACGGTCGGTGTAGAAGTTGTCCGCCGTGTCGGAGTAGACGAAGTGGCTGCAAGAAGAAAATTGAGCACAAACTTGTGCAAATAAAAAATTAGACTGCGACTCTGGCGGCAAGGTCGTGGTGGACGAAGACGATGAGGTAGATGTTGATGACGATTGAATTGTTGCGGTAGTCGATTTCGGGAATTAGACCGGTATTTTCTGCTTGTATGAGCGCGGCGTCGCTCGTGAAGAAGACCTTTTTGTTGGCGTTGACGTTGACCACGATTGGTGGTGGCGACGACGATGCGATGATGTTGTTGGAGTAGATGGTTGTCGGCGATGATGACCACGGGTGATGAAGGTGTAGCCCTTTGTTGACGGCGAGACGCGTACTTGGGGACGTGCGTCCCGGTCGATGTTGGCGAAGACGGGCCGGCGTGATGACGACGTGAGGACGAAGAAGCGGCCTTGGCGTGAAGGCGTCCCTTTGGCGCCATGAGCCTCCTTGGCACGATCGTTGACGATGATTTGCCGGAGATGAGTCGACACCGAGGTTTAAATAGAGGCGCGTGATGACGACATGTGGTTATGGACGACGCAATCCGATCTATGATGGCGAAAGAAGAAGAAGCGCCGGTCAAGCGGCCGACGAGAAAAATTTGGCGAAGTAAGATCTAATCTACTATTGCGTGGCTCCCGGCGGAGAACGATCTCCCCGGGGGCGGCGCGGCGGAAGCGGTGGTGCTAAACCCTAGGCGGAGCGAACCGCTCTGATACCATGTAGAATTGCTGAATATTATCTGTAATGATATTGCTTGTGGTGATTACATCGTGAGCCCTTGGGCTGTTTATATAATACTAAAAGACTTGGGGGCAAGAAGACTACTAGAGATAGATTTGAATTACAATATGAAACTACCTAATATAGTCCAAACCGTGATATACTCTAACATCTCCCACTCTTTGAGGCTACATGTGGTAGTGGTTTCACACTTGACATGTTCCACCTGTTGACCTCATGGGTAAAAAATCTTATTATAATTGTCATCTTCAATTTCACCGGACGGATCAGGTTCCGATGTGTTGAAAAGCTCTTGGGAGCAGCAGTTATGAGCGGGAGTTTCCCGATCGGTTCAGATACATGTCCTCACGGCCATAGGAAACCTCTTGCGTTCCCAACGATCTCCTCAGGTCACAAACAAAATTCAATGACCGGCTTACGTCATTACTCGCGTCATCCTAAAATAAACCTTAACACCACTACAACCCCTTCGCGTCGAGATGGGTCCACATGCAGTGCTCCGGGTAAACATTGGCTTAAGGATATCTGTGCGACCTCTTGGTTCGGTACTCCATGTCATAAGGAAATCGCTCTCACTCTCACAAAAGAGATACGGTATTTCTCTGTTATTAACCTCTTTTCAGGACCTCGTCATGAACCCATTAGCCTAGGACGATGTTCTAAAGATGAGTATTCAAAAAGGACAGTGCCTTCAAGGTCGTCGGTACACATCAGAGACATTCTTCTTGAAGACCTCTAACATATGCTAGACCTGTTGCATCAAGCCTAAACTGAAGTCATCGAGCTCATCCAACGAAGGATGAACATTATTTGAAGCAACTATACTTAATAAAAGGCCGTCTTATTAAATGTACCGATCGAGGGCTTGTTGACGAGGTTTAATCTCGTCAATGCCCATTGTTATGGACTTGGGTTTTAGAGAAGATGGAGATGCTGGAGATCGCGGAACGGTTAGCAAACAAGCAACACGGGGACACAAGGTTTACCCAGGCTCAGGCCTTCGGAGGGAAAACCCTACTCCTGCTTGTCTCTGATTATGGTGGAACCGAAGGTTACAGGGGTGCGCAGATGCAATCTGGCGTGGAGGTGTGTATGCGAAAGTATGAGGTGAGAGAGCAGGTCATGCCCTCCTAGCCTTTATATAGAGTTAGGCAGGTCCCAGGCACAGATCGAGTCGGTTACAGGTTTAGGGTTTACCCCTTTGAATTCTCTATCTACTCTAGTCTTGTTCTCCAAGGATCCGAAGGCATCATGGGCCCTGGCCACCCGAAAATCTTCATGGGCCAACGTATATTTGTCGTGGGCCTTCCTTGGGCTGGACCAGATATGCTGAAGTCGTGTACCCGCGGGGTATAACCATGTCAAGAGTCCGAGTGTTCAATGAATCGTAGATTCGGTGAGGACTCTGCCATCCTTCGGGTGCAACTCTGTCTTTCAAGAGAATGTGTAGGGATTGTTGATGCGTGTGCCTGACTCTCCCGACGGATCAGGGCCAGTTAACTATCTTAGGACAAAACAACACGATCTTCTTCAGGTTCGAGTCCCTCGACTCGAACCCGGAACATATGCTGGCGTAATTCGACTCAGGCCGCGGAGGACTTACAGGAGTGGAATTCCAGTGAATTTAAATGATGTACCCAACGCGTCCGTCGGGATTTTTCATCGCGCCTGTTGGCACGGATTATTACTAGCAGAGCGCAGTCGTGTGCGTTGCCAGGCCATCGGGTGATATCTGTAGGTCTTATATTTGCGTCGCAGACACAACATCCGAATGTTTTTCACCGCGGAGGTGTTTCGGGTGGCCAAGGAGAACGTTGCTCACTTAGCGTTTAATTAGGGCAGAGTTGCCAAAAAAGTTTTGCATACTGATCCGAAGGATCGCAGTCGAAGAATTCATAGGGTGCACGACCAACGCTCCCTATGAGAGTAGCCCCCGAGTGTCTGTTCGAGTCGTAGACTCGAGCAGAGACTTTAATTCAGCCGTTGTTCAGCTTCAGGTCCGTAGGACACAAATTTTTCGGATGCTCGAATCCACGCTCCGTATGGGAGTGGGCCCCCAGTCCGTAGTGGAGTCACAGACTCGACGTAGGACTCGAAGAAAAATAGGTTAGTGTTGTAGTTTTTGTTCATTTTCGGGTGCGCGGCCAGCGCTCCTGATAGGAGTAGCCCCTGAGTAGTTAGTCGAATCGTAGATTCGAGTGAGTACTCTTGGCTTTGTAGCCAAAGAATTGTGGCTTTTGCTAGTATAGCTTTTGATGACGTCAGTGCTGATGATCGGTGACCTCAAGCGTCTGCTGCGCCAGAGATGACGTGACTGGACGAACTTGGGTCCCACCTTCTGACCTTGAATTGACCGGTCACGCGCGGCGTGGAGATAATGACGACGTTGCCTTGATTTCCGCGCGTAGTGGACGGCGTGTGAGCGACGGTTCGCTGCTATGCTGACACGTGTATGGTCAGATCTTGCCATTGGCGCTAGGTCTTCTTGATGGACGGTTGTCGTGCATCATCTTCGTCGTTATAATCATTGGGGAAAAATTAGTCTGCTTTCACCGCAACCATTCTTGCTTCACTTCTCCAATCTTCTCTGAGATTTCTTGCTGCGCGCTGGAATATCCTCGGACATTTCCTTCTTTTATTCTACGGTCTCGTCGCCGGCGCCGCCGCATCGCGATGGGGAAGCCTATGAAGTCCTCTTCTGCGGTTGGCACCAGCGCTGCTGGGGGAAAGAAAAGTGCTGCCGCTATCCGTGTCACTGACGGTGGCTGGCGACGATCGGAGACGTGAGAGAGTGATCTCCGCAAGCTTCGTGAGTGGGGCTTGATCCCGCAGGATAGGGAGGCCGTCAAACTCCCTGGCAACGAGGTAATTCCCCGTCCCCCCGCTGGGTTTCGGGTTATGTTTCTCGCATTTGTCCTTCGGGGCTTTTCCTTCCCAGTCCACAATTTCCTTTGTGGACTGCTTTTTCTTTATGGCATCCAGCTGCATCATCTTTCCCCCAACTCTCTTCTTCACATTGCTTGTTTCATTACTTTCTGCGAGTGCTGGCTCGGTATTGAGCCGCACTTTGGTCTCTTTCGGAAACTCTATTCCGTGAAGAGGCAATCTGGTTCTGATGGTGTTTATCCCATTGGGGTTGCATCATCTCCCTTTGATCCAATCTTCTTGTCTTCTCCTTTTCCATGTGCGAATCTGTCCAGTACTGGTGGAGGCGATGGTTTTACATCCGTGACTCCACGGTGGCTGGGCAGGATTTTGGTCTTGCTCCTTTTGACCCCTCCCAGAAAATCGAGCCGAAAAGGTCTTGGAAAAACCAGATCTTGGATGGCAAGGTAGCGGAGATAGAGGGGCTCTATCGTCGGGTGGAGGATCTCCAGTTGACTCCGGAGAAGGAGGTGAATGGTGTGGATATCATCCGCACCTTTCTCAAACGTCGGGTGCAGCCGCTCCAGGCTAGGGCGCACCCGATGTTCCTTTACGCTGGTCGTCGTGATCCGACTAGGGTTTCGGCTGAAGAATTCTCCAAGGGAGATCTCGACGGGGTCCTTCGTCCGCTGTTGAAGTTCAAGGCTGGAGAGGATATCCCGGGGAAGTCGCTGACTTCTCCGTTCTCTGCTTCTCGTCCGGTTCCGCAGGTGTGGATCTGGGACGTGCGCGTGGCGCTATTTTCGTCTGCGTTGTACTTGCATTTATGTTCCTGCTAACATATTTGCTTCTTTTGTGTAGGAGTTCAAGGTACCGGGTATGTCGCCTCCATTGCCCGAAGTATTCCCGAATGCTCCGGATAATGAGGTGGTGGACTCCATGTCCGAGCTGCCTTCGGCGAGATCTCCGGCTGAAGAAGCCAACGAGTCGAGCGAGGATCACACTCCCAAGCGCACGAGGAGCTCCAACGAGTCGTCGGATGCTTCAACTCCACCGACCCCCAGGAACCCGCTGTGGCTTGAACGTCACAGTGATGGGCATGGGGGCTCTTCCTCTCCAATTCCTGACGTTCCCGTGCAGGCTGTGGCACCGAACCGCCAGCGAAGCAGAAGAAGGAAGAAAAGAAGGAAGAGAAGAAAGAGGAGAAGAAGGTCTGGAAGACCCCTCCCGTCTTCGACTTGAGCGAGCTTGATTCGTAAGTTTCCTTAGCCCTGCATTGCTTTTTTTGTCTGTTTACCTTGCGCTTAGCTAATTTGTTCTTGTGTAGCCACTCCTATGATGGCTCCTCCAGTGATGGTGCTCGGGATATGATGGGGGAGTCGAAGGTCGTGCTTCCTCCTCCTCAGACGGTGGCCACCTCTAAAGGCGCTGCTCCAAACCCTTCTCCGCAGGAGATTCGGGTGGTTGCGCATCAGAAGGCTACGAGCGGACCTTCGGAGTCACCGTCAAATCATGTAAGTAATTCTGCTTTCTGCCACGGGGGAAGCCCCCGAGCCTTTTTCGAATGATATGTTGATTTTTCTTTTCCTTCCACCTCGGGGGGAGCCCCCGAGCATCTGTAGGGTAGTTTGTTGTTCATTTGTCCTTCAAGGCTCGGGGGGAGCCCCCGAGCGTTTTTCGTATGTGCAACTTGCTTCTGCTCGTCCTTTTGGGCGTAGCCCCCGAGCCGTTCTTTTAACTAGTAGTTCTTTTTGCAGCCTTTTGTGCAAGGTGTCAACCAACTGGTGCAGCAGCACCTGGCGTTGGAGGCCAGCCTCAAGCAACTTCAAGGTATTTTTATGCCTTGGTCTTTTGTTTCTTCTTGCATTTTGTCCTTCGATCCGACATTTGTATTGCTTTCTGTAGAGGATCACAATGCCTCTCTTAGTGAGATTGATGCTCTCAAAAAGAGCCTTGGTCAAGCGGAGAAAAAGGCCGAGGTCGCCATTGGTGTGAAGGAGCGCCTCGAGCTGGAGTTGGCCAACGCGGCCGAGGCGAAGGAGCGCCTGCAGCAGGAGGCTACGGACCGCGAGGAGCAGCTCGCCACTGCCACGGCTTTGCGCGAGAAAGAGGTGGCCGACAAGCTTATGGCGACTGCCAAGGCTGTTTCGGGTGAGTATCTCTACCTTCTTCTTTTTGATTTCCTGGTATTTCTTTTGTAGTGCTTTTATTCATTCTTCTTCCTTTGTTGTCTTAGATGCCGCGGGCATCGAATTTGACCGCGATGCTCTGGAGCATGGGAGCTCTCTGGATGATGCTACTGCGGCGGTCGAAGACCGCGGCAGTACTGTTGTCAACTCGCTTGCCAAGGCCAAAGAGGTCCTTGGGCGCTTCTACAAGGAGCTTGTCCCCAAGGGCGTGGCCCTCAAAGATGTTGATGCCTGGAGGTGTCGTCACCAGCACTGCGTACAAGCGCAAGCAGAAGGGCATAGGCGCATCCGTCAGGCTGGCAATGGCCTTGGCGGCTGGAGCGGAGCTGGACCTTCCTCAGGTCACTTCCCGGATGCCGACGACTACTGATGGATACGAGGTAGACTTCGCCACCTATGCTACACGCTATAAGCATTACGGGCCGAAGCTGATTGATCTGCTGGCCGAGTACGCGCTAAGGCAGCAGGGGGAAGCCAAGGCGAGGCAATCCGGCTCCGAGGCTACTCAGGGTGCAGCTTTATAGGCGCTGTAGTTATAGGATAGTTGTAGCTTCTTTTGTTGTAAATATTTTGATGAACAATCCTTGTGCCACGTAGTGGCTTTTGCTGCACTTAATGAATGTGCTGAGTTTCGTGCTCCTTCAACTGCTTGTTCGTGTGTTTGTCTTTCTGTTAATCTAGGGTCCTTCAGGCGCTGATCCCGTTGACACTTCATCTGCAGCGCAGCTGCGGCCATCCCTGGATGATGCGTCGCAGCTTGCGTTTCTTCGAGACCGTGTTCGTAGCCTCGAGAAAGAGTTGCTTGGGGTGCGTGGCCATGCTGACGTTTGGAAATCCAAGGCAGATCGAGGTGCTGCCAGAGAGGAGTACTTGATGGCGGAGTTGCTTTGCTTGTCCGAACAGCTTCAGTGTGAGTTTTTCGAGTTGTTGCTCGTTACTTCGGATGCGCCTACTGGCCTTGCATCTTAATTTTTTGCAAGTATTGCAGGTGCTAACATTGCTCCAAGGGAGGAGAAGGAGCGTGTTGCTGTTCGGATCAACTGCTTGACTCAGCAGGACATGGAGGCCGACGGGTTCTTCTAGATGGACCGTGATCGTGCCATGGTCCTTGCGACGGTGTAGGATCGCGTTCATCAGGTATCGCGGGTGCTTCGTCAGGTGAAGACTTCGCTCGCGTCGGTTCTGCATGTAATGTTTCTGCTGGATGATGCGTCGTCGACTCTCTCTGGTCTGTTGTCGAGGTTTCAGAATGTGCATCATGTCAGGGAACCGGTGCGGCATCAGCTCGTTGCGGGGGTGAAGGATGCGCTCTCCCTTGTGCGGTTGCATCGTCCTGATGTAGATCTGTCCGCTGTAGCGGCTGGGCCACCTCTTCGGCCAGATGGTGGTGAGTGGGATATGCGTCCGCATTATGCGGTATGTAAGATGTCAAGATATCATAGATCTGTTTGAGCAGCGTGCTCAGGTTATTCTTCAGAATAGGTAGTACCTGTAAAAAAGATAGATGTAAAATTTGTATACATTTTACTGGGCGTGTTTTGCCCTTTGTTATAAGGTTTGGTTGTTGTTTTAGCACGTAGTGCTTTTCTTGTATACGTGTCCTTTTCGTTAGCCTGACGTGGTCAGCTACTCAGATGTACACGTGTTATCCTCAGTCAACGAAGTCGTGAGGTGGGAGGAGCCCCCGAGTGCGTTTGTAGCATGGATTAAAGTGCGAATAGTAAACAAAATTTTGGGGCGAGACACTTAGATTTATTCATATCGTAATGGAGGAGGTACATTGTTCGGCTGAGTAGCCTTGGCTGAATAGCCTTATTGAAAGTAAAAGAGGGAGGTAGCTAGGGGTAGAACCGTCGCAGTTGTGCGACGTTCCATGGGTTGGAGTACGCGACTCCAGATTCCACGTGCTTGAGGCGATAGGCGCCACCTAGGATAACTTCAGTGACGATGTAGGGTCCTTCCCACGATGACTCGAATTTCTTCGGTCGCTCTTGGTTGAGTCGCAAGACTAGGTATCCTTCGACGAAGGACCTTGGGCGCAGCCGTCGGCTGTGGTAGTTGCGGAGACTCTGTTCGTACGCCGGTGATCGAGCTGCCACTATGTCTCGTGCTTCGTCGAGTGTGTCGACGGCGTCTTCAACTGCAGTCGTGGATTCGGCTTCGTTGTAGGCGACGACCCGTGGGGCCTTGTGGCGTATCGCTGCTGGCAGCACGGCTTCGGCTCCGTGCACCATGAATAAAGGCGTGTAGCCGGTTGAGCTGTTTGGCGTTGTGCGCAGGCTCCAGAGGACCGAAGGTAGCTCTTGTGTCCAGGCACCCGCGAGTCGTTCGAGTGGGCTCATTAAGCGCTTCTTGATGCCAGCACCGACGAGGCCGTTGGCCTTTTCGACCTGCCCGTTTGTTTGCGGGTGCGCCACGGAGGCGTATGTGATGTTGATTCCGAGGTCTTCGCAGAAGTCCTGTAATTCTTTAGAGATGAAGTTCGACCCATTGTCGGTGATGATGCTGTGTGGCACGTCGAACCTGTATACAATGGATTCAAAGAACTTGACGACGGTTTTGCCCTTTTGGTTAGTCACAGGCATGGCCTCAATCCACTTGGTGAATTTGTCGACTGCGACCAGGAGGTAGACATGTGCCCCTTTCGAGGACCTTGGCAGTTTGCCGATCATGTCGAGGCCCCATTGAGCGAAAGGCCAGGCCAAAGGTATGGGCCTGAGCTCTGACCCGGGTGCGTGCGGTTTGTCGGCGAACCTTTGGCACCCGTTGCATCTTCGGACGATGTCCTTGGCGTCGTTCATGGCCGTTGGCCAGTAGAATCCAGCTCGTAGAGCTTTGGCGACGAGGGAGCGGCTGCCCGCATGATGGCCGCAGATGCCCTCGTGGATGTCTTGGAGGATGGTTTTTCCGTCACCGATGGTGACGCACCTTTGTAGTACACCCGAAATGCTGCGCTTGTAAATCTCGCCATTGATGATGGTGAAGGCTTTGGACCAACGAGATATGCGCCGGGCATCCGTCGGGCTATCAGGCAGTTTTACGTCTATCAAGTACCGGAGGTATGGTCGTGTCCAAGTTTCTTCGACTGCCATGACCTGCATCAGGTTGACCACGACGACCTCTGTGTCCTGCTTTTCGGGTCCTTCCTGGCCGTCGGGTAGCGCAGCTGCCGAGTGCTCTGCCTCTTCGGGTGATCCCTTGGGGAACTTTCGCTTAATGGATGGCATGCAGATCTGTTCGAGGAACACACCTGGTGGTACTCGTGCACAGGTGGAGCCGATGTTGGCAAGTTTGTCAGCCTCCTCGTTGCTTTCTCTCCCGACATGCCGAAGCTCGCAACCGTCGAATTCTCCCTCGAGTGAGTTGTAGAGTGCGCGGTACGCGATCATGTTTTCGGCGTGTCGTCGCTTTTCGTTCATCGTCTGGACGACGAGGTTCGAGTCTCCGTAGATGACCAGCGCAGCCGCAGATCTTTGCCATCCTCATGCCGTGGATGAGGGCTTCAGATTCGCCTCGTTGTTGGAAGCTCGAATTTCATCCAAAGGGCGTACTTCATCTTGTCGCCCTGGGAGGTCGATGTGACCCGGCTCCTGCTCCGGCCTCGCGCTTGGAGCCGTCGAAGTGCATCGTCCATGACTGTGTCATGTCTAGTGTGTCTGGCAGCTGCAGCTCCATCCAGTGGACGAGGAAGTCCGGGAGGACCTGAGACTTGATTGCGAGTCGCTTCTTATAGACGATGTCTAGGGGTGACAGCTTGATGCCCCACAGGGCTACGCGTCCTGTGGCCTCCGGATTGTTCAGGATGCTGTTCAGGGGTGCCTCGTTGACGACCATCACCTGGTGCTCCTGGAAGTAATGGCTCAGCCGATGAGCCGTCATGAACACGCCGTAGGCGAGTTTCTGGTAGTGAGGGTACCTCTGCTTTGTTGGCGTTAATACCTCGCTGAGGTAGTAGATTGGGCGTTGGACCCCATGGGTCTTGCCCTCTTCACCTGGTGTGTAGCTGCTATGTACAGCAGTAGGGGCTCGCGCTCCCTTGGCGTGACCAAGACGGGCGAGGTAGAGAGTAGCCGCTTTAGATCTTCGAATGCGTCGTCCGCCTCGGGCGTCCACTCGAATTTGTCTGCCTTGCGCAACAGCTGGTAGAATGGCAGTACTTTCTCGCCCATGCGGCTGATGAACCTACTAAATGCCGCTATTCATCCTGCAAGCTGCTGGACGCCCTTGAGGTTTTTCGGCTTCTCCATGGCCATGATGGCCCGTATTTTCTTGTTCGCCTCGATCCCTCGCTGGGAGATGAAGTAACCAAGCAGTTGACCCTATGGGACGCCGAAGGCGCACTTTTCAGGGTTAAGCTTGATCCTGTAGCGGTCGAGGTTATCGAACGTCTCGCGGAGATCGTCGATGAGCGTTCTCGCCTCCCTGGTTTTGATGACTATGTCGTCGACATAGACTTGGACATTGCGACCGATCTGGTCCTTTAGGCATGCCTGCATGCACCGCTAGTACGTAGCACCTGCGTTCTTTAGCCCGAAGGGCATTGTGTTGTAGCAGAACACTCCGAACGGCGTGATGAACGCCGTTTTCTCCTGATCTTCGACTTTGAGTCGAATCTGGTTGTAGCCTGAGTAGGCGTCGAGGAAGGAGAGTTTCTCGCATCCTGAAGTCGAATCGATGATCTGATCGATCCGAGGGAGAGGGAAGTGGTCCTTCGGTCAGTGCTTGTTTAGTGATGTGAAGTCCACGCACATCCGCAGGATGTCCGTGTCCTTTTTGGGGACCATCACTGTATTGGCGAGCCACTCGCTCTCCTTAATCTCCCTGATGAAGTTTGCAGCGAGTAGTCTATTGACTTCAATCCCTATGGCTTCGGCCCGTGGCTCGGACAGTCTCCGGATGGACTGCTTGACGGGCTTAGCGTCTGGAAAGACGTTGAGTGCGTGTTCGGCAAATTCCCTGGGAACTCCTGGCATGTCCGCAGGACACCAGGCGAAGATTTCCCAACGCTTACGGAGGAATTCGACGAGCGTGCTTTCCTATGCGAGGCTAAGATCGTTGGCAATCAGCACCGTCTTGGAGGCATCCGTTGGGTGGACCTGCACCTTCTTTGTGTTGACGGTGGAGTCGAAAGACATATCAGGTGCGTTTTGTCGTGCGACTGGGGGTGCCCCATTGTCCGTCACCTCGTGGAGTCTTACGAGCTCCTCTTGCATGCCGAATGACTGGGAAATTCTATTGAAGTCCCTGTCGCAGTGGTTCGATCAGGTGAAGCTCCCGTGGACCGTGATGACACCCCTGGGTCGTGGCATCTTGAGTAGCGAAGTCTGGCGTGGTGGTAATGCGCCAAGAACCTTGCGAATGCTACACGCCCGAGGATGGCGTGGTATTGTGATGACCAGTCTACTACTTCGAACTCGAGCCGCTCGCATCGGAAGTTATCCGGTTTGCCGAAGATGACATCGAGCCATGTCTTTCCTAGGGGGAATATGCCCTTTCCTGGGACGATGCCATGGAACATTGTGTCTGACTGTTCCAGGCTGCACAGCGGGATCCGCATTGCTGCTAGGGTGCTGGCGAACATCAGGTTGATGCCGCTGCTGCCGTCCATGAAGACGCGGCTCATCTCGAACCCTCTGATCTGCGCCTCAAGCACCAGGGCAGCATGACCTGGGCGAGGGACCTGGCAAGGGTGATCTGAACGGCTGAACGTGATGCAGGACTCCGATCCACTGAGGTACTCAGGGATGGCGGGTGGAGCTGTCTCAGCCAGGATGATCTGACGGGTGATTTTCTTCTGCACCCTATTCGTTGGGCGCCCTTTTTGGATCATCAGTTCTCCTTTCGGCGGGGGATACCCGTGCCCACCGTTATTCTGTGCGGGTGCGATTGGGTGATTCGAGCCTCCTGCAGGTGGCGGTGGAGGAGCTCCATGCGCGATCTCACCTGGTGCGGGTGCGTTCCCGAATCCAGGGTTTGGGGCTTGCTGCCTCATCTGAGCCATGCTCTCGCTGAGTTTCTGGAACTCGCGATAGTCCTTGAGCATGTGGCTTGCTTTCTTCTTGCCATCCTGTTTGTCGATGTAGAAATGGATGGTCCATGGACCCCGACAGTTTTTCGTATGCTGAAGGTCCATCGTCGCGATCGCGGTGCTGCCACGACTGTGCCGGGCGTCCTCCATCACGGAAATTGTTTCCGCGGTATCCGCCGCTGTTGCGGTTGCCGTCGTTGCGGCGGTCAGCGTAGCCAGCCGCGACCATGTCGGGTCCATCGCGATCGTCGTAGACGCGCGATCTTCTCTTGATAAGACGCTCACGTCACCGGCCGTAATCATCTTCCTCCTCCGAGTGCGCTCGATGGATGGAGTCCTCGCCATCGGCCCACCTGTTGGCGATGTCCATGAGATGGTCGAGTGTCTTGGGCTTGACGCGCCCGAGCTCTTCCTTGAAGTCCTGGCATTTGACGCCGTCTCTGAAGGCGTCAATAGCTCTCTCCTCGGATATATGCGCCACGGAGTTCTTGCTGTTGGACCAGCGTAGTATGTACGAGCGAATGGATTCGCCCGTTCGTTGGGTGCAGGCCCGCAGCTCTTCGATCGAGGCGGGCCTCTTGCTGGTGCCTTTGAAGTTTCGGACGAAACTGTACGCCAGCTCTTCCCAGCTTCGGATGGATCCCGAGGATAGGCTGCTGAGCCAGATCCGGGCTGTGCCTGTCAACTGCAGCTGAAGGCGTTGCATGGCGGTTTCCTTGTTTCCGCCATGTAGCTTGACGGACGACAGGTGGTCGCTGAGCCACACCCTGGGGTCTTGTGTGCCGTCAAACTTTGGAGTGTCTGAAGGAAGCTTGAAGTTTCACGGCATCCGCGTCCGTCGGACGAATCTGCTGAAGCATCGGGCTCCGTAGAGTTCTCCTTCGTCGTCATCTTCTTCGGATTCAGACGAGCATACGCGCTTGGCGCGTGCTTTGTCGATCTTGCGCTGCGTTAGCTCGTTTCGAGCGTCGTAGTCGCGGCTGCAACGACGCGAGCTCTTATGCCTTCGAGGAAGGTCGTGCTCTTCGTCCTCGGATGAGGGTGTGGGGCTGCGGTTGAATCTGACCGCGGCCTTCTTCTTTGGCTCCATAGGAGCTTCTCCGTGGAGCGTGGCTCCAATGACTCCGAGTCTGACGAGCGTGGACTTGTGCATGGCCCTTTTCGGGTCCCCCTCCGGAGGAGGATGGGACGCGAGGTACGCGGTGGCTGCCATGATCGCAGCTTGCGGCGTCTTCGGGATGATGTTGCCGTTGGCATCCATCTCCATGAAGGACGCATTGAGGGCTCTAGTCACCTCGCGGCGTGCTTTGGGATCCATGTTCTCTGTGCGAGAATGATGCTTGTTGCCGTGGTTTCCATGCGAGCTGGAGCCGATGCCCATGGCGGAGAGCGCAGCTCTCCGTGCACTGGATTCCGAGGCTGCTTGCTTGCGCTTGTTGAGCACCTCTTGCATCCTCAGTTGTTTCTTGTGCTCCTCGACGAGGAGCATGTGGTATGCCATCAGCAGGTCCCGTGAGGCATCTGCTGGCAGGATCTTGTTGCCTGTTACGGCTTCGCGTGCTTGAGCCCATCCCTCCTCGCTGAGGTGGATGACTCGGTTGTTGTTTTCCCCATTGGGTGGGGGGGACCTGCTTCTTCTGTTCTCGCCGTTTCTACCCTGTGGGTTGGGTGGCGGATTGTGTTCTTGATCTTGGATAACCGCGGCGCATTGGTAGCGCTTGTAGATCGGATCGCTGCTGCCGCAGCTTTCAGATCCGGAACCGTAGGTCCCTTCATCCGACGGTGGATCACACAGATCTGAGTTGCAGCAGCTGCTGTCATAAGACTCATCTGTTGATGATGATGTGCATAGCACGGGGTGTGGAGCCCACGAAGCAGGCCTGATCGACGGCAGGGGCACCCGCTCTGGGAGGCGGAGAGTGTCGGTCTGCCTCACCTGGAAGCAGAAGCTCCCGAATAGGATCTCAAGTCCGTCGCCAACGGGCTCGAAGTCCTTCATGGTGGCCGGTGAGTGGGCGGTGAAGTCGAAGGCGCCAAAGAGGAGATGAGTGTAACATCCCAGCATTAGAGCTTAGAAATAAACTGAACGCGGAAGTGTGCATTGCATTCATGCATAGAAAATCTGAATAATTTTCGCGCTTTTAAATAAAAACTTGCCAAAGTGATTGAAGTTTCTCTTAACTTGATGGAATGGAAGTAGATCATCAAGTTGACTATGATAAGTTTCAATATGACCTTTGCTAAAACCTTATTTTGGATAAACATGATTTGATCTAAGGGTAGATCAAATGGAATAAAATTAAACCCTAATACATTACTTAATGATTTATATCTGATCCTTAGGTCATCATATCATGGTATTCATTTTAATCACTCATGAATACCAAATTATAAATGTAAAACAAATAATAAGAATGTAACAACTATATCTTAATCTCATCTACTTATACCATGGGTATCATTGAAATATCTAACTCTAAATCTCTAGTGAGATTAAGTAGGAAAGAAACCTAAGTTAAGATCATTCACCATACATCTTTCTTACTATATCAATCTTTATCATCTCTATTGAATCCTATCTCAATATCTATTGTTCATCAATGTTGAGTAATCAACTATTGATTCACCAATTCTTAACCTATCAACTCTTGTCCTTACTATAGCATTCACTTAAGGCTTATAAAGAAAGAAGTGAGAAGAGGTAAATGGTAATGCTAATTTTAGATATCAGCTATAGGATGGGAGTGATTTGAGGAAATCAAATCAATATGGCAACAAAGAAGATTACAAGAATGAAGTCTAAAGATAGTTACCAGGAGTAGTCCTATTGGATCAAGTAGGTATAGTCAATGAATTATATCTCTTAATCCAATAGAGCTAAACGGAAGATAATTAGAATACATCTGTAGTGTTGTATTGAAGAAGCCTTGTTTAGTCAATTGGAAACTTGAACCATAAAGGATCAAAGGATCATAATGATCATGCCTTACTCACCAATATTGAATGCTTATACCAAGTATAAGTGACATTGGTGGATAAAACATGATTGAACCATAGTATAGATATATTATCCTAGATTAGTCGTTACATGTCACATTAATATAATGTGAGGTTGGAATGTTAGATATTGGAGCTAAATAGAGACAAGGAAGTATGATTAAAATAATGTTAGAGCAACATTAAATTAAAGAAGTAGTATTTTCCTCTTGGGAAATACTAAACCCTAGAGGAAAGTAGAACTTGATATAAACCTCTACTAGAGTAGTATTTGTGATGGATGATTAAGGAAGAGTATGATTGGAGTTAGAAGTAACCACTTATTGAATTGGGGAGTATCAGCAACAGAGTAGTTGATATAGCCAAGTATAGATATAAAGGATTATGAAAGGCTTTGATGACAAGCTCATTGTATTTATCAATGGGTTTAGAAGAGTAAAAGGTGGATAAGAATATTATTGTGAGGTAAAGCTCATCATGTTAACACATGATGATGGATATAGAGAAGTAATATATCTAGGAAAGGAATTCCTTAATCAGAAGCTTAGAATTATGAAGTATGGAATATAGGAATCCTTGTTAAACACTAAACCCTAAATCTAAGACCAAACCTAGTATCCACTTACTATGGTTGATCAATCATCTTTTTTCCACAATGCTTTATAGAAATACTTTTCCATAGCAAATCAGTTAAGCACATCTTTAACATTTTCAACCATCATTATCATAGGTGCTTAGGAACTATCATTATTAATTATTTTTCCTAAGTTATCCTAGAAAACAAATCCACTATTTTTACTTTGAATGGTGATGTTATAAAAGATCACAGACATAAAGACAATGTGATTAACCATAAATCTTTATACACAACAACAAAGGAAATATGAGAATAATATTAACCATATTAAGTTCTCAAAACTTTATATATTAAATAACAATAAAGGATCAAGATATCAAAATTATAAGATCCTAAACAAATCCTAAAACCATAGATCCTAAATTATACCTATTCTATTTGATATAATAACCTTCATATGATTATGAATATGAAAGTATATAAAAAGGTAAATCAATAAAATATATTGTTATAAAAATAGTATTAATATCATAATCTTAAGTTTATCCCCATAAACTTACAAAATTCTAAATAAGAAATTCCTATAAAGTTAAAACAAATGAATATATACAAAGGAAATAAAGAAAATATCACAAACCATAATAAAGGTTCACAAATTGATTTTTAATAACTTTATTGTTGCTGCAATTAATTAGCTAATAATTTTCTATGGGAAATATTCAAATGATTGAGTATTATTCAAATCTGAAAAGAAAATGAAATACAAAGCAGAAAACAGGAAAAAAAATAAAAGAACTAGGTTAGCCCAGTTTCTGGCCCATGGCCCATTTCCTCTTCGCCCTATTCATCGCTCAGGAGCTGCATCCAACCCTCTCCGCTCACTTTACATCGGCCCAGCTTCGGCCCAGGCTCGGATACCGTTTCGTCATCGTCTTCCTCGACGTCACAAGTCGCCTCGAATGAGCGCGCCGTCGCCCGGACCTGGTTGATAAGGTCAACCGCGATCTCCTCTATCCATCCATACCAGTCTTATCCTCTCCCTCGCTCTCACTTGCAAACCCCTCTTCCTCACCGAAACCCTAACTCCGGCCATCTCAAATCCCCATCGTTTCCAACCTCCCCGAGCTTAATCATGGGGTCTGGAAGCTTCCTCTCATTGTTCATGATTGTTTAGCAGTAGGAATTGATCCCTCGCACACGCTATCGGTGTCACTGACCTCATCGGTCCACCGCTCACCGTCGACCATGGCGACGTTGCTCGAGCTTGCCCCTTCTCACCGTCGCCTCTACTAGCTTCCTGGTAAGATTCTGCTTCCAATGGTCCTCTCCGATTCGTTGTTCGCTCGCCGTAGCCGCCTGTCCATGTTAGTACCGACCGCACCATCACCGGAGCTCGTCGCCGACGAGGTTTCGATGACCCTTTCTTGGCAGCGCCACCACACTAGGGTTCAACACATCGTGCTTATTCGATCTAGGTTGGTCACGTTTGCTGGGGGCGCCGATGATCGCCGCCGGCGACCTCATTCTGGTGGTGGAGGCCAGGCTTGCGTCGTGGTGACGTCATGCATGCGTCTGTTGACTCGGTCCTTGCCCCGATGGCATGTGACGTGGCCTATGGCCCATCCGTCATAGACTATGAGTAGTAATAGGACCAGTAACAAATGCTTTCACTAACCTAAAGGATGATGTGGCATGTGGCCCACTAGTCCGTGACTAGGGTAGGTTCAGTTTCGGTACCAAAAGTATTCTCTGTTTAGAAATTAGATAAAACAATATTAATTCCAAATAATAAATGATTAAATCTTGTAAACTTAATATCTTTTGTTTTATAAATCAGAAAAATACATATAATATATGAAAATGTTTAGAAAGATAAATTCTACAACTTAAAACTATTATTAAATATTATTATGATAATTAGTTCAATAAATATTATTTAATAAATATTTTACAAAGTTTTAATACTTGGATAATTAATATTTTAATAATAGTAAATATTAAAAATACAAATAAAATACTAAAATTCTTGGAAAAATAAGAATTAGAGTTTAAAACTATTATCATGCATTATTATTTCTCTTAATTAAATGTTAATTATTTATTAAGTATTTATAAAGTAATAAACCTTATTAAAATCATATCTTATTATTTATAAATCACAAAAATAAATGTAATATACCAAAATAATCACAAAAATAATACCTATATGTTAAAAATGTGATATTCCACTTTTGAGTTAAATAAAAAGTTAAACACTTTCATAACTTAAATATAAACTTACTTCCTTAATAGATAATTTATATAAAGGTAAATAAAATTTGTTAATATTCCTAAAATTGCCAATTGAGGTTTAATAAGTAATTCAAGTCTTCAATATTGATATTATGAAGTCAAAATAGTTCAACACATTTTAATATGCAATTTATATAAATTATATTTGAACCATAAGTATAAATTATTTTATAAAAGAATTCTTATTTAATATAAAATCTCTAAGAATAATTTGTAAAAAAAATAATAAAACCATTCTTTTACTCCAACCACAGGTTTATAAACAAATCAAAACACTATAGGTGAGTTCATAAGTAATACATAATATTGTTTACTTATTTATAAACCATAACCACATCCTTATTGGAAAATAAAGCCCTTTATACATTTATAATAAAAAGAAACCATTACCAACTAGAAAGTAATGCCATTCTTAAGTAACTCTAAGGAAACAATATAAAGTAAACAAGATACAAGTATCATAAGTAATACACCCTAAGTCTATAATACTTTAAATAATGCTAAAGACTTTATTATATGCTTCATAGTTAACTTTGGTCTGTTATAATTAATTTATAAAGTATCTTAATACCAAACCAATCAAGTTAAAAACCAAGATAAAGAAGTCTCAAATACTAATGATGTCATTATTCAAATGAAGTAATTCTTTCTTATTTAAAGACTATAACTAGAAAGAACACCTCGCCAGGTTAACTTATTAGCTCATATACTTCTGCTTGGTTGAATAAAATTTTCTTCAAAAGTTATTCCTTTGGCCACTTCAGAAAACAGATGACAACTAATCACAAACACCTTATTTTATGCCTTACTTGTATAATACGATTTTTAAATACCTAAACTCTTTATAAGTGACATTACTTGTAAAGTAAAACTTAAAGATAAACAGATAAGATGTAAGCAACCTTATGTAGCATTCCATATGTGTATATTTTATTGTTTTATTTCACACACTCACAAGCCTTAATAAGAAGCACATGTGTGAAACCTAATCTAAAAGGGCAACACATTCTAAGGAAACCAATTCCAGAATCCAAACCCTAGACCAATGTTATTCTCGGGATTCGCGTTTCTCAACTTGCATTACATTACATATGCATAAAAGCATCTTGCTTCTTTAAACATTAGTCCTTATCGGACCAATGATGCAGATTTCCGCTATTGGATATTTTATATTGTCTTGAAGACCGTGAGTGCTTAATTTTGCAATCACAAAAGGCAAGTTCACACTTTCTCATGTCCTTTGATTATTTTCTGTAAAGTATTTTGCAAATCCATTGTTGTCATCACCTGCATTTGAAAAAGAACAGAAAACACTATCTTCATAATAATGTGATTATAGGTTATTTACCATGAGGTACTAACCTACTATAAGAGTTCCGGTGGTAAAGGAACATATTATCCAGGACTTAACAACCAATGTCGCCAGTGATTCTTGCGCCGTATATTACGCGTTGACCATGAGATTTGGAATGGGACGGAGAAGTCACCAGATCTTTTCCTCTCGCATGGAGCTGGATGTGCGGTCGTGGATGCTATCACTGTGGCGTGCATATTATTTATGGTAATTCGTAGAGGATATGCAGCATATGGGTGGAGCCTCAACGTCCCACGATAGTTCCGCATCTTCGGCAGTCATCGCCATTGCCGTAATTCAATAGGTGGGCTGGCGTACACCAAGGAGACATGCGGGATCGCGGAGAAGGCAATGATTGGCTTGGTTCTTAGTCTGGGCCTCACACCAAGGAAGTGTGAACGGGTTCGTGGCCCGGATGTGCAACAAAGTTAAGATCTCTCATGGGTAAAGTGACACACCTCTGCAGAGTGTAAGAACTGTAACTTGTTACTCCCTGTTCCGGGAAGGAGCTGCGAACGCGGCGGAAAAGGAACCCCATGAAGGTTCTAGTAAACCCGTGAAGGCTGACGTGCATAGATTTTTAGAATAAAAGCAACCTTTGAAGAAATGTTTATGAAAACTTGAATTTCCTACGACCTATGGTCTGTGGCTGTAGATATAGTGCATCAAACACTCCTTTTCTAGTGGACTTGCTGAGTACGCTCGTACTCAAAGTATCTTCTTAACCCTTGCTAGGTTCTAAAGCCAGTATAGACGATGTCTACATCAAGCTATGCTCCAGGAATCATCATCAACAGCTAAAGCTCTTCAAGGAAGTCAAGAAAGTCAACATATACATTAACTCAAGTGAAGTCGAAGTTGCTGATTAGATAAGAATAGAATTTCTAACCATAGAACCTACTTCTGTAGAGTATTGCAATAGCAGCAATGCAAGCCAGTAGTTCATCTACTAGTTTTATAAGTATGGTAGCTATGAGTTATTTATTCTTGATTCTTCTTTGTTAGAAGTTTCTTTCTCTCTCTTTAACCTAGAGTGTTCTCTGGATCTTGTGTAAAGAGTTGAGTTGTAACCTATAGTCATGTCTTGGACCTGCTATGTTTCTGTTGTACTACCTTGAGGGATGTAATACTAGTGAACGGTGTTTCATTGGTGTTATGTCAACGACTATAGTGTACTACATCACGAAGTGGTATGCTGGGTCACCACAATGACTCTCCGTCGCCGCGGAGTTGTAGATCGCTCGGGTTGGGACCGTCACGATCGCACAATCAGCGTCCCCAGTTCCCACAGACGGCGCCAATTGACGAGGTTTAATCTCGTCAATGCCCATTGTTATGGACTTGGGTTTTGGAGAAGATGGGGATGCTGGAGATCGCGGAACGGTTAGCAAACAAGCAACACGGGGACACAAGGTTTACCCAGATTCAGGCCCCCGGAGGGAAAATCCTACTCCTGCTTGTCTGCTCTGATTATGGTGGAACTGAAGGTTATAGGGGTGCGCAGATGCAATCTGGCGTGGAGGTGTGTATGCGAAAGTATGAGGTGAGAGAGCTCTAGGTCGTGCCCTCCTAGCCTTTATATAGAGTTAGGCAGGTCCCAGGCACAGATCGAGTCGGTTACAGGTTTAGGGTTTACCCCTTTGAATTCTCTATCTACTCTAGTCTTGTTCTCCAAGGATCCGAAGGCATCATGGGTCCTGGTCACCCGAAAGTCTTCATGGGCCGACGTATATTTGTCGTGGGTCTTCCTTGGGCTGGACTAGATATGCTGAAGTCGTGTACCCGCGGGGTATAACCATGTCACTTGTCAGTGATGGGTGGATTTTGTCCTGGACATCACACGGTCCTTAATCTATGATTCTTGCCCACGAAGACCTCAACTCTCAAGACCCGAAGGCCTGCGCCCAGAAGCTCTCAGCCGACCTGGCCTATGGGGATGCAAGATGGCTCTCTCGAGATTCTCGAAGACCGGACATGCGTTCGAGGGAGATCAAAGATCAACTTTACATGCAAGACAACAAAGACCTATCGTCACTAAGGAAAACTCTTACACCACCGCTGACTATATATACTTAAAAACATTTATCTATAGAGGACACTCCATAGTTGCCCAAGTCGTAGTCTTTCGTCTTAGTTATAAACCCTAAATTCATCTACTCTTATTGGGTATTGTTATAAACCCATCGAGATCATCTTATAGCCATATTGTACGATCTCTTAATCACCTTATGAATAAGGTTCGAGAGAATCCTCCCTATTGTACACATATCCTTATTTCCAAGATCTAGATGTACCGACCCGAGATGATTGCCGGATAAATAAACTCTCTTTCGATCTTCACGAAGTACTTCCACTAAGCTAATTCATTGATTATTTGATTAATACAAGTATGTACAACTCATTATTCGATCTTCACGGAGTAGCCAAAATAACGCTCATTAAATACTGGAATCATCAAACACAGCACATTGTTTTCACAATACTGCTAACAACCGCAATTCTTACAAACCATGTTATTTAGTGTGCCAGGAACCAACACACCACATGAATACAGGATTCCCCCATTAATCAAGATTGACTCTTCATCCTCAACCATCATAGACCACGCAACTGTGAACACCACCTTGAAGCCACCAAGATCCAGTTCATGCTGACTTGTGTTGCATCTTTTAGGAGTGACCAAAACATGACCCTCTGCGGCGACGTCTCCGAACTGTGAGTACGCTTGGATGACAAGTTTCAGCGTCCCACGCATCGACTCGTCATCGACCGCATGAACACCAAAGATGGTGGCCTGGACAGAGTTGTTGAGCTGCTGAGTGCACAACTCGAGCGTGCTTCTCGATGGTGCTGGTACGCACCCTATCGCCGTTATCGCCTTCATAGTAGAACGCATCGCTGATCAATGCTCTATCTTCGGACGCTGTCTTGCCCTTCACTCTAAGCTGGATTTCGATGTCGACCGGTTCCTCGGACACGATTGCGCGAACCGGGCCAGTCAAGTGCAGAAACGGGTGCTGCAAGCAAAGCATGATCATGGTATTTGTCCATTATTAGCTGATCAAGGAGATAAAATCACTTGAATAACACACGAAGAATGTATAGTAGTATGACGTACGGTGACGTACCGACTCGTCGAGGATCTGGCAGTCATCCCTTGAACGAAGAAAAATGGGGTTGCGATGCCGATCCACGGCGTCTCGGGCGGCAACCACGCCGTGCACTTGCAGGGGCCAGCTGAAGTGTTTCAGGCCAGTAACTTTGATGGAGCAGACCTGCACGGTCTTGGCGAGGACGGCGTCTGCTGGGATGAATCCGGGAGTGCAGTGTGTAAAGAGCATGGGACTGAATAAAGCTGCATTCAGTATCAGAGCACCCGGTTCATAAACTGCTAGGTAAGAAAATAATAAAACAAGCTAAGATTGTATGTTTGAACGCATGTTTACTCCCTGAGGTCTTCGAAGTCAGTTTTGTTGTCGCCGTTGAAACGCGAAGGCCGCCTCCTCGTACTCCGCGTCCGATTCATCTTCGACGTAGTACTCATTGTCATCGGCACCAAGGTCGGACGGCGTCTCCGTTGTTAGAATTAAGCATGAGAGATGCACGTCAGGTGGGCAAGACGTGAGTATGCATTGCCATATGTGATTCATGTACGGATTTTGTTTCCGTGTAGGCATAGGACTCTACACCGATTAGGTTTGCTAGTCGCTCAAGCGTGTATAAAACTAGGCCTAGAGCCCGTGTAATCCAAGTACCAGAGACACCGTGAGTTGTGAGAAGCAACACGAAACAACAGGAGCGATACGCCCTTGTGGCCATTAAGTTTTTCTTGTGTGCGTGCGTGAGTATACTAGTTAGATTAAAAGAATCGATCGGCTAGCACTACGTGCATATCGTGGCGGTCGTTATCAGGTACGTGTGTGTTGTCTCGCCGGAACTTCGTCGTTGGTGTCGTCGGAAAGCAGTCGACGGCAGGGGATGTGCTAACTATTGGTATCAGAGCCTCGTGGAGGATCTCCTAATAACGGAAGGTCAGAGCGACAATGGAAGTTGACGAGTATTCTGGTACGGCTGCGCGTGCACCAGTGTCGTCGAAAAGCAGTCGGCCGCAGGGGCTGTGCTAAAAATTGGTATCAGAGCCTCGTGGAGGATCTCCTAGTAACGGGAGGTCAGAGCGACGATGGAAGTGGGCGAGTATTCCGGTACGGCTGAGGGTGCACCGGTGTCGTCGAAAAGCAGTCAGCTGCAGGGGCTATGCTAATAATTGGTATTAGAGCCTCGTGGAGGATCTCCTAGTAACGGGAGGTCAGAGCGACGATGGAAGTGGGCGAGTATTCCGGTACGGCTGCGGGTGCACCGGTGTCCCCGGAAAGCAGTCGGCGGCAGGGGTTGTGCTAACAATTGGTATCAGAGCCTCGTGGAGGATCTCCTAGTAACGGGAGGTCAGAGCGACGATGGAAGTGGGCGAGTATTCCAGTACAGCTGCGGGTGCACCAGTGTCGTCGTCGTCGATGCAGTATCCGTGGTACAACCGCGACAACTACACGATATGGGCGGTCCAGATGGAGTGGGCATTAGAAGGCGCCAGACTCAGGGAGGCTGTCGATCCAGGCGGCGACGAGTTCAAGAAAGGCGTGTCGAAGTACCACCTGGACCGACTGGCACTCACGTCCATCTTATCAGTGGTGCCGACGGATCTGATGCAACACCTGATCTCGAAGAAATCTGGAAAGGAGGTGTGGGATACGCTCAAGACGCTAAATCTTGGGCACGAGCGCGTGCGTGAGGCAACCCTACAAACCTTGCAGAAGAAGTATGAGGATCCGGAGATGGGAGAAGATGAGACGCTAGACGCTTTTGCTTCAAAGGTCGCTACACTGGTCAATGGGATTCACGGACTTGGCGAGAAGCTGGAGGAGATCCCTATCGTGAGGCGTTTCGTCTGCGTGGCACCGCCGCGTTACTTGTCTGTTGTCTCGGTGATCGAGCAATGCGTTGATCTCAAGACTCTCACAATGGATGATCTAGTTAGACGGTTCAAGGCGCACGACGAGCGGAGAAGATCACCTATGGCGACGCGAAAGTGGATGAGCATCTCATGCTTATGGCTCGAGCGTTGTTTGCCAAGGAGAAGAAGGGCGATAAAGCATCTGGCAGCAGGAGTGATAGAGAGGATACTTGCCCAGCGAAAAAGTATATCGCAAGGGAGGACGTGGACGAGCCTCCGCCGCTGAGGAAGTTTGACATAAAGAAAGTAAGATGTCATAAGTGCGGCAACCTCGGTCACTTCAAGAAGGATTGCAAGAAATCGTTGAAGGAGAGGGCTCTCATCTCCCAGGAAGGAGATGGTGGACCGATGATGCTGATGCTCGAAATAACTGAGATGAAGGATGAGGAGGATTCTCCATCACCGGGTACGGAGATTGTGACGCAAGTGGATCACGATCTACCGTGTGTGGATCACGAGCAATAGAGTGCCCCGTTTCTGCGTGAAGCCACGTTTGAGGCGAGTGAAGCTTCAGAATCTGATCATGGCGATCTATGCGTTGGAATTTCACCTGCAACTACGTTCGGCAATAAGTTCTTCATGCTTGTGGTGGATGATCATAGTAAATACATGTGGATTGTGTTTCTAAAAAGTAAGAATCAAGCTCAACAAGCTTCGAGAAGATCAAGGAAGCCGAAGAGTTTAAGGTGGAGGCGAAGATAAGAGCTCTACGCATTGATCGGGAAGGCGAGCTACATCAAACCGTGTTGACCATGGAACAGAGGATGATGAAGAGTAAAAGTTTGCCATGAAACTTCTGGGGTGAGGCAGTCAATACGGCTGTGTATTTGCTAAACATGGAGCCAACTGAGAGTGGAGTTGGTATGACTCCGTATGAAGGATGGTACGGATGGAAGCCCTCGGTTGATCATATTCGTACTTTTGGATGTGTGGCGCATAAGGTGAATCAGAGTACTCCAATGATCATGACAGGCTATGAAGGCTTGGAAAAATACCGTTTGTGCAATCCCTATACCAATAAGGTGGTTGTCACGGGCGACGTAGTCTTTGAGGAAGAGAAATCATGGAACTGGGGCTCCAATAAACCGGGATATTCAACTTTTCACGTCACGTGCGATCTTGAGTATGAAAAAAATATGAATGAACCAAACTTATCTTTATCAGCAAGTTCGGGTCCAGAAGATGTTGAAGGCCTAGAGGGTGCTCTAGGCGTGGACACCAGGTCAGAAGTACTATGGATTCATCCAAAAGAAAAAGAGTCTAGAGAAAAGGCTATTCCGTGGCCAGAAAAAACGGAGTTGAAAGATCCCGTACAGCTAGCCATGCCTGAAAGAAGTGGACCAAAAGAAACTGGCCCGCGAAGAGAGGTTTCACCAGAAATTCTAGGAACGGGCAATTAGCTCTCAAGGAAGCGGTGGAGCGGTGAAACTCTCAAGGAAGCGGTGGAGCTGAGCCTAAAGCAATTAGCTTAACGATAAGTGCTACAGATATTATGTGGTGTGTGCCAGGAGGAAAGCTACCTGGACTACGTGGCATCCTGGAGGGTCAGAAGGTCACATGCAGAAGAAGACGATGTTGTATCGGACACAGAGGACTATGTCGCACAGTCTTCGACTGCATCAGAGCCAAAGCGACCACGACCTACGGGAGCACGCATACGAGGCGTGTTGGACTACTATCCAAAAGAGACACTTTGGATGATAAATAATTTGGTGACGATGAACTACACAAAGGACTGTTTGTTCATCAAGAAACCGATGAAGATCAAAGGCACGGTCATGGACGACATCGACAAGAAGGACAAGGAAAAGAAGGACACAGACGAGGAGGGTCGACGTGAAGCCATGAAGAAGCCGACAAAAGCAAAGTTGGTGACACGGGTGCCGAGGAAGGGAGCGGCGAAAGCAATGCCGAGGATGACGCCCGCGAGGAGCAGCTGGCGCATTTGGGATCAGGTCGAAACGAAGTGCATGTCGTGCTTAAGGGTGATTGTTATGATTAAGCACGAGAGATGCACATCGGGTGGGCAAGAGGTGAGTTGCTAGTCACCTGAGCGTGTATAAAACTAGGCCTAGAGCCCGTGTAATCCAAGTACCAGAGACACCGTGGATTGTGAGAAGCAACATGAAACAACGGGAGCGATACGTCCCTATGGCCATCAAATCTTTCTTGTGTATGTGCGTGAGTATACTAGTTAGATCAAAACAATCGATCGACTAACAATACTAACAATACGTGCATATCGTGACGGTCGTTATCGGGTACGTGTGTACTGTCTCGCCAGAACTTTCGTCGTCTGTGTTGTCGGAAAACAGTCAGCGGCAGGGACTGTGCTAACATCCGTCGCTGGTTTTCCTCCGGTAATAGTCACCGCAGCATCTCCCTGGGCTTGTACGCTGCCGCCCCTCTCTTGCTCCGCCTCCTTCGTCTCCGTGGAGAATTTGCTGCTCCTGCCCACCACGGCACCACCGATTCTCCTCCTACTTCCTCCTCCTCCGAGTTGCCTCCGACCATCTCCGTGGAGGCTGCACAGAAGCGCGTGATGGTATGTGCGATGGATCGCAGCGCGAGGATCTGCTTCCGTGTCTCTTGTTCCGTGTCTGCCGAGACCAAACTCAGTTGAACCTTCTCCATCCGCTCGCGGAGCTGCTCGCACAGCGTGCGTAGTTCCAATCCATGGACAGCACCGTCCTCCGCCTCGCCGTGCTCATGGAGATATGTCACAGAGATATCGCACGTAGAATCCTCCATCAATTTGTTGCTTCGATCGAGAGAGCGTCGCGATTATAACAGACAGATTGTAGCCAAAAGCACCTATCGCGTGCCTTACTTTTTGGGCGTGCCTACATCTCAGTCGACTGAGATTTATTAAATCTCAGTCGATGGCTAACGTCAGCAGCTGATACTAGTCCATTATTTTTTTTTTTTTTTCTTTCACCGGTCAAACGTTGTTTGGGTCTTTTGGTTCCGTTAGATTTTCCTGCCTTGCGTAGTCTTCGGGTTACCTTGGGCTTCTAGCCATACAGCCGGCCCACAAACAAGTAACTGGCCAAGAAAACTACGACAATCAATAGCTTATAATCTTTTTCCCGAGAGATCCATAAAGATAAAATAAGAGTAAGAGAGAAATACTTAGTAAGCGAATGGCATTTTTGTAGATCGACAATCTTTTCAGTTTGAACACATGTAACTAGATTTTTTTTGGATGAGACACGTGCAATTAGTTGTTGTGTACGTATAACTTGAGAATATTTTAGCGCTACTCATGTACAACTAGAGAAATCATAGTTCCAACTCCACGTGTGACTTAAAAATCTCAGTTGCGAACTCATATGTAATTAGAAAAATCTTAGTACAACCTACTTGCAGCTCAAAAAATATCAGTTGCCACCCATGTGCAACTAGAGATAATCTAAGCTATAATACGTCTCGAAAAGTATACCCATGTGCAACTAAAGAAAATATTAATTGCAATCTCATGTTTGACATGAAAAATCTTAGTTGACCTACCCGCAACTAAAGAAAATCTTAATTGCAACCCTATGAAGTACTTGAAAAAAATGTCAGTTGTGACTCAGGTGCAACTAGAGAAAATCTTAGTTGCAACACACGTGCAACTAGAAAAATCTTAGCTGCGACACATGTATAACTAGAAAAATCTTAGTTGCAACTCAAGTATTACTCAAAAAATCTCAGATACAACTCACCGTGTGACATTTAAAAAATCTCGGTTGCAATCTATATACAACTCAAAACATCTCAGTTGAAACTGAGATTGTGCGTCGCTTGCAGCGTTGACATTATCTTGGCTTTGCGCTCGATTACAAACAAGTTGTAACTGCCCCACCCCCTCCATAGCGACGGGTGCTCAGTTAGAGAAAATTGCAAGTGCCGCCTCTCTCCAAACCGACGGGTGCTCAGTTACAATCAAGTTGCGACTAGCCCTCCGACGGGGTCCCCCTCCCCCCGGTTGCAATCAAGATGCAACTGCCCCTCCCCTTCGACGGGACCCCAGTAACAAACAACTTGTAACAGGGACCCGACACACCTCAGTTACAAGCAAGTTGCAACTGTCCCATCCCCTCCACACCGATAGGTGCTCAGTTACAAGCAAGTTACAACTGGGACCCAGTAGAGCTTATTTACTAGGTCCCGCCGACAGGATCCCCCGGTTACAATCAAGTTACAACAGCCCCCCTAGACGGGGACCCAGTTACAATAAACTGCAATTGGGCCCCGTTGGGAGCTCAGTTACAACTGGGACACGGCAAAGCCCCAGTTAGAAACAACTTGCAACTGGACCTGCCAGAGTCAGTTACAACCAAGTTGAACCCCCTCCCTCCTCCAGACCGACGGATGCTCAGTTACAAGCAAGTTGCAACTGAGAGCAGAGCTCGGTTACAAGCAAGTTATAACTAGGACCCAACAGAGCTCAAAAGCAAGTTGCAACTCCACACCGACAGGGTGCCTAATTACAAGCAAGTTGCAACTGGGACCCAAGAGAGCTCAGTTACTCGGTCCCACCGACGGGGTCCCTCCGGTTACAATCAAGTTGCAACTGCCCCCTAAGCGGGGGCCTAGTTACAATGAAGTTGCAATTGGTCCCCGTCGGGAGCTCGGTTACAACTGGAACCGGCACAGCTCAGTTACAAGCAAGTTGCGACTGCACCCCCCTCCACACACACACACACACGAACGAGGCTCAATTAAAAGCAAGTTGCAACTAGCTCATTCGTCCCCGTCGTGAGCCTCCAGTTACAACCAAGTTGCAAACGGTCCCCCATAAGCGCCCCCGATTACAAGCAAGTTCGAATCGGGGGCCCGCAAACTTCGATTACAAGCAAGTTGCAAATGCACCACCCCCCTCCACAGCGACGGGTGCTCAGTTACAACAAGTTGCAAGTGCCGCCCCCTCCACACCGACGGGTTCTCAGTTACAAGCAAGTAGTGACTGGCCCTTCGACAAGGTCCCCCTCCCCCCGGTTGCAATCAAGTTGCAACTAGCCTCCCCTCGACGGGCCCCAATAACAATCAACTTGCAACTGGGACCCTCCAGAGCTTAGTTATAAACAAGTTGCAACTGCCCCACCCCCTCCACACTGACAGGTGCTCAGTTATAAGCAAGTTGCAACTGCCCCCCTCCACACCGATGGGTGCTCAGTTACAAGAAAGTTGCGACTGGCCCTATGACGGGGTCCCCCTCTCCCCGGTTGCAATCAAGATGCAACTGCCCCCCTCGAATGGGCCCCGATAACAAGCAACTTGCAACTAGGACCCGCCAGAGCTCAGTAACAAGCAAGTTGCAACTGCCCCACCCTCTCCACACCGATGGGTGCTTAGTTACATGAAAGTTGCAATTGTCCCCCCTCAACACCGACGGGTACTCAGTTACAAGCAAGTTGCAACTAGGAGCAGAGCTCGGTTACAAGCAAGTTCTTGTTGGACTTGACGGGGTCCCTCCCCTGGTTGCAATAAAGATGCAATCCCCTCGACAGGGCCCCGGTAACAAGCAACTTCCAAGCTGGAACCCACAGAGCTCAGTTACAAGCAAGTTGCAACTGCCCCACCCCCTCCACACTGACAGGTGCTCAGTTACAAGCAAGTTGCAACTGCCCCCCTCCACACCAACGGGTGCTCAGTTACAAGCAACTTGCAACTAGGAGCAGAGCTTAGTTACAAGCAAGTTGCAACTGGCCCGCCGATGGGGCCCCAGTTATAAACAAGTTGTAACTAGGACCCAACAGAGCTCAAGCAAGTTGCAACTCCACACCGATAGGGTGCCCAGTTACAAGCAAGTTGCAACTAGGACCCAATAGAGCTTATTTACTCGGTCCCGCCGACGGGTCCCCCCGGTTACAATGAAGTTGCAACTGGCCCCCTAGGAGGGGCTCCAGTTACAATGAAGTTGCAATTGAGCCCTGTCGGGAGCCTTCGTTACAACAGGGATCCGGCAAAGTTCAGGTACAAGCAAGTTGCGACTGCACCCCCCTCCACAACAATGGGGCTCAGTTACAAACAAAGTTACAACTAGCTCCCTCGTCCCCGCCGACGGGGTCGTCCTGGTTACAACCAAGTTGCAACCGCCCCCCTAGCGGCCCCCCAGTTACAAGCAAGTTAGAACTGGGATCCAATAGAGCTTAGTTACAAAACAAAGTTGCAACTCCCCCTCCCTCGATGGGCCCCAGTTCAAGAAAGTTACAAATGAGACCCGTCCCCGATTGCAAGCAAGTTGCAACTGGGCTGGTTGAAAAAACTCAATTGAAAATCGATTGAACCTACAACTGAAAACAATTAAAAGATAATCTAATTTCACAAAAAGAAAAGAACCGCAAAAAAGAAAAGAAAAATGTCCTAGCAGTCTAGCTTCACATATTTATGTTGCCAATGAAAAAAATTGCCGTCCATAAATAACAACTACAAAAACACCCGCCAGAGCTCAGTAACAAGCAAGTTGCAACTGCCCCACCCTCTCCACACCGATGGGTGCTTAGTTACATGAAAGTTGCAATTGTCCCCCCCTCAACACCGACGGGTGCTCAGTTACAAGCAAGTTGCAACTAGGAGCAGAGCTCGGTTACAAGCAAGTTGCGACTGGACTTCTGACGGGGTCCCCCTCCCCCCGGTTGCAATAAAGATGCAACTGCCCCCCTCGACGGGGCCCCAGTAACAAGCAACTTCCAACTGGAACCCGCCAGAGCTTAGTTACAAGCAAGTTGTAACTGCCCCACCCCCCTCCACACCGATGGGTGCTCAGTTACAAGCAAGTTGCAACTGCCCCCCTCCACACCAACGGGTGCTCAGTTACAAGCAACTTGCAACTAGGAGCAGAGCTTAGTTACAAGCAAGTTGCAACTGGCCCGCCGATGGGGCCCCAGTTATAAACAAGTTGTAACTAGGACCCAACAGAGCTCAAGCAAGTTGCAACTCCACACCGATAGGGTGCCCAGTTACAAGCAAGTTGCAACTAGGACCCAATAGAGCTTATTTACTCGGTCCCGCCGACGGGTCCCCCCGGTTACAATGAAGTTGCAACTGGCCCCCTAGGAGGGGCTCCAGTTACAATGAAGTTGCAATTGAGCCCTGTCGGGAGCTCGGTTACAACTGGGATCCGGCAAAGTTCAGTTACAAGCAAGTTGCGACTGCACCCCCCTCCACAACAATGGGGCTCAGTTACAAACAAAGTTACAACTAGCTCCCTCGTCCCCGCCGACGGGGTCGTCCTGGTTACAACCAAGTTGCAACCGCCCCCCTAGCGGCCCCCCAGTTACAAGCAAGTTAGAACTGGGATCCAACAGAGCTTAGTTACAAAACAAAGTTGCAACTCCCCCTCCCTCGATGGGCCCCAGTTCAAGAAAGTTACAAATGAGACCCGTCCCCGATTGCAAGCAAGTTGCAACTGGGCTGGTTGAAAAAACTCAATTGAAAATCGATTGAACCTACAACTGAAAACAATTAAAAGATAATCTAATTTCACAAAAAGAAAAGAACCGCAAAAAAGAAAAGAAAAATGTCCTAGCAGTCTAGCTTCACATATTTATGTTGCCAATGAAAAAAATTGCCGTCCATAAATAACAACTACAAAAACACCCGCCAGAGCTCAGTAACAAGCAAGTTGCAACTGCCCCACCCTCTCCACACCGATGGGTGCTTAGTTACATGAAAGTTGCAATTGTCCCCCCTCAACACCGACGGGTGCTCAGTTACAAGCAAGTTGCAACTAGGAGCAGAGCTCGGTTACAAGCAAGTTGCGATGGACTTGACGGGTCCCCTCCCGGTTGCAATAAAGATGCAACTGCCCCCCCCCCTCGACGGGGCCCCAGTAACAAGCAAATTCCAACTGGAACCATGAGCTCGATTACAAGCAAGTTGTAACGCCCCACCCTCCACACCGATGGGTGCTCAGTTACAAGCAAGTTGCAACTGCCCCCCTCCACACCAACGGGTGCTCAGTTACAAGCAACTTGCAACTAGGAGCAGAGCTTAGTTACAAGCAAGTTGCAACTGGCCCGCCGATGGGGCCCCAGTTATAAACAAGTTGTAACTAGGACCCAACAGAGCTCAAGCAAGTTGCAACTCCACACCGATAGGGTGCCCAGTTACAAGCAAGTTGCAACTAGGACCCAGCAGAGCTTATTTACTCGGTCCCGCCGACGGGTCCCCCCGGTTACAATGAAGTTGCAAGCTGCCCCCTAGGAGGGCTCCATACAATGAAGTTGCAATTGAGCCTGTCGGGAGCTCGATTTACAACTGGATCCCAAGAAAGTTCGATTACAAGCAAGTTCATTGCACCCCCTCACAACAATGGGGCTCGATTACAAACAAAGTTACAACTAGCTCCTCGTCCCCGACGGGTCGTCACCCTGTTAGAACCAAGTTGCAACCGCCCCCCTAGCGGCCCCCCAGTTACAAGCAAGTTAGAACTGGGATCCAACAGAGCTTAGTTACAAAACAAAGTTGCAACTCCTCCTCCTTCGATGGGCCCCAGTTCAAGCAAGTTACAAATGAGACCCGCCCCCGATTGCAAGCAAGTTGCAACTGGGCTGGTTGAAAAAACTCAACTGAAAATCGATTGAACCTACAACTGAAAACAATTAAAACATAATCTAATTTCACAAAAAGAAAAGAACCGCAAAAAAGAAAATAAAAATGTCCTAGCAGTCTAGCTTCACATATTTATGTTGCCAATGAAAAGAATTGCCGTCCATAAATAACAACTACAAAAACACCACACAAGTTTAAAAAAAAGATAAAAACCGGTATAGAAAAAACATACTCCCTCTGACCCATATTAATTTACTTGGATTTATCAAAATTTAAATAAACCTATATACTAAATAGTATCTAGATTCATATAAATTTAGACAATGTGAGTCAATTAATATAGGACGAAGGAAGTAAAAAAAAACCAACGTCAGTTCACAGAATAACAGCCCCAACCAGCCCCCGATGGAAATTTCTCTTCCCATCAAACGCGTTGCTAGGAAACAGCCCAAAAAAAAAGTAGACAGGAAAAAAGCTAACGAAAAAGAAAATAGCCCAAAGTAACAACCCACTGAGAAAAAAAGCCCACAACACACGCCCGCGACGCCACAGCCCACAAAACACATACTGCATTCATGCGCGCGACGGGAAGGAATGCTCGTGACTGGAACACACGCACGCGACGGAAAACTTCTGTTTGCACAAATCGCGAAGCAGACAATCTAACGGTTAAATAGACGACTGAGACTTAACTAATTCTCAGACGCCTAAGAACTAGCAAAACAGTTACTTTTTTCGCGCGCGCTAGCTCTATATTTCCAGCAGAATAGATCCCCGGGATTCTCGCCGTCTCTAGTTCGCGCACATCGCCTAGCTCGCCGGCAGCTGCACCTTGAATCGATCACCTCTTGGAATCGATTGTCGGCAGCTCGCCTGCATGCTGGCCGCCACCCAGTATCTCGCCGGCCTCCCCCCTACCCAGCAGGAGCAGAGCATCGGCCAGGGGACAAGGCCAGCGAGAGTGCTCCAGGCTGGGGGCACCTCCCTTGATCGCCAACGGCGTCACCTATAACTCACCCTGCTCCCCGCTTCTTCCTCGCCATTCCACCCAGTACCAGATCGCCACGCCCCTGCCCAGCAGAAGATCTCCGGCTTCTGGCTGCCGGCCTCTAGCAGCATGCCGCCCCCAGCCAGTAGCTCAATGGCTGCTGACCCTAACCTACCAGGAGTAGGCCGCCGGCCGATCAGCTCGCCTGCAGCACCGTCTCATCTCCTCGGCACCATCACCTACTTGACCAGGTGCTCCTCACCTCTTCCTCTCGACCACAACCACCCAGGTTCTTCCTCACGTAGCTCCCAGATTCTTCTTCGACCAAAACCTCTACACCTAGGTGCTCCTTGCACATTCGTCGCACGGAGAGCAGAATCGACACCAGCACACATCAGCCCGTATGCTGAACAAAGAGAGCAGCAACATCTCACAGAAACATCAGCCCCATACTTGAACAAAGAGTAACCGCAGCAATCAAATCAGTATGGTGCTACCAGACTTGAATTTTACCCGAACTATCAGCTCATTCTTACCAGATCAGAAAGAAACATACAAGTGTGGGATAATGAGAGAGACCATCTGCTGTGATTGAAATCGAAAGGGCAGAAACCATGTCGACCACTATCAGCTCATCTGCTCCTCAGCAAACACATCACATCTAGACAAGATAAGATAACTCCATCTAGTGTTGTAGAACTTAGAATTGCCGAGAATGCAAAGAGTAGTAATGCAAACACAATGAAAACTGAAACCTAACTAACTTGACAGAGTAGTTTGGCTCAAGTGCAGATGGATGACCAGAATTTGCATACCTTTTCTAGAGTTTAAATTTGCATGATTTCCCATGAAAGTTTGGACAGCAAACAACCTCGTCTCATGGTTCCCAGAATTTTGACAGTGTGCCAGTTTACCTTCAACTTGCTCTAGTTTATCAGCTATGTAGCACACAATTATTTATGACTATCTCCCATTATACTGTAAGATGAAACCAGATACAAAAAACAACATCCTACATATCTTCATAGAAGGAAAAGCCTACCTAAATCAAAGATTTGTCCAGTAACATAATCCCTGTTGCCTAGAAGTGGAGATGAAGACAGTGTGTTGACCCAGTACTTATTCCAGAGTAGATCAAGGAGGTGAGAGTCCAGGGATGACTTGAATTTAATTTAAATCCAAGTACTGTATACACAAAAATACAGTTAGAACAGAACTAAACCACACATCTCAGCAAAATACAAGTTCGACAATTAATCTAGATACCTCTTTGCAGTGAAACCTGAAATATGGATGTACATGAGTACCAATTTGAAAATGAAAAGCCCACTTAAATGTCACCGTAATCTGCAAAAGGCTATACCATGATTCCATAGTGTTTTCCTTCCGTTATCAGACGAGCATACACAACTGCATGACTGAAAGCTTTTCCATGCCAGCAGGCCACCACTGAACATTTGAGCCGTGACCAAGTCCGTCTCGGCATAGCATCCCAGAAATTAGAACTTGTACGCCATTGGTAACCACTTCTTTTGTTGCTCTTCAGTTCCTTGACCTTTTATTGCAGGAACAAACATTCCCTAGAGAAAGAGCGTTGCATTAAGTGTTGTTGCCAATTCTAGAAATAATTTATATTCTTAGTTGCAGTCGTATCCACAATAAAAGAACTAATTACAGTTAGAACAAAACTAAATTGGAACGGTGGGCAAGCTTTCTCACCTTTTTGAACAAAGATAAAAATGCTTCAATTACATACTCCTACTCAAAAAAATAAAATACTTTACACGAGCAACGAAATAAAACAATGGAGTAGCCATCATAAAACCATGTCTCTGAAAACAAAATTGCATACAGATTTTAGAGGACCGTGTCACACAAAACTGATGTCTCATTTGGTGGTTGCTTCACAAAAACACCCCGTTTTTTGCACTCGGAAAATGAAAATGGCTTTTCGGTGCGACGAAAAGGAAAACTTTCTCCTGCAACATTGTTCACCATCCCATGATACACATGTGTGCACAATATGGACACATTATCACAAACTATACCGCGATTATAGCAATAACATTGGTCATTTGACCTGAAATCCAGAAAACCTCGATTGAGATAGGCCATTTTATGAAGTTTTTTTTAAGACTCAATGAATATACCAAGTCTGGTATTTTTTCATGGAACTATGTCATATAATATGACACCACGCGAAGGTTTTGCATTGTTTCGATCGTTTTTCAATTTTTTATGCCCATTTCAAACTATCATCAAACTTTCTAAATCGAGGGGCATGATGATTCTTAGCTCAGGGACGAGTCTCACTAAACTTGCATTAGATCTCTGATGAAATAGCATATTGTGAACCTAAATATGATTTTTACAAAAAATTATGAGCAATATATCATGTACCTGTAGTTTAAATCTAACTCATTTCCTGCCGATTCAGCAGGAATTTGTCTTTTTCACGAGAGGTGAACGGAAAGGTTTAAGATTCCTAGGTTGGGAAATTGTCCATTCAACATGGTCTAGTATTTTTGAAAAATGTGGTATTATCATTTTGAAACTTTCTTTTGGTGGTTGCTTCACAAAACACCCCGTTTTTTGTACTTGGAAAATAAAAAATATGTTATACGAAAGTATTTGTATTTTTTATGTATTTTTTGAATAAAAATATATAATATTTGAGTTTATATAGATATATCTTATTTTTCTGCAAATTTTAATATATTATATGTATTTTTTTGAATTTAAATGATTTAGTTATGATTTTTCTAAGATTAATGTGGCAAAAAAAATAGCTACGCCGACGGCTTTGCGGTCGGCATAGGTCTGAAACCTTTTGCCGTCGGCGTAGACTTGACGCCGTTGCTCTGCCGTTAGCCCAATGGGCTACGCCGACGGCCCCGATATTTTACCGTCGGCGTATAAAAAGGCCGTCGGCCTATTTAGTTATTCCCCTAGTGTACTACTCCAGATTAAAAAAAAGCATGCAAGAATTCTTTCATAAAATAGAAAAAAGTGAAAATACAATTGTTGATTCCGTCTTGCCATATTATCTTTTACTGTGTTTTCATAGATGTACAGTTGAACACTTTCAGAGGCAACATGATAGCAGTATGGACAAATGGACAGGTTGGATGGTTGGGGAGTATGCAACTTACCCTGATTCACGGGGTCTGGTTCTGGTTGCCGTCGAGCATCTGCGTGACCTCATGGCGCACCTGCTGGGGCACCTGAACCTCCTTCTTGGTCCGCACCAACAATAGCTCCTCCAAGATCTGGCCGAACTGGGCAGTGAGAAGTTGCCATCAGGGATTTCCCCTTGCCATCTCCGGAGACAACGATGCGCAGGCTAGCGGAGGTTCGACACGGCCGAAACTCAAGGCCACCGTCGCCCTCCTCTTCCTCGAGCAGACGACACAGCAGCGCAGCGCAGTGTGAGGGAGGCCTCGAGCAGACGACCCAGAGCCGGGCGGGCGGACAAGGTGCAGTGCCCATGCCGCAGGAGAGCATATCTAGCTCCATCGCTGGCAGCTCCGGCTGCTGGCGCATCAAAGTGAAACCTTTGACCTCGCTGGCGCATCCCTCGTTGCGGGCTGCTCCAACCGGAACCAAGAGGAGGGGCACCGGGATGCCGCTGGTTCGGGAGTTGAAGGCGGAGGAGGGAAGGCCTGCCGGCGGCAAGGAGCCATGCCGGCGGTGCTCAATCTGGTGAAGCTCGAGCTCCTAGAATCGGGGAGAGAAGTGAGAGAGGAGGGGTTGTGTTCTTCGAGTCGACAGAGTGAGACAGGCTGTAGAGCACAGTCACCGTAACTTCAAGATCTCCGATCACAGTCACCATGATTTTAGACCTACTCGTTGGGCGTTCACAGGATATAGTTTCGGGCCTCAAAACGTCCAGTTTCGCAGTGTCGTTCTCAGGCCGAGCTCTTAGGTCGGCATGTTTCCACCCAAATTCAGCTCAAATTCTACCAGTTTTTGGTATAGTTGGCATAATATGATACAAAGCACTGTTCGGCATAGTTCGGCATGAAATTAAACATAGTCCGATATACCTAAAAATACAACATATTTCGACCCAGTTTGGCCAGTTTATGCTCGGCGTCTATATGTTGCCCATGTGTATCCATATGTGCTTTTAACCAATCATCATGCGGCTATTGATGCACTACCGGGTCTCGGATCTCCTAACGCATGACGATGAAGGCAGCGCAGGTTGGCAGCACCTGGTGATCAGGTTCTGCGAGAGGTCCCTGTATGAAGTATGGCTCGTTCTGCTCGACCAAACTCACTAGATCCTTTCTCTCATCCTCAATGATCATGTTGTTCAAGGTCACACAACAGTTTATCACTTTCCACATCTGATCTTTCGACCAGGTCATAGCAGGAAACCGGACAACCGCAAACCTATGTTGGAGCATACCAAATGCCCGCTCCATGTTCTTCCTGCAAACTTCTTGTTCCTTGGCAAACTGAGCATGCTTGGGGAGCATCGGGTTGAGATAGTCTTCACAAATATTGGTCATCTTGGATAGATGCCATCTACAAGATAGTATCCCTTGTTGTAATGGTGTCCGTTGATCTCAAAGTTCACAGGAGGAGCATGACCCTCAACAAGCTTGGCAAAGACATTGAGGAGTTTAGGACGTTGATGTCGTTGTTCGATCTTGCCATGCCAAAGAAGGAGTGCCAACTCCAAAGATCATGTGTAGCAACTACCTCGAGTATCACAGTGCAACCTCCTTTGTGGCCTTTGTACATTCCCTGCCATGCAAATCGACAGTTCTTCCAGTGCCAAATGCATGCAGTATATGCTTCCAAGCATCCTAGAAAATCGTCTACTTTCATTGACCGCGAGGATCTGAGCAATATCTTTAGCAGTAGGTGTTCTCAAGTATTGTGGCCCCAATACTGCAATCACTGCCCTGCAGAACCTGTACAAGCAATCGATGGCGGTGGACTCTGCCATGCGAAGATAGTCATCGGCACTGTCACCCGGTGCTCCGTATGCAAGCAACCTCATCGCCACTATGCACTTCTACAGTGAGGAAAGCCCAACCATCCGGTGCAGTCCTTCTTGCACACGAAATAGGGTTTGAACTCCCGATGGCATGCACGATCTCGAGGAAGAGCTTCCGGCTCATCCTGAAACAACGCCGAAACACGACCTTTTCGTGCAGCGGCTCGTCGGCGAAGTAGTCGGCGTACAACATGCTATAGCCCTATATCCTCTGCCTTGCTTTGCACTTCTGGCGACCCATCATCGAGCCTCCATGCTTCGGCGCTACAGTTTGCATGTACAACCATGCCAGAGAGGCGAGGATCTGCATGTGCTCTGCATCTTCGGTGGCTGCGGCGGTCTCTTCCTCCAGCAATAGGGCGAACATCTCCTCCTCGTCGGAGTCCATGGCCGAACGGGCAAAACGCCGAACACTTGGCGGGCGAGGTGGCGGGAGCTCGGAGCGAAGCCGAGCTAGGGCGAAGGAGGGGCGGCGAAAGGCGACCTAGTCCGAGGGGAAAGGGTGCGGTGGCGGCGCGGACCTATCTACATGCGTGACTTCGGCTTGGCGTGGTGGAGCTTCGACGGCGAAGACATGGCGACAGGACAGCTGGGGAAAGCTCTTCACCGTGTGAGAGGCGAGTGGTGGTGGGAAATGGGGTTGTCTCGCCGACAGGGTTGCCCACCCGCTTTTTCGCTTCGTCTGGCGTTCCCAGGTGGTTCCCAGCGCCCCGGGATCGGCCTGAGAATGCCGGATGAAAGTTGGGCCAAATCCGGACCAAATCGGGCGACTGGACGAAAAATCGCCGTTCGGATAAAAAAAACCGCCCTGAGAACGCTATCCTGGGAACCCGAGTGGAGATGCTCTTATCCACCTTAGTCAATACCATGAAAATCTAGATTCACACATATATAGTCCGTGAATATCTTGGACCAGAACTAATAACTCATAGCTAAATCTACACGTAGACTACCATCAGAAATTGGAGTGCCTCTATTTGTATCATGCCCTAGTATCTCAGAGATAGGAACCTGCAATAGCAACCATAACCTGGTAAAGCATTCTTTAATTCATCTACCAATCTACAATTGTGCATCCGTAATGTCTTTAGGATATTTTGTAACATTGAATTCCTATTGAAACTTCACTCTTGATTTTAATTGAAGCATTGAATTCCTACTAGCCATTTGGGATTAGTTGAACTTGTCATGTGAATAGTTGATGCGAAGCAGACCTTTATAAGGTGAGTAACCGAGGAGTTTAGTACTGTTGTTGTTAAGAAAATTTAAGGACAAATGTATCACCTTGGACCTAAACAGAGTCAGTGGATTTTCTCCTTACGAAAGCTAGCTAAAAATTGTTGTGTAAGATTACTTAATATGACATGACTTTCTTAAAAAAATTGATAATGAGAAGTGAATTCAAGGTTGCAAAAAGACCCCTAAAGAGGTTAAAAATGAAGATGAAAAACTTGAACGTGTAGCTAACAATGAAGAGGTACTTGTAGCCATGCATTTATTTTTAGTTAGTTAAGCATATATTTTATGATCTGAAAGTGATATAATAATGTGTTGTTCATGATCAATCTATTCAACATAGTCGGACATCCACTATAGTGATATTTTACTTGTTAGTTCTATAGATGATTACATAACGCAGAAGCTCTGTAGTGATATTTTACTAGGTTTCAGGTGGTATAATTCTTTTTCTTGCCTCCTTAGGGTTGGAGTGAAGCGGAAATCCAATTCAACTCATGGGTGCACATAAACATGTTGTTGGAAAACATATTTCAAAATATCAAAAAAATAAAAAAATATTCGCATGTACATCAGGATATTCTATGTCCGCATACAAGTTTTTAGAATAAAACATTTGTTGTCTCCAACAAAAAGAACATTTTATGTACATAAGGATATTTTATGTCTGCACATAAATTTGGATACTCGGACAAGACTTTTCACGAGACATTTTTGCCTTGCTTACGCATGCCACATAAAATGTATTTTTCGCCAAACTTTGTGTGAGAATATAAAATTTCTGGATATACATCCGGACAATTGTTTTTCGAATTTTTTGACATTCTGAAATACATTAAAAACATTATAATGAGTGCATCTAGACCCCAGGAGCTTCTTGATCACAACTCTACAAGATGAGGACGGGCCGTGAAGGTTTTTTTTTTCCTTGGGCTGCTGTAAGCACAGCAGGTCCAGCTAGCATGAAAACGAGCTGGACAGAGCAGGTTAAGGAATGAATGGTAGCTGACCCAGTTCACAAAGAGGAGAGTTTTGTAACCTGAGCTCTTTGATCAGTACACTAAGAGGATCAATACCTGGGTTAAGGCGCGTTTCCTAAGAAATTACTTGGAAGTACTGATTGACATGGCAGGACTAAATATTCATCTGACAAGTGGCCTGAGAAATATGAACGTGGACATGAGTGCATTTTATCTGTATTATTTTTACATTCTGAAAGTTGGCACTAGTGGTTCAAATTGGAGGCTCGCCAAATGCATCCCAGGGTGGGCAGCAGGACTTGCTTCTGCAATATGACTTGAATTAGCAAGCATCTGGCACGTTGGCGATTTAACATCTGATCTGCTAGTAGCTCATTTGCAACAGCTTTGCATCTTCGGTTTGAAATAATAGTTAAGTCATAGGATTGTATTTATCATTCATCTCACTGTGAAATTCCCAATAAGAAACTGCAGAAATCAGCGGCTGTTAAATCATAGTAATAAGTTACTTAAACAAAATAGCCATGAGAAGAATTAAACCATATCAGTAACTAAGTTGCAAAACAGACAATCAAAAATCTACAGAATAGCTATGGATAAAACGCTAAATTATTTTACCCATATGGTTCAAAACTACAAACCATAACTTTTTTTTTTACATTCTTGTGACCACCTTTTTGGAAAAAAAAAGAGAGAGTAAGCTCGGGCCCTTACTTAAGCGGGCATATAAAGCAAACGAAGAAAACTCTCAGCATTTCTCGCTATGTAAATACTATTATGTACACGACTAATCATTTCAATGAGCTACACCCAACCGATTCTCTGCTCAAGCAAAACCGAAACTATCAGATGCTTCATCACTGGATTGAGCTCGACTTTCCGCAATGTCATCGAGCCACGTGACAAGCTGCTGCGACGTTGGTCTTGACTTCGGAGCAGCAGTCACGCAGAGGCATGCTATCTCAAGCACCCTCAGTAGTTCGGCTTCGATCGACTTGTCATGCACATTCGGATGGAAAACTTCAGTTTCCCTGTCCTCTTTCTTCATCTGAAGCACCCACGACACGACGTCCCTGCTTCCTTTCGGCCTGCACATGTCCACAGGCCTCCGGCCTGTGAGTAGCTCCAGCAGAACGATACCGAAGCTGTAGACGTCGCCCTTGTAAGTTGCGACGGGCGACTGCGCATACTCTGGAGGAATGTACCCCAAGGTTCCAACCACATCCGTGGTGACGTGCGTGTCGTACGCGCAGACGAGCCTCGCCAATCCGAAATCGGCAAGGTGGGCTTCAAAGTTCTCATCCAGGAGGATATTGCTTGACTTGATATCTCGGTGTAAAATGTGGGGCTCGCATGACAGGTGCAAGTATGCCAGCCCCCTTGCCGAACCCTGCGCGATCCGCAGCCTCTTCTGCCAATCCAGTTGTGCACCACTATCTGGCCTCTCATGAAGCCAGTAGTCCAAGCTGCCATTCTCCATGTATGAGTAGATCAGTAGCCTGTCGTTGCCGATCTTGCAATAGCCCTCCAGTAAAACAAGGTTCTGATGCTGAGCCCGTGAAAGTGTCTCCACCTCAGCCTGGAACTCCCTCTCAATCTGAGAGTAGTGGCCTGAAAGCCGCTTGACTGCAACTTTCCTCCCATCCGGTAGCGTTGATTTGTACACAAGGCCAAAACCACCGCATCCAACTATATATGCTTGATCAAAGTGGTTTGTGGACTTCAAGATATCCTCGATACTGAGATCTTTATTGTTCTGGAAAAGCAGCACCAGGCTCGAGTTAGCATACCCTGAGGAATCTTCAGCATTAGCAACCGCCTTCGGATTGCGCTCGTGCATTCTTGAACGAACAACCCTTGACAGAACCACATAAGAGATCCACAAGACAAAGATAACCCCCACTCCAGTTCCTACTCCAAGTGCAACAAGGCTGGCTGTGTTCTTCTTACGATGGGCTGTTTCCACAATCGGAGCCTTGTCAGAGCAGGAGGTATTTCGAAGAAGGCAAAGTGCAGAATTGCCCACAAAGTCTTCATTTGTGAATGTCGAAAACTGGCCTCCAGCAGGGATATCTCCAGCCAAATTGTTGTATGACACATCAAACTGGGAGAGGAAATTCAGCTCTGTTAGAGATGACGGTATCCTCCCATTGAGATCATTGTGGGCCAAATTCAACACTTCCAAGCTTGACATGTTTGACAACTCATCGGGAATTCCCCCCGAAAAGTTGTTCCAGCTCAAGTCCAGCACATGAAGCTTCACAAGACGGCCGAAGCCAGGCCATACTGGCCCAGCAAGCAAGTTGTTGGAAACCATCAGTGACGGCGGGAAGCTGCTGACTTGGTTGTACTGCAGACCTTTGCCCGTTGAATTCTTCTTGACAAACAATGGGACGTTCGCTGTTGATGCCTGCTCGCTGGAGCCATTACTTGAAATTAAACCCCTCATCTGTGTAAAGCTCTCAGGGAGTTGCCCGGTGAATGAATTGTTTGACAGATCTATGTAGAAGAGATTGTTGAGACTGCCTAACCACTGGGGGATGCTACCATGCAGCTTGTTCCACGAGATGTCCAGCACATTGAGGCTCTCCAAGCTCTGCAGCCAAGGCGGAATCGTGCCGGAGAGCGCACAATTCGCCAGGACAAGCACCTGCATGGTCTTGAACCCTCTGATGCCATCCATTGGCATGACCTCACCCCCATGGAAGTTCTTGGTGAGCACCAGGCTGGTCAGTTTGGGCAGGTCCTGCAGGACTTGCAACGCCGATGACAGGTTGGTGAAGTTGTTCCCTGTCAGCGACAGGTACGACAGTGAACTCAAATTCTTGAAGCTCTCCGGTATCTCTCCCTCAAGGCTGTTCCTCGCAAGGTTCAGCGTCTTCAACTCGGCGCACCGGGCGAGGCCAGCAGGAATGGCGCCACTCAGCCTGTTTGTCCCAACATCAAAAGTGCTCAGCCTCGGCAGCAAGCTGAAGTCGATTGCAATCTCACCGGAGAGCGAGTTGTTCCTCAGGCTGATCACCCTCAGCGTCGGACAGCTCGACAGGGAACCGGGCAGTTTGCCATTGAAGCCATTGGTGGCCAGGTTCAAGCACTCCAGCCTCTTCAGCCTCCCGAACACGTCAGGGATGGAGCCGTTGAACCTGTTGTACGACAGGTCGATCTGCACGAGCTGCGAGAGGTTACCGAGGTTGCCGATGCCACCGGAGAGGTCGTTCTCCTGCAAGCTGAGCCTCTGCAGCGCCGGCATGGCGAAGAGGTCGCCGGGGAGGCTCCCCGTGAGGCTGTTGGCGTCGAGAGAGAGCTCGGCGAGCGCCTCGCAGCGGCCGAACCCGGCGGGGACCTCGCCCGAGAAGGCGTTCCCGGAGAGCCGCAGGATTTTGAGCGGCGCGCCGCCGCAGAGCGCGGTGGCGTTTATGCTGCCGGAGAAGTTGTTGCCGGAGACGTCGAGAACAGTGAGGTTCGCGGCGCCGGGGAACGCCGGGTGCGGCCCGGCGAACTCGTTGAAGGAGACGTTGAGCACCTCGATGGCCGGGAAGAAGAAGATGGTGTCGTGGACGGGTGTCGGGAAGGCGCCGGAGAGCGCGTTGGCGCTGAGGTCGAGCGCCCGCAGGCCCGGGAGCGCGGCGAGGCCCTGCAGCGGCGCGTTGCCGCGGAGCGCATTCCGGGAGAGGTTTAGCGTGGCGAGGCGGGGCAGGGAGGCGAGGGAGGAGGCGGAGACGACGCCGCGGAGGCTCCGGTTGGAGAGATCCAGCTCGGCCACCCTCCCGCGGCCGTCGCAGGTGACGCCCGTCCAGGAGCAGCAGGACGCGTTGCCGCCCCACCCGGGCAGCGCGGCGCCGGCGTCCAGGCCGGCGGCGAAGGCCCGGAGCGCCGCCAGGTCGTCGGCGTCGCAGGTCTGGTTCTGGGCGCGGGCGCCGTGGGCGCGGAGCAGGACGGCGAGGGAGAAGAGCAGGAGGCCGAGCAGGCTGCCGCGGCGGCGTCCCATCCCCGGCGAGTGGCGGCGGGACGTTGTCATGAGGAGCCGGAGGAATCTTTGGCTATACACTCATACTCCGCCTCGCGCCGCCGCTGCAGGTCGAGGAAATCGGGGCCTTCAAGAACTCAACTCCTACTAGTCCTTGGCAACCGCGGCGGGTGGCGAAGGAAAGGGGAGATTCCAATCCCGACGACGCAGAGCAATCGAAGCGAGAGAAGCGGAGATCTCGGCCGGTCGACTTTCCGTCCCACCTGCGCAGAGCGAAACGCGAGATTTCCGTTGGCGGAGCCGGCGGAAAGGAGGCCGTGGAGGGGAGAGGAGAGTAGTCGGGACACGTGAAGGCGGTGAGGTGAGAGTGGGGGAAAGTCAGAAGGGGGGAAAAGGACTAGTACGCTCTGGTGGAGTTGTGGTTTTGACTCCGATCCGCTTGCATGCAGTGCCAATTAATTTTAGGGGAGGGAGCAAGTGTCATGGTGGATTGGCGGGTGGGGTGGACGTGTTGGACTTTTTTTTTGGACTTGGAAGCCAGAGAGAGAGAGAGAGTCAAGGCGAAGGGGACAGCCAGCGCTGGTGGTGGGTCGGATCTGCCCAGAATTGCGGCTACACTGTGCTAGTAGCAAAAAAAGAAATGGATTCAATTTTGTTGTTGTTTAAGGGTATTTCCATGGTTTGTTTTGTACGTTTGGGTCCGGTCGATTTAGGGTCGGAAGTCGGCCTATCGGCTGACCGCGCCCAGCGGTGCAATTTATCTGTCCGCGCTTGACCATCACCAACATCAACGTATTTCCAGTATCTTTTCGTTGTCACACCGTCTCTCGTCTTTTTTTTCTGTTGTTTCCCACCAGTTATTGGCGTTTTCCGCTGCGTCCAGGCGCGGCCATAAAAATGAAAGGTCGTTGAGATATCTTCGACCATACCCGCGCCACTCCCAGCACAAAACTACCATGCCTGGCAATCGTCGGTGGCCCGACGAGCTTCGTGGCAACCCCGACACCGGCAGAGAAAAGGTGCCCGAGCACCCGCTACCCTCGTGGTGGCTGAACCTGCTGGAGTTATCGGACATGTTGTCGCCTCCGATTCCGAGGCGCCCACGGATTTACACGCGGTGCCCCGGGCCGCGCCGCACTTTCTACAACCGTCACATGACCAACGGCAAGCCTTTCACGACGGAGGTGGCGGAAGCGTCTTTCTGCCGGAGCACCGGCGATGGGGCGCGCTCGTATTGGTGTGTGGCGACCTCCAAGAAGCGGTGCAGGCCAATCCCAACGACCCTTTCCTGCGTGCCCGCCTCGATAGAGCTGAAGAGGAGACGCAGACGCAGGAGGCGATCATCCGGTCTCTTAATAACAAATAGTGTATCTGACCCGTCGCAGTCGCCGCCCCCAGCATCATTGGCAGCGCGTAGTTTTAGGTGTGTGGTGTGCTTGTAACAAATGTTCTAGGACTTGAATAAAGACTTCCATTGCAAACGGCCAATGCCTGCATCTATACATCGTACATGGCGCGCGCACAGCCTAGCCTACTCGTCGGAGTCGGAGTTGGAGTGGTGGTAGCGATGGCACATGCTGGCATCGAAGACGATGACGGCGAGCCTTCCTTCGCCGTCGTACTTGAAGACGACGATGTTGCCCGCTTCGATCTAGTGCGCGCGAGCGAAGCACTCCTAGCCATTGGCGAGGTACATCTGGCCGAGGTGGTCAAACTGCAGCTCAACCACGTACCAGGTGGCCTGAAATCGTTCACCCACAGAATGACAAGTGGCGGCGATTCATCGCCGAGTAGGGTTGCGAATCTGCGGGAAAGGAGCAGCCTGTCATGCGGCATGCCGAAGTGGATGGCCACGACGAACTGAATGCATGAGCCGACCTCGTCGGGCAACGATGTCGTTGAGGGAGAGCGTGGTGGCGCGCTGATTTGGCCGCGTCCTCCGCGCCTCCCTCGACGTCCATGACCGGCATGCCCTCGCCTCGATCCATTGCCGTTGGCCATGGCTAGCTACCGGTAGTGGAGAATGGAAAGGAGAAGGAAGAGAGTATGGTGTGATGTGGGAGAAGATGGTCGCGGGAGTCCAATTAAAAAAACAGCATCAGATGCCGGCGTGGAGGCCGAAGAGACGACATTGAAGTGTGTAGTCAGGACGGCAAGCGTCGGACGACGCCTGTAGCGGCGGTGGAGAGCTGTGTCGTCCAGTCAATCAGTGTGCCGTCTCGTCGCCGTTGATGACGCAAGCTACCGCCGGTCAACCTTTCACCAATACCTCTGAATCGGTGCCGCTGCGCGCGTCTGAATCAACGCCGCGGTGGCTGACGGGTGAGCCAGCGACACCAACAAGCAGGACATGCCCTCTGTCCGCGCGCGTCCGCGCTAACGCAACCGTGGTGGACGGGTGGGGTCTGCCCAGCATTGCGGCTACACTGTGCTACTAGCAAAAATGAAATGGATTCAGTGTTATTTTGTCATGGTATAGCGCATACAGCGATCCGTTTGTGATTTTGCTGTAGCACGTATTCTTCACCCACTAATTGAATCGGTGGTGCATTGATTTATTTGGGATAGTGATATATTTTTGATAGGGAATTCAATCGAGATGGTTCTCAGTTGAATACGTCTTCGCACCCGCAATGACCATCTTCAAGGTTATTACAAAGTAGTACATAGTTTGGACTTTTAGAGTTGAACGGCTAGCCGACTTTGGTTTGCTTAGTTGGAAGGTCTCATAGAGTAAGTAAAGCATCATCCAAAGCAAAGTTAGAGCTCCCTAGGAAGAAAAAAAGGTGAAAGAAGAGGACTATGAATTTATTAAAGGGGCCACCCGACGGCAAAAGAAAATGCTAGCAGTTGGTTCCACTGTTTTTTGACTAAGAGACTTGTTTCTTTTTGCAAAAGTTAGTGTTAGTCTCCCTTATTGCTCGCATACGGCGAGTCAGAGTCTGTGTAGGCGAGGCGACGTGTTAGGGCCACGGTCAAGATAGACGGTAGGCGGCTCGAAATCATGCCAGGCTAGGCCAGAGGATTTGTTTTTCTGTTGGAATCCTGCCCAAAAGTATTAGTAACAGTTAAAAATTATTTTGTAAATGGAAAAATAGGTGTAATGCACATTTTTACACTTTACAAATGGCTAAAAATAAACTTTTGATTAGAAAACGCTACTACTAAATGTTTTGAGTTAGGCCAAACCAGGGCTTGGGTTTTTAGGCCGAGCTACGATCAAGTGTGGTCGGGGGTACCAACGGCACCCATGGAGAGATGATGATCTTAGAGGAAGCGCCTGATCCGACGGTAAACAACAACCGCCGCCAAACCAAGGTCGGAAGAGGAACCAGAACGTATGCGCTGAGGGCTTTGACGGTGGGGAGAATGTTTATCGGGGACGGCTCGTCGATGTCTCGTGATGGCATAGACGATGCACATGCAAGATTTTAGGTGCGGAGGCGGGCAAGTTTTGGGTGCAACCACCCGCGAGATGGGTTGGGGTGAAATCATCCTGGCCATTGTATCGAGATCCGGTGGTGGGCAAGTTTTTACCAAGTAGTTGAGTCGGTGGCGGTGGATTGATTCATTTGGGATGGTAATTTAGTTTCGATCGACAAATCCATTGAGATGATTCTCTGTTGAGAGGCTTGCTTCGGTATCCCCCTGAGGGCAATCGAATAGAAAAACCGGGTTTGGGTGGTTCGACGGTATGTCCCAGGTTAGTTTAGGAGCCGGTTTAGCGCTGTATATTTTTTGTATCGGTGTACGTATCCGTTTTGTATAGGGCGTGTTTAGGGGAAAAAAACTTTAGGTCTCACGTTCTAGTCGTGCGGTTACTCAGAACCTCTACGCAGAGTAGCGCCCTTGGGAGATTCACGGCGATCGATCGTCGGCGTAACCTCATTGCCGCTCCTCTCTCCTCTAGACACGGCGGCACCCTAAGACGTGGGACAAACCTCATCGCCGCTCCTCTCCTCTAGACAAATTCGAGATCGGAGCACCTCCAGATCGTACGAGTCTAGATCGCAGCACTTCCAGATCGGAGACGATCTGGACCTAGTACGCGTCAGAGATGAGATCTCGTCGGCTGCTAGGGTTCGGTGACGGCTCCTCCTCCTACTCCTCCGTGTTGTCGTAAGGTAATTCCGACTCTCATGGTTTCTAGTGGTTGCAGATAATGGTGGATAGCAGTGGTTCAAGTATGATGGAAGTAGATGACGAGTACTTGGACAATGAGGCCGAGTCCTCTCACCATCATGGATCAGATTCTCATGTAGATGGGCACGTCCATCCTGATGATGCATCAGACGAAAATGTGAGTGGCCTTGATTTTATGTGGTGTACTAGTAATTGTAATAAAGTCAACAAATTAATTTATGTACATTTTCATTTGTGTTGTGTAGATTGAGTTAGAAGTTGCTAATGAGGAGAACGATTATGAGGTATTGGACAGTGAGTACGTGAATAAGGTATGTACATTATTGTAGGTATATATGTGGATGAAATTAGTTGCATGAAAATATAACTTACTATTATTTTCGTATTAAATTGTGCAATTAATAGTTGGGAGTGATAAAAGTTTTGACTACTATGGTGATTCAGACTTGGAGACATGTGATAATGTTGAGGTATGTGTTTCATATTTTATGTGATATATGTACCCATGTTGTACCATTGTACCAATAACTTATGTGTTATATGTTATGGATTTGTAGGTGGTTGGGAATGTTTTTAAAGAGAAAGAATATAAGGGGGAATGTGACAGGGATATTGGGCATCCAGGTGAAGAGCGGGAGAAGTATTGGAAAATAATGGATATGACTTTTGTTTCTGAATCTGCGGCATATTATTTTTACAACAGCTATGCTAAAGACCATAGATACAACATAAGAAAGAGCAGGTATAAGGAAAACAAAAAGGCATCACATGATATACGTAAGAGGCAGTTCGTATGCTCCAGGGAAGGGAAACGTAGTAGCAAATACTTGCCTTTGGAAGGCAGAAAATACAAGCCAAGAGCAGAGTCTCGTTGTGGATGCATAGCGCAACTGGTCGTGAAGCTAGATAAATCTAAAGGTGTTTGGTGTGTTGAGAAGTTTGATGACAAGCACAATCATATTTTAGCTAGACCTGATGAGGTGCCTTTTCTTTGGTCTCACAGGAAGATCAAAGATTTCCAAAGAGCAGAGATATTAGCAATGGCAGCTAGTGGGATTAGAAAGCATATGATCATGAGTTCTTTCATCAGCAAGTACGGTAGATACAATCAAGTTGGATTCACGAGAAAGGATTTGTATAACATGTGTGCCAGAGAGAAAAGGAAGCTACTTTCAAGCGGCGATGCGGCCACGGCCATCGGCATTATGCAAAGCAGGAAGGAAAAGGACCCTGACTTTTTTTATGATCATCAGCTTGACGATAAGGGACGTTTGAAATGTCTCTTCTGGTGCGATTCTCACTCACGGCAGGACTACCAAGATTAGGGTGACGTTTTGGTGTTTGACAACACCTACAAGATGAATCGATACGGTATGTCTTTTGTTCCGTTTGTCGGCCTGAACAATCACCGGAATACTACCGTATTCGGGTGTGCCATCATATCGAACGAGACCAAGGATACTTAGGCTTGGCTCCTGAAAACATTTTTGAAAGCAATGTGTCAGAAGAGGCCACGGTCTATAATCACGGATGCGGATGCTGCGATGATCTGAGCGATACGAAGTGTATTACTAGATGTATGGACCGTATTTGTATATGGCACATTGAAAAGAACATGTGCAAGCACCTAAGTTCCAAATCATTGCCAGAGTTTCGGTCTCTATTATATTACTCCACCACGAAGGCCAAGTTTGAGGAAGGATGAGACGCATATGTGAGAAAATGGCAGACAGATAAGACAAAACCGTGGCTAAGTAGAATGTACAAGAAGAGGCACATGTGGGCGGCCGCTTACCTCGCAGATGGATTTTGGCTAGGGATGAAAAGCAACCAGCGCAGTGAAAGTCTCAACTCGTCCCTTCATCTTCACCTTGATTATGGGATGACGCTTGTGGATTTAATTGTGCACTATGAAAATGCCATTGTACGTATCCAGGAAACAGAGGCGCGAGATGACTGCACGGCTTCGCAGACTATGCCTATGATTGTTACCAAATGGCAGCAAATTGAGATAGCAATGGCCATCACATTCACCCCAACAAATTTTTATATCTTGCAGGATGAGCTTCGTAAGATTGAAGGCATGATGACTATAGAAAAAAGTGTGGGAATAGAATATTCGGCAAGGTATCTTGTGGCATGGTCAAATAACCGACGTCATAATTTTTCTGTGGACTATACACCAAACAATCCAGCACAAAGTATAGATTGCACATACCAGAGGATGGTACGTAGAGGCATTCCTTGCAAGCATATTCTGTTTGTGTTGACGGAGCTGAAATTGGTTGAACTATCAAGGTGTATTGTTCTTGCACGATTCTCAAAAATGCCAGAAGTGGGTTACCTTCGAGGCGCACGAGCGATCTATTTGGCTGGGGATTTGCTAGGACAGAGGAGCGAAGTCGGTATTCCGAGCATAGGTCGTCTGAAGCATTACATGTAGCCTGCAATAATCCTGAGTTGTACAAACAAGTAAAGACCTTTTACCAGGAAATTATATCGAAAAAAGTGGCATACGATACAGGAGTACGTGGTCCAAGAAATTCCATTAATACTGATGGAGGACCTTCTACAAGTGCAACTACTCCAATAGGTGATCCTGCTATAGTCAACACAAAAGATGCTCCGAAGGGAAAGAAGAAAGGGAAGAGCAATCTTGTGAGTAAAAACGGTAGACCACTCGGGTATGATGAGAAAAAACAGTTAAAGTTGTGTAGTGTTTGCAAAACGCCTGGACACAACAAAAATAGTGTAAAATGCAAACTCCATCACAGGTAACCGCTATATTTAATTTCGGCATTAATTATTGCAATGTAGTTATTTATGATTTTTTTTGTTTGTAAACTGCATATATCTTGCAGAAATGTTAGTTCGACGTGAGCAGCAGTAATATAGTATGCTGACGAGCGGGAGCTCATCATCATGATTATCCGCAAGTGGAATAGATCATAATTAGTATTTGAGAATTTTATTTTGTTTATGAGAACATTGTTTGGTTATCTTGATTGGGTATCTGAATAGCGGTATGTAAGGCTTGATTAGGGACATAGTAGCGACATGTGGGTATCATGTTTGGTTATCATTCAGTCTTCTGTTATCATTCACTATGGACCGCATTGACAAATCTAGGTAAGTACAAATATTTTTGCTACAGCTGGTCGGATAGTGATAGTTAAAATAATATGCAAACCTGCGAAATTTCCCTAGTCATTTTATCGCCATCCCAGTGTTCCATACACTCCAACACAAATAAGACACATGAATTTCTGGGACACAGGACAAAAACTAATTTTATTTTGCATGATGGATAACATGAAATATACAAGGCAAAAAAAAGTAAACTAAACTCACTCATCTCTTTGCCGAGCCAATTCATAACGTTTTATAGGCCATTTTGATACGTCGGGGTATTGTGATTTTGTAATCATGTTACGCTATTTGATATCTCTGAAAAATGAAAAAATTAGTGTAATGTACACAAGTATTAAGGTAGTACATGATAAAGTTAAGAGATTAAATTACCATTGTTTTAATTATTTTCTTTGTTATAGATAAAGAGTACAAAGAGTCTAGAACTTGAAATTCTTGTTTAGGTATGTGCATGACAACTGTCCGTCCAATGCGCGTCATTTATATTTAGAAGGAAATATATCTACAGAAATTGAAGAATGTAATCAACATAACACTTTTCAACATAAAAATGATGTATGTTCTAATTACCTTATTTCGTAACAAATATTCATCCATGACTCTTCCAATTGATCCACTTTTGGACATAGTGAAGTCCATGTTATGCTTGAATTTTTTCGCTTGTTCCCAAGTTGTACCCTGCACTGAAAAGGTACCGATCATGTCCCAAACGAAGTGACAAATCTCCAATATAATTGTCTATTAGCTGTAACAATAAGAGGAATTAATTTTATTAGATTGGTAACATTATTATGTATTAGCATGATATAAAATAATGATAACACAGTACAACTTACACGATCGCTAACCCACTCATGGTCCAACACATCTTTAAGCTTTAATGAATTCAACATAATTCCATTTGCATGTTGGTAAATAACCTTTTTACCATTTGATTCATCCTTACATGCGTTTTCAACCAATGTCACGGCTGCTTGTATTTGCTGAGCAGTCAGGACACCTGAAACGTCATCTTGGTTTACAAACAATCGTAATAAATTGGTAAAAAAACTAGTTATAACTACATAAAGACATAAATAGTAGGTATACATGAAATAATTGTCAATCGATTTGTAGTATATTTCTTAAGTGCACGACGTTTCGGGGGCTCATATCCCACGTAACCTTCAAGTTTTATAGAAATTTTACGCTTACGTTTCCCCAAACCTTGTTCCGGCTCATTATTAACGTCCAACTTACTATCGATGTTGTTGGAATCGTCTGACGCAGTTGCTCCATCCAGCTCTTTCCCATTTTTGCTAATTTCGTACATTTTCGATGGAAGGTCTGACAAGGCTTTTGTAGAAACATCAAACACTAACTCTGGATTGGAAGGTGTGCTGCCTATTGCGTCTTTACAAGCATCTTTATGTGCGCCATCTTCGGGTGTTGCAATACCATTCAACCCAGTGTGTTTCATAGAATCAATAGTTTTCTTAATAATCTGATCAGCATAAGCACCGACACTCTCTTTCCCATACCAAAATTATTTTCCTGGAAAAGAGGATCCATTATTCAATGATAGGTTGTCTTCTCCATTTTCAACTTCTTTGCTTTTGTACATAATGCCATTTTTATTAAACTTGACAATTAATTCCTGAAAAATTAAATGGAAATAGATAATGTACTCGTAGGCTATCAGATATAAAAATAGAAACTCCCTATAGTACATGAAATAACACGGTGATTGCCTGTGTATATAAGTCCATCATTTTCTTGGCGATTTTCTCCATTGTTGACTCCATCCTATTCATTGTTCGCTCCATCACTCGATCCATCACTTGCTCCATCATAGACTCCGTCACTACCTCCTGCACGTTTTTAGTAGTTTTTTTGTTTGAATTTCCGGCTACATCCTTCCTATCCGAACTTGCCTTTGGCTTGAGAACAGGAGCCGGTTTATTTAACATTTCAATCCTATACTGCAACGTTATATTATCTTCAACCTGATACATACATATTAGTAAAACTCAATGTTATTAATCACAGTATAGGCGTAAGTTTTTTTAAATAACCAGATGATATATATACAGATGATATTAGAAACATGGATCATTACCACAATAGGGCCTTCACCCCGACCATGTTCACAGTCCATTGTATCCCTAATCCTAGCAGGATCATCTGTCCAATTACGCATGAGTGGTCTCAAGGACAAACTTGGATTTATCCTACAAGGATCATCTACATGCTTGACCTTCTCCCAATAAACATACTGCATGTGAACCAAGTGTAATGTTAGTGCATCATAAAAAACATTTTAATGAAAATAATGTAGAGAAAATATTTAATACCTGTATTAAAGACAAATTTCCCTTAGGCCACTGCCTAATTTGTTTATATCTAGTTACAAGCCTGAAATATAGAATGAGATGATCTACCGTGAACTCACTCCAATTAATGGCGGACATACGGTCTAGGTCCTCCACTAGTACCCAATAATCCTTCGGTACAATCCTCTTAGTCATAGGCGCCAGCACTGTTCCAAGGAGAACAAGGGCAGATTTGCGGAGGAAGTCATCGTCCGCAGCTTTACTCATGAAAATATCAGCTATTAAATCTTCAATAAGAATGTTGTCAGTAGTTGCGCTGAGAAAATGTGATGGAATACGGGACTTTCCGTCTTCACCTTCCTCATCAATTATACGATTAGCAGACAGACCATAGTTTCATAATCCATAAATGCACTCTGCATCTTGTGCAGTCAATGCAAATTTGCCTTTATTAGGCAGGACAAAAATGCTAGACTCATGATCATAAATGTGAAACATATAATGCAGCAAGATAATTCGCATCCGAATTGGTGGAATTTGCAACACACTTCGCAAATTTGATTCCATAAATTTGTTGCGTTGTTGACTTGTAAAATTGCCCACAAGTCTACACCATGTTTCAACAGAGCAAGCAATATCACCATCCAGTTCCATCACGCTGCAAGAAAAATCACCATGACAAAAATAAACAATGTGGACTAAGTTAGACAAAGTTTGATGAGGTTTGATCTCGTCAATGCCCATTGTTATGGACTTGGGTTTTGGAGAAGATGGGGATGCTAGAGATCGCAGAACGGTTAGCAAACAAGCAACACGGGACACGAGGTTTACCCAGGTTCAGGCTCCCGGAGGTAAGACCCTACTCCTGCTTGTCTGCTCTTGATTACGGCGGAACTGGTGATTACAGGGGTGCGCGGATGCAATCTAGCGTGGAGGTGTGTATGCGAAAGTATGAGGTCAGAGATCTAGGTCGTGCCCTCCTGGCCTTTATATAGACTTAGGCAGGTCCTGCACGTATCTAGTCGGTTCGTGTTCTAGGGTTTACCCCTTTGAATTTCCTATCTACTCTAGTCTTGCTCTCCAAGGATCCGAAGGCGTCATGGGCCTTGGCCACCAGAAAGTCTTCATGGGCCGGCGTATATTTGCCGTGGGCCTTCCTTGGGCTGAACCAGGTATGCTGAGGTCGTGTATCCGTGAAGTATAACCATGTTAGTAGCCCCCGAGTGTTCAGTCGAATCGTAGATTCGGCTGAGGACTCTTCAATCCTTCGGGTGCAACTCTGTCTTTCAAGAGAATGTGTAGGGATTGTTGATGCATGTGCCTGACTCTCCCGACGGATCAGGGTCAGTTAACTGTCTTAGGACAAAACAACACGATCTTCTTCAGGTTCGAGTCCCTCGACTCGAACCCAGAACATATGCTGGCGTAATTCGACTTAGGCCGCGGAAAACTTACAGGAGTGGAATTCCAGTGAATTTAATTGATGTACCCAACGCGTCCGTCAGGATTTTTCATCGCGCCTGTTGGTACGGGTTTATACTAGCAGAGCGCAGTCATGTGCGTTACCAAGCCATCAGATGATATCTGTAGGTCTTATCTTTGCGTCGCAGACACAGCATCCGAATTTTATCACCGCGGAGGTGTTTCGGGTAGCCAAGGAGAATGCTACTCACTTAGCGTTTAATTGGGGCAGAGTTGCCGAAAAAAATTTGCGTACTGATCCGAAGGATCGCAATCGAAAATTTATAGGGTGCCCGACCAGCGCTCCCTATGGGAGTAGCCCCCGAGTGTCTGTTCGAGTCGTAGACTCAAGCGGAGACTTTAATTCAGCCGTTGTTCAGTGTCAGGTCCGTAGGACACACATTTTTTCGGATGCTTAAATCCATCCTCCCTATGGGAGTAGCCTCCAAGTCCGTAGTAAAGTCGTTGACTCAACGTAGGACTCGAAGAAACAGTTCAGTGCTGTAACGTGTTGTTCATTCTTCGGGTGCGCGGCCAGCGCTCCTGATAGGAGTAGCCCCTGAGTAATTAGTCGAATCATAGATTCGAGTGAGTACTCTTAGCTTTGAAGCCGAAGAAATTGTGACTGTTGCTAGTATAGCTTTTGATGACGTCAGTGCTGACGATCGGTGACCTCAAGCGTCTGCTGCGCCAGAGATGACTTGACTGGACAAACATGAGCTCCACTTTCTGACCTTGAATTGACCGGTCACGCGTGGCGTGGAGATAATTACGGCGTCGTCTCGATTTCCGCGCGTAGTGGACGGCGTGTTAGCGACGGTTCGTTGCGATGCTGACACGTGTATGGCCAGATCCTGCCGTTGGCGTTAGGTCTTCTCGATGGACGGTTGTCGTGCATCGTCTTCGTCTTTATAATCATTGGGGGAAAGCATTAGTTTGTTTTCACCGCAGCTATTCTCGTTTCACTGCTCCCTTGTTCTCTGAGAGTTCTTGCTGCGCACTGGAATATCTTCGGACATTTCCTTCTTCCATCCTACGTTCTCGCCGCCGGCGCCGCCGTACCGCAATGGGGAAGTCGAACAAGTCTTCTTCTGCGGTTGGTACCAGCGCTGCTGGAGGGAAGAAGAGTGCGGCCGCTACCCGTGTCACCGACGGTGGCTGGCGACGATCGGAGACGCAGGAGAGTGATCTCCGCAAACTTCGTGAGCGTGGCTTGATCCCGCATGATAGGGAGGCCGTCAAACTCCCAGGCAACGAGGTAATCCTCCGTCCCCCCGTTGGGTTTCGGGTTATGTTCCTCGCCTTCGTTCTTCGCGGCTTTTCCTTCCCAGTCCACGACTTCCTTCCTTCGGACTTTTTTCTTTACTGGCGTCCAATCGCATCATCTTTCCCCAATTCTCTTCACATTGCTTGTTTTATCACTTTCATAGTACGGCTTGGTATCGAGTCAAGACTTTGGTCTCTTCCGGAAACTCTATTCCGTGAAGAGGCAATCTGGTTCGGATGGTGTTTATCCCATTGGGGGTTGCAGCATCTCCCTCAAACCCAATCTGCTTTCCTTCTCTTTTTCCATGTCCGAGTCTGTCCAGTACTGGCGGAGGCGATGGTTTTATATCCGCGACTCCACAGTGGCTGGGCAGGATTTTGGTCTTGCTCCTTTCGACCCCTCCCAAAAGATCGAGCCGAAGAGGTCCTAGAAAAACCAGATCTTGGATGGCGAGGTAGCAGAGATAGAGGCTCTCTATCATCAAGTGGAGGATCTCCAGCTGATTCCGGAGAAGGAGGTGAACGGTGTGGATATCATCCGCACTTTTCTTAAGCGTCGGGTGCCGCCGCTTTAGGCTAGGGCGCACCCGATGTTTCTTTATGCTGGTCGTCATGACCCGACGAGGGTTTCGACTGAAGAATTCTCCAGGGGAGATCTCGATGGTGTCCTTCGCCCGCTTCTGAAGTTTAAGGCTGGAGAGGATATCCCGGGGAAGTCGCTGACTTCTCCGTTTTTCTGCTTCTCGTCCTGTTCCACAGGTGTAGATTCGGGTCGTGCACGTAGCGCTATTTTCGACTGCATTGTATTTGAACTTGTTTGCTAACAAATTTTCTTCTTCTGTGCAGGAGTTCAAGGTGCCGGGCATGTCGCCACCGCTTCCCGAATTGTTTTCGGCTGCACCGGACAATGAGGTAGTGGATTCCATGTCCGAGCTGCCATCGGCGCGATCTCCGGCTGAAGAGGCCAACGAGTAGAGCGAGGACCACACTCGCAAGCGGACACGGAGCTGCAGCGAGTCTTTGGATGCCTCGACTCCTCCGACTCCTGAACGTCACAGTGATGGTCATGGAGGCTCTTCCTCTCCAATTCCTATCATTCCCGTGCGGGATGTGGCACCGCACCCGCCGGCGAAGCGGAAGAAGGAAGAAAAGAAGGAAGAGAAGAAGGAAGAGAAGAAAGAGGAGAAGAAGGTCCGGAGGACCCCTCCTGTCTTCGACCTGAGCGAGCTTGACTCGTAAGTTTCCTTAGTCCCGCGCTGCCTTTTCTTGCCTGTTTACTTTGTACTTGTGCTAATTTGTCCCTGTGCAGCCACTCCTCCAACGACTCCTCCAGTGATGGTGCTCGGGAGATGATGGGGGAGTCGAAAGTCGCGTTTCCTCCTCCTCAGACGGTGGCTACTTCTGAAGGCGCTGCTCCAGACCCTTCTCCGCTGGAGGTTCAGCTGGTTGCGCCTCAGAAGGCTGCAAGCGTACCTTCGGAGTCGCCGTCGGATCATGTGAGTAGTTCTGCCTCCTGCCACGGGGGAAGCTCCTGAGCATCTGTAAAGGAGTTTTGTTGTTTGTTCTTCCTTTGGGTCTCGGGGCGAGCCCCCGAGCGCTTTCGTGTGTGTAGTTTGCTTCTGCTCTTTGTTTTGGGCGTAGCCCCTGAGTCCTTCTTTTTACTAGTAGGTCTTTTTCCTGCAGCCTTTTGTGCAAGATGCCAAACGACTGGTGCGGCAGCACCTGGCGCTGGAGGCCAGCCTCAAACAGCTTCAAGGTACTTTTATGCCTTGGTCTTTGCTTCTTATTGTATTCTTATCCTGTTATCCGACGTTTGTATTATTTAAATGCAGAGGAGCACAACACCTCCCTTCGTGAGATTGATGCTCTCAAAAAGAGCCTCGGTCAAGCGGAAAAGAAGGCTGAGGTCGCCGTTGGTGCGAAGGAGCGCCTCGAGCTGGAGCTGGCTACTGCGACCGAGGCTAAGGAGCGCCTGCAGCGGGAGTCCACGGACCGCGAGGAGCAGCTTGCCACCGCCACGGATTCGCGCGCGAGAGAGGTGGCCAGCAAGCTTATGGCGGCTGCCAAGGCTGTTTCGGGTGAGTATCATCACCTTCCTCTTTTGATTTCCTTGTCTTTCTTTCGCGGTGATGTCGTTCAATCTTCTTCCTTGTTGTTTTAGATGCCGCAGGCATCGAGTCTGATCGTGGTGCTCTGGAGCACTGGAGTGCTCTAGATGATGCTGTTGTGGCGGTCGAAGATCGCTGCGGCACCGTCGTCAACTCGCTTGCCAAGGCCAAGGAGGTCCTTGGGCGCTTCTACAAGGAGCTTGTCCCCAAGGGCACGGCCCTTGATGATGTTGATGCTCTGGCGGAGGCACTGTCAGCCGAAGCACCTGCGTCGTACAAGCGCAAGCAGAAGGGCATCGGCGCATCCGTCGGGCTGGCAATGGCCTTGGCGGCTGGAGTGGAGCTGGACCTTCCCCAGGTCACTTCCCAGATGCCGACGACTGCTGATGGATCCGAGGTAGTCTTCGCTACCTATGATGCCTGTTGTAAGCGTTATGGGCCGAAGCTGATTGATCTGCTGGCCGAGTACGCGCTACTGCAGCAGAGGGAAGCCAAGGCGAGGCAATCCGGCTCCGAAGCTACTCAGGGTGCAGCCTTGTAGGCGCTGTAGTTATAGGATAGTTGTAGCTTCTTCTGTTGTAATTATTTGATGAACAATCCTGGTGCCACGTAGTGGCTTTTGCTCCATTTAATGAATTTGTTGAGTTCTGTGATCCTTCGTCTGCGTGTTCATGTCTTTGCCTTTCTGTTGCTCTAGGGTCCTTCGGGTGCTGATCCCGTTGACACCTCGCCTGCAGCGCGGCTGCGGCCATCCTTGGATGATGCGTCGCAGCTTGCGTTTCTTCGAGACCGCGTTCATAGTCTTGAGAAAGAGTTGCTTGGGGTGCGTGGCCATGCTGACGTTTGGAAATCCAAGGCGGATCGAGGTGCTGCCAGAGAGGAGTACTTGATGGCGGAGTTGCTTCGATTATCCGAGCAGCTTCAGTGTAAGTTTTTCGAGCTGTTGCCCATTTCTTCGGATGTGCCTGCTGGCCTTGCATCTTACTTTTTTGCAAGTATTGCAGGTGCTAACCTTGCTCCAAGGGAGGAGAAGGAGCGTGTTGCTGTTCGGGTTAATTGCTTGACTCAACAGGACATGGAAGCCGGCGGGTTCTTCTGGATGGATCGTGACCGTGCTATGGTCCTTGCGACGGTGCAAGATCGTGTTCACCAAGTATCGCGGGTGCTTCGTCAGGTGCAGACTTCACTCGCGTCGGTTCTGCATGTGATGTTTCCGCTGGATGCTGCACCGTCAACCCTCTCTGGTCTTCTGTCGAAGTTCCGGAACGTGCATCGTGTCAAGGAATTGGTGCGGCATCAGCTTGTCGCAGGGGTGAAGGATGCGCTGTCCCTTGTGAGGCTGCATCGCCCTGATGTAAATCTGTCCGCTGTAGCGGCTGGGCCACCCCTTCGGCCAGATGGTGGTGTGTAGGATATGCGTCCGCATTACGCGGTTGTAAGGCAGTATGCCGAAGATATCGTAGATCTGTTTGAGCAGCGTGCTCAGGTTATTTTTCAGAGTAGGTAGTACCTGTAAAAGAGATAGATGTAAAATTTGTATATATTTAACTGGGCGTGTTTTGCCCTTTGTTATAAAGGTTTGGTTGTTGTTTGAGCACGTAGTGCTTTGTTCGCATACGTGTCCTTTTCGTTAGCCTGACGTGGTAAGCTACTCAGGTGTACACGTGTTATCCTCAGTCGACAAAATCGTGAGGTGGGGGGAGCCCCCGAGTGCGTTTGTAGCCTGGAGTAAAAGTGCGAATAGAAAACAAAATTTTGTGGCGAGACACTTAGCTTTATTTATATCGTGATGGAGGAGGTACAATGTGCGGCTGAGTAGCCTTGGCTGAATAGGCTTATTGAAAGTAGAGGGGTAGGTAGCTAGGGGTAGAATCGTCGCAGCTGTGCGACGTTCCATGGGTTGGAGTATGCGACTGCAGACTCCACGTGCTTGAGGCGATAGGCGCCACCTGGGATGACTTCGGTGACGATGTAGGGTCCTTCCCATGGCGACTCGAATTTCTTCGGTCGCTATTTCTTAGGTCGCAAGACTAGGTCTCCTTCGACGAAGGACCTTGGGCGCATCCGTCGGCTGTGATAGTTGCGGAGACTCTGCTGGTACACCGCTGATCGAGCTGCTTCTATGTCTCGTACTTCGTCGAGTGTGTCGACGGCGTCTTCGAGTGCAGCCATGGATTCGGCTTTGCTATAAGCGACGACCCGGGGGGCCTGGTGCCGTACTTCGGCTGCTAGCACGGCTTCGGCTCCGTGCACCATGAAGAACGGCGTGTTGCCGGTGGAGCTGTTTGGCGTGGTACGCAGGCTCCATAGGACGGAGGGTAGCTCTTTCGTCCAGGATCCGGCGAGTCGCTCGAGTGGGCTCATGAGGCGCTTCTTGATGCCAGCGCCGATTAGGCCGTTGGCCTTTTCCACCTGCCCGTTCGTTTGCGGGTGCGCCATAGAGGCGTATGTGATGTTGATTCTGAGGCCTTCGCAGAAGTCTTGGAATTCTTTGGAGATGAAGTTCGATCTATTGTCGGTGATGATGCTATGCGGTACGCCGAACATGTAGGCAATGGATTCAAAGAACTTGACGGCAGTCTTGCCCTTTTGGTTAGTGACCGGCATGGCTTCGATCCACTTGGTGAATTTGTCGACTGCGACCAGGAGGTAGACGTGCCCCCCTTTCGAGGACCTTGGCAGTTTGCCGATCATGTCGAGGACCCATTGGGCGAAGGGCCAGGCCAAAGGTATGGGCCTAAGCTCTGACCCGGGTGCGTGTGGTTTGTCGGCGAACCTTTGGCACCCTTTGCATCTTCGTACAATGTCTTTTGCGTCGTTCATGGCCGTTGGCCAGTAGAATCCAGCTCGTAGAGATTTGGCGACAAGGGAGCGACTTCCTGCGTGATGGCCGCAGATGCCCTCGTGGATGTCTGGAAGTATGGTTTTCCCGTCACCGATGGTGACGCACCTTTGTAGTACACCCGAAATGATGCGCTTGTACAGCTCGCCATTGATGATGGTGAAGGCTTTTGACCGACGAGATATGCGCCGGGCATCCGTCGCCATCGTGTAATTCTCCGCCTATCAAGTAATCGGAGGTACGGTCATGTCCAGTTTCTTCGACTACCATGACCTGCATCAGTGACCGTGGCGACCTCTGTGTCCAGTTTTCGGTCCTTCATGACCTTCGGTAGCGTAGCCCGAGTGTTCTCGCTTCTTCGGTGATCCTTGGGGAATTTCCGCTTGATGGATGGCACGCAGATCTGTTCGAGGAACACACCGGTGGCACCCTTGCGCAGTGGAGCCGATGTTGGCGAAGTCCGCTCTCCTCGTTGCTTTCTTCCAACGCCAAGCTCGCAGCCGCCGAATTCTCCTCGAGTGAGTTGTAGAGTGTGCGATGCGCGATCATGTTTTCGACGCAGGTCAGACTCATTCATCGTCTGTTGGACGACGAGGTTGGAGTCACCGTAGATGACCAGGCGCGTTGCGCCGCAGATCTTTGCCATCCTCATGCCGTGGATGAGGGCTTCGTATTCGGCCCCGTTGTTGGAAGCTCGGAATTTCATCCGAAGGACGTACTTCATCTTGTCGCCCTACGGGGAGGTCAGTATGACCCCGGCTCCCGCCCCAGCTTAGCGCTTAGAGCCGTCGAAATGCATCGTCCATGACTTTGACATGTCTGGGGTGTCTGGCAGCTGCAGCTCCATCCAGTGTACAAGGAAGTCCGGGAGGACCTGAGACTTGATTGTGAGTCGCTTCTTGTAGACGATGTCTAGGGTGACAGCTCGATGCCCCACAGGGCCACGCGTCATGTGGCCTCCGGATTGTTTAGGATGTTGTTCAGGGGTGCTTCGTTGACGACCATCACCTGGTGCTCCTGGAATTAATGGCTCAGCCGACGAGCCGTCATGAACACGCCGTAGGCGAGTTTCTGGTAGTGAGGGTACCTCTACTTTGTTGGCGTCAATACCTCGCTGAGGTAGTAGATTGGGCGTTGGACCCCATGGGTCTTGCATTCTTCGGGTCGCTCGACCACCAGCACGGTGCTTACCACCTGGTGTGTAGCTGCTATGTACAGCAGTAGGGGCTCACGCTCCTTTGGCGTAACCAAGACGGGCGAGGTGGAGAGCAGCCGCTTCAGATCTTCGAATGCGTCGTCCGCTTCGGGTGTCCACTCGAATTTGTCTGCCTTGCGTAGTAGCTAGTAGAATGGCAGGCTTTCTCGCCCATGCATCTGATGAACCTGCTCAATGCCGCTATTCGCCCTGCGAGCTGCTGGACACCCTTGAGATTCTTCGGTTTCTCCATGGCCATTATGGCCCGTATTTTCTTCGGGTTCGCCTCGATCCCTCGCTGGGAGATGAAGTAGCCAAGCAGCTGACCCGATGGGACACCGAAGGCGCACTTTTCGGGGTTGAGCTTGATCCTGTAGCGGTCGAGATTATCGAACGTCTCGCGGAGATCGTCGATGAGTGTTCTCGCCTTCCTGGTTTTGATGACTATGTCGTCGACATAGACTTGGACATTGCGACCGATCTGGTCCTTCAAGCATGCTTGCATGCACCGCTGGTACATGGCACCTGCATTCTTTAGCCCGAAAGGCATTGTGTTGTAGCAGAACACTCCGAACGGCGTGATGAACGCTGTTTTCTCTTGGTCTTCGACCTTGAGTCGAATCTGGTTGTAGCCTGAGTAGGCGTCGAGGAAGGAGAGTTTCTCGCATCCTGCGGTCGAATCGATGATCTGGTCGATCCGAGGAAGAGGGAAGTGATCCTTTCGGCAATGCTTGTTCAGCGACGTGAAGTCCACACACATCCGCAGGATGTCCGTGTCCTTTTTGGGGACCATCACTGTATTGGCGAGCCACTCGCTTTCTTTAATCTCCCTGATGAAATCTGCAACGAGTAGTCTGTTGATTTCCATCCCGATGGCTTCGGCCCGCGGCTCGGACAGTCTCCGGAGGGACTGCTTGACAGGCTTGGTGTCTGGAAAGACGTTTAGTGCGTGCTCGGCGAATTCCCTGGGAACTCCTGGCATGTCCGCAGGACACCAGGCGAAGATTTCCCAGCGCTCACGGAGGAATTCGACGAGCGCGCTTTCCTATGCGGGGCTGAGATCATTAGCGATCAGCGCCATCTTGGAGGCATCCGTCGGGTGGACCTGCACCTTCTTTGTGTTGACGGTGGAGTCAAAAGACATATCAGGTGCGTTTTGTCGTGCGACTGGGGGTGCCCCGTTGTCCGTCACCTCGTGGAGCCTTACGAGCTCCTCCTGCATGCCGAATGAATGGGAGATTCTGTTGAATTCCCTGTCGCAGTGGTCCGATCGGGTGAAGCACCCGTGGACCGTGATGACGCCCCTGGGTCCTGGCATCTTGAGTAGCAGGTACGCGTAGTGTGGTACATCCAAGAACCTTGCGAATGCTACACGCCCGAGGATGGCGTGGTATTGTGATGGCCAGTCCACCACTTCGAATTCGAGCCACTCGCATCGGAAGTTGTCCGGCTTGCCGAAGATGACGTCGAGCCATATTTTTCCCAGGGGGAATATGCCCTTTCCTGGGACGATGCCGTGGAACGTTGTGTCTGACTGTTCCAGGCTGCACAGCGGGATCCGCATTGCTGCTAGAGTGCTTGCGAACATCAGGTTGATGCCACTGCTGCCGTTCATGAAGACGCAGCTCATCTCGAAACCTCCGATCACGCCCAAAGACCGAGCAGCATGACCTGGCGAGGATCCGCAAGGGTGATCCGAACGGCTGAACGTGATGCAGGACTCCGATCCGCTGAGGTACTCGGGGATGGCGGGTGGTGTTGTTACGGCCAGGTTGATCTGACGGGTGATTTTCTTCTGCACCCTATTCGCTACGCCCTTCAATCATCGCGTTCCTTTCGGCGGGGGATACTCGTGCCCAGCGTTGTTCTATGCTGGTGCGACCGGTTGGTTCGGGCCTCCTACAGGTGGCGGTGGAGGAGCTCCATGCGCTATCTCTCCTGGTGCGGGTGCGTTCCCAAATCCAGGGGGTGGAGCTTGCTGCCTCATCTGAACCATGCTTTCGCTGAGCTCGGAACTCGCGCGGTCTTTGAGCATGTGGCTTGCCTTCTTCTTACCATCCCGCTTGTCGATGTAGAAGTGGATGGTGCATGGACCCGATAGTTTTTCAGATGTCGAGGGTCCGTTGTCGCGATCAAGGGCGCTGCCACGATCTTTGGCGTCCTCCATCGCGGAAGTTGCTTCCGCGATATCCGTCGCTGTTGCGGTTGGCATCGTTGCGGCGATCGGCGTAGCCGGCCACGACCATGTCGGGTCCATCGCGATCGTCGTAGACGTGCGGTCTCCTCTTGTTACGGCGCTCCCGTCGTTGGCCATAATCGTCCTCTTCCTCCGATTGTGCCCGGTGGACAGAATCTTCGCCGTCGGCCCACCCGTTGGCGATGTCCATGAGGTGGTCGAGTGTCTTGGGCTTGACGCACTCAAGTTCCTCCTTGAAGTACTGGCACTTGACGCCGTCCTTGAAGGCGTCGATGGCCCTTTCTTCGGAGATGTGCGCCGTGGAGTTCTTGGTGTTGGACCAGCGCAGTATGTACGAGCGAATGGATTCGCCCGTTCGTTGAGTACAGGCTCGCAACTCCTCGATCGAGGCGGGCCTCTTGCTGGTGCCTTTGAAGTTTCGGATGAAACTGTAAGCCAGCTCCTCCCAGCTTCGGATAGAAACTGAAGATAGGCTGCTAATCCAGATCCGAACTCGCCACCGCAAATTTGAAGGCATTGCATGGTGGTTTCCTTGTTTCCACCGTGCAGCTTGACGGATGACAGGTGGTCGCTGAGCCACGCCTGGGGGTCTTGTGTGCCGTCGAACTTCAGAGTATTCGAAGGAAGCTTGAAATTTCGCGGCATCCATGTCCGTCAGACAGATCTGCTGAAGCACCGGGCTCCGCAGAGTTCTCCCTCGTCTTCTTCCATCTCGGATTCAGATGAGCATACGCGCTTGGCTCGTGCTTTGTCGATTTTGCGCTGTGTTAGCGCGTCTCTGGCGTTGTAATCGCGGCTGCGATGATGCGAACTCTTCTGCCTTCGAGGAAGGTCATGGTCCTCTTCTTCGGATGAAGGAGTGGGGCTGCGGTCAAACCTGACCGTAGCTTTCTTTTTCGGCTCTGTAGGAGCTTCTTGATGGAGCGCAGCTCCGACGAGTCCGAGTCCGGTGAGTGCGGACTTGTGCATGGCTCTTTTAGGGTCCCCCTCCGGAGGTGGGTGGGACACGAGGTACGCGGTGGCTGCCATGATCGCAGCTTGCGGCGTCTTCGGGATGATGTTGTCGTCGGCATCCATCTCCATGGAGGATGCGTGGAGGGTTCGGGTCACCTCACGACGCTCCTTGGGGTCCATGTTCTCCGTCCGGGAGCGGTGCTTGTTGCCGTGGTTGCCATTCGAGCTGGAGTCGATGCCCATGGCGGAGAGCGCAGCTCATCGCGCGCTGGACTCCGAGGCTTCTTGCTTGCGTTTGTCAAGCACCTCTTGCATCTTGACCTGCTTCTTGTGCTCCTCGATCAGGAGCAAGTGGTATGCCATCAGCAGGTCCCGTGAGGCATCTGCGGGCAGGATCGTGCTGCCCGCCACGGCGACGCGTGCCTGGGCCCATCCTTCTTTGCTAAGGCGGATGACCTGGCCGGTGTTGTACCCTTCAGGTGGGGGGGACTGGCTTCTTCTATTCCCGCCGTTTCTGTCCTGCGGGTTAGGTGGCGGGTTGGGCGGCGGGTTGGGCGCTTGCTGATCCACGTCGCTCTGGATGACTACGGCGCATTGGTAACGCTCGTAGATTGGTCCGCTGCTGCCGCAGCTTTCGGATTCGGAACCGTAGGTCCCTTCATCCGATGGCGGATCACAAAGATCGGAGTTGCCGCTGTCAGAGGGACTCATCTGTTGATGATGATGTGCGTAGCACAGGGTGTGGGGCCCATGAAGTGGGCCTGATTGATGGTAGGGGCACCCGCTCTGGGAGGCGGAGGGTGCCAGTTTGCCCCACCTGGAAGCAGAAGCTCCCGAACAGGATCTCGAGTCTGTCGCCTACGGGCACGGAGTCCTTCATGGTGGCTGGTGAGTGGGCGGTGAAGTAGAAAGCGCCGAAGAGGAGGTGACTCTCCGTCGCCGCAGAGTTGTAGATCGCTCGGGTTGGGACTGTCACGATCGCACAATCAGCGTCCCCAGTTCCCACAGACGGCGCCAATTGACGAGGTTTGATCTCGTCAATGCCCATTGTTATGGACTTGGGTTTTGGAGAAGATGGGGATGCTGGAGATCACGGAACGGTTAGCAAACAAGCAACACGGGATACGAGGTTTACCCAGGTTCAGGCCCCCGGAGGTAAAACCCTACTCCTGCTTGTCTGCTCTTGATTACGACGGAACCGGTGATTACAGGGGTGCGCAGATGCAATCTGGCGTGGAGGTGTGTATGCGAAAGTATGAGGTCAGAGATCTAGGTTGTGCCCTCCTGGCCTTTATATAGACTTAGGCAGGTCCCAGGCACAGATCTAGTCGGTTACAGGTTCTAGGGTTTACCCCTTTGAATTTCCTATCTACTCTAGTCTTGCTCTCCAAGGATCCGAAGGCGTCATGGGCCTTGGCCACCCGAAAGTCTTCATGCGCCGGCGTATATTTGCCGTGGGCCTTCCTTGGGCTGAACCAGGTATGTTGAGGTCGTGTATCCGTGGGGTATAACCATGTCAAAGTTAATACATGCGGAGTAAGCAAACAAAGCAGTGCGAACAGGAGCTGCATGCATATGTGTAGTGCAAGCACTAAATTACCATATTTATTAGAGCCCATCTAACATCTAGCTGGGCTGCATGTGAACCAAGTGTAATGTTAGTGCATGCATGTTTTTATACTATGTAAAGAAAATTGGTGGCATATATATAATGTATATATTACAGATCAACAAATGCATATATATAAAGGAAATTATTAGTTTTGAGCCCACCCTCGATTTTTATCCTAGATTCGCCACTACACACTGTTGACACGTTATTCTCCTGTAACATAATGTTTGTATCAGCTTATTAGTCATTGGGTTGTTCCTGATCTATAGGATCAGCAACGTAGCATGCGTAGTCATTGAGCCTCGAGCTGGTCATGTCCTATGAAATTTGGGTACACACCCATAAGACTCACACTTGAAACCAAGAGTGAGAGAGTAAACTCATCTTTGCTTCCACAAACTCAAGGTTTATTATCTTTCCTTCAAACTAGGGTACAATCTAAGATCAATGGCCAAGGTTTCACTATTTTTTGATTTTCTATGATTTTGTACTGCCAGGTCAAAGTCTGGTCAAAATTTGCGTCGAACACCGAGGAGCCATATGGATGAACCTAGCTGATCTACCAATAGATCCATGGTTAAACCACATCTTGTGGGCCTAGAAATGATTTTTCCCAGAAAAATTGAGGTTCCAATTGTGTAGCTCTAGTTCAAATTTTTCATGTTTTTACCATATTTGACCAAACTTTGACTTGTGGTACAAATTGAGCAAAATAGAAATTAAAGACCAACAAAGTGGTTATGTTCCCACCAAATGTCCCCATCTACCTAACCATGTTGGTGAAACAAAGGTTCAACTCTAAATTTTGTACTTCCTTCACAAAATATAGCTGAATTTGAAGTTTTAAAATAAAAATGGTATTTGAAAGCATACTTGGTGAAGGACACCAAAATATGAAATGTGTGCCATGCAAAGACACACCTCCTAGACAAGTTTGAGTCAATTCAGAAAAAGTATGACATGGAGCTGGTCATGTCCTATGAAATTTGGGTACACACCCATGAGACTCACACTTGAAACCAAGAGTGAGAGAGAAAACTCATCTTTGCTTCCACAAACTCAAGGTTTATTATTTTTCCTTCAAACTAGGGTACAATATAAGACCAATGGCCAAGGTTTCACTATTTTTTGGTTTTCTGTGATTTTGTACTACCAGGTCAAAGTCTGGTCAAAATTGCGTCGAAATGTGTTCCCATTATGTAGCTCTAGTTCAAAATTATGTAGCTCTAAATTTTGTACTTCCTTCACAACAAAATATGAAATGTGTTCCAATTATGTAGCTCTAGTTCAAAATTTTGCTTGTTCAAAATTCAAAAGTTTGCTTGTTCAAAATTCAAATTTGATTTTCAGGTGAATTAGTATTTTAAAATTTCTACATGCACCTACTTTTGAATCACAAAATAATTTATATATAAAAAATGTATCCCCTTGAGTCCTTCAAACAATGGTGAAAACCTCATGCAATTCTGACAAACACAACTCTCTAATTCCATAACTGAATTTTCATCACTATATTTGCAAAACTATTTGATGGTTCTAGCTAACCGATTTTTCATTATTCTACATGCACCTACTTTTCAATCTGAAAAAAATTATATATGAAATAAGTGGCCCCTTTGTGTCCTTCAGACAAAGGTCAAATTGTCATTCAATTCAGACAACACCTTCCTCAACGACAAAAGGGGCTGTTGGTGTGGTTTGTTGCTCTGACAAGGGTTTATTCCTGGAGCCTCGGCTATGACTATTACTACCTCGTTCTGCTACTAGGATCCTGGTGCTGTCTGTCGCTCGGAAGATAATATGCTACCTCGTTCTGCTACTAGGATGCAGCAAGGTCGCCATGTGTGATTCACAAAAAACATAATATATTTTTCAAAAAACAATTTCAAACATGATGGCAAAAGTGCAAAATAACAGGTATTTTCACACATATTTTAAAAGGACAGATTCAAACTGACATAGATAACTAAAAGATTAGATTGTTCACAATATCCAGAGCAAAAGAGCACCTTCATCATAGGAAAATGCACCAAAAGATTATGTATGCCATGTCCAGAACTAACAAACATAGCCTAGATGTTCTTACATACCATATATAACATTCCAAATATTCAATAACTAACAACTACACCAAGTCTGCTTGGACAAGCACCTCCCACAGAGCCTTATGCTGAGCCTTCTCACGAGCATCTGAACAGTCTGTGGCGTGTACGTAAAGCAGTTCTCATGCTTCCCACCCCTAGGCTTCCTTGGATGGTATGGGCACCTGTACATGTTGTTGACCACATATGGGCCGCGGTTGTTTGCTTGCAGCTAGATCACTTCCTTCTCAATGGAGGAATTTTCATTCCTCTTGTCCACAGACTCAGCATTGTCCTGCGAGTCAAACTACAATGCACACAACAAAGATTCAATCTTACAAAAGGCAAAAAAAATATTACAAAATGAATGTGCAATGTAATATGGAAAAAGTTGAATGTATCACTGAAAGTGGGATTCCATCCTCCTGGAACTCATATGGATCAATGTACTCTACCTCCTTCATATTAAAATAAACAGATGCAAAGTTAATTGTTTTACACTTTGGAATAAACTATATATATGAAAAACAAATGGATAACACTAATCTATATGGACATAATTGGTCAATAATATGCATTTCCTATCAAAGGATAATCTTGACAAGCCCATAGATAAAATCAGAGGCTTTAAGCAATAAACCAATCACATATTCCACTTCAAAACCCACAAAATTTAGATGAACATGGATAAACATGGATCATATGAAACAAACCACTAGGGGAGAGTAAACTAGGACATGTGGTAACTTGCATCACATGGGACCACGTGGTAGAAACACACAAGCACCATGCAACTTATCTAGTCATCAACCTAGAGAAAACATCATGAACAACATATAAGCAACACTAACCATACAGGAGACTTCGAAAGCAAGGTTTCCCATCTACACACCAACAAGAACACTAGGAACACCCAAGAATTGATTTAGAGCAAGATGGTGAGCTAGAGAAACTTGGAAACATGCCAAACATCTAGGGGAAGTACAATAACCTTAAGAAGTAGGCTATTCAACATCCAAAAGAACAAGCTACAATTCAACAATAGGTTGATTAGCTAGATCAAGTTTGTAGCAGCAGTTCATCTAAGTTTACATAGACAGATCACAAGGATCTACTCTAGATAGCTAGCAACATATGGAAATAGGATGGAATAAATCTAGAAGATCATGTCATAACACTTATGAACCATCAATATCCTAGGGACAATAATGAATGTTATTATGTATTTCCATGTTCATTATTAATGTTTAAATCTTTATGCTATAACTTCTGTGGATATTGAATATTATATTCAAAGGAAAACTTACATGCACGTGTAAAGAGATAAATACCAAGTTCTTCCTAGTCCCGTCTCTAGGACTAGCTCATGTGTAGTTTGATGATCACATTTTTCTCATCATGACATAATTATTATAATAAAGATCTCAACGACAACGATAATATATTGTTAGGAGAACAAATATACTAAAGAGACCCATTCTCTATGATAGAATACGTGATTACATCATAATCGTTGTTAGTTTTACCATAACGTCATGGTTGTACACTTATGTCCTTTGACTTGACCATGACAATATCACGTTCCTTCATACCAAAAGATTTAGTTTGGACGACTTCAAACGCTATCTATAATAGGATAATCAAAAAGTTTTTGTTCGAGTAATTTGGAAAAGTATGATTAGTGATGGTTCAACAGTGGGATTTGCTCCTCTGACGATGCAGAGATAGCCGAAAGTGGGCTTCAAACGCTATTTTTAAGAATTACTGTGAACTTCAAAATGATAAATAGATCACATTACATCATTTTAAAAAATCTGGCTTTGATCCAATCCAACCATTTTCCTTACAATAGGAAATTCCATCATCTAAAAGATCACCGATTCCGGATCACGCGACTTATAGATAAATACAAGATGAAGGGGAAAAACTTTGGTTTCAATCACTCTATACTAACGAAGCATAGCCGGTAGATTCGCCCCTGCCTAAGTACAAATCAAAACCCTAACCACAAACCCTAAGTACAAATCAAAACCCTAACTACGAACCCTACAATCTAAAAGAGACCGTCAAATTTAACTCACCCGAGGCTCGCCAACATGCACTATAGGCTCCGCGATGGCAGGCTCCGCGACGGCAGGCACCGCCACGGCAGGCGCAACCACGACAGCCACCACCTCGGAAGTGACCTCAACGGCATCTTCCGCCACGTCCTTGCACCGCCACCTGCGCCCCCACATCCGCCACAACGAGATCGACGCCCGCTAGGATATCGTCGCCCACCACCATATCCACGACCGCTCGGGCCTCCTCCGACACCACCTGCTCCAGATCAGCACCAAGAGCGTACTCGGCACCACCCTCCTCCGGCACCACCTCCAGCTCGTCTCCCGCCTCCTTCCTCTTGGAAGAAGAAGAGCCCCCCACATCCTCCTCCCTCGCCCGCTTCCGCTCCAGATCAGCAGCGGGCGCCATCACCTCCACCCCCGCCTCCTTCTCCTCCACAACCGCCATGGCCACCTCCACATTGTGCACCACAGCCTCGCCCTTCTCCTCCCTCTGCTGCAGATCCGCGGCGGACACGGCACGGCCGCGGCCTTCCATCGTCGTCCTAGTTGGAGAGGAGCCGATGCGGCGAGGCGAC